>JAAXCT010000231.1:0-600000 GCA_012490785.1 Eragrostis nindensis
CCCCGGAGATGGCGTCCTCCTCGGTGGCGGCGGACATGGAGCTGGACCGCCCCAACCTGGAGGATTACCTCCCGCCGGACTCGCTCCCGCAGGAGGTGCCCGGGAATCTCCACCTGTAATCGCCCTGGGCCCGTCTCAGCGTCTTACTTTTTCTTGTTCCATTGATTCAATCCGCAACCCTCATTTGGCTTAGTTCCGGTTCTAGCGAGGTTTCTAAGTCGATTGATGCCCTAATCTGTGCTTATGCAGGCGCGATCTGCTGGACATCTCGCCGGTGCTCACCGAGGCGGCGGGCGCCATCGTTGATGTGAGTGGCTCAACGGATCTTCAATCTTCTGCTGCTTATGTGTATACGGATTATTTGGTGCTTGTTCTAGTAGATGGGCGTATTATCTGTAACGTTTGGCAAGCTATTCTGTTGTTAACAGTGTCATCTGTTTGGTAGGGATGAATCTTTTTTTCTTTTTGGCGGGGATTGGCAGGGATGAATCTAGCTCACCGTGCGCTAATTTTATCTTTATATTAAATTAATAAATATCTATACTTGGGTCTTAGGATTCGTGGAGTTTCGGTATATTACATTGCTAGTTTGATATATACAGTCCATCTGATTTTAACGTACCTGTTGAGTTTTAACATCCCTTTTGTGCCCTTTTTTTTGTTGAACACCGACTATATATTCCATTTGATTAAGGGGGTCAGACTGACGTTTAACTTTCTGATTTGAACTGTGAATATATAAATTATAACCCTTCTCCTGTGTAGACTTTATCTTGTCTTGATTGTAATTTCAGAGGACCTCAGGAACATGTAACATTTACCTTACTTTTGCCCTCTTTGCAGTCTATGAAACCCTTTAGCTAAAAACACCTCCCTTTATGCACACTGCTGCAACCTCAATAATGGACTTACGGATTAGATGAGAACATGATAATAGTAAATCTTGTCGATGTGCTAGATTTTGTTGAACAGCCATGTATCAAACATCTCACAAACCTGGGCATTGACCCCATCGCACTGTACTCTTAATTCCTCAGCCATCTTTCAAAACCCATTATGCTCCTCTGCACCCATGAACGATATTCCCAGTCTTCAACAGCTTGTTGGCAGTTGGCACCTGTCTCTACTTTACTGAGCTTACTCTCCCGAACACTTGTGCTAGATTATGTGGCTCTGCCTACTGCACATGTCTCTCACCTTTCTCATTCTTGTTTAGGTTTAATATGCTAAATTGGATTATCTTGAAATTGTTTGGAGTTGAGACAAATTTGAGTTCTTCTATGCATTATTGGTTACAGTAGTTAGCGAATGATCATTTGTACAAAGTGTTTATAAGTATTTCATTCTTACTATTAGAAGAACCATCCACAATCTATGAGTTTAAAGATCTTTTGTGTGCTCATTACAGTCGATCTTTAAAGAATATTGGTCACAGCTCATATTATTACATTATAAATCTGCTGTTAGTTTGCTTAGTTAAATTGTCAAAAAACACTTGCAATCTTTTTTTTTTCCTATTCGCAATGTGAGCATCTTTTGTATATTTACATGGCCGTAGCCACATCATTATTGAAAAACAAATCGCCTGATGTTTCAGGCGTACATAGTTTTAACTATGTGCTTGCAAATTTCTTCTAGGCACTATTTCTATGACCTGAATTGTCGAATTAGACAAATCGGATCATGATTGTTATGATCCTTATTTTGCTTGACTATGTTTAGCTATTTAATTGCTTGTATTCATACTAATGCAGGATTCATTCACCCGTTGCTTTAAGTCAAATTCTCCCGAGCCATGGAATTGGAACATCTATTTGTTTCCCTTATGGTGCTTCGGTGTTGTAATAAGATATGGATTACTTTTTCCACTGAGGTACTTTAGTCTTGAGATAATTCTTTTTGAAACTGTTTGTGTTATTCCTCGTTACTTAAAAGTCAGTTCTTTGACTTTAAATTTTAACCTTCTTTTTCAACATTTGTGTCGTTCTGCATTCATCCATTTATTGTCAGCATAAATTGGGAGGTGCTTAAATCAAAAGGAGTAGCACAATTTGTAGAGTGAAACTAGGATTAAGAGAGGACCCTACATTGATTTTGCCTTGCTCTTAGTTCAAAATATGCAACTGGGCAATTTGAACCACAATCACTGCCTAGAACCTTCACTTTTTGAGAAACGATAGAAATTAACATGTTCTGCACTTTCCTTTGTAAAACAATGTGAAAGTGTTGCTTTAGATCAAAACAGTCCTCCTTAATTCAGGTAATTGAAATGTAAATCTTTTGTCTAGGATGCCAGGAAATCACATCGGAAGCCATTTTTCAGTCAGATTTATTTAGTTACTTCAGCAGCATATTGGGAAAGGGTAGACTGCTGTTTTCTTTCCTCTTAACGACCAATGGCGTGACTGATGTATATTATGTTTTGCACCCACACAGTATGCAATTTACAAAATAGCTTGAATTTGTGCTGTTTGGTTTTGAAAGGCATGGACTTCTTTTAGTAGTTACATCTGTTGTTCTGCATGGCCGTGTATGGTCTACAACTCTAGTATAATGTAGGAGACAGAAGTGAATGTCACTCTTCATTAAGTGCTTCAAGCTTGCTTTCCCTTTGTTTGTGTCTTACACTTCCAATCTTGATTACCAGTTAGGCCAAGGATGACAGTCTTTGCTTAGTGTTTGGTCCACAATGTTTACCCTTCCGTTTACTGTTTAAGTTATTTTGCCTCCCATGTTCCTTCTTTGTTCTCATTTATACCAGTCCTTTTTATGAAATATAAAATTATGTCAAGACAGTATGTTCCTTTATAAAACTTTGCAGATAAGCTTGTGAATGAAATTCATTGTTTACACTTTTCCCCCTTTATTGTTTTCTTTTATTAAACATTTACCATCACCTGATTGTTTTTATTATCTATAATCAGGTCATTGACGCTTGCAATAGGATGGTTGGCATTTTTTGCTGCGTTTTTCCCTGTGCATTTCCTATTGAAAGGGCAAGCTAAGCTGAGAAGTAAAATTGAGGTGAGTTTTTCTTATCCTCAAGACCTCAATGTGTTGGTGTCCATATTATTTTTGCTCTTCTATCAGACTATCTATCCCTGTAATGTGTACATGCACGAATTTGCATATCTTATTTGACTCCAACTGAAAAATGAGAGGGTGATCTTGAAGTATAACTTTCTATTACAATTTGAAGCTTTGAATGGTTATGAGTTTTGCTATAAATTATCACCTACCTTCACACTTAAGTTTGATTATGATTAGTTCCCTTCACCTTCAGTCCCTGTTTTCCTAACATGCCTTCAGGGATTCTTTTGATTGTCCTGTAAGAATCATCTTATAAGCCCAGTAAGTGCTTGTTAGATGGTCCTTTGACTCCTTGGAACCCAACCTATGCATGCACATTTAATCATGTGCATGATAAGCCATTGGTTTGTACTGTTGATTGTCTAGAGGGGCGTAAGCGCTGCCCTGTCATTTGTCAGCCCTACCTCTAGACTATGTACCCTTTCGATAATTTTTTGTCATGGAATTAATATTTCACTTTGCATAAGTTTGAGTGACTATAGTAAAGTAGCACCTCACAGTTTTTATGGTCTTTTTTTTAATAACCTAGTCCATGGTTTCAAGTCCTCTTTCATTATTTTCCATTTCATTTAGACATCATCGTGTAGTTTGCAACATCTCAATGTTGAATTACATTCTTTTATTTTAAAAACTGGATGCAGAGAAAGTTGGTCGAAATGATGTGCAGTGTTTTTGTTGCTTCATGGACTGGAGTCATCAAGTATCATGGACCGCGTCCAAGCACACGACCCCATCAGGTTAACTTTTATTTATGTGTTTAAATGATATTTACGTGATTTGGCATCTGTAGATAGGGATGCACTTGTCCTGTTGTCCATGCTTTCAAATCTGAAACATTGTAGTGGTATTTAACTTAGGCATGTTCTCATGTAAATTTAATTGGCAACTGTAGTGCAAAGTATCCTTTTCATTGCACTTTGTTTGGTATCGTGCACTCTATGCCATGTTATAATGATTTTTCTCTTTTTGATTTAGACTGCAGATCACTCCAGTGATAGCATTCATCTGAAACCATTATATATGTTCTTATATATAATAAGACCATTTCTTCTGTTAATCTTAGTTGATTGCTGATTATTGCCCTTTGCAATTCTATTCCAACACGACAGGTTTTTGTTGCCAATCATACATCAATGATTGATTTCATTATTCTTGAGCAAATGACGGCATTTGCTGTAATTATGCAAAAGCATCCTGGATGGGTTGGTGAGTCTATCATTCTTCAGAAAATTCTCTATTGGTTTTTATTGTAATTTAAAATGACTGATTGCTGGTTACTTATAGCCTTATTCTTCATTTTGCAGGATTTATTCAGAAGACTATATTGGAAAGTGTTGGTTGCATCTGGTTTAACCGTAATGATCTTAGGGATCGTGAAGTTACGGCACGGAAGTAAGGTTTTTTTTGTGAAATTGTAATCCTATCTGTCATGAACAGTTCATTTTATTCACAGAGTTATATTGTCAGGCTACGAGACCATGTTCAACAACCAGACAACAACCCCCTTTTGATTTTCCCGGAAGGAACATGTGTTAACAACCAGTACACTGTCATGTTTAAGAAGGTAATACCATCTTCTTTTATATGACAATACTTTGGTGCTTCAAAATTGTTGGATTATATTGTATAACATTTCTTTAGTATGATATTGTCATGAGGCTCTATTGATCAATGTACCTTCAGCACACTCATGGTGTCAATAATGCATTGCTTTGTAAACTTTAGTGTCAAATAATTGAGTTTTACAAAACTGACATAGGATTGTTCATTCTCATTAATGCCCAAGGCAGTCAGCCACCTTTTTGCATGGCATTTGTTGATATGTGGTATTGTTGACTGAACATGAGTTTGATTCTTTTTCCATATGTTTGTCAGGGTGCTTTTGAGCTTGGCTGTGCTGTCTGTCCGATAGCTATCAAGTACAATAAAATATTTGTTGACGCCTTTTGGAACAGTAAGAAGTAAGGAATACAAATGACCAAATAAAGTTATTTTATCCACAGTTGACTTCTTTATTTCACATGATTACCTCACAAAATACTTCAGGCAATCTTTTACAATGCACTTGGTGCGGTTGATGACTTCATGGGCTGTCGTGTGTGATGTTTGGTACTTGGAGCCTCAGTATTTGAGGGAGGGAGAGACAGCAATCGAATTTGCTGAGAGGTAACACATTTGCATTCCATTTCTTTTCCAGTGAAGGAATGGAGTATTTCTCTGAGACAGACAGAGTATCTATATTAATACATGATTACATAATTTGCACAGAGTTAGGGACATGATAGCAGCTAGAGCTGGTCTTAAGAAGGTTCCATGGGATGGTTATCTGAAGCACAACCGTCCTAGTCCCAAGCACACCGAAGAGAAGTGCGCTCTCTATCCCTCTGTTCTTTCCTCTACAAAAATATGTGTTGTCCTAGCAAGATTGTCTCGCCATATCTACTCTGGCTATAACATCTTTCAAGAAAGTTTACCTTTTTCTAATACCATATCTCGATATTACTCCCTCCAATTTTTTCTATATTACTGCAGAAAATTCAATTTTAAGGTTTGTTTTATGACTATCAATATCCTGAACTATAGTGGTTTTTATTTTGGCCAATTTATACAACCAACAGCTTAACATTTATCTTAGTTGTGTTCTTCCAAGTTTCTGAAAAGATTTTGATCTCCAGGCAGCGTATATTTGCCGAATCTGTCTTGAGGAGACTAGAAGAGAAAGAAAAGTGAGCAAACGTCAACTGATGCAAGGGCATTTGGTGAGTGCTACTAGGGCTTACTGTTTAGCAGCATTGTGACTTGATTGGCTTCCCAAAAAAAAAAAACAAGATGAGTCTGGGACGTGTAAAATGGCGGGCTCAGTTTTGTTGTAAAGTTGTTAGTAGTCTGTTAGAATCCTCATGTGCCCAGGAAAGGGAATATTTCCGTGCGTTATGGCTATTCATTTGATGATTGATTAGGATTAAACTCTTCAGCATGGTGATCTCTTGATACGCTGTGTTGGTATAGATGAATTGCCTGATCATGGTTCAATTTTAATAGATTGATTTGTGAAGCAAGATGCAGTGATGGTTAACATCAGACAACAAATCGGTGCAGATGAAGGCGGTAGATCGAACTGATATGATATACACTGTAACATTTTGCTATGCGTAAATGTTTACCAATCATCCTGTCTACGTGCTGTATTGTACATCTGTCACAAGTTTAGCCTTCCAATCTGCTTTTTCAAATTTGAAACTTCAGATTATAGTTGAAAAGTCCTGTCTTGATATGCACAAACTTACAAATGAAATAAATTGCATCACAACAATCATAAGTACCAGCCTAATGCCCAAGTGATCATCATAATCTTGAAAACCAAATGAAATGAATAAGAAAAGTGACAGGAGAAGACCCAATCAATCCATTCCGAAACGAGGCGCAAATAATCCAAGCAGTAGGGATGCTAGAAGCCGGTCAGCTTGCACGGCGTATTCTTGTACCGCTGCTGGAGCGAGCCGTCGGCTCCCAGGCTGAAGTCGCACCACACCTTCATGTGGTGCACCCTGGTGTCCCACACCTTCACCTGGAACCGCACGGTGGAGTTGAGCACCAGCCGCATCGCCACGTTCCCGGCCGACACCTCGCCGTCGAACCGCGGCCACACGGGGTCGCTCGGCGTCGGCCCCGTCGCGGTGAGGCTCCCCTGCAGCAGCGTGCTGCCCTTGGGCGGCTCGAAGAAGGGGCCGCCGGCGCCGACGGGGCCTGACGCGATGATCCGGTCGCCGTAGTAGACCGAGCCGTAGATGGCCTGGTAGTGGATGCCGATCTTCTGGTTGGGGTTGTGCTCCTTGACGGTGAAGCGCACCGGCAGGTTGGCCAGCCCGGACTGCCGATTCGCGTAGGGCACGTCGAAGTCGGCGAGGTCGAACTTGGGGCGGTGGGGGCGGAGGCTGAGCCACATCACGAAGAAGATAATGCCGGCGACGAGGACGACGGTGAGAAGCACCCCGCAGAGGAAGTTGATGCACCGCACCCCCGGGCTCTGCCGGTGGTACGGCGGCAGACGAGGCATTGTCACGGATCGAGCACGCTCACTGCCCTGCTATCGATCAGTCTGAACCGCGAGCTTTTTTCGAGAACGATCTGAACTGCAAGCTTACCAAGTGTTTCTGCACAAGATGGCACGGTGGCATCGCACGCGCGGCATGTCTTATAGCTCGAGAGCCCGGAGAGTTTGCGCATGCATAGCAAGGCAGTAATATTCCTGCCTTGCTCAAAGTCGAGCGAGATGCTGACACGCAACGAACAGGGGTGCGTACCGCGTGAGCATTGATTCCTGGCTGCTCGACAGGGGATTGATTGGACAGTGCTGGAAAGCGGAACAGGCCGGATGAGTTCACAGGTTCTCAAACTGCAAATTTTCAATCTCTATCAGGTGTTTGAAGATCCTTTTCCCTCTGTTCTTTATTTTCCGATCCGTTAGCGATTGGGCGCATGTGTACATCGCAAAGCAAGTTGTGGGACCTAAGGGGCACTATTATTCGGAGCTTCTGATGTTCCTGGATAATTTATTCTTTGGTTCATTGCTTGAGAATCCTTGAACAACAGTTGCCGATGCTTCGTCCTTGGGCAAGCGCAAAGGCAACAATGCTAGTAAAGCAAACTGCAGAAGGCAAACTATCCTCTGGATTCGACAGAAACCATACCTGTTTACTTTGTATCAACTTTTGAGAAGATAAATGGCCAGACAAATTTATAATATTATATTTAGAAAATATACAACAACGTTCAAGTATAACTGAATCGCTCATCTTTGTTCAGCAGCTTATGCTTTTTGATGAAACTGATTGATGCATAGCACCTGAAAAAACATATGACCCTTTTTTTTTAGTGTTTGGAGATCTTAAGTTGGACACAATCTTGTTCCATGGCATGATCTAGTAGCTGGAATTGAAGGAGGATGTGTTCTGGAGTTTACATGAGTGGTCAGTTTTTTAATATATAAGTCAGTTTTATGGTACCTTGAAATTGGAGATTTAGATGAACTTCTTAAATTAATCAATAAACAACAATTCCTTAACTACCATAGAATATATACTAGAAAGTATTTTTCTTCACAATATTAGCTAGTATTTGGACTGTAATTAAAATGGTTTGGTAACATTTTGATCCAAATTTTGAATCTTTAATGTCATTCTTGTCATCGCTAATGGCCACTTTCCCATGGGCTTAGGCTTATTTACGGTCCAGCAAGCAACTATTCGTCTTTCTTACGGTCAAGAAATAGATTATTCTTAGAAATCTGTGTGGGGATATGTAGCCATCAGTATTGGGACTAACTGTATACCTACCTCGTTGGAACAATATAAAGCTGGATCAAACAGTTTTCTATGATGAGAACCTAGAATGCTTGTGCTCGGTTAGTAACACAGGAAATCTAAGAATGTATTAGCATTTATTCCTGGAATGTGCAGTCTTGAGTAACATGTACTACATCATACTAGCGAGATAAATACGTATGATGCTCGTAATCTTACGATGTATGGTAATCGTCACACTGAGATTTGATCTTAACAAAGTCGTCGTCTTAGGTCTCCACTGGTACTGACACTCGTGCAAATGGACAGCATTTCTCTTCGCAACAGCTTCTCTTCCCCGCCGCTTCATGCGTGATGCGTGCTCCTGAATGAAATGGTGTAGATTTTAGTTGCGACAAATACGATATTGCAAGCATCTCTTTGTGATCATAACAACTAGTATGGCTACTCGCGCATTTGCGCGGCTAGAGTTGATTGTTTTCACAAGGTAATAGTATAAAATTTATAAACTTATATGTAGTTATTTTATAATATTTTATAATAAAATTTTATATGCTCTCTTCTACGGTCGCATCCCTCGCCTGCTCATCACCTGCTCGTAATGATGCCCAGTTAGTTGTCGTCTTGGCTTGTTGTCCGGGTCACTTGTTCCTCTAGTACACTTTTGCCAACTCATTATCTGTCCCGCCTACTTATTGCCCACTCCGACAAGGGCTACTACCTTAACGCGTCACCTTCTCCCCTCGACTTCGTACTGGTAGGTTGGTCATCTTGCTGTTCAGATTGCCTACTCGTCGCCCTATCATTCAAGGCTCTTCCCATCCTCCTTTCTAACTTGTTTTTTTTTTTTCTCTCACTCATCCTTACGCTGTCATCGTCATAGCTTGTTTTTCAGCTTGCCTACTCATCACGTCATAATTTAGCTATTTTAGACTCATAATGGTATGGTGGGAAAATTAGAAATAAGAATTAGGGATATTTCTAGCTATCTTTTATAACCCGAATTTAGTTATTTTTTTGACTTATAATGGAATGACGGGTAATTTAAAAATAGATGTGAAGTGTTTTTGGTTATTTTTAATTATTTCGAATTTAGCTATTTTTTGACTCATAATAGCATGGTGGGTAATTTAGAAATAGGTTTGAGGGGTATTTTTTGCTATTTCTTTATTATTTCGAATTTAGCTATTTTGTAAATATTTATAGGGGGTTTTGTGACTAATTTTTTCATAATGGCAGTGGTGGGTAATTTTCTCTTCTTATTTTTTCGGATTAACGTAGGAATTTTTAGCATTTTAGAGCGAACGTGGTGGCTTCTAGGCCTTGAGAGCGAACGTGGAGGCTTCAATTCTTGATCAATTATATATATAACTAGTATGGCTACCCGCGCATTTGCGCGGCTAGAGTTGATTGTTTTCACAACGGTAACAGTATAAAATTTATAAACTTGTATGTAGCTATTTTATAATATTTTGTAATAAAATTTTATATGCTCTCTTCTACGGTCGCATCCCTCGCCTGCTCATCACCTACTCGTAATGATGCCCAGTTAGTTGTCATCTTGGCTTGTTGTCTGGGTCACTTGTTACTCTAGTACACTTCTGCCAACTCATTATCTGTCCGCCTACTTGTTGCCCACTCCGGCAAGGGCTACTACCTTCACGCGTCACCTTCCCCCCTCGACTTCCTACTGGTAGGTTGGTCATCTTTCTGTTCAGATTGCCTACTCGTCACCCTATCATTCAAGGCTCTTCCCGTCCTCCTTTCTAACTTATTTTTTGGTTCTCTCACTCATCCTTACTCTGTCATTGTCATGCTTGTTTTTCAGCTTGCCTACTCATCACGTCATGATTTAGCTATTTTAGACTCATAATGGTATGGTGGGAAAATTAGAAATAAGAATTAGGAATATTTTTTCATCGTCATAGCTTGTTTTTCAGCTTGCCTACTCATCACGTCATGATTTAGCTATTTTAGACTCATAATGGTAT
This sequence comes from Eragrostis nindensis, assembly GCA_012490785.1. Taxonomy (NCBI): domain Eukaryota; kingdom Viridiplantae; phylum Streptophyta; class Magnoliopsida; order Poales; family Poaceae; genus Eragrostis; species Eragrostis nindensis. Next base: position 10,385 of record JAAXCT010000231.1, read on the forward strand.
GGTAAGAAAATTAGAAATAAGAATTAGGAATATTTTTAGCTATCTTTTACAGCCCGAATTTAGTTATATTTTAGACTTATAATGGAATGACGGGTAATTTAAAAATAGGTCTGAAGTGTTTTTGGTTATTTTTAATTATTTCAAATTTAGCTTTTTTTGACTCATAATGGCATGGCGGATAATTTAGAAATAGGTTCGAGGGGTATTTTTGGCTATTTCTTTATTATTTCGAATTTAGCTATTTTGTAAATATTTATAGGGGGTTTTGTGACTAATTTTTTCATAATGGCAGTGGTGGGTAATTTTCTCTTCTTATTTTTTCGGATTAACGTAGGAATTTCTAGCATTTTAGAGCGAACGTGGTGGCTTCTAGGCCTTGAGAGCGAACGTGGAGGCTTCAATTCTTGATCAATTATATATATAACAGATAGATATTATACTCAGGATCAGTGCAAGTTTATAAACAGGTGCTGGCTCACATGAGATGCGCTCGATCATCGTCATCAACATGACTTATCTAATCCGCCGACGCGTACTCAATCAAGCAGACAAATGCTACTTAAACGCCTGCAGCACACGGGCACAACCTCCTGTCGGTCGACCAGACCCTCGACAAATTAAGTACGACGGCGGAAAAGCTTCTATTATTGTCTTCAAATAATAATAAGAAACCCTTGCAAATTGCAACGCGTGTCAGGCACCTCCGTACGTCGTCAGATGCTCGAGACGCCTTCCTAGAATTTGCTCTAAAACGAGTGTTTTCTAATCAGCCTTACGAACTAGACACACGCATATATACACTTCCATGCATGCCCGGTCTCTCCACTACAACAAAACCCAACCAAAAAAAACCCAGAGAAATCAGCTCACTGCTCGTCTCTTTCTTTTCTTCTTCAACCTCAGCTTGCTCTCTATCCGGCCCATACTGAGATCAGTGTCAGCAGCTAGCTACAGCGAGAAGAAGCACGAGCTATTCGAGCTTTATCTTGTCGATCAGATGGGTAACTGCAGCTGCCTGGAGCGGCCGAGGGTGACAACGTGGGACCACGACGACGACGACGACTGGGAGCGTCCTGGGAAGGCGGGAAGGACGCCGACGGGGAACGGCGGCATGAAGGTGAAGATCAGGATGACCAAGGGGCAGCTTCGGCGGCTGCTGGAGAGCGCCGGCCACGGCGGGTCGACCTCGACGATGGACGAAGACGTCGTCGCAGAGGTCATGAGCATGGGCGCCGTGCGCGTCGAAGTCGTGGCTGCTGCTGGACACCGGCAGCCTAAGCTGCTGGATACGATTCAAGAAGACGACTTAATTAGATGAGTAGGGATTTTTGGATCATCGGCATCATCTTTAGATCTAGTCATCCAGAGGTTTGTTTTAGATAATTAGATCCAGAGATATGGTGATCATTTTTTTTGGGCGAGCATTTATTTATTTATTCACTCATTCATTTGGTTATTTCCTCTCTTATTCACATATTTGTTCCTTCGATTATTCTAAACTATACTTGGTACACATTTTTATTTGTTTCTTTTAGTATGTAACTTTCGACTTTAGCAGTGCAAGTAGAGTACATGATAGCTAGAAATTTTTGTCTTACTGTTTCAGATTCAGGAATCAGGATACTCGTGCATCAGGTTGCGAGCATGTAACAAGTTCTGTATTTCAGTTACTGACTATTGCGGCAAGAAACATCGCTGCCGCTGGAAAGAATGATCGAAACAGCGCTGCTGCTATGCAAATGCGCTCCCTGCCGAAAACAACATGGCGACGGCCCATGTAATCGTTCCCCGCTTAGAAGTCCAATTGCAAGCCCATGTTATTTCAGAAAGAAACAAACATGGGCCCATTTCTTAGATACACTGAAAGATTTCGTATCTTCCATTCTCTTCTCCATCTCCAACCGTTTACATTTTTAGGTGCAACTAGATAGTGCAAAATCAGAGGTCACAAATTCCAATCCTGATGAAAATAAATTACAGTTGTCTCATATTCCACGTCTTACGACTGAGGGTGCCTCCACATGAAGGGAAGTGTTGAAGAATAATTAGCTCACCATTTTAGATGCAACGGTTGAGCGAGTGTGTATTGGCTCAATAGTCACTCTTATCATCAAGCTTGTTTCTAGAAAAAATAAAAATAAATTGCCGTCACCGTTAACAGAAGAAGATCCAGTGGTCTGCACTGCTATCATTCAAAGATGAATCGACCACAAGTGACAGTCAAAAGGGTCCTTTTGCAAGCCCATGATAAAGAAAGATAGCAGCAGGAGATGAGTGCCGCAGGCCTGCGCAACTCTCAGCAAAGTGCATGCCCTTTGCTAATGTTAGCTTCTTTTTGTGCAGATCGATCGATCAGTTATTTTTCATGCCGCCGCACGTACGAAAAGCGCATCTTTGGCAGTGGTTTATCGGGTAGGCCTGCAATACATTTTCAGATTCTCTGAACCTTTTCCCTGGCCGGTCGCCGCCGTTTGCATCGTGGAGCACTTTGATAGGTCCGTTGGAACATACCGGCCGCAATGTTGCTACCCCGATATAAAAAGCGTGAGCACGTTCGTTCACAGCACGCCAGTATTGCCTCAAGTTGCTAGCGTGCACATGCATGGAGGTAATGGAAAGCTGAATCACCTGGCATGAGTAGAGACGACGACCTTTCTTAGGTGAGTTTCAGACCACCAGTGAGAAAGATCTATTTTCTTAGAAAACGGAGAGCGATTCTTGTCTGCTAAAAGGACAAAACAACTGAGATGGATATAGTGAGAGCAATGTTGAGTCGGACTCCAAATTGAGTATGATTAGAACTCAGAAAAACAACCAACAAGGCTAGCATTGTGAACCCTTGATCTTGGTTGAGAATCCACGTTTGTGATCCCTCATTGCCAGTAGCGGCAAGATTAAAAAAAGGGATAATTGCAAATCCCACTCCATACCTTGGCTCTAGCTAGTTTGATATTCCCCCCATAAGTTCGTTTGTTGCAAAAACCACCCCACCTCACCCCAGAAAATAGCACCCCAATTTCCATGTACTATTCCAATTAAATATGCCAAAAATGATACGAAAATGTGTGTCTAGCTCCTAACTCGAGCCTCGCACCTACGTACGGCAGCGGTGGAATTGTCGATCACTTGAATTTGTTACATTTGGATGTAATTTTAGGCGTTCAAGACGCAATTAAAGCTGTGAGTTCTAGTGCGGTAGGACCACGTCAGTATCAGATACGAACGAACTAAAAAACTCAATTCGATCTAAATTAATCGACTCATGTAGCCAAGCGTAAACGGTGATAATAGTTATCCATCCTTTGGTAAGCCGCCAGGCATTTGGGCATGCAACATATATACCCAACCTGCTGTAAGATTAGCGAAAATAAAAGTGAATTTGTCCAGTGATGGCTTCAAACCAATTGCCATCAGACTGTTGATCAGGGGTCAAAATGTTTCCGGTGGATCAATATCAAAGTTGGCGGAGCATCTCATTTGAAAAGGAGTTGTGTAATTTTCAAATTATTGCAGTGTTTCAACACAGCTTGAGTAATTAAACATGGTTAGATTGAGATGAAATTTGGAAAGTGTGTAGCGGACTTGTGGAACAATTTGCCTACCAAATTTCTTGCGCTATAGATGTGTGTTTGTGAGTTATGAGTTGATAACCAAAGAGAATAAAATTTATGTCACTCTGCATGGCTATTGCCATATCTCTTTTTATTAGTTATTTATTGTTGTTGCTGCTGGTCAATGTTGTTGCTTCATAAAAGTTCTAAAAGAATTTTCTTTCTATGATTTATTCATCTACTAATACAAAAGTTGGAGTGGACGAACTGATCCGTGGTTTTTACCTCTCACATTGAAAAGTATTTTCATGTATAGCGCTTTGTTATTGTGCATGTGATTGAAGTATTGTTACTTTCACAAAAAAAAAGTATTGTTGTTACTATTCTTTTCTCTCTTTTTGTGAAAGGGAATTTCATTAAAATTGAAGCATATTACATCCCATGATTACAAAAACATCTCAATCAACTCCAACCCATTAACTATTCTTTTCTAACTATTGACGAATTTTCCACAAGATAAAAGATTAATTAGTGCTAATTGTGTTCTGCTCTTCCAACAAGGCAAGGGACGGCGAGGAAAGTCAACGCTCCCATTTTGTCACTGATGATGAGGCCACAATGTGCGGCGAACTTCCGGGCCAAATCGATCGAGCCGAGCGCGTTAGATGCATGTGCGGCGTTGCATGATCAGCTCCGGAGATGCATGCAGCTGATAATTCCTTTTCTCATACTATATGGTATACCTCTGTGCATGCGTCCATCGATCCACCTGTCGCGAATCACAATAACATTATCGAATCGTATGATATTTGTATCAATAAATCGGTCCATCTGTGAGCACAGCTGCGTCGTGCAATGACGGGGTGTCAGTGCATATATATGTTCTCGAGCACAGTTGTTATTGTGATCTTTGCATGGGGTACAAGTCTTGTCGTCGTATAGTTGTTGCGTACATGTATAATGTATTTCTGCATAAGATTCCTATTTAGCGCGCGTAAAAAAAACTCACATGTGGGCCATCTTGCCACGAGTGCATTATCATAATATTTCTCATGCAAATCTCGTGAGGCACTGCTGGGGTTAGAAAGTAGGGAGCGTCCTGAACGCTTTTGGGTTAAGTAAGGAAATTATTAAGGCTAGTAGTTGGCGTAGCGACGAAGCTTTAGTCAAAGTTGAAAAAAACTTGAACAGTTGAACAGTAGCTGATCAGGATCCTAGGTTTAGCATTAGCTTAAGGGCCATTGCAAACTAATTAAAGATGAGTAAATCCAGTGGTAACAACAAAGATTTACTCCTGCTCCATTAACCGGGAAATGTATTACCCTTCTCAACGGAGTTAATTAGCAAAAAGAGGGATACGTTCATTATTACTTTCATCATTTTGTCGGAAATGCCAAGTTGCCCCATCAAGTAGTATATCATACGTTCCTATTGGATAATACAAATTAATTGGTGTGGAATCCGCAATCTTCAACTAAAAGAATACTAGTTTTGAATTAAAGAACACATCATCCGTGCATCGCTTGACCGATCCATCACGCAGCGATGCGATTAATCAGGATCCTGCCATCATCAATTATCCATCACGCTTGATGTCTGAGAATCCTCTGGTTGCCAGTTGTCTGGCTCAGTATAAAAGTATTAAAGCAGCATGATGGCAAATCAAAAGTTTAAGACGTACGTAAAGCTGAAAATTCAGAAAGAAAAAAAAAGAATATTTCTAGAAGGAATACTCTCACTGCGGAATTAACAAGAACTGCTCTCATCGCATTTTTTAAAAGAAATATTTTATTCTACCTTTCCCTTTTTTTTGCTAAATATTCGACCTTTCCTATTATAGTGCCTTTTTTCAGTTTTTCACCATATATAAATGTAAGATATTTGGTGCCTTATTACATGGTAATATAAATAGTGTAGAAAATTTTTGGGATGATAAATACACTTCTCATAAGGATGAGATGTGCATGTGCATCTACATGGATGAGTGTTCATGCATGTATATGTGAACGACTGTGCTTAAAATGAATAAAAAAATACTTGCCAGAATGATGAATATAGCAAAAACCAGTGTGAGGGCCATCCAAGCCTTGCATCACACAATTGGCGCCCAAGCCCTGTATCACACCATGGGCGCAATTTGTTGCTCTCCTAGATTGCTACCGATTGAAGTATTGCTTTCCATGTCATATTCATGGGATAGTACCTTTTTTTTTTTGCGAGGATACTAATGGATAGTACTCATTTCGTCCAGAAATGTTATGACTTGTTGACTTCCAGCCATCACGTTTAACCATTCATTATATTCAAGAATATAAAAATATAAAAACAAGTAAACCATACTTAAAGTTTATCTAGTGATAAAAGTCATAACAAAAGAAATAATAGTGTCATACATTTTTTGAATAGAACAAATGGTCAACGTGATGTCAGAAAGTCAACAAGTCCTACCATTTCTAAACAGAGAGAGTACTTGCATCATTTCCAAACTCAAATACTCATTGTCTTTTGATTTTGAGAAAAAGTGAGGAAAAAGAGGAAATGGGTGGAGTTGGGGGGAATACTCGCACGCTTGCTGGCTAGCCAAAGTGAATGTGGCAGCAGGGAAAAGCCATCGAATGCTTGAGGATATCTGCCTGCCAATCTTTCCTCCCGAGAACGACCTCGAATGAATAAATATTAATTGGAGGTTTTTTTTTTGCTTCTTTTACGCATCGCTCCTCGATTACATTGGAATTTGTTGATCTGAATCCAGTATGGTACAGCATGAGAGCAGGCTTGCTGACATTTGACATCAAAAAACATTGAACAATCAGTAATTTTGCATGTAGCAGTACATTACTTGAATTTGTATGGTTTCTCTAAGATCTAAGAATATATGAAAACACTTCTATCACGAAACATGCCTGGCCATTTTCGCCAAAAAAAATATGCTATAAGTTTAGCTCATCAATCAACACCATTTTTTTTTGGATTTTAAACATCAGTACTCAATGGCTATTGTGTGGTCAAACATTGGCTAACATATGGGCACCCATCTAAGCCATAATTTATTAGGAACATAAAATACTCCAACAAATTTAGTCAATGCTTCGAAAACTTGCTAGACAAGTGGTGGTAATAGTTTGAGCAAAATAAATGCTATAGGCAGTACTCTTAGTTACTAGTACTTTAGGTAAACCAACATTCAATTGTTCACTTCACAAAGAAAGTATTCAAGCCTCATTCGTAAACAGGAAAGCTACTTTCCACTAGTCTACCCACAAATCCATCTTGTAAAGGAGGCAGCAGGGAGAACCCGAAATTAAATTAAATGTTTGTAATTAAAAATAAAAGTTGGACGCCAACGTAAAACGCGGCGGTATATAAAAAACCGTATACTCGCCATCATCTTCTTCCCCACATGCTCGCGTGGGAGAGGAGAGGACAGAGTGAGAATCTTTCGTCCTGAAAAAGAGCAAAGTGTCAGCCCTTTTACTCCAGTTCCTAGTTTTGGTTCTGCTCCCATCATTCCTCCCCTTCCCAACGAGAACAAGCAGAAACCGCGCAACACAACAAAAAGGAGAAGGATTCGGAAGCCATGGGGGACGCTAGCTCCAACCTTCCTGTGAGTATATTCCTCAACACCCGCATAACCTTCTGCGACCCGATTGGCTCCAGCCGCACCAGGTTCTCTTTCTGGGTGGTTTGGATTATGAAATTGAAAAGCAAGTGAAGTTGGTTGTTCTTGAGACCAACAAGAAAAGAAAACTTCTTTTTTGTCCTGTTTTTGTTAGTGTAGGAGCATGGGATCGAACACTTGTTATGCAAGTGCTCTGCTCTTGCTGTCTTGCAGACAGAGAAAACACTAGCAGCTTCTGATTTGATTTCAATTATGTGCAGGTTCTTGCTACTGGTGATGCCCGGCAATCGAACTTTGGCGGCGGCACCACCATCAACGCGTCCGCGGCCGCGGCCGGCGGGTTCGTCGCCCTCGACGTCGGCGCGCTGTCGTCGCTCGCCGGCGAAGTTGGCGCACCGGAGGCGGTCGCGTCCCCGAGGCCACCGCGAACACCCGTAAGTCTGAGAACGAAGCAAGCGCTCGCGCGACCGACGACGACCCGGTCGCAGGCGCGGCAATCTCTTTCCTTTGTCGCGCGTTGCTTCCAAAGGTGATTCTCACGCGTGCTGCTGTGGCTGTGGACCGTGACAGAAGGTGGTGCGGTCGCTGTCGCGGAAGGGCGAGAGGAAGCCGGCGGCCGACGGCGACGGCAATGGCGGCAACGCCGGTACGTCAGTCCAAAACGACCCGCCCGCCCCTCTTCAGCGGGCACGCGGCTCGCGTTTCGGTTTCGGTTCCGTTCCGAGATAAACAAATTTCGCAACTTTGATGGCAACGTCTTCGCTTCTTAGTCTCGGTGCTTCGCTTTTGTTGGTTTCCGGTTATCCCCGCTAATTTGACAGTGATGGACTGATGGGATGCTTATTATCTTGTCGCTTAAGCTAATCTAGCAGTAACTGCGGTCATCGGTGATAATTGCATCGGTGAATGGGACGGATTGCTTGCTTCTCTTGCGTGTAATCTTTGCATTGGATGTTGATTGTCATCCGTTGATGTGGCAGGCGGCGGCGAACGGCCCCAGCTGTTCGTGCACGTGGCGGCCGGCGACCTCGGCGACGCGAACGGCGCCCGGCTCGTCGTCCACACGCCGCTGGCCGGCACGCCCGGCGGGAAGTCGCGGCGGCTCGGCCGGCGCCCGGCGCCGTGGCTCGATCCCCGGAGGGTCGTCCTCCTCTTCGCCACGCTGTAAGAAACCAAAACTTTTCTTTACTTCCTTCTGGCCTGTCGACACAACGTGGCAAGTAGCAGTACGCGCCCAACTCTGTTCTGCGGCCACTGAAGTCGTGGTGAGCTCGTGACCAAACAGACCACACAATGACACACGACACGACGTACCGAAATCATCATCACTGGAGTTCAGTGATAATCCTACGGAGTGGCAGCAGTAAACACCAGTTAATTCGGTTGTTCCATTTTGTGGTAGTACAGTACTCGTCAGTAGATAGTGCATAAACAGACACACCCACCATATGCATCATGCCATCCATCAATTGGATCCGACCGATCCTGAATTGGGGTAGCAGTAGTAGTAGCAGCCGTCAAGAGCAGTAGCCTGCGTTCATTCAAAAAAAGTGCAGTAGCCTGCGCCCGTCAGAGTAGAGGCTCTGTTACGATGACGGCGACGCGTGCAGAGGAGCAGAGAGAGCGGGACATGCCGTGGCTGTTGTCGCTGGCGACTCTCCGTTGCTGAACTCGCTCTCGACCCACGAACAACCGCCGGGATTACCTCGGCGGCGATGTGCTGGGTGCACCTTCCTAGCACCGGATTCTGGGTGCGTTCGTTGCATCCCTCTCTAAAGTTTAGACCTGTCACATCAAAGAGAATCTTACTATTTAAGAATATTTTTATTCATTTAATGACAAAACCTATGTCACGACCCCCTCTCTAAATCGCGAGAAGAATCTAATAAGCCTAATTAATCTAAGTTTCGCTACAGTGATGCTACAGTAACCATCGTCTAATCACTGCTTAATTACCCTCATTAGATTCGTCTCGCGAATTCGAGCGGAGTCCTGAAATTAGTTTTGTAATTAAACTTTATTTGTAATCACAATATTCGTTGCAAAGACCCTCTAAAGTTTAGTCCCCTTGCACGAACGCACCCTCTGTTCTATACATGGATTTACTAGAACGGTTTCTGTCAGATTGCTGATTGTCATGTCATGCAGTAGCTTCTCTATCGAGCTCATGGTGGCAATACTAGCAGACTATAGCGTTCTGACTCCCTTTGTTCTGATTCCTCAGGTCCAGCGTGGGAACGTTGATCCTGCTCTACTTCACCCTGTCCATGAGCCGGACGGGCTCCGGAGAAAGTGGCGCCGGCGCCGGCGCCGCCAGCGATGCCCGGTGAAACGCCGGCCGTCGGAAGCGAACAGATTTTTTTTTTCCTGTGCTGACTTGCCAAGACTGCGAGAGATACTGTAATCCACGCATAAAAGGAGTGGTGTAGCGAGGTCAGAAAGGTCAGAGAGAGAGGAGTATGGGGGTGAACGGCGGCGAGGAGATTAGGCTCATTGATGGTTTGATGGACAAGTTTGTGATGGTGGTTTTTTTTCATTTTCTCTTCTCTGATTCCTCGAAAGAATACAAAGTCGACTTAAAGCGACTGTACTGTACTTTTCATTTATTTGCTGATTTTACAAACACAAGTATACAAACAAAGATGCTGATGTGTACTTCGTAGAACTGTCTTTGCTCGAATGCCACTTATTGAAGGGCGGCACAGATCTTCAGATGAATCTAAACTAAATGACTGAACAAAGGGTGACATATAGATTGTGGTGAACTAACAAAGAACGACTATGTGACCTCTATGCACAATGCTGCAATGTAATGTAATCTGGGCGGCAAAAAATGCTGCATATAGGACAGGTTTTGAGGACGCTTTCGGAATTGGCGAATTGCTTCATAGAACTCCTGATACTCAACATGCTAGTTAACTACTATCTCTGAAAGATAACCGTAGACCACAACCCTGCAAGAACATAAATGGGTTTCTGAGTTATAAAGTTTACTGTTGAAAAAGTTCAGATATAACGAACACGGTTTCCAAAGACTCAACGTCACACTTTCAACACAACGAAAACAGCAGACCACAGGTTTCAAAAAGAAAAGGAAAAATAAAGCAGACCATATCCAGCATTTTTTTACAGAGTTATGTATGCTTATCGATTGCTACCCCTGTTATCAAGCCCGGTAACTTCTCTCGGGATATACAGAAAACAGAAGATCCGAGCAATTACTCTTCTTGAAGATGTACTAAAACTTGTTTCAACTGAAACTGAGATTAGTTTCACTAAAACTACCAATAATTTTTCTTCTTAAAGCTGTAACAAGCTCAAACAAAGATCAAGCATCGAAAAAGGGTTATCTTAAGCTCCTGATGCCATGTCTTGAGCTGCAGCAACAATTTCTTCACCAGATTTCACAATCGATTCAACTGAATTCCAGCAACTGTACGTCTGTTCAGTGTGGTCCTGACCCATCAGAAAAAATATGGTTGAAGCAAATCCAACCAAAAGTTCGTCCTGGTGTTTCAACCACATCCACAAGAATATTGTTGTCCAAAACACTAACCATAAATTATGAATATATCATTCCGCAGCATACATACATTTAAATGTGTAGATATGGAAGGACAAGATCCATCATATGAAGTTGAAACGTAATAAAACAGTGAGCCCAATTTAACAAAGACATAAACAAAAGGAAGCGAAGAAACACATCGTCAACGCCTTCTGTAATGGTTCGTCTATCTAACCCCAAACTGAAATATCCTTCCACAAATTATCCTAGTATTGAATACTAGAAAAAAATGGCGTTCATGCTTACTGCCTTAGAAATGCTAGTTCAAAAGGAAGGAATGGTGCGTAATTGATATCCGAATTATTATTATTGTTGCGATGATGGAGCATATCATCCAGATGCACTTATTGCAGCTCCTATAACGTGATTCGTCATTCAGATACAAAAACCACCTAGAAGGTGTTCACATAAAAGTAAGAAAAAACAACAGCATAAGACTAAGGTACTTGACACGGATCTTAAGAAACATGCGTACTTTACAAGTGGTAGAAAAAATAGAAGATAATGCTAGAACCGTTTTGATATGCGTGGCATGGAGCATTTTTGTTTCCTGTCATGGTAGATCCTCACAACAATAGCAGCTGTTTCCTCTACAGCTTTGCCAGTGACTTCTGCATAAAAACAAAACGAAATAACGCTTTTAAAAGAAGAAACAACAAGCAACCAGGTTCCATGAAGGTATTTTAACAGATCTTACCAATAACTGGCCACCTTGGGTTTTGAGCATAAATTTGTTTTGCATGGGCCAATTCGTGCCTCACATGATCCATTTCAGCATAATTGCTATTGTACCCATCAAAACCTAAAGTTTTGGCCCTCGTCTTTCTGATTGCTTGAAGAATCACCGGGTTTATTGTCAATCCGAAAATCTTGTCCTGATTGATCTCGAAAAGGGACTTTGGTAGAGGCACACTCGAGACAAAGGGGACATTCGCTACCTTGTATCCTTTCTGAGCAAGATAAATTGATAATGGTGTCTTCCCGGTGCGTGAAACACCAACAAGTACTATGTCTGCACGGTCAAGGTTCTGTGTCATAGCTCCATCATCATGTTTGATGGTGAAATCAATAGCCTCAATTCGCCGGAAGTAATCCTCAGTGAGCTGAGTCTTTCGGTTAGGAGAACTCCGTGGAATCCCAGATGGAGCAACACCAATATGAGAAGCAATAGCATCAACAGTAGGCCGAAGAACGTCAGTACATGGAACCTCCCAGAAATCACAGGCCTTCTTAATTGCCTCAGCCATTGAAGGATCAGCAAGAGTATATAGAACCAGTGCCCCTTCTTTTGCCGCTTGCTTTATTATCTCAATAAGCCTATCATTGTCAACAACCTAAGACACGTTTGGAAGAACTTTTTAATCAGTAAAGATGGTGGCTATTTACTAAGAAGCAATGACATTTTTCAAGCCTGTGTGGGTAGGAAGCTTGATAACTAGGATATAATCTTCTTCTTTTCTTGAACCAAGAATCAGGCATAAGCCTGCTTTTCTCTGGCAATAACCAATCCCCTAGGACATGTACAATGTAATGATGCTTAAAGAGATACAACAGTGAATCAACTACATAAGAGTCTTAAGCGGCAATGAGGAAAATAATTTGTTCATGCTAAACCCTGGTTATCCATGCTGAAACTGTTAGTTTCCATGAAACTAGTATGGCTGCCCGCGCAATTACGCGGCTAGACATACTATACTATTTAAAATATTCTTATATTATTGTAAAAGTTTAACATAGTTTATTGTTATTACCTATTTTATAATCTATATTTATAAAATAGTAGAAAATATATTGTAGAATTTCTCACCATCCCTCAATTTGAGTTTGAGATGAGTCATTGTTTATCTAACAATATATTTGATTTATTTTAGAAGTTAGGTTGGTACAAACATGGCATGCTAAACAACTAACATATCTCATGGTAGGAAAAAAGAATATGTCATGCTACAAATAAATCTTCAAAGGAATGTGTCATGCTAAAATAGGATAATATGCCATTCTAGCTAGACATATATCACGGTGTATTTAGAAATCGAGATTAAATCTTTATTGGATATTTTTATTATTTCAAAATTTAGCTATTTGCTCATAATGGTATGGTTGGTAAATTAAAATAAGAATTAGGGATATTTTAGCTATTTTTTATAATTCAAATTTAGTTTTTTTTAGACTTTAAGAGCACGGAGGGTAATTTAGAAATAGGTGTGAAGGGTATTTTTTGTTATTTTTTATTATTTCGAATTAGCTATTTTTTACTCATAATGGCATGGTGGGTAATTTAGAAATAGGTGTGAGGATATTTTTGGCTACTTTTATTATTTCGAATTTAGCATATAAATATTTTTAGGGGGTTTTCTGACTAATTGTTTCATAATGGCAGTGGTGGGTAATTTTCTCTTCTTATTTTCTCGGATTAACGTGGGAATTTCTAGCATTTTAGAACTAACGTGGTAATTTCTAGGCCTTGAGAGCGAACGTGGAGGCTGCTTTTCTTGGTCAATTATATATATAATAGATGGCTGGCATCGGCCACTTCAGCAAGCACAAGCATTTGCATGAACCTCCACGCTGGCATGAAAAAAACATCAATTTCCGCAAGCAGCTGCCCAAGCATCCGCGTTGTATAGGTCATAACTGAAGGTGACATCACCAGAGGAAATCTCAAGAAACTAACTGAATGGCTTATATAACTAATATTTGTAGTGGCTTGTGCTGGCCAAGCTGGACCTCTTAGTGTACCCTTACCCATTCATATATTCAGCCCACGATGACAAGAATACTTTGCTTCTATTACAAAACAGCAGTATTTTGTTAGAACACAGAGGACATTAACCTGAGCCAAATTCAGATTCTCCAATCCAAACCACTAAGTTCATATATTATAGTGAGATGGCCTATCACAATTTAAGAATTGCCGCTTAGCACAGTAACTACTATTAGCTCTATTACTTAACCTGAAGATAAGTTATACCAGCGCACAAATGGCTACAGAGCAGAACTACAGGGTTATTGTATTCCCAGTGTGTGGAACTCCGTTCCCAAATTTTCACCAGAACAAGAATTCAACAATTTCTTATTTTTCACTGTTCGCCCCTTGATCCGTTGGTTAGCGGACAGAACAGAGCATTTGTCATGAAACTACAAGGAAGTGAGAGGGCGGCGAGAGAAGTTTACCCCGGAGAAGAGGTGGGTGTTGACGGCGCACTGCCGGTCGACGAGGCAGTTCTCGAACTGGCCGAGCGCTGCCCTCACCGAGTTCTCCGCGGTCTCCCCGGTGCCGTCCGACACCAAGTAGATGGCCTTCCCCGACAACGCGTCCCTCTCCGCCTGGCACAAGTCGTCGTCGCCGAAGTCCTCTTCCAACGCCGCCGCGAGGCCCTCCGCCACGGCCGGCAACGGCGACGGCGGCGGCTTGGCCACCGGCGCCGCGGGCGTGGCGCGGCCCAGCCGCCGCCCCGACCGGAGCGCCCGCGCGCGGGACCACCCGCTGAGCGCCGAGCTCGCGCGCACCGCGCGGGAGGGAGAGGGAGTGGAGGGGGAGGGGCGCGGCGCCGCCTCCTCCTCCGTCCGCTGCGCCGGGCCGGCGTCCTCCTGGACCGGCGGCGGGCTCTGGGCGACCGGGTCGGCGGCGCATGAGGCGGGGCCCGGGGCGACCCGGCGGCCGCGGGATGGCGGGAAGCGCAGCGGCGCCGCGAGCGGCTTGGCGCCGACTCCGAACATTGAACTGAGCCGAACCGAGCTAGCCGAGAGCGCGGAGGGGGGAGGAGGGAGACGAGAGAGAGCACGGGCGCGGAAAGACGACGCCTGTGGGGCTGACTGGCCACGAGTGGATTTGGCAGCAAACTCGCGGCGCTGGCGTTTTCTGGTCCGTGGCACGGCTTTGGGTTTGTCAAGATATTTGTAGATTTTTGAAATTTATATACTTTTAATATTGATGACCCTTTTAATATTTGTGTTCACCAAGCGTACACAAAAGGATAAATGGAGACATGAAGTCTTTTGTCCAACATATGCAAATGGACAATATGTAGATAGTAACATAGAGTGTTGCTATCGGACATGCAAAATAGTTGTGCATTATTACCCTATCGATTTATGCAAAGTGTATATCTCGTCGCCCTTTTTTTTTAGGCAATCTCGTCACCCCGTTGGCCGTTGCAATCAGCTCCTTCGGTCAAATAAGCTTGTGGGACCTATATTCCTCTTCGTCATCACACCTCTGAAATAGCTCAACGTTTAAACCTCAATCAAGGAAAAAAATAATAAAGTGGCATGCATTGGCATTGCGAAAACCTTGGTCATTTTTTCTGCTCAATCAAACACCTTGGTCATTTTCAACACACCAAAAAGCGCTTAATGGCATTGCAAAAAGCGGAGCGAGAAAGATTGAACACCAGTTGGACTACGACCCCTGACGCGAATCCCCAATCCGGCTCGAATCGTTCCCAAACGCGTGACCGAGAAGACGAGGGAGTGGCAGTGGCGGGTGATGCCGACGCCCTGGCCTCTTCACCCGCACACCTGAAGCGGAGCAAGCAAGCTCAACAAGTGGTGATGGAGTGAGATGGACGCACGGTGAGCGTGAGCGTTCGCTGGGCTCGTGTCCGTGGCGGCGACGGTGGCCTTGGCCTGAGCGATGGGGTGGCAATGGCGGTGGTGGTGAAAAACCACATCCACAAGATTAGTGATTAGGCCCTAGCGATGGCGGTGGTGGTGAGAGCAACTCCAAGAGTTCTCAAAAAATAGACTCCCAAAAAACTGGTTTTGGGAGCTTTTCAAAACTTACTGGGAGCAAAACTTAATCTCTCCTCCAACCGTTCCCAATACTTAGTTCCAAAAACCATAAATATTTTTATCATTGCAAACACGAATACCAAGCACCAGTGTTTCATCACTTCACCGTCACCTCTAGCAGATCGATGGCAGGCCATGATGCCCCGAATTGATGCCCATGAAGGCCAAAATGGATTCATTAGCAGGTGTAGTAGGTAAATGTGTGGTCGATTTGGTCTAGTCTGCGGCCTGTGACGCAAATTTTTCTGTTTTGCGGCTTGGTATTGGAGAGGTACAGAAGAGATTTTGAGGAACAAGATCCAACAAAGCGGGTAATCAAGCTCGTTCCGGCCGCGATCAACGAAAGCGAGCCATCACCATGGTGTGCAACCAAAGCTACTCCGGTTGATTGGTGAGGGAGTGGCGACGCGATCTTCGTCAGATTGAAGCGACGACAAGGAAACTGCAGCGGCGGAAGACGTCGCTTTCGCGATTGGGAGCGCGAGCAGGCGGCGGAAAAATGGTTAGCGAGCCCGCCTCGATCGGGAGTGGCGGAAAAATTGGGAGCGTGGTTGGGAGCTGTTGGAGAGGCTGTTTTTGCTTTTGTTCCCGAAACCAAACTTTTGGGAATGGCTATTGGGAATTGTTGGAGATGCTCTGAAAAATGCGAATTAGGGCGAGGTTTGCTGATTAGTGATTTCTCTTTTTTTTTTCTCTCTCTCTCAGTGAAGTTTGAATGTTTGATGATGATTTCCTGCGAGAGGGAGGGGAAAGGGGAACGGAAAAAAGATGGAAATAAGGTCGTCCGATGATTGCGCGTGGGCCGCAAGTGCTGCAGTCGTCCGCTCCTGATCTACAATTGGGCTAATTTCGTGGCCTGTGATAGACTGGGCCGAATCTTGTAGAGTTGTACAGATTATTGTGTGCCAGTTGCCCTGATAAACCCAAAACGGCCAGCTTTTTTCTTCTTCTTTTTTCCTTTTCTGCGTGCGCCGCTGTGGCAAATTGTGGTGCGCAAGGTTTGAAAAGTCATAGAGTGAACGGCAGTAAGAAGAGTTAGGCCGGTTGGGGTCTGATGGACCGGTTTCTGATGGTGATTCATTCAATCGTTCTACCAATATTTCTTCTCTTGGCTTTTTTTTTTTTCATTCTCTCTTCTTTGATTGCTCGAAAGAACACATGTCGTCTAAAGCGACAATATTGTTTTCATTTATTTGCTGATTTTACCAACACAACTATACAAACACAAATGCTGATTTACCACGTACAATTGTCTTTGCTCGAATGCCCTTTATTGAAGGGTGGTACATATCTTCAAATGAAACTAAACTAAGCTCAATGAATGGATAAAGAATGACACGTGAACGAAAAGATCGACATAGATCACGAACATGGTGATCCAACTCCAAGAGACCTCTATGCACAAACGCTGCTAACCTCAAGAGACCTCCAAGCACAATTGTGCTAACCTAATCAGGGCGGCTAAACAATGCCGGATATATGATAGGTTTTTACGCTTTCAGAGTTGCTTCAGTTCAGGAATAAACTTTATTTGTCCTTAGCATAGAACTTCTGATACTCAACATGTGTGTTAGCCACCTCTGAAAGATAATCGTAGACTACAATTGGAGCCACCCTGCAAGAACATAAATGGATTTCTTGAGTTACAAAGTTTAATGTTGAAAAAAATTTCAGAAAGGCACCTAGTAGTAAACTACAACAAACGCTGTTTTCAAAGACTCAGCATCACACTTGCAACTCAAAGAAAAGAGCAGGACCACTGGTTTCAAAAGACCATATCCGCCATTTTTTTTCGGGCAAGCTGTATAGTTATCAATAGCTACCACTGTCATCAAGCCAGTACTACCTTTTTCTCGGAATAATCAGAAAAAACAAGATCAGCATGCAATTACTCATCTAGAAGCAAGATGTACTAAAACTTGTTATAATTGAAACTGAGAAAACTTTCTCTGAAACTGCAAATAATTTGTCTCCTTATAGCTGTGGCAAATGGAAACGAATGTTAAGCATCGAAACAAGGTAGTCTTAAGATCCCGATTGCATGTCTTGAAGTGACTGGACAATCGGATGGACAGAATTTCAGTGACTGGATATCTGTTCAGGGTTGTAGCATATCAAACATTCATCCTATTCCAACAGAAAAACTACATATGGTTGAAGCACATCCAACCAGAAGTTCACCCTGGTGTTGCAACCACATCCACAAGATTGTAATTCAAACAATAACCATATATTGTAGGTAATAATACTGTTCCGCAGCATACCACTGTCGTAATGATCTATCAAGTCAAAACTTAGTAGAAAAGTGAACCTAATTTAACAAAAGGGAAAAAAAAAAGGAAAAGCAAAGAAACACGTCTTCCGCTCATTTCATAATGGTCCATCTATCTAATCCCCAAGCGATAATGTCCTTCCACAAATGATGCTAGTGGTGAATACTAGAAAAACGTGGGTATTCATGCTTACTGTCTTATGCTAGTTCATAGGGAGGGAATGGTACATAATCAGTATCCAGATTGTCAAAAATTTTGTCATGATGGAGCTTATCATCCAGATAAACTTATTGCTGCTACACTATACCGGAATTTGTCATTCAGATACAGAAGCCACCTCGAAGATGTTCACATAAAAGTAAGCAAAAACAACAACATAGAACTAAGGTACTTGACACTGATCTTATCAAAACATGCGTACTTTACAAGTTGCAGAAAACATAGAACATGATGCTAGTACCGTTTAGATATACGTGGCATGGAACACTTTTGTTTCCTGTCATGGTGGATACTCACAACAACAGCAGCCGTTTCCTCTATAGCTTTGCCAGTGATTTCTGCAAGAAAACAATACGAAATAACGCTTTTAAAAGAAAAAACAATAAACAAAGGGTTTGCATGAAGATAACTTAACCAGTGTTACCAATAATTGGCCACGTTGGATTTTGTGCAAAAATTTTATTTGCATGGTCCAATTCCTGTCTCACATGTGCCATTTCAGCATAATTGCTCTTGTGCCCATCAAAACCTAAAGTTTTAGCCCTCGCCTTTCTGATTGCTTGAAGAACCACTGGGTTTATTGTCAATCCGAAAATCTTGTCCTGGTTGATCTCGAAAAGGGCCTTTGGAAGATCCACACCCATGACAACAGGGACATTTGCTACCTTGTATCCTTTTTGAGCTAGATAAATAGACAATGGTGTCTTCCCTGTGCGAGAAACACCAACAAGTACAATGTGTGCACGGTTAAGGTTCTGTGGCTGAGCTCCGTCATCTTGTTTGATGGTGAAATCAATTGCGTCAATTCGACGGAAGTAATCCTCAGTGAGCTGACCCTGTCGGCTTGGAGAACTCCGTGGAACCCCAGATGGAGCCACACCAATATGACAAGCAATGGCTTCAACAACAGGTCGAAGAACATCAGCAGATGGAACACCCCAGAAATCGCAGGCCTTCTTAATCGCCTCAGCCATTGAAGGATCAGCAAGGGTATATAGAACCAGTGCCCCTTCTTTTGCCGCTTGCTTTATTATCTCAATAAGCCTGTCCATATTGTCGACCTAAGATACATTTGCAGGTACTTTGACTTATCAATATGCCGGCATATTAGCAAGAAGCAATGGCATTTTTCATGTTGATAACTAGTATATAATCATGATTGCTAAACCAAGGACATGGCAAAAGCCTGCTTTTATCCGACAAAATGATCAAAACAGAGGACAAAACAGAGGATTTGGCCATTTGCTATGTTTGGAGCGAACTTCGGCGATAACCTCAGACAGAGCGAGAGATGTTTACCCCGGAGAAGAGGTGGGTGCTAACGGCGGCGCACGCGCGGTCGGCGAGGCAGTGCTCGAACTGGCCGAGCGCGGCGTTCACGGAGTGCTCCGCGGTCCACCCGGTCCCATCTGACACCATGTAGATGGCCTTCCCCGACGCCGACGCCGCCGCGTCCCTCTCGGCCGGACTCCGGCCGTCGTCGCCGTCCTCCCCCGCACAGCTCTCCCCCTCCTCGGCCAACGACGTTGGCGGCGGCGGCTTGGCCACCGGCGCCGAGAGCGCGGCGGCGCGGTCCAGCCGCCGCCCCGACCGGAGCGCCCGCGCGCGGGACCAGCGGCTGAGCTGCGAGCTCGCGCGCAGCGCAGGGGAGGAGGGGGACCGCGGCGTTGCCTCCTCGTCCGTCCGCCGCGCCGGGCTGGGGTCCTCCTGGACTGCTGGGCTCGTCGGGGCGGCCGGGTCGGCGGCGCATGAGGCGGGGCTGGGGCCCGAGGACGGCGGGAAGAGCAGCTCGGCGCCGCCTCCTATCATTGTTAAACTGAGCCGAGGCAGCCGATCGAGAGCGCAGCGGGGCCGCAGCAAGCGAGCAAGACGACGTCTTTCGGCGGGATCACGATACTGTCTGTGAGGTTTTCGCGTGCCGCGTTGGCGTTTCTTGATCTGCGGCGCGGCGAGACGTTGGTTTTGGTCGCCAGGGAGAAAACAGGGGACGCCAACGGCGTGGTCGGCAGGGAAACCAACGGCGGTGTCTGACTCTGATCAGCGTCACGCCGCCGTGGGAATCTTCCCGTGGCGTGCACGGCTTTCGTCTACGAACGGTCGTGTCCGCCGCGGCAGTGCTCGTGAAATGAAGCATTGTCCGGACGTGCCCACGACGTCTTCTGTACGTCTGGAATTACGACAGTTTAAGCTCTACGTACTACGCAAGCGACGTAATTATTAAGTCACACGGGACACGCCCAGTCTATTTCAGCGACGGCAAACTGTCACGGCGTTGAAAGTTTCCTTCAAACCAACGAGTATGCGCGCTCTTGCTCGGGTTTCAACTTTAGTTGGACAACGTGAGTAAGCTCTTGTTCTGGTTTCAAGTTTAGTTGGACAACGAGCATGTTTGGTTGTTGCCCTCGTCTGAAAATGCCTGATGGAGAGCAAGCCTGAATGTTGCCTGATGTGTGTTTGGTTGATACCCTGACTAGCTGCCTGAGTCAGGCAACCGAGCTCAGGCTCAGGCGTCCAAAATCGAGTGCCTGAGCAACTCGTGCTGAAGACCATTCGTGCCTGAGCCCTCCATGCTCGTCCCCGTCCATGCTACTTGCAGCGGCCTGTCACCACCATCAAGTCCATTGACCTCCTCCAAATGGCGTTGCTCGTCGACAGTGAACTGTAGTAGCGCTTCACCTCCTCCGCGCTCCCCTACCTCCAGCAATGGTCCGTCGAAATCACCATCAAATCAACTGATTTTGTGTTTTCCCCCATTTTTCCCCATTCCAGATCTTATCGACGTTATGCAAAATTGATGGCACATACCATGTGCGAGACCAAATCAATCGTACCACCATCTAGCACACCTCCAATTAGTTCCATTTTGCTGATCAGTGCAGCAGTTCTGGCCGATTCACACACCAGGCAAGATCGAAGGAAAAAGCTAAGTTCCAGCGAAGAAGACGAACAGTGAATGCGCATCTCTGTTTTTTGCTTTCGTTTCAACGAAGCGTATTTTACAAGTTCCGTTTGCCTCTCAGGCAACTCACAGCAACCAAACACAGAGCTGATCCGCATGCCTGATCAGGCAAAAAGCGATACAATCTCAGTCACGTCTCAGGCGAGCAAAATGCTCAGGCATATCAACGAGGGCAGCAACCAAACTGGCCCAAGGTGCGCTGGTAATGGCAAAGGTGAACCAATGAACTAGGTTGCCGGAAAGGGCAGCATTTTTGTTGAACTGGGTTGCCGGAAAGGGCAGCATTTTTGTTCTACGAGTCACCGCAGAACCGATAAATTCAGAATTACAATGGAAACGCATTTGCAAAATTTAACTTGTTTGTTCCGTTCGTACTTTCCTGCTGCTCCGGGCCTTTCAAATCCTATGTTCGGGCCTAAAAATTGTACTAAAAAAATATTTAAGTGCATCATTCTTTCCTCGCAAAAAAAGTACATTATTCTTAAAATCAAATAATAAGGTAAAATGCTTTTGAGTGCCAAAGGGAGCAATTCCACAACTAATCTAGTACTTGGTGGATATATTCAGTAAAAATTCATAACGACCAATCATGAGCAAAATATGGGAAAACACGAACGAATAATTGAAGCCATGACTAAAATTGAGCAATTGATTCATACTATTCGTACTCTGTCCACTCGTCTAAAGAAGTAATAAGCACGGCATGACATCAGCGCCATCACTAATTTTTTCAGGAGATTGCAAATTGCGATGGAAACAGTAGGAACAGGGCTAGGCAAACAAGATGGCCACAAAACTTCATCATGTCAAAGGTTCCATCATGCTCACAAATCCTCAACATCCTGCCTCGATGATGCCGGGCGGCCTTCATACTCCAGTTTGGCTCCTAGGCTTGCCGTGATGACCCTGAATTTCAGCCTTATCTTCTCCATCATGTCCTGAACCTGCTCATTCTCTGGATCAGATAACGGATAGCTGCTCACTAGAGAAGCTAATTGCTCGATGTTCTTTCTGACCCGAGCTGAGAACGCATCTTGATCAATGCTGATTGCTGATGTCCACACATCCAGACACCCCTGGTAGAAACCTAGCTCTTCACCGACCTGGAACCCCATCTTTAAACCAACCTGCCTTCCCTCTTCTTTTCCAGATGCCAAGCCATCATGATAACCAGTTTTGTAACCCTCCTGGTAATGTGTCTCATCTAAGAGTACTGATGGCTCAAGGAAATCCACATCATTTTTAGGTTGCTGATCCATAATATGAACCCGAAAACTGATTCCAAAAGTCCTGGTCCATAGAATAAAACATAGGTTGAGTAAGAAATTCAATGGATACATATTAAACAGGGACTAAAAATTTGAATTTCAATTAGTATTATTATTGCAAATTAAGAGACGAAACTACATTTCACTATCATCTATATTTTGCTGCACATCAGCGAAGAGAAGTACAAATGAGTCCATGAAAGAATTACAAGAGTAGTTAATAGTCAGGAAACTGGGACAATGCCTGTCAGTGACAGGGTCACATTACAGGTACGAGTTGAGTTCATTCAACAATAAAATAAAATAATGCAAGTTGACCTGGGTTTCGAGTCTGGTAGTGGAACCTAGATATAACTTTCTACAAACCACTCTGGTATCATGATTATACTCATGATCAAGGCTGCTGTGCTCGATAGGGTAAGGCCTGCACATTTTAACACCAGCATCTCTATTGAATTTCATGTCAAGAGTCTGTGGACCAATAACATTCCAGAACCTAGGACCTGCAACAACTCTGGATGAATTTCGAAGAAACGAATCATATGCAAAAAGGTTTGGACGATAAAGGTTCTTCTAGAAAGAAGGATTTTCGTGACAAGTGTGAAGCATAAAAGGAAATTAAGTAGATAAAAGGACATGGAGATGGTAATTATGTGCTGAGGAAGGCCTTAAGATGCTGACTTTAATATTTTTCAGTATCACCTGGCGGTGGCCATGTTAATTACTCCCTCCGTTCTACAATTCTTGTCGTTTCAGACATGGGAATTGAGCTACAAATGAACTACTTGCTCATGTCTGAACGCACCAATAAAAAGACAGAGGGAGTAGTGTGCAAGAGGTCTAATTCTTCATCTGGACTAATACAGTGGATTAAAGAGCAGCGAGATAAATGAAAATGGTATAGCTTTGTTTTGGTCTGGACTACTTTCATATTTATGATTAACTCACAAATAAAGTGATGATAGGAAAGGAACTTATAAAATATCCTACCAATATGTTGCACAAACTAACACTACCTAGATTCTTAAACATACAACGTTTATGACAATATTTAAGAACAGAGATAGTACCCTTTTTGCAGCAACCAAGGCTTAAATAGAAGTAAGCGTAGATACTACAACATAACCATGTCATCAATTTTTTCTAATCTGTCTAGTTCATGTAAGGTTTCATCTCTATCCAACCCAAGCAGCTCCAAACTGAAGGTTACACTATTTTTGTCATCTGTTTCAGCCACACATAGTAGCCCGAAATTAGCATTTGACACTTTTTTGTTGGCTAGAGTTCTTGATCTATTTTGTAAGCTGGTTTGACGACTTGAAAGCTTTGGATAAAGCTTGCGACTGGGCTTTGTGTAGATGCGCCTTCAAATGGGAAGAAAAGAAAATGTCCTACAACTTCAAAAATAAGAGCCAATCCCTAACTGTTGCACAGACGATGGTTGCTAAAATGCTCTCTGTTCAAAGAACAGCAATTTCCTCAAATGTTCGCATGAATCTAACAATACTTACACTTGACTACACTAAATCCAACACCAAAAGACTTTTGAGTTCCAATCAATCCGATGAAAACTTCGTAGGTATGGCGTTGTTGGCTGCTACTGCTAATGAAACCAAGAAATAACGACACTGGTAAGCCATAATCATGCCGAAGTTCCAGATCGCAGCTACGGCTAAGAATTCGGAATCAATCAAGCTAAATTAAAGATTAAGGTACGAGAAACAGGATGCGTTCTCCGTGCTACCTCCGGGCCGCCGCGCCGACCTTGCCTGGCCGCGCGCCCGCGCCTCCGGTGACCCAGCTCGCTCCACCGCCGGCGCCGCT
The DNA here is from genome assembly GCA_012490785.1 of Eragrostis nindensis. Taxonomy (NCBI): domain Eukaryota; kingdom Viridiplantae; phylum Streptophyta; class Magnoliopsida; order Poales; family Poaceae; genus Eragrostis; species Eragrostis nindensis. The sequence goes on from JAAXCT010000231.1 coordinate 34,457, forward strand.
CGCGCCCCTGCCGCCGCCTCTAAGTAAGCACGCGCCTTCGCCACTCGTCTCCCGGTCCGGCGGTCCCCTAGCGATTAGTTGGCGGGTGCTGCGAATCCCCCTGTTCCAAGAGCTAAAAGGAACGTATCAAGTCTTCTTTCCAAGAAATCCTGTAATTACATATAGCTCCTTATCGTGTTTCTTCCAAGCCCTTCCGAAGGTTCGCCTGTTCCCAAGGCCCATAGCAGAAATTAACACAATCTACAAGGTGTGTTTTGAATATTCTGGATGCGGCGCAGCCTTCGTCTCTCTCTCTCTCGCGTCTCTTCGCACGAGCACTCTGTCTCACTCTCAGTCAAGCTAGGGTATGTGATTAGGAGTCCTGGGGTTTAGGGTTTAGGCTTAAACCCTCACCCATGGAGTCTACATCTCGGGTAAGTCTCTTTCTCTCTCCGTGCGAATTTTTTTGGGGATCGATAAGGTTTGTGGTTTGACGGCTCAATCGTCTAATATCTCCAGTGCAGTGCCCCCTCTCTTTATCGAATTTTCTCCAGCGTTTTGCGAGTCCGGAAAATTCTAGGATGGAGGGGTTCTGATGAACGTGGGTAATATGTTACATTCTGTTTAAATGATATGCGGTGGTGTGTTGATTTTGCAGTTGAGGGTGGGTACTCTAGTTCCCCTTGCAAAGGACAATGTTGTCTCATCTAATGGATCCGTATCAAGTATTCCCATTTTCGAGGGGTCCAATGTCGTTGGGAGGAACCATTTGGTTGTCGTCGACAAGAGGATCAGCCGCAAGCATTTGAGCCTTCACGCCTCTGCCGACGGCTCCATTGAAGTTGTAGTGGTGAGTATGGTGAAGAAAATCTGAGGGATAGTTGAATGTTTGGCAAATGATTTTATTTCGATGGGCTTGGTTAGGAATATAAGTTGTTGCAGTTTCACATCAATGGATTTTCAGGAAGGACCAAACCCTATCATTGTCCAATCGGATGGGCAGAGGAGGAAGGTTTGCGCTCAAGAGAAAGCCAAAATTACACACAAGGATGTCCTGGAACTGATTCCCGGTGATTATTTCGTGAAGTACATGGGAAAGGAAGATGAACATAAAAATTCTGTGACAGTGGATTCCAGTGGCTTAAAGAAGGGAAAGAGGCATATCGAAGAAGATTTAGCAGCTGTCAAGAGGAATCGACAGATTATGGAAGATGAGGCTCTGGCAAGAAAGCTGCAGGTTAGCTAACATTTTTCTGTTTTTGTTGCCAATCAATTTATTTCTCTAGCCTACCCCAACTTGCTTGGGACAAAAGGCTATGTTGTTGTTGCTAATCAATTCTTGATGTTTGCTTAGCTAACAAGAAGCCAGTATATTATCTTTATGAGAGCTATGTTTCGGAGATATATTAATTTTCTTATTCGCTGAAATCTAATGAAGTGAATATACCGGTGACAACGAACTACATGCGCTGGTGACAGATAACAATAAAACAGAAATACCTTCAACTTTTCCTTTTGCACTTTAGAAATAGTTTCTCGATTTTTACCACTTACACTATACATGATAGTACCAAGTATAAAATGGACAAATGGAGGAATTTTGGGAGGTATATTTATGACAAAAGGCATTTGTATCATAACCATCATCTTGCTTATATGAGCAGTAAACATGTTGTGTGCAAAACAGTGTAGGGTGGACACCTAAACAAACATTATGTTGATCCCTTGTGCTTGTGGAGTGTTGGAGTTTATTTATAGTCATTCCCTGTGTAAAACACCAGAGTAGATATAAATTATTATCGGTGCAGTACCATCTTACACATTATCTGTGTGCTATATAACCAGGAGAGCTTTGTCGAAGAGAGTGTAACTGTTGCTGACATGGCTTCTGGTCAAACTTTAAGTCCGCTCGACCATGCTGGCCCTTCCAAAAGAAGTAATGAGAGAATGTGCTCTGTTGGTCCTTTGAAAGATGTACTCTCCTTGACCTTTCGACTCATGCGTGTCCAGGGCCTTCCATCATGGGCTAATGCTTCCACAGTTACCGTTCAGGATGTAATACAGGTATTGATTTCAACTGAGATGTAAATTGGAGAAATTTGCATGCTTCATCAATCATTTGTTTCTGGATTGTCATGGCCCAGCGTTATTCAGAGTTTCTGATAATGTCTCTTGGTGACAATTGCTGCATAAGAATCAATGTATTAACCACTTAACTTTCTAATAGAATGCCCTTATTATCTATATCTTTCCTAAAAAATAACCCTCTAATAGAATGCCCTTATTATCTATAGCGTATCCTAAAAAATAACCCTCTAATAGAATGCATGCAAAAGGAGCAAGACTGATCTGCACTTCTGCATGGCATTCGCAGATTCGCTGAACCCTTTTTCCATATCATCACACAATTCATCATCTTACTCTGTGTCCCGATTATGCCACATGTGGTTAATAAGTGTACCGCTTACATTGTGAATGAATTCACAGGGCGAAGTGCTTCTTGCTGTGCTCTCAGATTATATGGTGGACATTGACTGGTTGCTTACTGGTAAGTTATTTATGCTAAAAGTATACCTGATTTATGGGTCATATATAAAACCTTATTAAAGGAAAGTAGGTCCAAAGATGTTTCATACGCCCAAATTCTCTTGTAAAGATATGGCTTTACCTGAGATGGGTGACTCACGCTCGGATTGTTGTGTTCAATATTCTATTTGCTGAAAGTACAATGTGCTCTTTTTCATCATTTCTGCAGTAACAATTTTTATCTAATTAGATGCTACACTGTTCAGCTTGTCCAAGTTTGAGGAAAGTTCCACATGTACTAGTCATACATGGAGAAGATGGTGCTTCATTGGAGCTTTTGAAGGTAGACAAATCATTGAAACCATTTATTATCTTGCTTGATTCTTTTCCTCATACTACGTTCATGCTTTGGGTGACAGAAAATGAAGCCTTCAAATTGGATCCTCCACAAACCTCCGCTCCCAATATCATTTGGAACACATCACTCCAAGGCCATGCTGCTTGTATATCCTCATGGGATTCGTGTTGTTGTGCACACAGCAAATATGATACATGTTGACTGGAATAACAAAAGTCAGGGGCTGTGGATGCAAGATTTTCCATGGAAAGATGCAAAGGATATCAATAAGAAAGTTCCATTCGAGAACGATCTGGTTGAATATCTGAGTGCGCTTAAGGTAGCAGAATGTTTTACATTTGCTGCTGGTATTTGCAGTCATATCTGTTTCAGACTTTCAGTCTCCTTTAAAATGTTGAAATATTTAACGTTGTTTTCCTGTTGATGAATTAACAACTAGAGGTTCAAACCCATTGATTTCATCATCTTATCACAGTAAAGAAAGAAAACAATTTAGTGCATTCTTCAGAAATCACTACTGGCACTAGAACTCGTGTGTTTCTTTATCCAGTCCAGAGTCCTCTATAACTCTACGCAAACAAGAAGTTGCCATTAAAGAATTAGCTTGTGAAATATAATGTTTTGTCAGAGTACTCAATGAAAACTTAAAGGAAATCGAAGTTCCAATGTTACTGTTGAATGGAGTAATCTACGCATCATGATTTTCGAGAGAGTTCCATTGGTTGCTGGCAACATACTGTAAATTACAAGACAATATATGTCTTTTGTCATATCTGTTGCTAAATGCCGGAAATTACTTAAATAAGTTGTAGAATGTATCTTTCAGTGTTTTCCTAGAAAGCAGACAGTCGGTCGACCATCATTTAGCGTTTAATCTGTTTAAACTGCTGTTTAAACGAGCTAAACGGCTGTTTAGGCATAGACGGTTGTCACCTGTCTAGCGTTGATGAATTCCGTTTCGGAAAACAAGGATATCTGTAAAGCATGAAATATTGTCACTTTTATGTACACCACGTTCGTCTGTCATTATCTTTTCTGTGCCCTGACCAGTCCTGGCATAAGTTGTTGCTTGGAACTGTCTAGATTATAAAAAAGAAATCCCCTCCTTATTGTCCATTCTGAATTTTTAACTACTACACTTTTTTATAATTGTTTGTTTACCCTACAGTTGTAGTTCTATTAAACATACCTCGTGTATATTAAGTAGCAAACTGAATTTTTTTTTTCTCATAACAATGCAGTTGCCAGAGTTCAGGGTGAATCTCCCAGTGGTTGGTGATGTCAACATCAATGCAGCATTCTTTAGGAAATTCGATTATAGTAGCTCAATGGTTCGTATAATTCTCTGACCTATGAAACCATGTTACCACCTCTGTCTAAACATCATTTGGGTTAGCATGACTCTCAAATCGTTTGATAATTGTGACCAATGCATGCACAGATACTGCTGACTGCTGATCTGTGTGGTTTCTATTGTGCAAACTAAATTACATATTCTGTCAAAGTGTGGATTTTGGCTGCTCTTCTGATAGAGCATTCATTGCACCAAAGGATTTTCCATTTGGGTCGTTAAACCTTGTTCTTTTGGTGTACAGTTTGGTCTTCTACCAACCTACCCCATTCATGAACATACTGCTCACAGTCCACACAAAGGCATGCCACTGCTCAAGCATGAGCACGGTGGCTGTGTGAGCACGGGATTTACGTCCAAGTGCAAATATACGTAGAAACATCAGCATGCTAGAAGACACGTAGCTCATCCCCAATGGTTTTTTAGACACACAAATGATGTTATGTTCTTTGCAGGTCAGGTTGATTGGATCAGTTCCTGGTTATCACACGGGCCCTAATATTAAAAAGTGGGGCCATATGAAGCTTAGGACTGTCCTTGAAGAGTGCCTGTTTGAGAAACAGTTTTGCAAGTCCCCTCTGATTTATCAGGTACATTTTGTCCATTTATCCATTTGCTAGATTTCAAAATGATGTGGTAATTGTCTTTGATCATGAGATTGAAATGCTTAAAAGTTTAGAGTCAAAGTTGATATGCTGCTGAACCTTGCGCCAATGTAGCAGTTCTGCCAGTGTTTTACCTTCGGGAAGCCACTCTATTACCTGATCCCCATTCCCCACCACTTTGTTGCATAGTAACGTCATTTACCAAAGCTGTGCAATGTGTTGCATTGATGGATAAAGAAAAGCGTAAGAAATTTCTTGTGCTGTATGGCTACTGTGTCACAAATTAATTTGACTTATATCTGGCATACATCTTTACCATTTTTGTTAAGGAAACTACAATGTTAGTTTTATAGTTTTATCTCATCGTTACCTCTGATTTTGAACTTCTTGTAGAATGTTTAGCATTAGTTTATTCTTGAATGCAGTTTTCTTCCTTGGGGTCACTTGATGAGAAATGGATGAATGAATTTGCATACTCATTGTCAGCTGGTAAATCAGATGATGGAACACCACTGGGTATCGGGAAGCCACTGATTGTATGGCCTACGGTGGAGGATGTTAGGTGCTCGATAGAGGTACGGATTTAAGCTCTATTAAAGCTTGAAGTTTGCTTCCAGTAGACTGCATCATGAAATGCATGCTTGATTCTTGAATACTCCTATATGAAATTACTATGACAAATGTGAAGTATGGTCGTTTTTTTTTTCTCGAATACGCAGGAGGGCTGCGTATCTTTGTATTAAGGAGAAAAAGGTCAAAATGACCGTACATCGCGAAGCGCTTGGGATTCACCCGGTAGCTTTACAGATTGGTTGGAGTGGTACATGCCGAGAAAGCTACCTATACAACATCTAAGCCTACTCTCGCGAAATAAAACATCCTAGATGCTTGGCCCCTGCTGCAACCCAGAGCTTGGCTTCCTCCTTGATGCTTTGTACGATCTGTGAGGTGGTTGCAGTTTCACCACGGAACACTCGCGCGTTGCACTCTTTCCATAGGTTCCAGGAGATAAGCATACACATCGAGCCGAGGCCTTTCCTGGGAGCCTTTTGCAGTCCTGTTCTCAGCAAAGTCCATGCATCTACCAGGTCGAGGTTATGCATTGTAAAACGCTGGCCGAGGTGCATGAAGTCAAGGATCTCCCACCGTACTAGCAGTCAAGTGTGATCGGTTTTTATGTATTGGATATTTTATTGGTTCCCAATGTGCCATTATTATTCAATACTGTCCTCGAGAGCACATAGAACATCTATTCCACGCATTCACTGTCCAGATCAACGTTTGCAGGAAATGTAGTTGCTTGCTTTTAACTGATGTTTTTAACTGGCTGCTTTTTTTACTTTGACATTTGATAGGGCTATGCTGCTGGCAGCTGCATTCCAAGCCCTCAGAAGAATGTTGAGAAGGACTTCCTGAGAAAATATTGGACCAGATGGAAAGCAGATCATGTGGGTCGTTGGTATGATTTCTTGTCCTGCAGAAAAGCTACGATATTATTCAAATAACCAACCTGTAGGATGTAGATGCCATGTGCTGATTATTTAATATCATAGCATCGCATACTTTACTAGTTTTAACTTTTAAAATTGCACCATGCTCTATTCTTCCGTTTTTCGTATTGTGCAATTTGGCATGTATCACAAGAGAATTTTCTTCAGCTGTTTAGTTTTGCCTTACAGTACCCATTTTAGACTAGAAGAGCAGCATTTTTTTACTTTTAATTTGTTCCTTAGCCTTCAAACATTGTATAAATATAATATATATTTTAGAATAAATAAAAATAGCGTTTCCAGATAAGGCTTGAGACGTGGGGCATCAGGGCTGTAAAAGTTTAAGGAAAAGAAACTCTGGAAGGATAATAGTTTTCACCCATGCCTTCTTTGCCATTGAGCAACATAGCAGATTGGTTGGATCTCCATTTCCCTGTTTAATAATTAATAAAAAAAGGCTGCACTTCATGTCAAGCCAGATAGATTTAGCTTTACCTGACAATATACTGAAGAATCTCTTTGTAACCTAATGAATAGAACTTGGTCACAGTGGCAAGCAACAATTTTGTTTGCCTGTATTCTTAGAGTATCTTGTTCAAATGGATGTGCTCGATCAATTTAATTATATATGACCGAAAAAATGTTTGGTATCCTCAGGGTTTAGGGTTTCGGTCTTTATGTTTTCTTTCGAGAACACAAAGTTTTTATTATGACACAAACTGATACTCTGGTGTTTTGTTTTTCTACCAGTCGTGCTATGCCTCATATAAAAACTTTCACTCGGTACAATGGACAAAATATTGCGTAAGTTTTTACACATTCCAATCCAGGACTAAATAACTACAATATTTCTTTTGATGATCATCATCTGAAATCTTGCTCCATCTTCATCAGATGGTTTCTGCTGACTTCATCAAATTTAAGCAAAGCAGCTTGGGGTGCACTGCAGAAGAACAATACACAGTTGATGATCCGCTCATATGAGGTACACAATTCAGTGTCTTTCTAGCTTTTTCATGAAATTTTCTGGGCTTGAAAGATTATAGAACTTGTAATGCTCAGTTTATAGACCAGTAACATTTAGCTGCTATAGTTGTGAATTATTGTATGATCCATGATCATCAGAGAATTCTTTGCTCATGCCTCGCCATTTGACCTCTTTTTCAGCTAGGTGTATTGTTCTTGCCTCAATCTCTCGAGTCTGTACCACAATTTTCATGCACGGGGAAGAACCGTTCAGACCTGGTAGTAGCAAATGATTCCTTTGCCGAATATGGCTGTGCATCAGAATTGTTCTGTCATCACACTTCGTTCTCTTCTCATGCATACCCCAGGATAGAATCGCCCCCGGTGAGAAGATCAGGACCAAGCTTGTCACTCTTTGCTGGAAAGGCGACGAAGAAAAAGAACGGTCCACAGAAATTGTCAGGTTACCCGTGCCGTACCAACTCCCTCCGCAACCTTATGGGCCAGAAGGTTAGCTTGCTGTCTTAACGAGTGGTGTATTCCGATGATTTATATAACAGCGTTAATGCTGTTTCACTTTCAGATGTCCCTTGGTCATGGGATAGGAGGTACACTAAGAAGGATGTGTACGGTTCAGTCTGGCCGCGCTAGTAGCTACGCGGCACGCCGGTGCCAACGGTGGTAAGGTAAGCCAGTGAGTGGTCTACTGATCGGTCGCTGGTCAGCTTGACTGCTTGAGCCGTCGGCTGCTGGTGCCTGATGACTCCTCTCGCCCTGTTCTGGCCGTTGACCAGCTGTCCGGTGGTAAATCGTGAGCCGTGTAGCATCAGATGTTTTTCTTTTTTAATTTGACGAAGCATTGGATATTTTCATCCGATTGATTCCCGCGGAGAATGTCATTTGCTGGCTGCTTGCAGCTTGCAGCTTGCGTTGTGATGCTTTATGCGCTAGTAACAAGTTGTCATCGAGAACTGATTCCGTGCGAGATGCTGTGCATCAGGAACGAAAGATTGGCTTGTTCTCGCAGCACTTGTCGCCCACTCATCGACTCCGTTATTATCAGCTCTTTTTCACTCTGCTCTTCATCGAGTAGTGTGGTTGGTCACTTCATCAGAACATGGATGAAGCTGTGTAACAGACAGACATCTGATGATGCTATTCTGTAGGAACTGGAACAGCGCGATGTAATTTATGATGCCCTGTTGTGTGAGTTGCACTTGCACCGCGTATGGAAAAGCACGACGTCATCCATGCCCTGTTTGTGTGAGTTTTCACACCGCGTATGTGCGCTGTGGTGCTGTGACGCGGTGTAGCTAACTTTGCGCCGAAATCGAACGAGAGCGCACGGGTCCGGTGTCGTTTTCGGTGCTCGGAGGCGGAGCCACGGCAAAGCGTGCCTGGCTCGCGCGCGGACGCGAGGGCACGGCACGGCACGACCTTGTCGCTCACGGGCGGGCCGAAGCACCGAGACGTCGCGCGAGCGCGACCGCGTGCTACAGCGTCGCGTTGCTTCCTTCATTCACGCGTCAGCCGGCGGACGGAACGCGACGCCGCCCCCGCTTCCTGCGGCTGTGACGCCGCGGGACCGTCTGCCCCCACGTGAAGCAAGCCTATCCGCGCGGTGGCGCTGGTCGACCGACGGGACGTACGGGCCCGGCGCTACGGGGGACGCGTCCGTCCGCGTCGCGAATCTTCCTCCCGGGGCCGCGAGGAGAATCCGATCCGTCCGTCTCGTCGCTCGGCGGGGCCCGGGCAGCTGGTTCGCGACGCGGAAGAAAAGATCAGGCACGACGATGGCGCGCAGCCCACACGCTACCGCCACCGCCGTCTGGTTAAGTATAATTTATCGTCGTTGATGGCGTCAGCTAGTGCCAATCCGCCGGTTTAGGCATCGTCTCGCCGGTTTAGGCATCGTCTCGACGCTGGTTCTCTAGCCACGTCGGTTGTGTGGTTGGGATTCTTTGTGCGTCAAACCATGTTGTCCGATGGCAGTGGCTCTACCGCTCTAGAGTGAGTGATGGGCATGCCACTATGCTTAAAAGTCGTCTCTCTCGTTGTGCTCCAAGCAAAAGCAACAAATTCACTGACTTCGTTTTCGGGAAGGAAAAAAAAAACTCTCAAATCAAGTGCTTGAGAAGATACTGATTGGGCATTGTTTCTGTGTTGGACCAATTAAACCGGGCATTGTTTTTGTAGATTACAAGTTATAACAAGCTTCAAGTCTTAAAACCCAATATTTCAAGTCTAATGCATCATGATAATGGTCATAGCAATTTCACACATGTGAATACCCAAGTTAGTTCATAATATGATAATGCTCAAGTGGTTTCCAGAACCTGCAGTCTGGGACATGTTTTAGTAAAAATCTTTTTTTTTTTTCTCCCTTCTCAACCAACACACCAGCAGCGTTTTCCTCGTGGAACATTTGCCACCGTCGGCACAAAAGTTTCAACAGAGTTACCTGCCACAGAAAGGGCCAGAACAATATTCTAACGGAGGAGAACGGAGAACCCGCAAACCGCAGTGGCCCAAAAGGGAGAAGCGGCGAGGAAAAGGGAGGCAAGAAACCACGGAGCGTCCTCCTCCTCCCGTCTATAAATTCCCCTCCTTTCTCGCCTCTTTTTATAGGAGGCGTCCAAGCCAAGAAAGAGGGAGGAGAACCAAGGACTTCCGGCGCCTGTTCAGGATCCACATCTTTGTGAGGGTTCTTGGTTGATCTCTTCCTCTTCTACCACCTCCCAGGGTATGCACCCCGTTCCCCTTTCGTTGAATCGATCTGCCTGATTATTGGTATTGTGCTGCAAGTAATTTTGTACCGGTCTAGCTGCTCTTCAGGATCTCTTTGTTAGAGGATCTTGATGGGGTAATCGTTCTCGTGTTCCATGGCTGTTCTCTAAAAGAAGAGGCCGTTTGGGAAATTTAGGGTGGTGTTTTGTCATACTATTCTGAGGTAGAATTGTCTTTCTTATGATGCAAGGAAACTATTTAATTTCAGTCCATATCTGTTTGGTTGCTGCTCTGGAAAAGTAGTTGCCTTTGCTAGTAAGGGAGAACGGAAGTTTGCAATCATCAGTTTAATGTTTTGGGAAAATTGCTTCTGTCATAAAGTCCTTCATCAAAGTTTTGATCTGAGGGAAAAGTGGGGGGTGAAATATAGTTTTTTTTTTCCCAAACGTTAGTTTTGACCATTGATTTAGTCTAATACGAATGATCATGTCCTCTATTTTGATTGGAGTGTTGCCAGATCATTCTTCTGAATGAATTGGAACTCAATTCGATGTTTGCTTCTGTCAAGTAGTTACCATCCTTTCGGTGCCGTTGTTAGCTCTTCACCCTGTTGCCGGTTTCCCTGATGGTGATCATGTTGTTTTAATCTTAGTAACGGTGGTACAAAGAGAATTTTAAAACGAGAGGAATAATTTAGATGATTTATTATGGGATGGAAAATTCTACAGTTATGTGAAGATAAAGCTGTTATAATCAGATCCATCCTACCAATGATGCATTTTAGCGGTTACAGTCTTAGTAACATGCATGAAGGCAATAGGCTTGCTTACTGCACTTGTTATAGTTTAGGAAAACTGAATGGTAATTTAAGCGTTAGGCATGGTGCTTCCGATTGCTCAATTTCTGTTTCAGGTAGCTGGTACAGCTGTAGCTTCATTAACTGTTTGTGTGATTTTTTTCTGAACATTTATTTAGTGGCCATCACTTCACTTACCTGGCATCTTATCTATTTATAACTGGCATGCCTTCAATCCCTTCATTAACCATAGGACCACTAAAAGATGGATTGTAGGAATAGATATAGTAATGTGGTGTTACTTACTCTGGCACATGTTCTCAAAAATAGACATAGACATACGGTGGGGTTACGAGTGGATTTTAAACATATCCCCTTTCTGGTATCCTTTTTGCACTTGAGGCTAGTTTTTTCTTTGATTGTTAGGAATTAATATTTCATTAATTCGGTATGTGTTGTTCTTAGATTCTAATTTGAAAAAGCAGTATTACCTTTTTCTCAGTGTCTACTGTCTACCTGTAGATTCACCAGAAACTTGTCGTTGCTTTTTTATACTGATTGATCACACAAAATGGAGATGCATGAAACTTGGATATGAACTCATTTCCACAACGAATATTTGACTGATTCATCTCGTTCCTTTGTACAGCTCTTGGTGTAGCTTGCCACTCTCACCACTCAAGTTTTCATGTCTGATCTCGACGTTCAGATCCCAACTGCCTTTGGTATGCTTGTTGATTGATTTTTGGAGTGCAATGTCTGGAATATTTTTAATTTATTCTAATATTTTCTATATGTACAGATCCCTTTGCTGAGGCCAATGCTGGGGACTCTGGTGCTGCTGCAGGATCAAAGGACTACGTTCACGTACGCATCCAGCAGCGTAATGGTCGCAAGAGTCTGACCACTGTCCAGGGATTGAAGAAGGAATTCAGCTACAACAAGATCCTGAAAGACCTCAAGAAGGAGTTCTGCTGCAATGGTACAGTTGTTCAGGACCCAGAGCTTGGCCAGGTATGATAGTATTTCCAAACCTGTGTTCTTCTATCATCTGTACTCATCTGTTTTAACCTTGCAACTTCTATTTGCTCGTTGTTTTGATAAATGTTTTGCCACTATAGGTCATTCAACTTCAGGGTGATCAGAGGAAGAACGTCTCAAATTTCCTCGTTCAGGTAGGTGATCATTTTGTTTATATCATACTTTAGACATTCGACTATATATGAAGATGGTTAATTTGATCCTTCTGTATCCTGCAGGCTGGCATTGTGAAAAAGGAACACATCAAAATTCATGGTTTCTGAGCAACTGGCTGGTCCATAGCAAGGCCTGCATGCAAAGCAGCAATATATCTGGAGGTGGAGCATATCTGGTTGTGTACTAGCTTTAGCAGGCTTGTGCCTGCGCGCATATTACAATACACATAAACAGAGCCACCTCTCTGCGTGTATGCTTGTTATCATTGTGTCGAATCTTGTACGAGTCTCCATCTTTCGATGGCTTGTTACCCTTTCTCGTCAAGATTGAATAACAGATGTTATTTGAAATGTCCTCTTGCCATATCAAGCGTGTTAACTGTTTCTCGCTGCACTCCTGTATCTCCTTCATTGGCAGCTGTACTCGAATTTCTGCTTCCTCATCCAAATTTGCTGGGTTGATGACGCCTGCCTGTTTTACCTTTTTTTCTTGCAAAGCATCACGTCCAGATTGATCGAATTGGTTGCTCGGCATTGGCAGCTGTTGGGTGATTGAAAAGTGTTGCTGCTGTTCAGGTGCCCGTGCTTTCATTTTGGTCGTTGCAGTGCTTTCATTTTGGTCTTTCTGAATCTGAGTGTGCAGTGTTCTCAGTGTCTTGAGCATTGTGTGGTGTCAACAGTTGTATTCGAGTGCTAGTTCCTTTCAGGCATGGATTATGGCTGAATGACCTCCACTGTTTTTGCACAACGCTCCTGCTGGCAAGGCGAACTGAGTACCTGATAGGGTGAAGCATGGATTACATAGGCATGGCAATTGGACTCGAGTGGCAATCCGTGTGTTGCATTTAGTTGCAATTGCCTTGGGTAGCACATCTGCTGCGCCTTACTGCGTTTGAACTCATTTGGATCAGTGAAATGGAATGTTAATTCATCTGGAATTGTGAAATTGAATATTATGCTTCTCTAAACTTCTCTGTGCGTTATGATGTCATTTTTTTTTTGCGGTGGTTATGATGTCATTTGAGTGCTAATGCCTCCGCCAAAACTGGGGAGCTGTGTCCAAGTGAAATTGTTTACTCCTTGAAGCACGGATGAAGCCCATGAGCGCCTTGTTTTATTGGTTCCCGTTACTGTCTTCATCCTGTGCATGTCTTTCTTCCACAGTGGGATTCTGGAAATGATTCCTCGACATCTCTCGCGATGTCGGCAGGATGTACTGTTCAGGATTTGGTGCCTGCCGCGTCGAGTCCCACTCTCTACCCAATCTGTTGTCAGGATGCAACCTGTGATAATTGTACTCCTACCCATCTGTAGCTCACAGATTTACAGTGAAGGAGTGGCGACAGTGAGTAAGAAAATGGTTGGTTTTAGCTGGAAACCAAATCAATCCGGCCATCACATTTGTTCCCGTTTCTCGAGCACTTTCAGAGCACTTGTCATATTTGCGGTGCTGCTCCGTGCTCTGTCGATCGCGCATTGTTATTCTTGTTACGACGTGGCCGTCCATGGCTCTCTCCATGCCGGTATGTCGTGCCGGGCAGCAGGTGCGGTGAACATGGGATCCATGTGAGGTGGATCTGCTGCTGCTGCTTAACAAGATAAACTTTTTCGAAAGACCACTTAATTAACAAGATAAACTAATCTCTTTAGCCGTTAACGTTATCGCCTAGCAGCAGCAGAAAAAGTTGATCCACCGGCCGGGACATCTCTCTGCAACACCCGGCGGCCGCCAGGGCTGTCCCTGGACCAGGACCGAGTACTTATATTCCAGTCGTGCAATCAACTGGCCAGACCAAACAACATTTTTTTTTCTATTTACCAATTCACTGATCCCTGCTTCACGTTCATCGCAATCCACCACCATTCTGTGGCTTGATTTCGCCGTTGAAATGTCGCTGCATCTTTTTGGATTCGTCGATCTTTCTCCCTACCTATCCTTTCCTCACGTGGATATGTTCTCCCGGTAGCCTTTCTTCCTTTCTCCTTTTCCTTTCGCAGTTTTCGCTGATTCGTTCGTGCTCCCCTGATTTTCCCCGGCAGACGCACCGCGCGAACGAAAACAAAAAGACGCATGGTCCCGTTCGCCGGCGCCATCATACTATCCAGCCAGCGAGCGAGATCTGTGTTGCTGCCAGCCACGGAGGAGCATTACTGTTTCCCTGACAGGCGCGGGTAACGAGGTGAGATCTGGGCGCATGTTATGTCGCGCCCATGTCCTGCGCTGCGACGCCGCACGTTCTCGTGCTGCCGCCGCCGCCGTCGATGAGTCGTGATGGTCCTCGCGACGCGAGGCGCGAGGTCGTTTCACGAGACGTGTGAAGCTGCCAGGATGATCGCGACACAAATGGTAGGAGTATCTTTGCTACAAGTAGCAGTAGTACGAATTGAAGCTGTAGGAGTAACAACACAAACAGACGGTGAAGCTGCAAAATTTCATCCATTTCTTCGGAAAGAATGATCGATCCATCGATCGATGTTCCAACCAACGCGGCAACAAACCATCCCAATCCCCAACGCAAGAATCGGCGACAACCAGTTACTCATCACACACACCCCCAAAAAAAAAAGAATCATCTTCGCCAATGATACCGGCCCAGTACGATCGAGCTTGCACGACGTCGACGCGCTCACGCCGCGGCGGCCCGGAGCGCGCACTCCTCCGACGGGGCCGGGTAGCGCTCGCGGTCGTGGCAGTAGTCGTAGATGACGAGGTTGCGCCCCACCCACGCGGCGTCCTGCCGCTGCGCGTCGTCGAGCGCCCACGCGGGCGGCTGGTCCCACCAGCTGGCGCCCCCCGCGGGGCTCGCCGGCGCGGCGCACGGCGGCGGGGACGGTGATGATGCGTTAGCCGCGGGCCACTCGCAGGCGTCGGCGGCGAAGTCGCGGTAGGAGGAGACGAAGGGCGCCTTGGTCCAGTCCGTCTTCTCGAGGCCGCCGCGCGTGGCCCACTCGTCGGCGTTCCAGATGCTGGAGAAGACGTACATGGGCTTGGAGATGGGGAAGAAGCCGTTCACCGGCTTGCCGGCGTCGTTGGGGTACACCCGGATCGGCACCTTGTCCACGAAGAACCTGCGATGCAACGACAAGGAGCTTGTCAGCGTGGCGCCATTGCACGTGGGGCCGGATCGACACTGACTGTGCGTGCAATGCAGCCAACTCCTGATCACGATCGGAACAGGGTCCCGATCGCGGTGTACGACAGGACCAATCGTCGTGGCCGGGAACAACAGGATCGGATCCGTCGGCCATGTG
Organism: Eragrostis nindensis; assembly: GCA_012490785.1. Lineage (NCBI taxonomy): Eukaryota > Viridiplantae > Streptophyta > Magnoliopsida > Poales > Poaceae > Eragrostis > Eragrostis nindensis. The sequence goes on from JAAXCT010000231.1 coordinate 49,703, forward strand.
GGGCGCGGGGTGTCGCGGACGAGATGGACAGGAGGGGAATGGGTTTTGCAGGCGTTGGCGTGGCGGCAGACATGGTCCGACCCCAAAACAGGGGCGTCCCATGAGAGAGCAGTGGCGACGGACGAGGGCAGATGTTGATGTGCCGACGACGCGGCCTCGTTTGGCAATATCCGCGGCGCGGGTCCGGAATTTTGGATGGGACCGGCAGGATTCTGGGGAAGGCAACAGGGTGGTTGGGGCGCGCATTCAACTCGGCCCCGTCGTCTTCGGATGGCACTTGCCGAATCCAAGCGAGCGAGCGAGCGATGAACGAAGCAAATACTAGTAGTAGCATATGGGATGGATGGATCGATGGAATCATCAATGGAATGGAAGTAGTAGGAGAGATCGAATCAACTTACACGATGTGCTTTGCGTTCCACAGGATGGAGTAGGAGTGGAAGTCGGCGGTGGGGTCGAACCAGAGCGAGTGGCGCATCTCCCGTCCGCCGACGCCGTTGTGGTACACGTTGGTCTGGATGATGTAGGGCTGACCCGTCCGGTTGCCCAGGAACTCGAAGTCCAGCTCGTCGCGCTGCGGAGCCGCGTCCACGTCGGAGCACATCTGCCATTCATTAATTGTGGTGGCACACGGAGAGGTCAGTTGCGTTCTTGACGACGACGAGGCTTAATCGTCGGCGGATCGAGCAATGCGACGCGGAAAAATACTGCAATGGAGAAGAGAGGAACGCACGTAGTATGCGGTGACGACGCCGGCGGAGTCGTTGCCGACGAGCTTGAGCTTCATGGTGAACCAGCCGAAGAGGTAGCGCTGCTTGGTCTGGAACCCCACCCCCGTCTTCTGGTCCAGGTACAGGTACCACGTCTGCCCGTCCGCCGACGTCTTCACGTGGTCCTCCGCGCCCGTGATCTCGAAGTTGTCGCCGAACGACGCGTTCCCCGGCGCCGCCGCCGCCGCGGCGGCGGGCCACGCGACGCACGACGCGACCGCGATGACGGCGAGGAGCGCGCTAGCCATCCGCGAGCCCATGGCTCGTGACGCGAGGAGGGTAGTGGCAAGGGTGTGTGTGTTCCGGCAAGTAGAAAGAAGCTCCGAGGGAAGAGAACGAGTGCGAAGCAGAGTAGTGGCGGAGCAGAGGCAGGCAGAGACGATGCTGCCTTTGGGGCGGGGCAAAGCACCATGCGGAGCAGCGCGTCTTATCGAACACGGCAGGCAGGGGCCGCTTTTGTTACTTCCTCTGTCCACAAATATAAAGATTTATTGACTTTCAGACTACTTATTTGACTACTCGTCTTATTCAAAAAAGTTGTGCAAATATTATTTATTTTATTATGACTTGTTTTATCACCAAATATACTTTAAGTATAACTTATTCATTTTTATATTTTTACAAGTTTTTTAAATAAAACGAGTAGTCAAACGAGTTAGTTAAAAGTCAACGAATCCTTATATTTATGGATGGGGAAGTAGCTGATTTCGCTTGCTGCTGCGTGGCCGCTAAAGTACGACACAAGCCGCGCCCCGCCGTCCGCTCGGGCTTCAAGAACACAGTTTTAAATTTTATTTTTATCGCCGGAGGCTGCTCGCCTGCTCGGCGGCTCGTCGCGCTTTGGCCGTGCTCGTCGGGTGCTCGCGTGCGGCGAAAAATTGCACCGTTGCAAATGCGCCACAGCCTCCACTGCCGCTGCCTGCTTAAAATAGTCGTGACCTTTTGCGTTTCGAACAGGAGGACACTGGTCGCTGTAGTTGGATTATTTTACCCGGGGGGCCGCGCCGCTGGTTGTCACGCACGAACCTCAGATCCCGCGTGTGTAATCCATCCGTGACGAGGATTGAAAACATGACAATGGCCGTCACATGAGCGTGTCACGTCAGTTTTGAACGGTTGGTTGCCGGCCCGGGCGCCCCGGCCAGGAGAGGAGGAGAGGCACGTGATGCGAGGAGGCGGCGTCACTCACTTTTGATCCCGTTCATCAGGAGCTGGCAGCCGCGAAATAAGCAAGGATTCAAGGCAAGGCAGGGCACCAGCCAACCACTACACGTAGCCTCTGCTCCGCCCTGCGAGACTGCGACCGCCGGAGACGACTCTGTGTGGAAAACAGAGAGCTTTGATCTGCGACAGATTTTAATGCCATCGGGTACACGGTGTGGGATGAGGGAACCAAGCACACTAGGCCGCGCACCATGCCGTAGAGCTGTATTACCTGAACTTGTTTTTGTGTACTTCCAGGTTGTATTTGGGGACCGAGTGCGTACTCACTAGTCACTCCTCCGTCCGTTGCATGGTTTTCGAGCTCAGTACATTCCGACTTGAATTACGTCAACTAGAGTTGCGCCGCAATGGGCAACGGAGATCGCCGTCCACCATCAGATACTACGGTGTTGTGGTCATCTGGTTGTCCGGCTGTCAAATACTCAAATCTGACGAGAAGGCCGGCCATGTTTCGGTTTCGCCGCACGGTGGATGGCCGCAGTCGTGCAAGCTCCATCAGATACGGGTAGGCCTCGGCAGGTAGTAGCACGAAGGCCGTCAGATAACGAATGGTACAGATAATATTTTTAGCTCAGGATGTTCTCATCCAGGCTTTCGCGCCGAGTCGTTGACTCCTCGCTGGATTAGATAGAGCAGGGGCACGGCACGGTCCATGGTGCCGCTTCCAGGTGAGCGAGAAAGTCCACTGCTGGATGCTTCAGTACCTGGAGTGAGTACCGTCCAGTTGGCAGTCCAATTTTTAAACAGCGTCAAAGCGTGAGCTGACAGTGTCAACCTGGAATGGATAAACAGCATCAAGGTGGCAGCCGTTCCATTTGCCATCAGGTGTACGCAGGGCTGCAGGAGGCAGGAGCGCAGGTTCGTTTACTTGGGCAGTGTAGTATTGCATCCCTTTCAAAATGTAGTACTCCAGCATTTCTACGTGTTCATATTCATCGCATCTCTCAGTATATCTGATCAACACATTTGTCCAGACAATATTACTTTCTCTGTAGACTTTAGATTCAAATTTTATCTTTAAGATACAAAAGATTCTACAGGATGTCCTACATATTACTTTCTCTGTACTCATTCGTCTCAAAATAGTACAGTATGAGTTAAGATTCAAATCTGGATCTTCAAAATATAAGAGATTCTACGACTAAGACAAATTATATGCATAGATTTGTTGATGAGATGATGTAGAATGAGGGTATAGAAGTTTTTTTTCCCCTGTTTTTTTTAGGGACAGTGGGAGTATGTACATCTTCTTTTTTTTAGGAAAGGGAGTATGTACATCTGATAACATCCGAAAGATCTCTCAGAAAAAAAAAATCCGAAAGAAGCATACGGCCTACTTCGGACGAAAGTGTTCTTTGCAGCCCAACAACCTGGAGCCCCGAATCAAGAAGCCATCGCGGCGAGCGCGAGCCTTGCGCCGTTGGCGTCCGTGCCGCGAAGCCATCGCTGCAGCCGCCGCCGGCGAAGTGAGTGAGTTGGCCTCCCAGCGGGGCCTCGGGCCTCCTCTTCCCTCTACTGGTTCCCCGGTCGTCCCCTAAACTTGTAAGCCACCTGACCTTATCTTGCCCCGCAGCGTCGAGCGTCGACGCCCGTGGCGTGTTCGACGGAATGCCTCCGCGCAAGAGGGGGAGAGAGGACGCTGGCGCGCCTGCGGAGGACATAGGCGGAGACTGCGACCGCATTGGCGCGCTGCCGGACGCCCTCCTGGACCGCGTGCTCTCGTTCCTGCCGGCAGAGGACGCCGTGCGGACGTGCGTGCTCGCCCGGCGCTGGCGCCACCTCTGGAAATCAGCCTCGGGGCTGCGCATCGGGTGCCGCGATGAGGATGAACCAGTGTCCGTGAATGATCTCCGGAGGTTTGTGGAGTATCTCCTCCTCCTCCGTGGAGGCTCGCCTCTCCAAGAATGTGAGTTCAGGGTTGGGGACTTCCGCCTTAGTGAAGACGATGCTCGCGTGAGCCTCTGGCTCCGGCATGCTGTAGTGTGCAAAGTTAGGTTCCTCAAGCTCTATGTCCATCGGACCAAAGGTTATGATCCCTGGCTTCCGCTAGACGATGTGCCTCTCGTCTCGCAGCACCTAAAAGGCTAGTGCTTCACTATGTAAGGTGTGATGCCAGGTTCCTTAACTTCTCGAGCTGTCCAGCGCTGGAACATTTAGAGTTTGAGTACTGTGACATCTCACAGGGCATGAAAATCTCATCTGACTCTGTAAAAAGTCTAAGCATCACCAATTCTGTTTTTTGGTGAGGATTATCGTGTTCTAATTGACGTACCAAATCTGGTTTCACTGCTTCTAGATGGCACTTGGAACATGACTCCCATCCTTGGAAGCATGCCATCACTAGAAGAGGCATTTGTTCGAATAACGGAGCTATGTGATGACGAGTGCATGAAACTGGATGATGCAAATCGGGATTGTGATTGTGACTCTTGTGAGAGTTCTGATATCATTGACGACGGCGGTGAAAATCGTGTGCTTCTCAAAGGGTTATCAGAAGCTAAGAATTTGGCGTTGATTTCTTATCCCGTAATGGTATGCTTGCACCTGTATTCCTGCTGCATTATATATTCGATCTTGACGTTGATAGATATTACATAGACAGATGTTTACTTTTGCATGCATTACCACTAACTTATGTTACATGGTTACTCTATCTTTTTGGCTTGCCCCTTGTCCAGTTTATTTTCAAATGGGATTTGAGATGGTGTCCTACATTTAGCAAGTTAAAGACTTTGTTGCTCAATGATTACTGGTGTGTTCCTGATGACCTCCGTGCTTTAGCTTGTATTCTTGAACATTCACCTGTTCTAGAGAAGCTCATTCTTCAACTTTTCTCTGAGGTACACATTTTATAAATTGGCAACTGCTACATTTAGAATGCTAACACTTCTTATTGATCTTGCAATTATGTCTTAAATTCACTTGTTTACTATAGGGACATCAACATAAAGTGGAAATGAAAGGAAACTTTGGTCTGATGGAGCGAGCAGCTGGAATCTCTGATCACCTTAAGACTGTTGAAGTCAAGTGCGAAGTGGTTGATGAAAGAGTTATCAAAGTTTTGAAGTTCCTGTGTACATTTAACATACGTAAGCAGGCATCTTCTATATTTCTGTCATTTGACATAATTTGCATGAAAGATAGTCAGTGTATGAACGCTAAAAAAAAAGTGAATGCTAGGACCTAAGATACCAAATTATAGAGAAATGAAAACACTGCAATGTATAGACATTTGGTTGGCAAATGCTTCTTTTCTTCAAAAGGGTGTAAGGGTGTTTGCACCTACTCATACTGGAGATCGAGCCTTGGTCAGGAGTGTGGCGCCATTGCGCCATGACAGTAAATATAGTTATTTTAGATCGAATTCCATCGCATAGACAATAAGACAGTTTGTTGACTTCTAGTGTACATCTGAACGTTTAACTTATTGATTAGTTTCAAATGGACTTAAATGACTGAATTGAGTTGCTCTCAATAGATTTTGTCTTGCTGATTAATTCTGAACAGTAGTGCAAACATTTGAATATATATTACAGTATGTTGATTTTTTTCTGTTTTGCTGACTTCTTTTATGGTGGCTTATTAGATATGATAATGTGCTTGCCTTTGTTGACTGAATCAGCTTTCATCTAGCTTTTTACAGAAGCTAATTGCATGTGTTTGAGTAGTAAGTGTTTTTGCTTGTTCATACATGTTGTTGATTATGCATGCACTTATCTCCCCTTTCAGTTATCATCTTAGCATGTCTTCCTGCTACAAGGTTTTTTTTTTCAGTGCTCTTCTTGTTCCTGAGGAATCTATGCATTAATTTCATAGCCCTAATGTGTCAGATTTATTTAAGTTGTGCCAGTTTCCTTTGCTCTACAGTTTCTTGAGACACTTGTGCTACCTTGCTCTTATAGGTGTAGAAATGTGCACTCTTAGTGTTTGGTATTTGATTTATTCTACTGGTTATATATTCTAACATTTTCATAAAACATGTATGCGCTGCATTCTTCTTATGTTTAATAATTAAATACTTGTAGTCCATCATGGCTACAAAGCCAGATATTACACGAATCATTTTTTGGTCCATTGTTAGGTAATTATGCTGAATGTTCCAGTGAATATTCCTATTCACGGAAGCCGTTTCACAATTTAAGTTTCTGCCAAATAAATCGAGTTTCTCTTTGTATAAATAACAATGGATTATGAACTTAGTGTGTCATTCATTTCGATACAGGTTTTAGCTTTTGATTGCAGTTGCAAGCAAATTTGGGCTTTCGAGGGATCTACTCTGTCTAAGAAAACAGAAGGCTTAACACTGCGACAAGATTGCCATGTTTATGGGTAATTTGGTATTTTGTGCCAACTCTGCAACCACCCCCCCCCCCCCCCCCCCCCCCCCCCCCCCCCCCCCCACCCCCCCCCCACACACACACACACACCCACCCACCCAAAAAAAACTCTTCACTTTCAGTCATGGAGCATGTAAAACGGCAGCATAATTTGCTGTGACTTTTGTATATCTGGTTGGACGTGACTCGTCGTGTCATGTTATTTCTTTTGTACTCTTGGTTCATCTGGATTACCTGTTAATGTATATTCAGCATACTTTGATTCAATGTTGACTGTTGAGCTGGTAACGTGACCTATCTGTTGTCTCTGCTATCGCCTGGCGAGATACAAAAGGACACCAATTAGAATGATTAAGAAATGGAAACAAGACATGTTGCATTTGTCTTTTGTTAAAGTATAGGTTAAAAAATCGTTCAACTCATGTGTTTTGCTAATTTTTGCTGAGTAAATTTCAAAAACCTACAACTATTTTGTCTCATGTTGTCGAAAACTACTTGTGGTGCCATTCTGTTTTGACACTTTCAAAAAGCTAGAACTTTGTCACCATACTGGGAATTACACAAGCAAGTCTGCCTATAGTGTTCAATGGATTGGCCAAGTTCGCTCCCTGGAGGCGGATTTGGAAAACTTGTCTCCGCTCCGTTGCATAGTTTTTATTTGGTCGTCTCGCCAAGCGAACTCTTCCTCATCCGGCGGCCTGCCCACTATGTGATTACGTTGACAAAAATATCCCATATACTAATCTCATGCGCTGTAGCCTGTAGCTCAGGAAGTATGGCGCTCAGTTCATGTTTTGGGAATGGGTAACATCGCTCCCCAACCTGACTCGTCTTGCTTTTCTTGCTGGTGGTGCAAGGTCATCAAGCAGACGGCAAAGGAGTCCAGAAAAAGGCCTCAATACTAATACTTTGTCAACACTTGTCTACGAATTAAAAAAATATAATAATACTCTAGTTTTCAATTGGTACTAGTTGAATACCTATGCGTTGCCACGTACTAAGAAAATCTTACCAGCAGTTTTGACATTACTCAACATCGAGCACTAAGAAAATCTTGCCAGCAGTTGACATTACTCAACATTGAATTCATAAACGATGCTTATATTAGTTTCGGTTCTAGATTTCCCCGTTACATTGCACAAACACATAGATCGATCCATGTATAGACCTTTGCCTTTACATTATGATAGTTTGGGTGCCGTGACATTTTATTTTAAGGGCCTTCAACATTCTTTCATGAGAATGTAAAAGTGGAATGGGAGTATGAACAAGCGATAAAACAAATATTGAACACAAACAAGGAAACGAAGCAGGAAAGAGTGAAGCAAGTCAACTGTAAAGATTTTCCTATCAGTGACAAACTTTATTTCCAGTTAGTCTAATCATTGCATTGAAGCGTAAACATAGCGTTCGATTATTCAGGACACCAGAATGGCATCAACCATCCACAAACATAATGGTATGAACAAAATGTATAAAAAGATGGTTCCAAGAGCATGTGGGCATGACACCGATAAAAGTCCAAGAGCAAGCCACAGAAAAAATACAAACAAAATAGTTGTCTTCTGCTTGCAGATCTCGAATTTACAAATTTTACTAATGAGAACTCACCTTTCTCTTCTCTCTTTATTTGAAGCATAAAAACTGAATACATTTGAGTTTATCAATTCTGATTCCATCCATAAATGGACCTACTCCTATAAATCATTCAGGGAATGGGAAAAGCCAAAAAGTATAAAATATATTTCAAATATTTTGTGAAATATATTTAATAGAACTGCAAAATATGTTTTAAATTTGATCATTCGTTGTTGTACTAAGTTAATTGTGGCGAAAAATGCAATAAAGTTGTACATCACTTTGGTTGAAATTACTGTCGACATATAGCAGGCTCTCAATGAACGTCATTCTTCAACTGCTATTACAAGCTCCTACCACCATGAATCTTCGAGGCTCACAAATAACGTTGTAGAACTAGCAAGATGGCCCGCGCATATTGCGCGGCTAGCTCTACTAATGTGATTTGGATCATGTGAATCAAATTATCTTTTTAATGATTGTATCCATATATTTGCATCTTATAGAACTTTATAAATGATGGTTTGACTAATGTTTATTCACACTTGCACCGCATGTATGATGAGGCTTTGTTCGAAATAGTTTTTTTTTCTTTACGCAAATATGTTTATCCATATTTGCATCTTTTGTTTTGATGACTTTTCCGTTTTCTCTCCTAAATGATCCAAGTTTATGATCTTTCTTGTCCCCTACTCTACTCGCAACATCCGGCTCAATTCTTAGGCTTTGACCTTTTCAATTTGATTCGTTTCATGCGAATCAAAATTATATATTTATGGACTGTGTCCATATTTGAATCTTAAATAACTATAAAGTATGGTTTAGCTAAAGTTTATTCATACTTGAACTGCATTTATGTGAGACTTTGTTCCGAATAGTTTTTCTTTACGCAAATATGTTTATCCATCACCGACACATTGGCAGAGCCAGCTTGTGACGGGAGGAGGGGGCATGAACAGTATCACAGTCACGGCAGTGAAGGGAAGCTGGTCTGACGCATCGTCGCGTCGAGCGAACTGCGCCGCTGTGTGCCTGTGTACGACGCCGATCCTGTGAAATTCAGCCTCTGCCCTCTTCTAGTGAATTTCGTGATGGAAGTGCCCTGTGTCGCTTGCTGTTGGGACCTCGTTCCTTTGCAAAATGGCTACAGGCTGGGCACATGGGCACAAAATACAAACACGGCTGCATCTTCAGAATTTGTCCTCATTGGGGTACCCAATCCATCGCTACGCTGACTCACTCTAGCGACATTTGTATCTCTGCAGCGTCAGACAAGAGCAAATCCAACAACATACTCAAAACTGACTACCTAAACACTTCTTTCAGTCTACCTAAAACAATTTTCACATGTCATTGTCCAAAAGCGTCTCTCTTATTCTTTCCCATGCTGAGGGCGAGCTCGAATCACTGGGGTCCACATCAAGCCCGACGGCGCCGATGAGCGCAACCTCGGCAACCTCTTGTCCACCGTCGGCTGCCCGCAGCTGCGGCGCCTCCGCCTAGTGTACATCACTGGGCTCGCCGCGCTCTGACTGGAGATGGACGCGCCGGGGAGGGGCGCCCACCTCTTCCCCTCTCCCTCTTGTTCCCAATCGCAGACGGTGGCATGCAGGACGGCGCGCGGCGTCCCCGGCCACGGAGGGGAGGGGCGCCAGCATGGAGGAGGTCTAGGGCGGTGGAGGGTGTCTCGACCGGGTCCACTTCTTCTTCTTCTTCGTCGAGGCGAGCTCGCGGAGGTATCAAGAGCGGGCTCAGCGCGCGGCCCTAGGCAGTCCTGACGTCGAACTCATTGGAAACGACGGCGGAATCGAAGGATGAAGGAAGGGGATGGGCGGACAGCGGCGGCGCGCCGGCCAGGCGGCTCAGCGGGAGGCTAAATGTCCCTCCCGCCAGGTGCAACTGCCGATGGGTAGCCGCTTGATCGGGTAGAAACTATATATTAAATTATATCTTAATTTCCGTTAGATTTTTTCTACGCAATATTTCCTAATTATATAATATAGTTTTGTTCTTTGGGTACGCTGGAGGTGGAATTGAGTAGGTACTCAAAAAATTTGGATATGGATAGCCATATAGGTACTTAGTTGGAGGAGATTTGGCTGCTTAAAGATTAGTTTTTGAGTATGGGTAGTGAGATGAGTAATCTGTTGGAGATGCTCTAAGCTGAGGTCGGTATTCTCGATTTCTTGGCGACGTCAGCAAAGTAGCTCTTGAGGAAGTCCACGCACCAGGTGTGTCGATGCTGATGTCCGTCTTGAATCAGTTCACGGTTCATAAAGCCAACTGATCGATGAGCTTGCTGAACTCATGGATTGAGGTGGTCGACGTATCACGCATGGAGTTAGGTTTGCCCTCCATTCTCCAACATGCCGTATATGTCATGGCCACACATGTCAAATCGTCAACATGCTCAAGGGACCAAGGGTCTGTTCGTGCGAGCTCGCCGTCCTCTGCCGCGTCGGCATCGATGCGTGGAGGCCATGGGACGCGCTGCTCAACGTGCGCGTTGCTTCTAGTGATGCACGACGCTGTAGACTGCGAAGCAGCAATGTGCGGTTGCACAGCCCGCGTGCACATCACCAGCGCCCGCTGCCTCGGCGTTGAATAGGAGGCAGAGGATGCACACCTTCACGTGCATCAACTCCTGGGAGGTTTTTTCTTTTTTTTTTTTTTGGTGCCGAAGTCGCGCAGTTGCGGTCGCGTTATGCCGCGTATATGTTGGCTGGCCGGCTACCTCGGTGCTTTGATTTCGGCAATCAATCTGACGTCATTGTTGTGGAACGTGTAAAATCAAGGACTTGATTTCGGCAATCATGATTTACGTGTAGTCTTTTTCTTACCTATTCAGATATATCTTTTCTTTTATTATTTATTCTAATGTTATCGATGTACAAATTGTATCTAGCTTGGATTCTTTGGTTAATCTAGACGGTTAGATGTTCATAAAATCCAACGGCTCATAACTTTTCTTTTTTCTGATTAACGTGGTAATTTCGTGGCCTTCAAGACGAACGTGGTGGCTTCTTTAACCTTCAAATACTAAGATAATAGATAGATTACCTGGAGTCGATCTATCTTATGGCTAAGAGGGCACCCAGAGGTCTGTCTTTAGTTAACTTTTTATAAAAAACTTTGCGATACATTTATTTTATTTTCCCTGCTCACTGGGCCCTGGGTGGCGTGCCCGCCGATACCACAGTGTCTGGTTGCCAGATGACATGCAGATGAGCTCTCAAAAAAAAAAGGAAAAGAAAGAAAGAAAAAGATTACATTGCAATTGCACGCTGCCAAAATGCCGCGGGTCATGCAAACTGTTGTTGCGTCTGGTTGTGTGCCATTAGCTGAGGTGATGAGCAGAGAAGAGAATAGGAATCCATGGAGGAGATATTCTTTGGGTTTTGCCAGTGGAGGGATCCCGAATATCTGGTACTCGAAATCCTGATCTCTCTGTTGTAGATATCGTTGTCTACCACTAGTCATTTTCTGCCAAACTGAAAGTTACCTCCTATTCTAAAAAAGAAAGTTACCTCAAGATTAATATTTGAATCTTATTGCCTGGGCCCTGGACTGTATATCTGCGAGTACTTGTCACGCTCGCCAAGTGCGCGCCAACATGGTGTGCACTTCGCCTGATCTTTGGTGGTCTGCGTAGGCATTATTTTGGCATTTTTGGATGTTACTACTAGATTTTATAGAGGTTTGCTCCTTCTCAGTCAACTGATTTCCGGTTTCTATCTCAGTCGAATTCGTACGGTGCGTGATATGCCGCAGACGGTCGAGATTCTGCCCGTGCATGCGTCTCTCTTCTTTTTTAATGCACTACCGTGTATGGTTTGGGCTCCTCGACTGTTTAACCAGGTCACCTGGGCTTTGTTGAGTTGTTGGGCTTCCTCGGTGTTTGCTATCATGTCTGGCCTTTTGTTGTCTTGTCTCCACTGGAAAACAAGAGAGCTGCATCAATGAGGCTCGTGGGTATTCTGGAATTTATCTTGATATTTGAAATCTTGTGTCAGCTAATCAGGTGAGACGTATTCTATTTTTTTATTTTTGTTTTGCATTTTTAAACCAACAAAATACTTAATATGAGTTATATTTTAGAACGTTTGTTCTTAAGATAGCCTAGTTTCCAGCTAGTTGTTGCTCCAAGCCAGTGCTAAAATAATAATAGGCATAAATATTACACCATAATGTATATAAATTTTATACTGCTGGAAGGGTAGTAATTTTTATGTAATAATGGTGTAATTTTATTTCTTGTTCCAGTTTGACCATGAGTAACTCATACATTAGAAATTGAAAGAAAGAAAGTTGTGATATGTGTTTTAATACTGACATCTGTGGTCAGTGGTATGTGTTCTCCTGATCTTTGTTTTATAATTTCTTTAGTAATTCTGATTTACGTAAAAGAAAACTTGTCAAGTGGTTCACCAATGCTACTAGTTTCTTGTTTCTATCCTCGTGTATTTTTGAGACACCCATTTATGTGTTGTTTGGGTGCATTCACATTTTCATTCCCTTGTACCTTGTTCACCGATTGCGCCGGTCTTTGTTTCCATTCATGCTTCCTTCTAAGTTTGGCTTTTGGCATATTTTTACCTCTTCTCATTGTCTGATATCTTTTCATTTTGAAGGGCACATGACAGTGATATTATTAGCAGCCCAATAGCCGGTTTACTGTGGATGTATTAAGCTTTGGTCGGCACGGGACTGATTAAAAGAGGCCCACGAGCATATATGGAGCGTTGGATGTCAAATCCATTCTGACAAGGCATTTGTGGGATATCCACTCAGCTTAGGTGGGCCGATTAGCTCATCAAGATAAAAGAATACTACTGTGTGGAACATTGGATAGTAATCCTGCGGACAAAAAAAACTTGACTGAGATGGGAACCAAAAATCAGTCGACTGACCTGGAGACAGCTCCGATTTTATATGGTCGTTGATATGAGAAATTCGTCGAAACATCGTCAGGGTTTGTAATCATCGGATTTCTCACATTTGTAGTTGGCACAATTACACCATTTTCTCTGTCGCTCCCAGATTAATTTGGTTCCATTGAAGTCAGGGCGCATGGGAACTCTGACCTTACAGCAGAGTGAGTAGAATCGGTTGCGCCGGCGATTCGGTGTTTTGCATAGAAACATTTTGGAAAATCAAGTAGCTGCCCAAAGTACCTTATGAAGGAAATCAATCACACCGCATCATCATCATCACAGAGACTAACAATTTATTCCCTCCTCTTATTCATTGTGCCATGGAGTGAGTACCCACAGTGCGACCCCACGAGAGAGACAGAGCCACACACACGGTGGCATTGCAGCGCTACAAACACGACACACTAGCGACGAAAAGCTACAAATCAAAGGGAAATTTTCAAGGAAGTCCCAAGGAAACGCAGAAACACCCGGCTCGATCCTCCTCCCAACGCATTCCGTCCCCTGCTTCTCCAGGTGCTCAGGCCTCCACGACCTCGTCGTCCTTGGACGCGAGCACGAACTCCTCGCGCAACGCCGGCGACACCTTCTGGATCGTCCCGTCCACGGCGTTGGGCCTGCCCAGCGCCTTGAGCGCCAGGTGCGCTGCCTTCTGCCCGGAGATCATCATGGCGCCGAACGTCGGGCCCTGCCAAAACAGTGGGAAAAAAATCGTCATCAGTCCAAGAACACGGTGCGTATAAATTAATAAAGTTCTGCAAACAAACAAAGTTTGGTCTTTTCCGTCTTACCATCCTGGGTGCGCCGTCGATCTCGGCGACCTCCATGCCGGTGACGATCATGCCTGGCACGACCTCGCGTGTGAGCCTGACGATCTCGTCCTCGGCGGTGTTCATGTCGAGCGCCTTCATCCCGGGCACGGCGTCGATCATGCCGATGTCCTGGAGCCTCTTGACCCCGGTGGCGCCGAAGGGCCCGTCGTGGCCGCAGGAGCTGACCACCACCTTGGCCTCCATCACGTTGGGGTCCATGCACGACTGCGTGTCGTGGTTCATGGACACGAGCGCCCAGTTGGTGACGACGCCGCCGACGCGTCCCTGCTTCACGATCAAGTCCTCCACGGCCACGGCGTTGAACAGCTTCACGTTGGGCCGCGCCAGTAGCCGGCTCATCACCGTGGAGGTGAAGAGCGCCGCGTGCTTGATCACCACGTAGTCCTCCGCCTCGTCGTACGCGATGTCCAGCTCGTCCAGGAACAGGTGCGCCGGCTTGCGCACCACCATGGCGGAGAAGAGCTGCCCGCCCAGCCACGCGCCGCCGCCGGGGGACACGGACTGCTCGATGATGGCGATGCTGATGGAGGGGTCCTTGGAGAGCTCGTACGCGCAGGAGAGCCCCGCGGATCCGGCCCCGACGATGACCACGTCGGTGTCGGCGTAGGTGATCATGTCGGTCATGTAGCGGCGCGTCATCTCGCGGGAGACGATGGACTCCTTGATGGGGCTGAACTTGAAGGAGGTGAGGTCGTAGGGCGGGTTGGAGGAGATGGACGCGCAGATGGGGCCGGCGGCGCGCGGGGTGGCGACGGCGACGGACGACGGGGAGCGCGACGCCGCCGGGAGCCGGGCGCCGGCGAAGGAGGACTTGAGGAGGGTGGACGCGGTGGTGGCCATGGGCGCCATTGTTTCCCTTCTAGAGCAGAAGAGCTTCTTGGATGGCTTGGTGAAGCGAGTGAGGAGGAAATGGATGGCAGCAGAGGTGAGGAGATGAGGTCGCCGTGGCAGGGGTTTAAGAAGGGGAGGGAGCCTGCAACAAAATATCTGGGATCTGTACTACGCGTCAGAACACGGGGCCATGGGAGTTGGGAGGATGTGGCTGTGGATCGACTCGTCAGATTTTTTTTTTTTCGGGCAATTAATCGCTCAGATATTTTGGGAGGGTTTTATGGATGGCTTTTGGAGAAAGTGAGGGGAGATGTCGACACCTTGGTAAACAGTTGGTGCCAATGCATCATCATTAGTGTACTGCTACGCCATGCTAGTGTGGCCAGCTCACTGAATAATTGCACTATTTATTTTTCGAGGAAAAAAACAGCTACTGTAAATAGTTACAGCCTCTTGACAAGTTGCAGGCAGTGCACTGTTGGCACTTACGTTTCTCTATGACTAGCATTTTGCCCGAGTCGTTGCTACGGAAGTGATAATATAACTTTTTTATTCTAAGTACCTAAATGTTTGTCTCAAGAATATAACATTTTTGCATTGTTCTAAAATAAAAATAGTGTTCTTGTAAAAATCCTAAGGATTTATCAAACTTGAAGTATTTTAAGTAATCCAAACAATGGTTAACAACTACCTTTTTAGCTAAATTGTAATTCAAAATTCGTGGTATATTTTTTAATTGTAATTTTAACCATCATATTCGGCACATGTCAAACTGTAACTATCCAAACTTTAACATCAATGAAGAGTGATACTTCCCTCCGTTTTCAAATAATTGACAGCGTTGACTTTACTATTCACAATTTGACCGCTTATAACTTCTAAAATATTTAATTACATAAGATAAACATATGATAGATAGGTGTGGTCTAGATAGCACTTTAGTGACATGATATACTTATGAGTGTTCAATTATGCATTAATAAAAAAGTAATGGTCAAAGTTGAAACAGTAAAGACAAGTATTCAAAAACACAGGTAAGTATGGAAGGTGGGATTTGAACTCTGGAATCCTAGGACACCGAAGTACCGCTGGACCTAATGCCTGTATGTGGCTAGATGTGATTTGGTTATTCTTTTATACAAAAAAAAGTCCGATTTGAGTGAACTCGAATCCAAACCGAATTCGACACGAATTTAAACGGGCAGAGGTCTGAAATCTGAAGCTGAAAATCCGGCTGACGACTTCTTTGAGACTTATTAAGTAGTAGAGATTATTGTTTCGTTCCACTAGAAGGTAATAACTAGCCGCTTTGTGTATTGTGTGATTTCACGTTTAATACGAAATTGGTTTCCCAGTATGTCGTGTCACGCCTACTTTGACCACATTTTAGTTTGTTTCAGCATTGTCCATGCATCTTCCCCGTATACGATGGACACATAACTTGCTGTCCTGGCGATCCTTTGTCTTTCTACTCCTTGGTAAAAATATCTGTGAGAGAGCTTGACTCAGCATTGGCCACGCATCTTTCCTATATTTCCCTTTTTCGAGTGATATTTTCACATCTTTTTTGAAATGGATATTTCTACGTTTCCAATATCTCGAAGTACGCTGTAGAATTGAGACCGTTCGGGTGCTTGTCATGTTTCATCAGCAAAATCACACCACCACTTGCGACGATGTGATGGCCCAATAAGATACTCACATCCAGAAGCTACGATTTTGATAATGTTAACAAGTAATGGTGAGAAATTGCTTGTTTCTATCGCAGTGACTGAGCCTCAATTATACAAAGCTGCATGCACACTAGACACCAAGATGTCACCTTCATAGAAATATTTGTGTCATACATTTGGGTCCATATGATTCTTGAAAGCGACCTGGCATACCTTTCCTTTACCTGGTTATATCCGTGACCATCATGTGACCCTTGTATCAATTTGGTACCGAAATGGAACTTCTTGCAGAGAGATCTAGATCTTTTCAACCACCGGACGCAGTGATTTTGACACTGGATATTTGATTCATTGGCACGCGCATGTTATGAGTTATTTTTTGGAAAAAAATTATAAATAACTTCATGTAAATTATATGCAACAACTAAAACAAGTGGGTAACTTTATCCCAGAAAACATTATGAAAGAAAATATGGCAAGCTGTTAACACTTCCATATCATTTGCTTCATGTTGCACATACATCTTCGTATACTTCTTTTCTCCACTTGCAGTAATTCGCCGCAATAATTCCACAATAATGCAAACTCAGTTGACTACTACAAGGTGGAAAATTGTTCAGCTTGCCACCATGGTCATTTTTTTTATTCCAAAGAATACGGTTGGATAGTTGGCTGTCGATTGTAAAATACAGTATAACGTCCCGTAAAGCATTAAAAAATACAAGAATTTTTGAAGAGAAGTGGGTCCATATATAAAGTAAAGTTTTCACAAGATCTCGCGTTGTGCTAATTTTGGAATTGATATATAGAAAAACAATTATCATCAATATTCCCCTTTCTTTTCAGTGAATTACGGATGTGCATGCTTGCCTAGTCAATTGAAGACATCTTTCTTCACAGGAAACCATCTTTCCTCAAAGACAATAAAATATGTCTCATATTGATGGAAAGATTAGTTCATGTCATAGTATAGTCATGTAGTAACGTACTTGTTCATACTGTTCACATCTACTGTTTATAGTATATTGGTATATTAGGATATTAATCAGGATCGCCATGTATCAAAGAGGTGCATTGCCCAAGTCCATTATGTTCTATTTATGCCAACCAATATAATCTTCCTACTAAGATATGTTGTTGTTCAAACCATAATGCATTGTCAATATCAGATATTTCCAAATTTTATTTCTTGCATTAGTCATGGATTCATAAGTATGGGATATTGTAGTTAGCGAAGTGCCATGAAGTTAAAGAGTAACTAATTAACACATTATCTTAAATCTAAATAAGTTTGATTGTAGAACTTGGTAACGGTCTAGTTGGTGCCACCAAATTAGTGAGTAAATGCGGATCAAGAGTTTGTATAATCTTTGTGATCTTGACCTGGGTTAATCTGAACTCAGGACTAAGATGCCAATTTTATGTCTTTGACTTGGAGAATCTTGAGTTTTTTTTATATTGGCACCATCAATTATGTTAATAGAAGATGTCAACAACCTTCAGAGTATTGTAGAAATTGTGACCTTTCTAGGACATTCAGAGAGAAGTTCCATTTTAATAAACCTATTGTGTTTCTTTGTTGGGTTATCTGCTATCTCTAATTGCATGTGACTTTACTTGTGGATGATACTAATTTCCTGTGGATGTGGGATTTTTCTCCCAACGATAGCTAGCATGGGAACACAGAAGTACATCTTGTGGGAAGAGCAGAAGGAGGCAATGCTAGCATTGAACTTCTTGAAGTCAAAAAAATATTGAAAGCACTAAACAATACACACCCTAGGTCACCAAGTGAAATATTCTTTGCATCTAATGGCAGTTATAAGTTATTTGGTACCTTATATGGGCTACTATGGAAAAATAGTTAGAGAGAAAACTGAGCATATTGAAAACAATTTTGTTACTTTAGATTGGGTTCTCAAAGTGAAGGAGCTCTCCAAGAGATCAGGTTTGAATATAATACACACAAAAGTCATTCAAAATTGCTCAGAGATACCTATGACAATGAATATTTAATCAAATGCCACCCAGTATTATGGCAGATAGGAACAAGTTGGAGCTGCTTAAGAGAATCTATAAGCATTTGTGGCCAATAAAAGCTAAGCTCAAAGACACTTATTATGACTTGTTGATCTATAATCTTCCCTACAAAGAGGATTGGAAAGGTGTGGTGAAAAAAATTAACTCCTTTGTGATTTCCACTATTATGAGCACAAGGGTACATGCCTTATACATTTCTTGAGAAACACTGATGTCCATCTACATTAAAAAGCATTTATAACAGTTGCATCTAAGCCCTTGTTCCAGGCATGGCAACTAGCGCACATAAAATTTGGGCTGACTCCAGATTTAAGCAGACATAAGAACATTCAAATGACATACCAATCTTGTGATAGGTTTACAATTGGTTTTGTGAAACAAGTTAGTTGTACTAAAACTCTGCTATGTCGATCTATGAACTTATACAACAAACTCAAATAGTCCATCAGATCCATTTGATTCACAAACATAGACCTTTCCGACTTACAAGTGATCAAACTGTGAAAGTGGCAAATCTGTGTTTTGCTTCAACTTCTTCTTATGGCTTTGCATTTTCATATTACTTGATAATTAATAACATGATGGGTGTCATTAATTTCATATTCAAAAGGTTGTCATATATATTTCAGATTGTTTGAATTAGTTTACTATATTGATTGGCATTAGATGAAATTGCCAAAACTAGGATATATAGTTCGATGACATGATGGATTACAACCAAGTCCTCCCGTTTTTATTGCTTCTCTGATATGCTTGTCATGATGCTTGGCAGCCAAAGTGAAAACCAGTAGTATAAAGTGCTTGATGAACAACATATAAGCATACCCAACACTGCAAAAATATCGCCAAAAAATATACTCCTATGAATGGCTAAAATATCAAGTGGTTTGTGCATTGTAGCATTGTCGTAAAAATATTTAGGCGGCATCTTACTGATGATGTACTATGCGTGTGACATTCTTCATGGTGGGAAATGTGCACAACTACTTCTTTTTCATTGGAACTACTCACTTTAACCTGGTATATTTTTCAACGAATTGATTTACTAGCATTTATATTAGATGTTATGTCCTGCGGTGATAAATTTCAATCAAATTATTGTCTATGACTGTCAAATTGACAGTTTTGATGCCTCATGCTCCGTATAATCCATGATGCAATTTAGCAAATAGATGTGTATAGTACAATGATTACTGTCGCAACTAGTGAAGTACCCACAAGATTTTACCCGCGAGCTAATGACTGCATACACGGCCAGTTCAAATTAATGTTGGGAGATGGATACGGAGGCTGCGAACCAAACGTTGTTATAGGAAAAAAAAATTGTTCTTAGGAACCAATATGCTACAAAATCCCATTATGAACGGGGCTGAAAACGTTTGTACAATTATGCAAGACAAACATTATAAGATGCGAAGATCTAGGTAACCGTTGTTCCTCGTTGCACATAATCTTTTGTTTTTCTTTTGAAGCAAAGACAGCAGGTGTTCTGCCGTTTCTTTTTTCCTTTTTTAGACCAAAGGCTGTTTAGCCCTGCTTTACCGAGAAAACTTTGTTCCTAATAGGAAAGCCTAGGAACGAAAGAGCAATGAAAAAAAGAAATAAAAACATCTATCTTGCAGCCGAGCAACCTCCACCATCTCCAGGCCATTTCCCACTTCATGACACATCTTCTCCGTTAATGAGCACAGAAGTCCGGGTCGGGTATTTCGGGTTCTTGAAATATCAGGTTTTCAAAATCAGAACCCGATATCAACCTTAGACAATCCAACACCCGACGATTCAGGTACCCGACATTTCGGGTTCGGGTTTGGGTAATCCCAACTTACCCGATTATCTTACCTTCTCCGTCCCGACGACTCGCCAGGCATGATGGAAGAGCGTGAGCGAAGACTCGCCAGATCCACCAGCCACGGACTCCAAGATGCCGATCCCAAAACCCTGTAGACGAGTTTAGAACGCTACTATTGACGTTGCCTTGCCTGCCGACAAGATCCAGGCACCACCTATCCATCTTCTTTTGACGGCGGCGCAAGGAGGCTGACGGGTGCGCGTACGCCGGGGCGGCAGGCAAGCTGAGGCGTGCCCGCGCGGCGAGATGCGTAAGCTGGGGCAGCGTGGCTCGCTAGCCGAGCAGACGCATGACGCATGGCGGCGTGCGGCCATGACTCCTCTGTGAGGTATGCGCGACTGTGTGGCCGTGGACCATGGTGTTGTGGCCTGTGTGGGCTTGGGAGTTGAGAATTGAATATGGGCCAAAGTTAAAAGTGGACAAGGACAAACGTGTGGAACTTTTACAAAATGAACTTTTGAAAAACGTTTATCACATTTGGACCCTTCAAAAAACTATTCCCAGAAATGGACCCTTTGCACGGCGCCGTGCTACAACAGCACGGCGCCGAGTCCTTTGGCGCCGTGCGACAACTGCACGGCGCCGTATCATTTGGCGCCGTACCGGAAAGGCATGAGAGTGTTTTTCCATCCAACGTGGCAAAATACGGCGCCAATTTATCTGGCGCCGTGAAGAGAGGGCTACGGCGCCAAATAATGCGGCGTCGTACGAAGGGTCCATTTTTGGAAATACTTTTTTAAAGAGTCCAAATGTGATAAAGGTTTTTCAAAAGGACCATTTTATAAAAATTTCACGACAAACGTCTAGGCCAGGCTGAAAGTGGAGATATACTGCTGGGCTGCACATAGTTCGGGCTAATCGGGCTGTTCGGATAGCAGGAGTGTAAACCCGATTTTCTTAAATAAATTTCGGATTTCAAGTTTTGCTACCTGAGATTACACCCGAACTTTCGGGCTTCGAGTTTTTCGGGTTCGGGGTCGGGTTTTTTCGGCTTCGAGCTTCGGGCTCGGGTTTTGTGCCCAATCCTAATCAAGACCTGAACATCATCACATATATCCAATTTATCGGCTTTAGGCGCCTTCGTCACACATCTCGAATCCAAGACAAGGACTCATTAAGGATATGTGATAGCATCCACCGACGCAGGATTGGATCATACATGGAGGAATCAAGCCTGGTCATGCTTGATCGGATGCCGACATGTCCAATGTGCTAGCCGCAGTGTAACTGGACGCCGTCCACCATAGGAGCTGACAAGAGAGGAGAGATCGACACTGTGCTCACTTTCATGCCAGAGGATCCGTCAAATTCCCCATTGTACAGGCCGACGTGAGCCATCCGCGATCTCACCTTCTTCCTCTTTCAAACCATCCTCATCATCTGTCCTGCTCAGCCGTACACTCCGTCATCACTCCACGCGTGGCCGATCGATGATCCACGCCACCAACAGATGCGTAACGCAGGCCGTGAAACGTTGCATGTCGCGCTCTGGCCACAGGGTGCATAGGCGTGCTCACTGCGTCGCACGCGCCTGCCGCGTCGTCCGCGCAGGCCGGTATGGGGCCATCTGCAAGGAAGCAGGGGTTGAGCCCCCCATATGCGCTGCCATGGTCGCTAACACGTTGTCCCGGACGCCGTGTACGACATGTTCGTCAACACGAAACACGGCTGCTCGACGTGGACCGGGGCATCAACCGCGACGGTGCTGCCGACGGCGATCCGGCGTCTTCCTCCATGCCGCCAACCTTCACCACGATCTACATCATCGGCGGTGCTGCATGCCTCCTCTGCAGATCCTCGATTCGATCTAGATCTGCAAGGCCAATTGGAAAGCCCCGCCGCTGCCATCCTCACTGGTTGCGCGAGTTGTTTCGGCAAGCAGCTCCGACGGCGGCAGGGTCAGAAGGAGATCGGGAGAGAGGCTTTGGTGGTGACGGAGGCTTGAAGGAGAGAGAGAGAGAGAGAGCCAATGATGGCTGGCTCCGGACCGATCGATTAGCTTTGTGCTACAGACTACTCCATAGTGGAAGCACCAAGTTCGGATCGCTCAAAGACAAAACAAAAACGGGAAATCTGATTTTTTTAGGGGAAAACGGGAAATCTGATGTGGCCGATAAATATGAACAGCTTTTTTTTTTGAGATTACACAGTACAACTCAGACACTCACAACGCACGCACACTCACCTATGAATACACGTACGCAAACACTACCCCTATGAGCATCTTCGAAGACTGAGCTGGCAAATCTAGAGATACGAAGTCACCACTGGCGCCTCGCTGTCGACGGGAGCGTCGCCTACCACTGAAAGCACAAATGCCGTTAAATCCTTGAAAATTTGCTCCCACGGGAGTCGAATCCAGTACCTGAGAGGTGTTACTCGGATGCCTTAACCAAAGCCAAGACCCCTTTCACGATAAATATGAACAGCTACTCGCATGCTTGCTTGGGCAGCCCTGTTTTCTCTCCGTCAGCCCAATCAATCCTTATCCGATTGACTGACTCGGTGTCATAGGCCTGACTACCTTCTGCCACCATTTTTCTCTTTTTGATAGGAGCAGGATAATCCTATACGTAGGGCGGGCTATATTTAACGTTTGGTAGATCAGTGTTTGAGATTCGTGCAACAGCTGACATTCGTGCGGGTGGAGAAGAGGATGACTGAGATGCTGCCACGTGTTGGCTTCTGATTGGGCCGGATGGGAAGAAGGAGAAAACAAATCGGTTTTTAATTTTCAAACGTATTTTTCAAAAAAATTTCAGTGTGCGCACTGACAGGGAAAAAACCGTTAGCTCTGGCGTCCGCACTGGCGATCGCCCGGCGGCTGGCCGCTTCGCCGGCGGCGCCCGACGCCGGCAGTCCTCCCCAACCAAATCGCCCAACCCCACAGAACCCAGCTTCCCCCACGCACCCCGGAGCTGCCCAGCCCAATCTAATCCCCTCCCTGCAAGAGATCGAGCCACCTTTTTCCCGGTCACCAGAGAGAGAGTGTTGGAGCTCGGATGAAGAAGCAGAGGAAATCCAAGAATCGCCTCGGAGCGAAGCGGACCAGAAGAAATCGTCCTCAGCAGCCATAGATCTGATGGAGCCAGACCAAGTTACCCACCCAAGAGGTCAAGAGTTGTCAGCGCAAGGTACAAACAACCAAGAACCACCTCGTTTGTTTAAGCTGAAATCCAAGATTGTGGTACCTGAAGGCGCCGGGAGCGACTCGAGGATGTCTGCTCCACGAGGCGGGCCATCATACAGGGACGTGCTTGTTCAGGGAAGATGCCGCGATGCCCGTGCTTGTTCAGAGCGTCGGCCTCTGCCGGAACAGTGCTGGGTGGTGGATGCGGTGCCCGCTGTGCCTCGACGGGACGGACCCCCACCACGACGGGCCGCACCGCCCGCGGCTGATGAAGGATGGCGGCTGGTAGTGTCGAGACGCCAGCGTCGCAAAGGCTCGCCTCAGCCGGAGAGCCAGCAGTCTGGCGCGCTGCCAGTGCAGCTCACCGATTCCCGCCGGGCTGCTTACCTAAGAAAGATGCAAGGAAGGTGCTTCAACTGCCTTGCGAAAGACCACTGGGTGGCACACTGCAGAGACCCAACCAAGTGTTGGAGCTGCCACGGCTCGGGGCACATCTCAACGAGGTGCCCGTCTAGCCGGCGCCGGGCGCCTTCCCGGCGTGAAGCGTCTGCTGCCACACGACCTTCTACCTTGGGACCGGTCACCGGTGTCCGGGACAGGGGCGTGGCTGACCACCGCGTCCTCAACCTATCCGGCTACCCGGAGGAGCAGGAGCTCGCCAGATTGCCGTTCACTGATGAGACTCGTCAGCAGATCAACAACTCAGAGGAACGCACCCTCCTCATGCGACTATGCTCCCTCCTCGAGTCGCTGGAGAGGGAGCTTCAGCGTGTCCAACGCGAACGCTCTCCTGCCCCTGTGGTAAAGACATGCAAAGAAACCAGCGGGGTAGGCGGCCTCCTTGGAGGGCCATGTCGTTGCTGCCGCTCGCCGCGGCGTGATGGAAGCACCAAGGGTGGTGCTGAGAAGTCAATGATGCTGTCCAGAATGACTGAGTGGTCCTCAGGGATGGAGCTTAAGGCTGTGACAGAGCAGGGGGCCTCCCTGTCATGCCAGGTGGAAGAAGACCCAATGTTACTGGAGGCTGAGCTGTGTACTGCAGAAGTGGTGCCGTCAAGGTTCTGCTCCTCTGTGGAGGAGAAGGCCAGTGCACCCGGTAAGGTGATGGAGCCGACCCCTCCTCCCCCAACGGTTGGCAATCTGCCGGTGGACGACGGGGTGGTGAGGGGCTCGCGTTGGACCCAGCAGCAACCGCAGGACAGTGAAGGAGACACCCCTACGCCGGCTGCAAACGGGAGCAGCCAAGAGCCACAAAATGGTGGGCTGTCGATCCTGATCAGGGACATCACCAAGGAAGTCGCCCCGGCTGCTCTCCACACCCCGCCAAGCAAGAAGACAGCAAGCAAGAAGGAGAACGCAACCACTGTACGTCGCAGCGGGCGTATTGCGAACAAGATGAAGAACAAAGGCAACAAAAGCCAGGAAGACCTTGCCCAGGAGGTGCTGGCCAAAAAGTTGGGGTTCATTTCCCCAACTAAAGGAATGACCGAGGAGGCCAGAGCGCGCTTCACAAAGCTCTTTGATGGTCCACTTACAGAGGAAGTCATGGCCGCGATCGAGGATTTGCTCAAAGCCATTAAATTGGACATGTGCAAGGGAGACAAGAAGGGGAAGAAGAGAGTCGTCCCAGTACAGGAATGAAGATCACAATGGCATCATATCAGTGCTATGTGTTAGAGGGTTGTCCCAGCGTACCATCCATGTGTGTTTTATCTCATAGCATGTCTCCTATTTTTGTGTGCTGCTCTCAACATCACGAGATGCCAATGTTGGATTATGTGTGCCTGATGTATGCTCTAGAGCACTGGCCATGCAGATGCATCCCACGCCCGGTGGCTAATCCCATCTACAGCCCATGGCTGCTGGCTGTGCTACTGCAAGGCCTCAGACAAAACCATCTCGTCAGGTTTTTGTCAGTTGCCCTGCTGGTGTTCCATGGCCCAACAGAACATGCTAATGCTGAATTGGAATGTGAGGGGTCTCAATGCCCCGGTGAGGAGAAATGCAGTAAAAGAAATGGTTAGTTCGACAAGAGCTACGATGGTTTGTTTACAGGAGACCAAGCTGGAACATGTAAATGACAGCATTGTGGCACAAACTCTGGGACCACAGTTTGTTAGCAGCTACTCTTTCTTACCAGCTACAGGGGTGAGTGGAGGGATCCTAGTTGCTGTCTCAGAAGAGTTTTTCAGGCTCCTAACATCAAGCAGGTCGACCAATGCTTTAACAGTGACAATTCAAATGCTGAATGATGGGACCGAATGGACATTAACAAGTGTTTACGGCCCACAAGGGGTTAATGAGAAATTGCTATTCTTGGAGGAATTGAAAAACCTACAGAACAGGGCTGGGGACAAATGGTTAATTGCAGGAGACTTTAACTTAATATACAGAGCTGAGGACAAGAATAATAACAGACTCAATAGAAGGCTAATGGGCAAATTCAAAGCAGTGATCGATGAGCTGGAGCTGAGGGAGATAAACCTAAATGGGAGGAAATACACATGGTCCAATGAACAAGAAACGCCGACAATGACTAAAATTGATCGGGTCTTCTGCACAACAGGGTAGGAGGCTTTATTCCCAACATCACATCTTCAGGCTTGGGCATCAACACTATCAGATCATTGTCCAATCTTTCTACAGGGGCAGACGACGCAATCCAAATTTAAGGGCTTTCGATTTGAGTCCTATTGGCTGCAGCTACCGAGCTACAAGGAAGTAGTGTCTCAAGCATGGGCAAAACCCATGCAAGCAACGGATGCTATTAGGCGTTTTCACATCAAATTGTCCAGAACAGCCAAGGGACTTCGCAAATGGGAGAAGACATGTGTTGGCAACTTAAAGCAACAAATAGCAGTGGCGAAAGAGGTTATTTGGCAATTGGACCTAGCACAAGAAAGAAGACAATTACAAGAAAATGAAAGAAATTTCAAGGCTCGAATTAAACAGTTGTACTTGGGGCTGATAGCCTTGGACAAGACAAGGGCGAGACAGAGAGCTCGATTAACCTCAATCAAGTGTGCAGATGCCAACACTCGCCTCTTTCTTCTAAGGGCCAACGGACGAAGGCGCAAAAAGCACATCCAAGTGCTAGAAACAGAGCAAGGCATTGCAATTAGACATGAGGACAAGGCAAAAGAAATACAGAGACACTTCTCAAACCTGTTGGGCACTAAGCATCGGAGAAATAGCACGATTGATTGGGAGGCCATCAACTACCCTATTTTTGACCTGGCTGAGCTAGAAGGGGACATTGAGGAAGAAGAAGTACACCAGGCCATAAATGACATGTCCATGGAGAACGCCCCTGGGCCTGATGGTTTCATCGGGGCCTTTTACAAATCATGCTGGGAAATAATCAAACCAGACTTGGTGCAGGTATTTAGACAGCTCTCGTTGCTTAGAGGTGGGCCTTTCAATTTGCTCAACACGGCGAACATCATTCTTTTGCCAAAAAAAGAGAGGGCGGCAAGACTGGTATGTCCATGCAGGTACTCCGGTGGTAAGGTCAGTGGAGGAACCAGTCGGTGAGTGGCTAAACAGGACGTTAGCATCAGCACAGCCACGACACAGAAGGGCTTTATGGGGATCCTTCTCTATGCATGGTGGAATCTTTGGAAGGAACGAAACCGTAGAATTTTTTAGAAGACCCCGTTTCACGTGGCAAGTCTTGCAAAGGAGGAAGTAGATTACTTTTCCTGGGCGTTGCAGGGATCTTTTCACCAGCCGCAGATCGAAGTCGAGTAGAAATGTAGCGCCTCTACTGGCAGCAAGAGCTTTCTCTGCCCTCTTCTTTTTTATTTCGTTCTCTAGCTTTCTAGCCTTGCTTTGGCCAGCTTGTTGGCCATATGCTTTAATGCTCCTATGAATCTTCGGAGCCAGTGCTTACTGGCCGATTTATCTTCCTTTTGATGGACTGTAAGACATTTTCTACTCTTTCTTAATGCAAGGGCAGAACACCTGCCATTTTTCGCTTCAATATCAAACGTATTTTTCTCACAAACCGTAAGTCCGTTTTCGAATCCATTTGAACTATGGTGTTGTTTAGAATTAATGTTATAAAATGAGATCCAATATGAATATTTTTTGAAAATTTTTGAAATTCAAATTTTTCGTCAATATTTTAAATGTACTATGTCAACATTTTGTTTGCACTGTATCAACATTTTTTAGTACCATGTCAACATTTTTTGCAACAATGTTGATTCTTTTCATGAAAATGTTGATATAGGTTTACAAAAATGCTGAAATAGTTGTTTGAAAATGTTGATGTCAATTAGCAGGCTAAATTGGATCAAATGACCCAAATTTGATTGGCTATTGGGCTGACCTACAGATTGAATCTTATAGGTCGCCCTATGTATAGAAGGTCCCCGTAGGAGCATACATGTGCAGAGAGAGAGAGAGGGGGGATCATACGTATATTTTGAGTGGTATATGACGTCCCAGCAGCTGTACCGAACTAAGTTTCAAATAATCATGCTGTACGGACATCAGCAAAAAGAGATGAAAGCTAAGGGAATAGCAAATAAGACCATATGGGACTGAATATTGCAACATTTCTATAGGCGATATGTCACGATGTTTGAGCAGAAATCCATGCAAATAAGAGATTTACTAGTTCTCAGGTGACTAAAATTACATACACCTGTCATATTTTCGGAACAAACAAAATATATACGTGGAATATTTATTTTGTGATGCTAGAATATTTTTTATTTGAAACTGGACCATTTAGTTCTTCGTTCACTAACCAATACCTTGTGTATTTCTTGCCATGTCTAGAACATTACATTTTTGAAGTTTGAAAAATTTTCTATTAAAGCTATTTGATGGAGCTTGGCATGGTGTTCGTTGATGTTGTGGATAGCCAGAAGAGGGAATTTGAATATTATTAGACTTCTTCTCGCAGTAGTGGTGGCGGAAATTGACGACAAAGTTGAGGGTAGTGTGGCTGGCCGAAATGGAGGAGGGGGCAAATGTTTGGCCAAGGTCGTGCATTTCATGTCGGATCCCTATTGGCTTGCTATGTTAGTGCTTGGAGCGAGTCTAGATCCGACGACCAAAAGGACATGACGGGACAAGTTTAGAGACCATTAGCCTGCTTTCGAAAGTACATAGCCCAAAATAACACAACAAGACAAGTTTAGAGACCATTAGTTTGCATTTCAAAAGTAGAGGGACCCAAGTGACACAGCAAGAAAAGTTTAGAGACCGGCTATATACATCACTCTAAACAACATCCTGCTCCGCCAGTCACAGCACCAAAAGCACACAGTAGCGGCATGCGAAATCGCACTGTAGTGGCGAGCATTAGCCAACTTGCATAAAGTTGCTTGTAGACAAGATAATTCATCCTCGTAAATTATACTAGACTTTTTTTTTTGGAAATTTATAGTGTGAATGCAAGTTAAAAATCTTAATAGTTAATTTTCGTGGAAATTTTTAATAGCCAAGTAACCCGTGGGTCTCATGAATTTTTTCCGTCTCAACCCAACCCTACGAGCCATTCTCGCCATTTGGGTTGGAAATGGGTCGGTTGGTTGGGCGGGTTTTAAAAATCAATATTTGCAACAGCTGACCCGCCGTTAGTAATATGACTGTAGCGGAGGGCGATAAGGTTGCCCGCTCCTACAATTGTACACAAAAACTGAAAAACAATGTGATGGGCCCACAACCATAGCGCCACCGGCTGCCTTCCGGCCCTCTAGCTAGCTAGGTAGTTGCCGGTCACCACACAACCCGAGGAAGACGCGTTCGCTGTCAACAAGGCCCCCACTGCGGTCGCCGTCCGAGTCATGGATTAATAGGACGTTGCGGTCGCCGTAGAGGTCGTGGATTTGGAGGAGGACGTCACGGTCGCCATCGAGGTTGTGAGTCTGGAGGGGGGCGTCGCCCCTGTGCCGCCTGCTCGAAATTAGGTAGACGAGGCATCCCCCTGGTGACCCACTGGATTTGGGATGTCGAGGAAGGAGTCGAGCTACTGCATCCGACGAGGAAGGAGTTCGTGCACATACTCCTCCACTGGGGTGGGGCGTTGCGCTCTCTTCGTGATCAGAGGGAGAGAGAGAGAGGAGAGGGCAGGAATGTGCGACGGGGCGGGGCGAGGTGAGTGGGCTGCGGAGAAGTTAAGGTTTGACACGGTGGGTTCATTAGGTGGGCTGTGATTTTTAACTACGGGCCCATTGGTTTTTGCTAGAAATCGGGAGCCATTTCTATCGGCGGCCCATCTCATAAACTACCGCTAAAATTGGATTGGGAAAGTCTATCCGGCGTCTGTCCCGCTCTCGCGCGTCCCGCGCAGCGCGGCATGGCCTGCCATTCCCGGGGGCTTGGCCCATTATCGTAGTATCAAGGGGCGACGCGAAGGCAGAGCAAGACGCGGTGGCGGAGCGCAGGCGCGGCGCGGCGGCGAGGGCGCCACCGGCCGCCGGCGATAGAGGAGGGCGGCGGGGGTTAGGGTTCCAGGGTTGTCGCGCTGGGGGTAGGAGCTCCAACATCCGGCGGCCATAGAAGGGAGGGGGGCTGTGCGGTGGGCGATGATGTCGCCGTCCCGGAGTCGGGGGCGGTGGGCCATGGCGGCGGGGGTAGTGGCCGTCGTTGAAGGAGACGATCGGCTGTCGGAAGCGCTGGGACGCGTGACAACCGAAGGCGGGGGGGGGGGGGGGGGGGGGGTGTTTCGCGTGCTTGCTTAACGCATCCAGTTGGATTTCTAGCTGCCGGCCTTCTTCGGATGGTGCACCCAGACACTGTAGCGGCGTGCCAAGTTTAGACCGGTCGCTAGAGTGAAATGGGCTGCTTAGCTGTGTTATTATTGTCGTAGCCCGTCTGAACGGGGCATTCGGCAGATATTTGGTTCGGTAGAACGCTTTGCTTCGGCGAAGATCAATCAAGAGGGACACACGATTTATACTGGTTCAGGCCTCCCGAAGGATAATAGCCCTACGTCCAGTGTGTTCTTTTATTGCCGTATAGGCGAGATGTGTTCTGGTGCAATCCCCCTCCCTCGTGGGGAGGTGCGGTTACATTTATAGGTGGGTCTTGCCCCCTTTACAAGATAGGATTGGAGCATATCTAAGGAAAATAAGAGTTCGCCTTCCATCAATAGGCCTCGTAACCGACAAGGTGTCCCTCATCGGTAGAGTCCTAATCCGGCGCGTTCGATATCCCGAAATCTCCAAAAATTAGGGTTACGACATAAGCCCCCCGCCTTGCCTGCCAATAACGTCACTTCGGTCTTCGGAAAGTCCTCATCATTGCTAGCCTTCGGGAAATCATCATCATTGCTAGTCTTCGGGAAATAGTCTTCATAAGAAAGTCTTCAGGAGAAATAGTCTTCTGTTCCCCGAACTCTGAATAGCACTTGCATCTTTGGCGGCATTGGGAGGTAAGGTCTTCTGATGAAAGTAAGCCATATGTATCTTCAGAAATCCCAAACGCGCATAATCCCGATGTTTTCAAATATCATAGCTTGGAGAATAGCGAAGCCCCCAAGCCGAGCGCTGATGAATGGGTGTATCAATATCTTCTCTGCTGTGTACTTCTTGATCTGAACCAAAACAAATAAATAAGTGACAGCTAGGAGCCACTTGCTTTGATCGGTGCCAACAGATGTTGGTAATTTCCAAAAAGTCTTCTGTAAGTAGGGGTCGCGGCAGCTAGGAGCTCGCATGTGGCGGCATGGTGCCGCATCTTCCTCCGATGAGTGCGTACGGGTGTACGCTGGCGTCTTCAAGGTGAGCGCGCATGCGAGACAATAGCCTCAAGCGAGCACGCAGGGGTCTTCGACGAAGTAAATATGACATGATGTCTTCTGGGGCAGACAAAGACGTGGCAGCTCGGAGCCACATCGTCCTTCAAAATGACCGCATATACGCGAGACAACAGCCTCAAGCGAACACGCAGCCAATGTAGAACATATGTGTCCTTCGACGAGCAAGCGAGGCAGCTGAGAGCTCTCGCGTGTGTCTACGTCCTTCGACGAGCACATGCACGCGAGGCAGAAACCTCAAGCGCACATGTAGGCCGCGGTGTGGCAGCTTGGAGCCACTCCGCCTCAAACAGAATAACCGCCGTCTTGATACCGATTCTTGATGAAGAATATCAGAACTTTGATAAACCATGCTGGCTATCTTGTTTGACGAAATATCCCAAGTCAATGCAATATCTTCTACGTTGATGCTTCAGAAATATCCCAAGTCAATGCAATATGGTACTGGTGCCGAACTTGGTTGCTCAAACAAAATAATTCGCAATGTATGATCTTAACTTCTTCTGTGATGAGGAATAAATAAACCAGGCAAGCCTTGTTACCGTGAACCTCTGATACTTGTAGCAGCTTGCTAATCTCCACTTGTCTTCTATGTGTGCGAGTATCAGTAGGACTTTGGACCATAGCTTGGCTTCGTAGATTTATTCTGTTACTCCTGATAACAAAGGCTTGTTGACGCTTCTAGAAATACCATGCTCCAGAGCTTGTAATATAAATGCTTTACGTCAATCTTGCTTCGATGAAAAATCCTTCATCGCAGCAATACTCAGAATGCACCTTAATTCTTTCTTGCTCAAAAATAGTATATGACCAGATCTCGGCGTCTCACCATCTCAATAATATAAAGAGTCATAAAAGCTTGCCGTTGAACGATCTTCAGATTGGAAATTAGCAAGTGAAATCTGATAAGAATACTAATTCCTTGTCTGTACAGACCAGGAGCAAAGCATATTGTAGTTTTTGTTAATAACATCAGCACTGGAATAATCTTCAGATCAAACATATTAGCACATGAACAGTGCAATAGTAAATAAAGCTTAGCTTTAGGATTGATGCCAGAGATAAACCACCATGTCTTTTGTATAACAGAATGCTTCAAGTCAGCTTCAATAAGAAATAGAACAGCTTCTGTACTGAATAAAATTTCCATCTCGAATTTTCAGCTTTCATGAATATATAAAATCCATATGCCTGTATGACCAGCCCCCTGCTTTTATGTATACAGTATCAATTGTGTGCAGAAAAGTAGTCAATCAACAAGGCATATAAGAATTGCAATTTTTGAAACAACCCTTTACACAAAAAGGGGAATCACGACACTTATCAACCATGTATAGCAATTTCATGTAGCATCAATGGCATAAGACGTGTAGATTTTGGTTGAATGTGCAACCGGCCTGGGAAAAGCCACTTATAAACCCCATAATCGGGCACACAACCACGACCGAGCTAAGGGTCCCCTCCCAGGACATCAAGCAGTGGCCGTGTAACTTATCAAACCACCATTGTGGCTAAGTCTTACAACCGATTAGTGCCTGAAAAGGCTGTTCGTACCGAGCCTTGTAAACCAAACGAGAGGCCAGGACATCGGCCAAACTTTGTAGACCGACCGAAATTCAGCCTTTCCACGCACATAGAACAAGATTAATTTGACTTAAAAGTCAATGATCCGTAGAGCAATAACCAATGTCAATGATCCAAATAATCTGATCAATAAATATTTGTAGAGCCAATAGAATGCCCGAACTGAAATATCCAATAGCCAGTGAGATGACCAATAATGAATATCCATATGGTCAGAAGTGACTTGAAGGTGAATATGAATTCCAGAGATGAATATCTCAATTATCAATAAGATTCTGGATGAAAATTCCAAAGATCAACAAAAATCCGGATGAAAATCCTCATAATTCCTAGACCAATATCATCGAAATTCCGGTTGAAGATTCCAATAATAAATAAATTCCAGAGATGAATATCTCAATAATCAATACATTCCGGATGAAAATCCTGATGACTCCAGATGAATATCCCAATGTTCAATAAATTCCAGATGATGATTCCGATGATAAATAAATAGTCCAGAAATGAATATCCAGAAGACCAGTATAATGTTCAGAGATAAATATCTTGCTTAATTGATCATCCAGAGAATATGGCAAGATAAATCCGTCTTTACTGATAATGAGCAAGAATATGCATTCTGTAATGAAAGACTTTCCGCTATGCAATATGCTTGATCATGCAGCTAGCGTGTGCATAAGTTAAATAAGCTTTGAAATAGCATGTGCAGAAAATATGAATATAGGGCTGCTCAGAAGCTCTCTACTTATGATCGTTGTGATATGTACGTAGAGAACATAGCAGATGTAATATAGAATAAAATAATAAAGTTGAGCAATTGATTCAGCTTATCTGGAGCTCAAGCCGCTCGAAGAGTTGTTCTCGAGGTGAACTTCGGGATTATTGAGTAGCCCCCGAGCATAACTTCGGGAGTTGATGATCCAATACCGACAATACAGCATGGCGTCCGGCTTCAGAACACCCAATAATGCCAGCTGGTCGACAATCTCCTAGTCGCTCAGCCAGAACTGCGTGAAACTCCCGATGGGATTGCCTGTTGAAATTCCACGCCAATAATCTCGAAGATGTTCGGTACATGCGTAAACAGCAACAAGACCGATTATTTAGTTAACATGATGTTAAGGACGAACATGATCAAGTAACGCATATCCATCCTTGTTTAATAAATAAATCAGAAGCCATGCCAGATACTAAATAAATCGGCATGTTAAGTAATCAATAAGTCGAAAATTAATGAAAGGAAAAAAAATCTTCCCTATACGGTGGATGGTGGTCTTTGGAGCAAGCTTGAATGTGCATCTCCACATTCCTTCATGATCGGACCAAGTTGAAGAACTCCCGAAGTCCTGATGATAATGGGGACTCCCGATGGCATCATCTGACCGTAGGATGGTGTTCGGGAGGCTGCACGCCTACGTCGCCTTCCGATGATTGTAGTTGGATGCGACGAGGAAGTAGTCCGAAGGCTAGCATGAGTCTTCGGGATGAATTAGCCTCATGGCCTACGCTCGCACGCCCGACTGGTCAGAGCAGAGCCTCTGGGAGCGTTTGCTCCTGTCGACCGGGCTCGAGTCGTGGCACCCGCGGATACTGTAGCCGCTACAGTACCTAGAGAAAAAAATCCTCTCGCCCTCCCCGGGTCAAAGCACATGGTAAAGACTCGCGCCGAAGCTCACAGCGGCCAGCTGAGTCCCTGTGTAGGATCGGGAAGGGGGTTCGGGGGTTTTCTCGGCCTGCGTGAGAGGCTCTTCTCCTTAAGCAAATGTCGTCGGGGGCGGTCTTCCCCCGGCAGGTCGAGTTTTTTTTTTAATTAGCCTCATGAGTTCACACTCCAGCAGGGCGTGCGATCAGATTGTAATTTGTGCATCATATACAAAAAGATTTTCGTAGTGAGCTCACGTACAAATTGAAATACATGAACGATTAAGGAAAAGAAGAATAAAATAGGAAGGGAACTCCCATGTAGATTCATGCTATGGATCGAGGGTGCACGACAGGATCCGAACTAGTGTTCGGTGATAGGCGATCTTTGTTCGTTGTTGTCGACTTGGTCTCCGGGACCGGAACGAACTCATCAGCTTCTTGTGGCGGCTTGAATAATGGCTCGCCATAGTCGGTGTAGTGCGTGACTCGATCTCCATACATGCATGTACTTCCAGCACACGAGGCGTAACTCCGTGCGTCTCAGCCATGCAAGAAGAATCACCACGTGGTGATAATTAGAAGAGCAATTAATCAACTTAATTACCACAAGACAATACAGTAATAAAAAATTAAGGGAAGAAGAAGGAATCTTCTCGATGATGCATGCGTATGCATAGGAGGTCTTCAGATCGGTTGGTCTGCTAGACAAAGTTGTCTTCTTGTGGCAACACGGACGACGAACAGCCAATCCCCTGGCCACGAGTTGTATCAGGACTTCGCAAGGCCAGATTCTCTGCTGATCTGCACAATCTTCGGTAGGAAGCTTGAATTAGCTCAGATCGATGCGGCATCATAACGTGATGACCAGATCATTGGTTCCCGCAACTTGTTTATGGTCGGAAGTTAGTGACGCCACTGTGCTTCTAGAAGCACTCGAGCAGTGGCGTGAAGGCGAGCTAGAGAGTAGAGACGAGGATGGCCGGGTCCGCCGGACAGCAGATCGATCAGCTTTGCGCTACTGGGGGAAGCCAACAACTCCGAATCGCTCAATGACAAAACAAAAGCTTAAGAGTTATCTGACTTTTTAAGGGGAAAACTGATGTGGACGATAAAAATGAACTTAAGAGTTATCTTACTTTTTTGAAGGGGAAAACTTTTTTTAAGTTATCTTACTTGGGCAGCCCCCCTTTCTCGCCAGCAGCCCAATCAATCCTTATCCAATTGTCTCCCGGCCCAATCCTGATAGACTACCTTGTCATGGGCCAGACTTCCTTCTGCCACCATGGTACCATTTTTCTCTTTTCGATAGGATCAAACATACTATTTTCACAAAAGAAAGATAGGATCAAACATTTATTTTGCGGATTTACTTTCAGAACGAAGAAGCTATCGGTCGACTTTCAAAGGTTGGGAGATTTTAGAGAGGCCTCCATGGCAGCTGGACTTAGAAAAGGGATTGAGGAAGGCAGGCCAGTCCGGCGGTAGTGGCAGGCGAGACGGCGAGGCTGCGGGAGAAGGCGGGGTGGAGGAGCTCGGCGGGAGAGTGCCGTGGCTATCCCGGCAGCTGTGTCGAACTTTTGAAACAATCATGTTGCATGGAGCAGCAAATAATAAGGACCGTCGGATCGGACTGAATGTTGCAACATTTCTAGGCGATATTTCACGACGTTTGAGTAGAAATCCATACAAATGGTTATGGGACTGAATGAACAGCACAGCTGAAGGAAGCAGGGGAGATGAAGTCCGATCCAGTTGAACCATGCAATATTTGGGACAGTTACAGAATTCAGTCGGGCCGCAATTCAGTTCAATCGGAACGGTCGGAGGAGCACGCACGCCACCGACCTCAGCTGCCGTGCAAGCTGAAGCGTGCATCCGGAGCTAACCACCGCAACGTTCCAAACTTTACATGCGTTTGTTTGAAACAAAGTTCTTGTCCTCGCGCGAAACCGATCAGAAGCCGCGACGTGGCGACCATAACTCACCGTTGCATCTAGCCCAGACCTGCACCGGGCAGGCGCCAACTGCTCTCACGATAAGCTTCGAAAGGCTGCGGCCACACGTTACGTTCCAAGTTGCATGTATGCGCATGACTCTGCTCGAGCTTTGGGTATAAATTCAGCGGGGAGCCATGGCGAAGCGGCATCAGCCAAAGGCACGCGTGCACTCGCAGTCACCTTCAACGCTGCGTGTCCCGGTTCGTGTGTGCCTCTGCTTCGAAAGCAGCCATGGCGTCGCCGCCTTCGTTGGTCAGTTCCGATTGACTTGTGATTCTGCATTTCCAAATCCCAACTGTAATGCGCAGGATACTTCCTCCGTTCCAGAATATAAGCATTCCTGAATTTGATCAAAGTCAAACTGTTTTAACTTTGACCATCAATAACAAAACAATTATGATGCTTGACTATATATAAATGATATTGTTAGATTCATCATGAAAGCAACTATCTTAATATGCAACTTTTTATTAAAAAAATATTATACTTTTATAGATATTGTTAGTCAAAGTTGAAAACGTTTGACTTTCAACAAACCCAGAAATGTTTATATTCTGGAACGTAGGATGTATGTGTGTACGTACGTGATCACACCATTTTCGTCACCGTGTTTCTCGTCTGAAATCTGTGTGCAGATCATGGAGGAGGAGAGCCGGTTCGAGGCGGAGGTCGCGGAGGTGGAGTCGTGGTGGGCCACGGACCGGTTCCGGCTCACGAAGCGCCCCTACGCCGCCCGCGACGTGGTCCTCCTCCGCGGCACGCTCCGGCAGAGCTACGCGTCCGGCGAGATGGCCCGGAAGCTGTGGCGCACGCTCAAGGCCCACCAGGCCGCCGGCACGGCGTCCCGCACCTTCGGCGCGCTGGACCCGGTCCAGGTGACCATGATGGCGAAGCACCTGGACACGGTGTACGTGTCCGGGTGGCAGTGCTCGTCCACGCACACCACCACCAACGAGCCCGGGCCCGACCTCGCCGACTACCCCTACGACACGGTGCCCAACAAGGTGGAGCACCTCTTCTGCGCGCAGCTCTACCACGACCGCAAGCAGCTGGAGGCGCGCATGTCGCTGCCCCGCGCCGACCGGGCGCGGTCGCCGTTCGTGGACTTCCTCAAACCCATCATCGCCGACGGGGACACCGGGTTCGGCGGCGCCACGGCCACGGTGAAGCTGTGCAAGCTGTTCGTGGAGCGCGGCGCGGCGGGCGTCCACCTGGAGGACCAGTCGTCGGTGACCAAGAAGTGCGGGCACATGGCCGGGAAGGTGCTGGTGGCCGTGTCGGAGCACGTGAACCGCCTCGTCGCCGCGCGGCTCCAGTTCGACGTGATGGGCGTGGAGACCGTCCTCGTCGCGCGCACCGACGCCGTCGCCGCCACGCTCATCCAGACCAACGTCGACGCGCGCGACCACCAGTTCATCCTCGGCGCCACCAACCCGCGCCTCAGGGGCCGCAGCCTCGTCGCCGTGCTCGCCGAGGGCGTGGCCGCCGGCAAGAGCGCCCGGGAGCTCCAGGCCGCCGAGGACGAGTGGCTCGCCGCGGCGGGGCTCAAGACCTTCTCCGACTGCGTCCGCGACGCCATTTCCGGCCTTGACAACATCACTGACAACGAGAAGCGGCGCAAGCTCCGGGAGTGGGACGACGCCACCCGCGTCGACAAGTGCGTGTCCCACGAGCAGGCGCGCGACGCCGCGGCGCGGCTCGGCGTCGCGGACGTGTTCTGGGACTGGGACCTGCCGCGCACCAGGGAAGGGTTCTACCGCTTCCGGGGCTCCGTGGACGCCGCCGTGGTGCGCGGGCGCGCCTTCGCGCCGCACGCCGACGTGCTGTGGATGGAGACGTCCAGCCCCAACGTGGCCGAGTGCACCGCCTTCGCCGCGGGAGTCAAGGCCGCGTTCCCGGAGGCCATGCTCGCCTACAACCTCTCACCGTCCTTCAACTGGGACGCGTCCGGCATGACGGACGCCGACATGGCGGAGTTCATCCCGCGCGTCGCGCGCCTCGGCTACGTCTGGCAGTTCATCACGCTCGCCGGCTTCCACGCCGACGCGCTCGTCACCGACACGTTCGCCCGGGACTTCGCGCGCCGGGGGATGTTGGCGTACGTGGAGAGGATCCAGAGGGAGGAGCGGATCAACGGGGTGGAGACGCTGGAGCATCAGAAGTGGTCGGGCGCCAACTTTTACGACAGAGTGCTCAAGACCGTGCAGGGTGGCATCTCCTCAACAGCAGCCATGGGCAAAGGCAAGTTGCTCCTGTGCCAGTTCAATTTGTTCGATTACTCCAATATTATTTATTTATCACATTTTGTTTGTTTTATTTATGCTTCGCCATGCTAATTTGCTCATTTCTCGTTTGGACTTGTGGTTGCAGGAGTTACTGAAGAGCAGTTCAAGAACTCAGGGTCTGGAACCGGGAGCAGCAGTGGCCTACAAGTCGTTGCCAAATCCAGGATCTGATGAGAGGAATGCTCCAAGCAAATGAACATAATAAACTGGCCTCATATCATCAGTTATTGGAATTAATATGCTTTACAAACCGGTTGTCATCGACACGCACGAATAAACCAATTGCCTAGATTATGAATATATTGAAAATGGAAAGATATGACCTGTGATTTTCAGTACCATGGTCTCGAATAAACCTTGATTTTCAGTCCTGTTATGAATAGACTCTCTTTGTTCTAACATATAGTGTCCATCTAGTTTTGTCCAAAGTTAAAAAAAAATTTTGAAGAATAATTACGAAAAAACTATAAATATTGACAAAAAAGTGATGTCACTAGATTCATCGTGAAATGGACCATCATAACATGTAACTCTTTTAGTTTGAAACAATATATATTTATAGATATTGTTGATCAAAATTTTAATTTTTTGACTTAAAACAAAGCTAGATGGACACTATTTTGAGACAGATTGAGTATTTTGATAACGTGGTCGGAGCTGCCGCCGGGCGCCACCACTGCCGCGCGAGCCTTATCGTCCCTCGCCGTCGTCGTCCATGACCGCGCGCACGCACAAAGGGCTTGACCCCGTCGCGCAGGAACATCCCCGCGGCCGCGTCGGACCCCTAATCGGCACACCGAAGCTGAGCGCCTCCAGTCCAGCGTCGACCTCCAGTCGCGGGCTCCAGCCGTGGCCTCGTCCAGGAAGGTTCGATTCCTCGGTCACCCTGAGTCCTGATTGCCCATCGGATTCATCAACTCGAAAAGAAACAAACCCGCTTCCGGCTTTGCTCATCTCTCCACGAGCTCTGTTTCCGCTTCCGGCTTGGAACGCGAAAGCAGGGGAAACGAACTGCGTGCGGATTCACAAAGACAATCCCGTCCGGTGCTACAGAACATGGCGTAGATCGTCCGCAGCCCCTTTCCCGCGCTGTGTCGACCACGGGATGCCTTGGCTATAAAAGGACGTCCCTAGCAGCAGAGCAAGGCTATACAAATATGCCTTGGCTATAAATGTAGTAGGCATACAAATACGCAACTGAGTGTTGTTTTCTTTTTCCCCGTTTGTGTCCATAATTTTTTTCTCCTGTTATAACATTTTAACCAGTAAGGGACGACCCTACTGTATCATCAATATAAAAAATGGGACGTGGTTGCAGGCTTGTACTAGCTTACAAGAACTGTAGTAAGTTTACAAAATATGCTCTCCCTACTTAGCCCATGGCTTCAAGATCGAAAGAACGATGATAATAGCAGCAACCAGAAGAATGATAATTGCAATCATCATACACTTCCTCGACTTCTTCTGCAGGCTCTTTGCGGTGCGCAGTGCTTCAGTACCAGTAACCACATGATTTACAGCACTTTGAACCTAGTGCAGTTGAAATGGGTTCAGCAAGCAAAAACTTGGTAGAGTTTCTAGTAGCACCGATGAACTTAGGGATTTCTCTGCAGTTAAAATTAATGGACGAAGAAGGAAAGTTACCAACCTGATTTTCTATGTTGTCTAGGATCTCTCCTTGTGCATCAACAAGAGCTGCCATATCTGCAAAAATCTGAGAAGAAAACAGTACATGCCAGGATTTAGTGACCATGGGGAATTCAGGAAAAGCTGTGATCAACGCTGAATATCGTTAGTAGATTGTAAAATAATTCTTAGTTTGCAAGTAAACCTTTTGAAGCTTTGAACAAAAATTTGACAACGCAAACATACTAGATGCAATTATCAAAAATTACCTGTTGCAGTTCAAGGAGCCTTTTCTCTATCTCCATGACAGCATCATGCCGTTCCTGAATTTCTTCTACAGTAGCAAGAATCTATATCTCATGTTCAATTTGCACATGCAGCATGAATAGTTAGAAACAATTCCGTGAAATGAACTTAGAAGCATAACTGGAAATGAGCAACAATAAATTACTGATTGACCTGCCCACGTCCGGTTCCTTGAATTGCTTTCTCAAAGATCTGTTCGCTGCTGCCAGTCTCAATGAGACGATCAATCACCTGTTCATTGTGTCAAAATCATATTAGAAGTTAGCATCTCCCTGTACCTTACATATTAGACTGGCATCCTCACCTCTTCTGAAGGCTTTGTTCCTGTGACTGTTCAAGTTCAAGGCTGAAGTTTGTCAGGAAACAGTAGAGGATATATAATTCAGAATTAATTACGGATCAGATAGATCCTTATGCAATTTGAACAGTTACTCACCCGTGAAGATCCTTCTCTCTACAACTTCTCGGTACTCCTCTTGTATAGTTTGCCTTAGGTTCTGTAATGTATTCTAATCAGTATGTTGCAAAATCTAAGTACCTTTGCCGTAGAAGACGGAGGGCTAAGGTACGAAACTGCACCTGGAAGTCATTCATTCTTTCTTTTAGTTTCTTCTTCAATGTGCTGCAAGGGAAGTTAAGCTTTTTTTTGTTGGAAAATGGTATTCAAATAATTAGGAATCAAAGAATAAGATGTCCTTGAAATAGGGTCAACTAGACTTATTTCTCATAAAACCATATGCAGCATCAGACGACCAATTGCGGATCAAAGTTGAATTTATTTATATTGTAGTATCCAAATTCTAGTAAGTAGTTGTAGTGAGTTCTTAGTGCTGTAGCAGTGTTCAGTTGAATCAAGCCACATGTTTTAAAAGCTTATATTTACTCTACAAATGCATGATGATCTTACATGGTCATTGACATTCTCGATCGATCTACACTTGTACCTTTTCCACACCCTGGCTGTTTTCTGTTCTCAAGATTCTGCAAACCGAAAAGAAGAATGAGCCCTGCAGAACATCAAGGAACTCACACACCAAAGTTCTGGTCAGGCTAGTATCAATACATTTCTGTCCATTTGTTCTAGCTTCACTTTGACGTTACGTGCGATCTTCCCAACTTCATCAATGTCTTTCTCCATGCGTGCTTTGATTGCTGCAAGTTGAAATTTTTGACATGATTTTTTTCAATTAAATAAGGCCACTTAGAAATGCAAATATATGTCGACGGGTGGGTTGCACCTTTCATTGCAGAAGCCTTAGTGACTGCTTTTGATTCCTCATTGGCTTCCTGTGCAAAGAGTATAATTTTTCGATTGCACAAGTTCATAACTGATATGAGAGGAAAAGTTTCAGGAAACTGATCAAAAGTTGAATAGCACGTTTGTTACCTGAAGCTTGTGAACAATGCTGGACATCTTATCCAACAGCATCTCAACATCTTTGACCTAGAGCAAGACGACTCTTTATAAGAACATGCTAAAATCAATTTGTATGATTACTAGTAACTGCTACAAAGTTCAACTCAAAAAAAAAAAAAAAAACTGCTACAAAGTTTATGTACAATTTCCAACT
Source organism: Eragrostis nindensis (assembly GCA_012490785.1). Taxonomy (NCBI): domain Eukaryota; kingdom Viridiplantae; phylum Streptophyta; class Magnoliopsida; order Poales; family Poaceae; genus Eragrostis; species Eragrostis nindensis. The sequence continues at coordinate 91,692 of JAAXCT010000231.1, forward strand.
AAAATTTCATAATAGACTTGCTTTCATGGCGAACCAAATACCAGACCTCTTCAAAGAAGTTTTGAAGACCATAGTCTGAGTTGTCCTTTGGATCTCGATGGCCCATCTCAATGTCCCTCTCCCTTTTTGGCTTCTCGTCCTTTTCAAAGGAATCCTGTCATTGAAGTACACGAGACGACGATGATTCCAACACAACAAGACTTCTTTAAAAATTTTTTTGGGCCAATAAACATACTATAAAATTAGAAACAATGCCAATAATCATATTACAGAACTATCCAATGACATAATTTACTGACAATTTGGCTCTGAATTTGCTATCTTATCCATTTTTACTGGTTTCCCCGACCAAAGCAAGTTAGCCTTCTGATTAAGATATTCTAAGTTCGACTAAATCGCTGTTGTATCCAGTAACTACCGGCGCACTCATCATGATAATCGGAACAGAAAAAAAGCAACAGCTTGTAGGCTACTGCTGCAAATTCCAGAATCACAACCGGGATGATCATACAAAACAAGGAAGCACAATTTCACCGGAATCTGGAAGGAAATAGCATACCGTGAGGAGATTGTTCATCCTGTCCTCCTCGGAGAAAGAGATGGCGGAGCCTTCTCCCCGGTTCCTCGCGATAAGAACAGAGGATAACTGCGAGTGCGGAGGACGCAGGGCTTTGGAGAAGCTGTTCTGGCGAGGATAATTACAGAGCAAGCAGAGGATGATCTGGGCAGCGCCGGCCAGCACTAGAAACGATTAACTAGCAGACAACCGGGTTTAGTAACTAACTAAAGAGACGTAATGCTTATTGAAAGCGCCTGAACGGCGATTACTACGACGCTGCCAATGAAACAACGCGGGAGTCTTCTCCTCGTTCGGTCCTCCACATGGAAACGGCCATGCTAGGAATATTTAATTTTCCTTTTATTTTCCTAGAAAGGAAGTTATTTATTTCCTGTGGGCTATACCAGTCGGGGTCACGGATCAATCGTAATGGAAAAATGTGTCCTGGCCTTGACCTTTCAAAAGCTACCGAACTGGGTTTGAACGGAAAGAGAGTGCACGGGCCATGTTGAGATGAATTCGCGCCAGAATCGGCTTGTGTTTCGGGCGGCCCAACAACAGCCCAGTACGAGGGCGCAGGCTGGAGAAGAGAGGCAAGTCGGGACAGCAGTAACACTATAACACGCACCTCAAAAACAAAAAAAAAAAACATAACACTATAACACTATAACAGTCTCTCAAAAAAAAAAGCACATAACACTATAACAGGGCATTTTTCTCCCTTCGACAATTTTATTAGATTATAATATATTCAACATTTTGCAAAATTGATTTAAAGATTTTGAATTTTACATTTCAAAATTTCATGAAAAATATTTAACCTACTTTCGAAATGTTGAATAAGTATATTTAAAATGTTGAATTATTTTTTAAAATAAAAGTAAAAAAATGTACATATATATTGGGTCTTATTTTGTTTCGTTAATTCTAATGAACATCTTGATCCAAATGGATTTTAAAAAGAATATACATACAACAGAAAATGCATTTGAAATCAAAATCCAATGTTCCCTTCGTCCTCCAGCCACACGGGTGTGGCTGAAGAATCTGTATATTCCAAGCTTATCAGGTTTTGGTAATCACCACCAGGTGCCCAAAATTTAGGTGGCAGTGCTGACTGCTGAAGCATCAAGGCCATTATTTTAAAGGAAAAACCAGATTAAGCTAACATTGATGTTTAGTTTGAACCAAGCGATAGGTCTAAGATGGAAAAGTGTTAGGTAAAGATCCAATGAGTTCATATAACAAAAGCTAATAAGGGTGGTTGAAGCTATGATATCATTCATTAGAATCTAATATATACATGGCAAAGGGTTGCTAAGAGCATCTCCAGAACTAGCACTTAAAACAGGGCCTTTAAAAGGCATATAAGGGCTGGCGTGCAAACTTGGGGGCCTAAATTCAGCTGTGAACTCCAGCAGCACCGCTTATTTCTTTGCTCTTATTCACACGGGCCCCGCATGTCAGCCTCTCCTAACACATTTGCATATTCTGCTCCAACCCGGCGTGGCGAGCGGCAACAGCACAGAGGGGCGAGGAGTAGCTGGGCGCGGCGTGTGTGCGCGCGTGACAGAGCGGGGCGCGGCGGGCCGAGACCGGCGCTGCGCGTGGGGCGACCAGGGCCATGGCGGCGCGCGCGTGGACGGGCAAGGCGGCGACAGCGCGCACGAGGAGAGTAGGGCGGCGGGGCGAGGCGCGCCGCGATGGCGCTACGAGGAGAGTGTTGGCGATTTCTAGCATACCATTTTATATGCCAACTGCGCCTTATTTAGAGCATAAATGTCATCATTATAGGCCATTAACCCTTGATAATAGCACCATATTTGTATATATGTCGTTCTGGAACTTTATTGCAGAAACAGATGAAAAGGACGACATTCTGGACATTGTGGCTGATCTGGACCTGAAGAGAAGAGAACCAGTAGAAAAGGCCCACTGTGCCGATCGGCACAGCCATGTGCCGACCGGCACATGGGACCCCAAGGCCACTGAAGCTGGCCCACCATTCAGTTTATTCTAGAAGGAAGTTACCCGAGCCAATCTTGGAGATATCCGTCACGAAGAGATAAAAGATACTCGAAGATTTGAAAGAGCAACACAAGACTTGATCTCGAAGAAAACTGATTGGAAGGCCCACATGGAAGCTACCTAGGACTTCGGAACCGACTTAGGAAGGAAACCGAGCTGGACACGAGGTGTGCCGATCGGCACAACCCATGTGCCGATCGGCACAAGGACTCTTTTCCCGAGAATCCTTTCCTTCCTGATGTACAGCCCTATATAAACTTGTAAAAGCCCTAGGGTTTCGAGATCCGCCGCCAGAGGGACAACACAGCTAGTAAGTTTAGAGCCACCGGGGCTTTGCCCGTTCTTCATGTTCTCTAGTTGTTGATCAAGAACCATTGGTGCTAAAGAGGTGATCCATCAAGGTAGGCCTACTAGATGGTGATGTATCTTGCACTATGTATCATTGAAGTATGGTTGAATATGTGGATGAATGGTTTTGATTATTGATTGCCTGGATTTTATGGTCTTTACATGCACTTGTTCCTACGCTTAGTGACGACTAAGTATTAGATGTTATCTTAATTGTGGTGGCAATAAGAGGTGAGAGATTCAATCTCTCACTATCTCCATTGTGGTTAAGGTAGCATTGGGATCTTGTAATGCGCCATATTTGCACGTTGTCTCCGTACCTCAACAGCCGCTAATGCATACGCGATGATCCTTGAGGTGATGTGTAGAGTGGGAAGAGGTCACCGATTACGGCGATTGGTCGTGACAGGGCATTCCGGAAAGGGCTTCGACCTACCGATCTTCGGTTATCAATAATTGAGTAATCCCGTTTATGATGCTATTTGATTAAGCTTTTTGGTTACGATCTCAACTAGCAGACTTGGCTAACTTACCCCATGATCTAATCTGTTCCTAGGCTTTTCGGACAACACTTCGGACAACTTCACCTTGGTGCCGACCGGCACATCCCCTGTGCCGATCGGCACAACACCCTGTTTTCCTGAAACCCACGCTCACGCTCACTAGAAAGCTTGGCTAACTCTTTTACTGATGATTTTGCTTAATTCCCATAGGTCTCTGTGGTTCGATTAAACCTTGGAATACTCTTCTAGGGGAAAAAGACTACAACTGTACACCGTGCTCTTGCGGTATATAAGTGGGTGCGTAGATACGACCAACAAGCTGTCTTTTTCTGGCGCCGTTGCCGGGGACCTTTGTTCGAATTAGGCATTGTTTGAAGTTTGAGAAATTGGTCACTGTGCCGATCGGCACACCTGTGTGCCGACCGGCACGGAGCTTTCTTTCTTTGATTTCTCTGTCTTTTCCAGTATATATGTCCTGTTTTATTTAACAGACAGGTATGGACGGCGCTAAGTCAAATAAACCCTTTAATTACCTCGATGATCCAGAGATTCTCTTTCGCAAGCGTAAGGCGGAAAAGAAAAGCAAGTCAGTGGGAGACATAGAAGACAACCGCGAGCCACTCAGCCCGAAGGCATTGTTTGCAGCTTTGGAAGAAGACAAGGTAGAAGAAGTTCCTGAAGAAGAAGACATGGGAGACGCAACACCAATTGCTAATCGTCTCAAGCCTGCCTTGGACAATGTTACCAAGACTGAATTCACTGCACAAGCTCGACCCTTTCGGCTGGAGCGCTACATGTCTTTGGTTGGTCAGCAACCGTTCACAGGTTCTGAAGATCCTAATATGCATTTGCAACATTTTCATGAAATCTGCGGTACCTTTCAATTGGAACATATGAATGACAATGAAGCCAAGGTGCGATTGTTCCCTCTATCTCTTATTGGGCGTCCTAAGCAGTGGTACCATGGGCTACCTACTGCGACCAAGATTAGTTGGGATCTACTTTCTGCAGAATTTTTGGCAAAATACTTCCCTCCAGGCAAGACTCAAGCTTTGAAGAACAAGATCCTTGGATTCACTCAACTTGCTGATGAGAGCGTTGGAGAAGCATGGAATCGATTCAATGAGTACAAGGATGCTTGTCCGCACAATGGTCTTGCTGAATGGGAGCTAGTGGAGAGGTTCTACACGGGTTTGAATCTTTTGTCCCGACAACACTTAGATGCTTCGGCTGGAGGATCGTTTTTGGACAAGACACCCGCTCAAGCCACGGCTTTGATCAAGAAGATAGAGCAAAATCAATCATGGGTTGGTGAGAGAGAAAGTAGAAGCCTCCAACCTTCCACGGGAAAGATGAAGAGTGTGGTGGAAAGAGCTTATGATGAATTGCTTATGGACAAGCTTGACACCATACAAAGGAGATTGGACAAGATTGATCATATTCCCAAGGAAGAGACCGTCAAGCTAGCGGAAGCCCGTTCCACATGTGAAGAATGTGGAGAACTTGGTCATGTGAGCAAGGATTGCCCCGAAGATGTGAAAATGCTCAATTATGTCAAGAGTCAAGGATGGAAGACTCCATATCAGCAACAAAGGAGTAGCTTCACCCCGTCATCGTCTATGCAAAATGCCATCCCTCTTCGTATTCAATGCCAAGAGTTCTTTCAAACTCAAGAGAAGGTCAACAAGGATACTCAAGCCAAATTCAAGGAAGTTGATCGTGTGCTTGAGACAATCAATGACAAGGTCATCGAAGTGGGGAGTTCTAATCAGCAAATTCTCCAATTCATGAAGATGATGGAGAAACAAATGGCCCAATTAGCGGAGTCGGTAAAAAGCGAGAAAGGAGCTCTTCCTGGTAATACCCGCTCTGCAGAACAGCTGAAATCCATCGAGACGAGGTCTGGGAAGCAAACTGAAGATCCGAAGTTTGCAGCTGGAGCAAGACGACCCCGTGCCGACCGGCACGACGCTGGTGCCGATCGGCACGCTACAGTTGAAGGTGCCGACCAGCACGGAGATGGTGCCGATCGGCACACAGAAGAAATTGACCTCTCGGGTCTGAAAAAGGGAACTGAGAACAAGGAACATGGTCCTGCTACCTTTCTGGATACGCAGCTGTTGACCAAGACAGAAAGGATTCGACATCATGATGAGCAATTCTCCAGGTTTGTCGATATTATGAAGAAGTTATATATCAATGTCCCGTTCCTTGATGCTCTTCAAGTGCCTACCTATGCTAAGTACATAAAGGATATTATGCAAAGCAAGAAGTCCTTAGCATCGGAAGAAGTAGTGAAGATGACAAGAGAGTGCACTGCAGCTATTAATGACATTACACCAGAAAAGAAGCCCGACCCCGGATCTCCTAGTATCCGGTGTTTGATTGGAGCTCAAATCTTTGAAGGGGCTTTATGCGATCTTGGAGCAAGTGTAAGTGTCATGCCTCGCTATGTCTTTGCAAGTTTGAATTTGCCAGAGTTGGAGCCTACGGCCATGTGTTTGGAGTTGGCCGATCAATCGGTTCGCTATCCCGATGGAATTGCTGAAGATGTGCCTGTCCAAATTGGTGATCATATAGTTCCTGTGGATTTCATTGTGCTTGATATGGATAGAAGGACAAAGACTTCATTGATTTTGGGCCGGCCATTCTTGAGGACAGCGAAGGCGAACATTGATGTGGGGAGTGGAAAGATAAGTTTCGACATAAGTGGAGCCTCCTACACATTTAATTTTCGCCCCAAGGGAGAAGAAGGCCGTACCGTATCCAAATGGGTTGAGAAATATAAGTCTCCGCACCATAAAGCAATCGAGGGTAATTGGAGGAAGGATATGTCCTATCATTGAAGGAGAAGAGACATGAGAACCTTGTAGTGTCGCAACTTTTTCCCGTAAAGCGACGCTAAGGAAGTGATTTATGCGGGGAGGTCAAGCTCTACGACCTTTTTAAAACTAAGAGCGCTTTTTGGGAGGCAACCCAAAATTCGGGAGCGAGTCATAGGGTGAGTCTTTGTGTGTTAGTGCTTTCGGGAGGGCAACCCGTGAATTAGAAATTTAGTGCTAACCGGGAGGGCAACCCGGCCTTTAAATTGTTTGCTTGTAATCCACAATAATGCTCCCGGAATAAAATTTGTTAGTCCAAGTGTTTGTTTTAACTTTTGTGTGAACACCTGCGCTGTCTGTTTACTTTCTGCAGTTTTTGTTTTTGTATTTTGCTTGTTCGCTAACAGCGCAGGAAGAAAAGAAACAAAAAGAGGAAATTCTGGAAGGTGCCGACCGGCACAAACTGTGCCGATCGGCACAGGAGCAAGCACGCCAGATCGTGCTCTGTAAGTTACCCCGAACTGGAGATGAAAATTAATATGGGGTAAAGTGGAGAAAATATGCGGAATATTTGATGAAGGAAAATTTGGAAAGGTAAGTGCAACAATTGTTCCGAGAATATTTCCGTGCTTTTGGTATTTTTCTGTGTCGCAGGAATATGCTGGATGATCCTTGCGAAAGAAGGAGGCACTGGCGGAAATTTGGCACAGTTGCCGACCGGCACGCCTCAGTGCCGATCGGCACAGCATGGAAACGCCACCTCCAAGAATCTCGACGCTACAGGAAGTCTGACATCCGCAAGAAAATTTGAAATTTTGGCGACACAAAGCAACGAAGTTTGAATCGGGCGCGGACTACACAGTGCCGACCGGCACCCTGTTGTGCCGACCGGCACACTGACCAAGAATTCGAATCGGATCATCAAAGTCTGCGCACATTGGAAGGAGGAAAGATCACTGACACCCATGCAGCTGCCGAGCACAGGGGAGACACCGAGCACCCAGCCTCGGGATGGAGCAAAGGAGCCGACCGGCACGGTACCCGTGCCGATCGGCACCACCTGAAAAATTCAAATTTCGAACGTGCTCCCCTGTCTCCCGACATGCGACACTGTATCAAGCATGGGGAAGAGGAAAAGAAGTTGCTGAAGCCAAGGTACGTGCGAATCTGTGCAAATTTGAATCGTGCCGACCGGCACGGTCTCCGTGCCAATCGGCACACCATGGGAAAGCTAATCTTTTGCAGGTGCGCCCCTGTTCCCCGACATCCGACACTGTACAAGTCATAGGGAAGAGGAAAAGAAGGCGTGGCAGCCGAGGTACGACGGAATCCGCGAAATTTTGAACCGTGCCGATCGGCACGGCACTGTGCCGACCGGCGCGCGCAGGGAATTTGAACCGGCGCGGGTTCCTTCCCTTGGACGCCATGGAGAGCTATAAGAGGGGGCACTACCTCCTCCATTTTCGCCACAACTCCCTGGTAACTCTCTCCACTCCTCCACTTCCTCCATTTGCGCGATTCGTTTCCATTCTTTCGCAGGAAATGAAGGGGTTTAGTTCCACGCTCAAGAGCGCCGGCAAGAAGATTCGCCGGGGGTTCAGCTCCGGCGGGTCGCACCACTCCGGTGGATCGCACCACACCGGTGGATCACACCACTCCGGCGGGTCGCACCAAGCCGGCGACAACAACTCCGGCAGCGACTCCAGCTCCTTCACCTCGGCGCGAAGGGCAAGTTCGGCGGGCTATGATAGCCCCGAGCTCTCCGTCGAGATGACACCGCCACGAGGGCGGGATGACTTCTTCATCGGCCACCGCGACATCGGCATCCCTCGAGGACCGAGGCCGCGCACGAGGAGCGCGACCGCCGCCGCCGCCGCCGCCGCCGCGGCGCGCGGACCGTCAATGGAGGCCGAGCCGAGCGAGCCGGCATATGTACCGCGCGCGGTTCGGGAGGGGTTCACCCTCACGAGCCGTGAGGAGGAGTTCTACTACACCAACATCCGCGGCCGCATCTTCCCCAACATCGACATGGATGAGGAGTTCCTCTCCAAGGTCGGGGTATGGCCGGACCTCCAACAATGCCTCCTCAACCTTGGATGGGAGACCCTCCACGATCAAGCAAGCAGCTTCGACATCGAGCTCATCACCGAGTTCATCACCACCATGAGCCGCGAGGTGGACGAGCAAGGAGACGACAAGATCAAGTTCCGTGTGCGGGACGAGCCTTACTCCATCACGATTGAGGGCATCTCCGATGCTCTCGGTTTTGATAGGGAGGCCCCCGTATACGGCGCGGCGACTACGGAGATGCTCGACACATTTTGGCGCCGCATCGCCGACGCGGACGAGCGCAAGAGGGGGCACATCAAGAACCCCACGATCCAAATCCTCCACCGGTGGATGGCCGCACGCACCACCGGCCGCCTCGACACCACCAACATCTCCGACCCGGACTTGCATTGGCTCTACAACGCCATTGCGAGTCCGTGCAAGTGCAATCCCATCATGACGATGGTGGCGAGTTGGTTTAGCCAAAGGGCCAACCCTAAGGCGAGACTAGCTTTTGGAGGCTACCTCCAAACAATCATCTTCCAAGTCACCGAAGGTAACCTCATGATGAAGGATGATTGTTGGATAAGGTCCACGCTCATCGACGAGTCCATGGTGCGCGGGAAGACCATCACGGGGAGCGCCAAGCTCGGCTACTACGTGTGCGGCACCGGCATCAAGCTTCCCTGCCCCGAGCTCGCCCTTTCCTCCCGAACAAGATCGACGGAGGGAATTGGCTTGAGGCCGACCTCCGCGAGCGACACAAGGTAACGAAGACCAAGCGCGGGAGAAAGGAGGTCGTCGGCCAGTCTTCGGCGAGCGCAGCGGCGGACTGGGACAGTTGGGACGCGGCAGCAGCCGCGCAGCATCAACCAGCGCAGCAGGCACCCGTGCCGATCGGCACGGGCTTTGTGCCGACCGGCACAGGTCAGGTGCCGACCGGCACCAACCCCAGGTACTTCGGTATGCCCCCTGTCTACCCTCAGCACTTCCAGGGGGCACCCTACTATGCTCCTGCAGGTCCTCCGGGGGCGAATTTTGCCCCTATGCATCAGTACATCGACAACAACGTCCAATACGTTGAACGCATCGACAACTTGGCGGGCGAGATGCGGAGCAACACCGACGCGATGATCGATGAGTTCGCAAGATTGGAGGCGGCATACTACGGCTTCGACTACACGCAGCCACCTCCATTCGATGGGTAGAGTGTTGTGTACGGCACAACTTGTATCGGTTTCCCGGTTTGCGTTTTTCTTTCCCTTTCGCATTCTCTTTTTATTTATTTCCTTATGTGTGTGTGAGCGGGTTGGGAAACCATGTATCGGGTGTGTTTAGTTTGTTTGTGTGCTTTTATTCATGCATGTGTGCTAGTAGTCTAGTTTTATTTATGCAAGTGTGCTAGTAGTATGTTTAGAATGATACATCACCATGTAGCCCGCGCTTTCAAATCCAATATGATGATGATCTTTATGCTTTATTTGAAAAATGATACGAGTATGTATGTCTATCTTGAGAAGTGTTAATGATAATCGAGCGATGTTGAGCATAAATAAAATTTCGAACTTTCACTATAATGTATTCGGCAAATACTTCATATGTGGCGTAGTGCATTTCAAAATTCCCATGCAAGGTCTAATAAAAGATCGATTTTGGATGACATGACTTAGTACCTATTTCTTTATAAAATTCAAACGTTCTTATTGTGAGCTTTAGAATTACTCCATATCATTCGGTTGTGCCCACCAATGCCAAATATATGTGACTCAATTTAAGCCCTTGCTAAGTAGAGACTATGATTGATGATTGAGCTCGGTTAAGATTTAATTCTTAGGGTATGAGACTTGGAAAATTGGCCACATCTTTCGCGTATCGTGTTGATTTTCTAGCCTATTCCCACTCGAGCTATGCAAATTACCGCATTGGAATTATGCATAATTCGCCGAGTATCCGATACTTGAGAACCAAATTCTTTGATTCGAATATCAATCCTTGACCACATCCTACTGTATTCTTGGCTATACATCTGACACAGCAGTTCCAACGAAAAATCCAGAGCGAAATTGGCAGGTACAGACAGTGTGCCGATCGGCACGGGCTTGTGCCGACCGGCACACAGAGAAAAAAAAAGAAAAACAGAAGAAAAAAGAAGAAAAAGAAAAAAAAGGGAGAAAATAAAGTCTGTACCTTGCGCTGTTTTGCTCGGGACTAGCAAAAATTTGAGTGTGGGGGGAAGAGTGAATTCCCTTGAATTCTTATCATTGATTAGTAGCCAAGAATTTCTTTTTCCAATCATGTCCACAATTCTTTGCATCCGATATCCTTCGAAAATGCCAGGAAGTTTCTGATAGATATGCAAAGAAGAAAGGACAGCTTTGTCACCTGTTTAAAAAGATTACGTTCTCTACTTGTGATTGTTCATTCACACAAGTATATGTCCACTGTTCTAAAGGTGTGAGTTTCTTTCTCAATTCAATTTCTAATGGCCTTTTGACAAGTCTCAGTAAAACCAATTAGAGTTATTTCTTAGCTTTGCAATATGTTGTTGATTTATGTCTATTTTCCTTGAAATTCCTGACCAAGCTACTCATATGGCCTTACACATACATATATCGATAAAGTAGGCTAGGCTTTTGAGTGATTTAGGTGAGAGATTGAAGTTGAGTTGTTGACTTGATCGTTTGAGAAGGATAGTTCTTTTGCTCACAATACCTTTTTGGTGATTCACATAAGTGGAAAAGTCATGCGCATCAAGTTGAATATTTTCAAGGTTTGCTTTGGGAAGTACTCTTTCATGTTCAATACCCATATTGTGAACATGTTTGCTGAATACTAAATTGATTTAATCTCACAATGACTAAATGCTCAGCTCGTGTAGATTTGAAATACTTTTATGATTGATGTGACTACATGCAAGTTGATTTTCATTCTTGACTTTCCTCGGGACGAGTAAAGGTTTAAGTGTGGGGGAGCTGTTGGCGATTTCTAGCATACCATTTTATATGCCAACTGCGCCTTATTTAGAGCATAAATGTCATCATTATAGGCCATTAACCCTTGATAATAGCACCATATTTGTATATATGTCGTTCTGGAACTTTATTGCAGAAACAGATGAAAAGGACGACATTCTGGACATTGTGGCTGATCTGGACCTGAAGAGAAGAGAACCAGTAGAAAAGGCCCACTGTGCCGATCGGCACAGCCATGTGCCGACCGGCACATGGGACCCCAAGGCCACTGAAGCTGGCCCACCATTCAGTTTATTCTAGAAGGAAGTTACCCGAGCCAATCTTGGGAGATATCCGTCACGAAGAGATAAAAGATACTCGAAGATTTGAAAGAGCAACACAAGACTTGATCTCGAAGAAAACTGATTGGAAGGCCCACATGGAAGCTACCTAGGACTTCGGAACCGACTTAGGGAGGAAACCGAGCTGGACACGAGGTGTGCCGATCGGCACAACCCATGTGCCGATCGGCACAAGGACTCTTTTCCCGAGAATCCTTTCCTTCCTGATGTACAGCCCTATATAAACTTGTAAAAGCCCTAGGGTTTCGAGATCCGCCGCCAGAGGGACAACACAGCTAGTAAGTTTAGAGCCACCGGGGCTTTGCCCCGTTCTTCATGTTCTCTAGTTGTTGATCAAGAACCATTGGTGCTAAAGAGGTGATCCATCAAGGTAGGCCTACTAGATGGTGATGTATCTTGCACTATGTATCATTGAAGTATGGTTGAATATGTGGATGAATGGTTTTGATTATTGATTGCCTGGATTTTATGGTCTTTATATGCACTTGTTCCTACGCTTAGTGACGACTAAGTATTAGATGTTATCTTAATTGTGGTGGCAATAAGAGGTGAGAGATTCAATCTCTCACTATCTCCATTGTGGTTAAGGTAGCATTGGGATCTTGTAATGCGCCATATTTGCACGTTGCCTCCGTACCTCAACAGCCGCTAATGCATACGCGATGATCCTTGAGGTGATGTGTAGAGTGGGAAGAGGTCACCGATTACGGCGAATTGGTCGTGACAGGGCATTCCGGAAAGGGGCTTCGACCTACCGATCTTCGGTTATCAATAATTGAGTAATCCCGTTTATGATGCTATTTGATTAAGCTTTTTGGTCACGATCTCAATTAGCAGACTTGGCTAACTTACCCCATGATCTAATCTGTTCCTAGGCTTTTCGGACAACACTTCGGACAACTTCACCTTGGTGCCGACCGGCACATCCCCTGTGCCGATCGGCACAACACCCTGTTTTCCTGAAACCCACGCTCACGCTCACTAGAAAGCTTGGCTAACTCTTTTACTGATGATTTTGCTTAATTCCCATAGGTCTCTGTGGTTCGATTAAACCTTGGAATACTCTTCTAGGGGAAAAAGACTACAACTGTACACCGTGCTCTTGCGGTATATAAGTGGGTGCGTAGATACGACCAACAGAGAGCTCAGCAGCAGGCAGCAGCAGCTATGCATGGTGGCCTGGTTGGGACGCGGCTCCGGGAAGCGAAAGGTCGGGGCGATCGCGGCGAGGGCGAGCCATGGCGGCGGCGGTGGCCTCAAATCCGCACCTGAGCAGGGCAGAGGAGGGAAGGGGAGTGACGGAGGAGGCATCTGCTTCACTTGGGCGACGGGGGAAGGCGGCGCGTTGTCCGTTCTGGCTGGCGGCGGCGCTTGCGGCGAGGGAGGGATAGCGTGCAGAGGAGACAGAGCGCGCGGGAGGGGGGAAATTCGGTGGGACCCACGACAGCTGCCATTTAGGGGCCTGAAGGGTGGGCATGAAAACAAAGGGGCGGGAGGGTTGATTTGGGGCCTGAGCAAAATAAAAGTCTCTATAGGGGCTCTGCTGGAGCTGAGTTTTTGCTCTGGGCCTTCAAATATAAGATAGGGGCCTTGTTTAGGGTGCCTGCTGGAGATGCTCTAACTTTACTGGTATTGTGCTATAGTGTTCATAGAGTCATGATATTCCTTTTCAAGTTAGCTTTGAAACATATCTTTGGCCATGCTCACTTTTCCATGCAAAAAGGGCTATCACTAGTAGGATTAGTGTAACATCCCAGTCTAGAGTACGGCTCCAGATCCGTACGTCTGCAGTGCGGGCCTCACCTCACAGTAGCAATTCTTATGCTTTCGTCTTTCCTTTGCGTAAAAGGGTTAGGTTAACCCGGTTACTACTGCACCCTGGACTGGGAATTTAAGTTGGTCATGCTCTTTCTCAATTTCCAGTATGGAACAAAACCATACACATTAGCACTACATGCCTAGTTGCATTTTAGGCCGAATCTATTTGGGCCGGGCTTTCACAGCCTCCCCCCTTAGAACTCGACATCCCTGTCGAGCAGCGGACCAATTTACCCCGAGGGGACAGATGTATAGGATCGTCTCTCTTGGCCACGTCCGTACGTCCAGTACTGGCATACGTCCCATATGTCCAGTTAGCAGCGTACGTACCATGTCGTGTTCCAGTCACGTCAGGCACACGCGCCATACGTACCGCACCTGGGTCCCTGCGCCTGTACTGCGGCCGTACCCTTCTCAACTGACCCGTATACGCCCGTAAAACCGCGAGAGTCGGCTCTAATACTATCTGTAACACCCCAGCCCAGAGTATGGCTCCAGGCCCGTACGCCTACAGTGCTGGGCCTACCTCACAGTAGCAACTCTTATGCTTTCGTCCTCGCTTCGCTTAAAAGGGTTAACCTGGTTACTACTGCACCCTGGACTAGGTATTTAAGTTGGTCATGCTCCTTCTCAATTTCCAGTGTAGAACTAAACCATGCACACTAGCACTACATGTCTAGTTGCATTTTGGGCCGAATCTATTTGGGCCGAGCTTTCACAATTAGATAAAGATTAGTTTATAGGATTCATGAAGGCTCTTCCTGAAAAGGTGGTGAGATCAGAGACAAAGCTTGGAATTGTTTAAGACCATATGATGCGCTTGTGTAGCTTACATATCTAATCTTTGCTTGCATGTTTATCTTCCAGGTCTTGAATTATTTAGCTTCTGTTTAATAATTTAACGTCAATATATTTACTCTTTTTTTGCACCTAGGGTGCTGCTTTTAACTAGCAAGATCTTGAATTTTACTGCAGCCAAAAAGCACCAGTTGTGGCTGAAGAATGCCTAATCAGTCGTGTCCTCTCTCACGTCCACGGAGCCACATCAGTATTACAGCAACACGTACGGTGGCAGAGAGAGTAGAGAAGGGCATGGCTGACCGTGATTGCTAGTTGTCGTAAATGAAAGAGAATTGGCTTAATCAGGGCCTCCAGGGCTAATTATATATGGAGTTACAAGACTTGAAGGCAAGGAATCATTGTAGAGATAACATGGAAAACGGCGATTGTAATTATATTGAAACATTCCAGTATATTCCTAATTGCTGCGATACTCTACTAATGGCTAGTCATTACGGCATGGTTGGTATGGTACAGGAGTTGAGAGACACTAATAATGAGGGGGACTTTTTTTTTTGCGTGGATAATGAGGGGGATGTAGCTCAAATGGCAGAGCACTATTCAATAATGAGGGGGACTTAGCACATATGCTTGTCTTTTTGAACAATATGAAAGAGTGACTACAATTAACTCCGTTACTATTTTCTAACCGATGATTCTCTCTTGATTATTAAACTACATATCAAAGCTAGACTCAGTGGAATAAACGTGGACATGGGTACATCATATGGCACTATTAAGAATACCAATGGTGGTTGAGTATAGATTCATTCTGGCACGAAGCATTTTGGGGCTGTTTGGATGGGACCCTAGCACTGCCCCAGGCATCAATCTCAGCCTCAGACACTCAAAATCGAGCGCCTTTGATCAATCACTTCCTGGCTCAGGCAATTTTCGCAGGGTCCAATTCAAACATGCCTTTGAGTGTGTCCCTTTACTATCAAAAATGTACTCCTGCGATAGTTTTGAGCAACAACGCTCTTTTTTGATATTCATATGAGTTACAGTGGACCTAGATAAATGCATGCCATCTATTCTCTTCATCTGATGGTTCAGATTAGCAACATGATACCTTTTTTTTTTCTCTTCAGTATCATGGTATTATGATAGAGTATCATAGGGTATCATAGGGTAGGATTTGGAAAACAAAAGCGATGGCATACATGTAAATGTTATCAAGATCAAAATTCATTTTCAATTTACTAATTTCGTTAGATGCGCCTGGCGATCATGTTCATGTTCTGATTTCAGGGGCCAAACATCTTGTACAATATCGTATATTTATGTGTAACCCGTACATCGGAGCTTGTCCTTAATTTAGTACTAGTATACTTTGTGACGATACTTGCATCAAATCCCTATATGTGACGCTATTACCATCACTTTACATGCATTTTGTGTTGCCAATCATTATTCTCCTTCAGTGTAAGTTGTTTTGCAGGTCTCCGAATTTCTCTAATTGTTTTATATCCGCTATTGGACAAGTGGCCCTAGCTTTTCTCCAATTCGAAGCCAATAAACTTTGTGACATATATACTTGGACGCACACCCTCCTATGTGGCACTATGTCCATCCCATCATATGCATTGTATCCACCAAATACAATGCTCTCGATCGACATTAGTGATCGTACATGTCGTCAGGTTTTTTTTTTTTATTGTATCCATTATTGGGTACACGATTGACCTCATCTCATATCCAATACCACTACAATTTTATATACACATATTATTAAAAAGCCAATACAATTTATGATATCCTTAGCGTTAATATCCTCCCACCTGTACTGCACCTATTTCCTTCTCACATATTGGTCAAAATCCATTGATTAGTGCGTCTTCAAGAGATTATATAGGGAGTTTGATTGCACTTTTGTTGGGGTTTCATTTATACACCTTGTTATGTTTTTGTCATCAAAGCATCATTTGAATTGCAACTTTGATCCCCTAAGCCTTAAATTCATGCAGACTTAAGGAACTTATGCATATTTTAGAAAAATATAATAGAGGTCAGTAAGAGAAGCATTTTTGGGTTAACCTTTCGTTTTCTGCAGTGACAGTGCACTACACCACAGCGGACAATTAGCGACCCTAGTAAGTCGGTAAAGATAGATTAATAGCAACAAACTATAGGTCGGTAAAAGTTTGTGACTAATCATAAGTCGGTAATTCTCAATTTACCGACTCACTATACGTCGGTAAAAATCTCAATGAATAGCAACTTATGATGGGTCGCTAAATCTATCTGGTTACGTCGGACTGTAAGTCGGGAAAAGTGGATGCCGAACCATGAGCAGTGAATGTCGGCCCATTTCGTGACTCGGCCCGTAATCTTTACATTCATATGAAAACCATATCCGCGAAGTCCCACTATTCCCTCTTCTCCCTGCCTTCCCCCGCCGCCGCAAAGTCCTCCAGCTGCCCGCGCTACTCCTCCCTGACTTCCCCGGGAGCGGCCACCGGGCACCACCCGCACTCCACGCCCCTCCCTCTCCTGGTTTTGTGGCGCAACCCCACCGCCCACTCTTCCCTCTCAGATCTGGCGCACAACTCCCTCCAGTTCCCCATCGAGCAGCAGCACAGGCTTCCTCCCTGTCGTACCCCATTTCTGGAGCACTAGCGCTTACCGTATCAGTCCCTGGATCAGACGCTGATACGACGCTTACACAGAATGACATCACAGTCTCATACCCTTTTATAATATTACCAAGTCTCATACAAGCTCTTTTATTATACAAAAGGTCTTACAACAAAGACCAGCAGCCTGACCACAAGAACAGGCAACACACCGACTAGCTGCTACAGCAGCAGCACTAGACTACTACTCCAGCGGAAGACGGCTTCATCTTCAACAGCTTCAAACTCTGGCTCACCTTCTGAATGATTGAAGCAAGAGTGAGTACTTAAGGTACTCAGCAAGCCTAACACGAGGGGGTAAATTATGCAAGGGGGTTCATCAAAGGATAGGCTTGTGGTTTATATCAACGAGACAAGAAAGCCAAGTTTATGCAAGGTTGTTTTAAAAACAAAGCAGTTCGCAATCTAATCAAGTATCTGTAGAGATTAGTGGGGTTGGGCGGCCCTGGGGGAGTTACTGTCCATCCCACCAGTGCCTCAAGTTTTATCACTGGCCGACAACCAGCACACGGCTCCAAACCGGTGTATTCCGAAAACACGCCAAGGATAACTCACACAGAAAAAGTCTAATCGAGTGTGGTCTTTGCTTTTGCGTTGTCCAATACCGTGGAACACGGCTTTCCGGAAAGATTCATAACCTCGGCCGAGGGTGCACAAATTTCCCCACAAGGTAGATCAGTCCTCCACCGATTTCTCGGCTTGAACTTTGCTACTAAAGGTCCCGTACCTGCCGGTATCTCCACGGCATCCACCCACGGGCCAAACCAGGGGTCCATGAAAGCATGGCTCCAAAAAGAGTCTCCGACCGGACCTCGAAACCGCACTGGCCCGAGTCTTCTCCTGGTCCCCGTATACTCCGCAAACCGGGTGGGTACCGAGATCAACCGTAGGGTGTGGTTCCAATCTCCATCCCATACTGGACTTGTGGCTGTGCGTATAGTGCTAGGCAAAGGCGGCACAAGAACCGGTCCTTATACGACTGAAGCAGGCACTCCAATAGCTATCCTCCCTGAGGCATAGCGTCCCAGAGATATCCTCCCCACTGAGGACTACCTCGCCTGCTCCCGCCAAAACATTCCCCCTCTATGGGTTGCACTTATCATTAATCCCACCATTTCACATTTACACACACCACCAAAACTCACGCATTTTACACGAAAATCATGTGAGCAGGATTAATTAAACACATATGGTGAAAGTCCTAAGCGGCAAAGCCATCCAACATATCATTAAGGAATTTAATGACACGTTGGTTCCTAGGGTTAACAAGGGATCAGGATATATTCAAGTCAAGGCAAGGCAATCAAATATTGCATAGGACCTTCTAGCATTTAAATCTATTTAAATACCATGCACATTTATTTGTAAACAGCTCTAAATAGGATATTTTGCAAACATAGGATCAATATGATCAAAGGGAGTTAGACTTGCCTTCACAAAAGTCTTCTTCTTCTAAGTCCTCGTATTCCAAATCCTCGGGCTCTTCTTCAAAGACTTGATTATCTAGCGATAAAAGAAAATAAATCTACCGCTCAAGCAATGAACAAGCAATAAATCAAATAAAACCAAATAGAGACCAAGGTTAGATTGGATCTGGTGGCAATGAATAGAGGATGATTTTAGATGAATTTTGGTGAAAGAATCGCCAAAATCAGAGTTGAAACGGAGGAGATATCGATTATTCAATTTTTGGGAAAGGAAATTAATCAGGATTAAGCCAACTTAATAAGGCATTGCCATAATCCTAATTAATCTGGAGAGATCAAGGGTTGGAAAATGTTTAGAAGGGTGTAAAGTATTTTTAGGAATTTTCTGAGATTTTTCTGATATTGGAGATTGCTCGGAATAGAAATGTGTGTGCACGTTCTGTGTGGACTTAGCATTTGCAGCACATGTAAGGGATTGACATGTGGGTCAGTGTGCGGGATTCCAAGGACAGTGCCAAAATGCATTATGTCGAGGCGGCAGAGTGTGCTGAAATTACTTAGGTGCAGCACAGGGGTTTGAATAAACGTGCACGACATGCAGAGTCACGATTATAAGATTTATCGTGACGGGTTTTGTTGGAAAAGGAATAGGAATTTAGAGGGTTGATAGCTCAAGGAAATATTCCAGAGCTTGAAAGCTAGTACCCAAAGGTACTACGCGTTTATACGAACGCGTGAGTGCAAGAATCGCTCGAAACGGAGTTAAAACGAAAAAGATATGAAGGTTTGAAGGTTAAAGGGCTTATTTGCAAGAATAGAAATATTATGAGGGCTTATTGGTAAAAACAGAAAGTCGACAGGGACCTATCTATAATTTTGGAAAGTTTAGGTGTCTCGCTGTAAAAGATAGGGGCTAAAAGGTAATTACAGAAAAGTTTAGGGTCTTTTCTGTAAAAAGACAGGACTTAAACAGAATCAATGAAAAGATCAGGGGCTTATCTGCAAGAATGCAGGGCCCCGGGATTTTCAAGATTTTCGGAATTGTTTTTGAATGGGAAAAGATGGTGGACTCGGTGCACCATGAACCGAGGGGGTTCATGGGTCTTTGGTTCACATGGACCGGGTGCACGGGGCTGGGTGAGAGAGGGAGAGAGACTGACGGGCGGGGCCTGCGTGATGACGCGGCCCGCCACGTCGGATGGTGGCGACGCTGGGTCAAGGGCGGCGGGGAACGGTGGCGCGCGGTGGCGGGGCGCCGGAGTGCTCGCCGGCGACGGCTAGGAGGGCGGAGGCTCGACGCGAAGTGGACGGCTAGCTGCGGCACGAGACGGCGGAGCGGGGAGCGCTAGACGTCGACGACTAGGGTCGCCGGGGCGGCGGCTAGCGCTCGCCGGAGATGAGCGGCGTGGCGGCGCGCGATGGGGAAAAGGCGAGAGGGAGGTTCGCGACAGCTTGCGCGGGTGCGAAAAGATGCGCGCGTGCGCGGCGAGGGTGAGACGTGGTTCAACTCGGCGGGGCGCGGCCGGAATCGTAGCCGGCGGCGAGGGAGGCTATGCGCGGCGGCGGCGGCTCGGCGAGGAGCTCACGCGCGGGACGAGGAAGGAATAGGAGGGGCGCAGGAGGAGGAGAGGGATGCGGGGATGCTCACCGTGAACGTGGCGAGGCCGGAGGAAGAAGGGAGGCGGCCGGCGTCGAGGGAGATGGCCGGAACCCTAGCTCGGTGAGAGGTAGAGAGAGAAGGAGGGAGAGAGAGAGAGAGAGAGAGAGAGAAGAAATGGAGATGGGCTTCGAAGGGGGCGCGGCTCCATTTTTAACAACGGCGAGAGGCGGTGGAGTAAGGCGGTGCGGCGAATCTTGGCGGGCGCGCTACGGAAACGCGAAGGCGGCGGCAACAGTAGACCTTGGCGGTGGCGGTCGGATGGAGACGACGACGCGCGGGTGGGCTGCGGCGCGACACTGGGCCGGAGCGGGTGTGCAGCCCAGAGAAGAGAGACAGCGGCCCGAGCGGAAAAAGAAGAAAAAGAGGGAGAGGGCTGGGCTGGCGAGCGGGCCGGAAGGGAAGGCGCTGGGCCGATGCGGGAGGGAAGAAAAAGAAAAAGAAAAGCGGGGAGTTGTGCCGGAAAAGGAGAAAGGAAGAGGGGGCGGCCCAGAAAGAGGTAGAAGGTTTATCTTTTTCTCAGGATTTTAAGGATTGGAATTTGAATTGAGTTCAAATTTGGACAGAGGTTTAAATCAAACAAACACTCAAACGAAAAACAGGCAAACCCAGAGATGCTCATGAGATGAGTTTTGTGCAAGTTTTCAAAAAGAAATTTTTTTTAAATTTGAGGTGGTTTGACTAACTTTAAACACACACTTCATTTTTATTTGTTCCAAATTCGAAAATTTTAAATTTTTAGTGGATTTTAAAATGGCCAAAACACGGGGTGTGACACTCCCCTTCCCCGGCGAGCTGCCTCCGTCGAGCTCCCTCCCTCCCAGAGGCGTGGATCGAGGAGGGACGGCCTGGATCCGGCGTGTCCTGGTCGAGTCGCGAAGGGGCGGTCGGCAGCGAGCTCCGATTCGGCCGGCGGCAAGGCTTCGATTCGGCCGGCGGCCGGCTCCGATTCAGCCAGCGGCAGGCTCCGATTCGACGAGCCGTGGTGGCGTGTCCGGATCCGTGCTACGCGGACTTGGTCTTGGCGGGGCGGCAGCATGGCGACGGGCCGTGCGCGTGGCATGGTGGCATTCCTGCGCTGCTTGGTCAGTCCTCTCTCCTCTCGTCGCGTTCCTCCCACGCTGCTGCTGCGACTGCTTGCTTGCTGATGATACTGCTTGCCCGCCGCTGCTTGCTGCTAGATTTTTCTTGCCACTGCTTGCGTGCTTCAGTTTTTCTTTGGATCCAACAAGTTCATGTACAGTTTCCTTTAGATCCAACAAGCTTCCAGTTTTCATCAGCCATTTTGTTGTACTCTGGTAACAGATTCTAGCACTCTACTGTGTGACGCTGATGTGTGTATATTCAGTGAAACGGAATCAGTTCATTGTTGATCAGTGTTAATGGTTATTCATGTACAATAGTAATCCTGTACATAATGGTTTGCTATCACATTGCGATTGAGAGCTTTTGTTTTTCTTTGCAGGGTTCTGCTCAATCTTGAAAGCACAAAGGGGAATTGTCGAAGGCAGATCTTTGGCTGCTCAATCCTAGAAGAATTATGCAACATAACCTTCGAATTGTACTTCTAACTTCTTGAACACTAGATAGAATTGCTTTCCATGTTAGCTACTGACTTCCTGGACACTAGATGGAATAGTTTTCCATGTTAGCTACTGTAATATGTGCTACAATTTATTTCTTGTACACTTCAAATGATCTTATTTGTTTTTCTGAACAACAAAGATCTTATTATTCAAAAGCAATCTGTTTATGTTTTATGCTGTGGTTCATTCAATGATTCTATTTCTGAAATTCATTGGTGGACTAGGTTAAAGTAGAAATTATTTTTTTTAACAAAAAAAAAACATCGGCGACTGACCGTGCGTCGGTAATTCTATATATTAGCGTCCAACTATATGGCGGTAATTCTTTACAGCACCGACGAACGGTGAGTCGCTAAAAAGCGGTGCGTCGGTAAAACTTTTACCGACGCCACTTATAACGACTCGCTAGAAGGTCGGTAAATGTTTTTACCGACTTATGGTAAGTCGGTGAAGGCCGTTTTAGCGACTTACCGTCAGTTGGCAATTGTCAACTGTGGTGTAGTGGTGATGGATAATTATTTTGAGTTATTTTTAGTAATGACAATGGTGCATAAATTTTCCTTCACTGATTAATATGAAAATTTCTAATCTTAAGTGCTAAGGTATACTTATCAGGATAACTTAAGATTCATTAACAGTTTGCTGCTCTTGGTCGTCTCCTCAAGTTACAAGAAAGCTATAGCACTTCTCAGTCTGTCATTCTTTGGTTAGCTTCTAATAAAGTAAGCTCCTCATCAAGTTTGTCACACTAGCTTATACTCCCTCCATCCCTTTATGTAAGGGATTGAGGCGTTTTTGAGTTGTCTCAAAATATTAGGGATTGGAGACGTGGGGCCCACGCGGCAGTGGACTTTCTCTCCCACGGGCCACCGCACATTTCTCCCGAGCCGCACCAAATCTCTCCCCAGCTGCCGCCGCACGCTCGCCACCGCGCCGCCCGCCCGCCCCAGCACCCGCCGCCGGACGCCCGCCACCACGCTGTCTGCTCGCCACCGTGCCCCCTGCGTCCTCCGTGGATCTACCTCGACGGAGAAGGTCGCCGGCCCGGCCATGGAGGAGCCCAGCGCGGCCGAATCTGCCCCAACGGAGACGGATCTCGTCGCCGCAGTAGCAAGCTCGCCGGGGCCATGGAGACGGGTCTTGCCCCCGCCTCTGCATCGTCTCCCTTCGCCTCTCCCCTCCAATCTCCCCCTGCATCGAAGCCATGGCGAGCGAATGCCTCGAAGGCAGCGAGCGGCGGCTTAGGAGGCGGTGGAAGCTCTGTGATTTGTGGCGTAGGAGGGCGGCATGCTCGCGCGCGCGGTGGGCCGGCGAGGCGCGGCAAGGTCGCGCGGGCTCGCGCGCAGCAGGGGAGAGGGCGGCGGCGTCACCACGCGGAGCTGGCACCGGACGGCGGCGGGATCCATGGCGGCTGTGACGGGGAAGGGGTGGGGCGTCGACTGCTGGCCAAGGCGGGTCGCGGCGCCGGGATCCCTCCTCCCTCGTCAGGCGCGGCCACGAAACTTTTGGGCAGCTCTGGCAGGGGCATTCTTGTCTTTCACTTAGTCTGCTACTTTTCTTGAAAAGCCTCCCAATCCCTTACATAAACAGATGGAGGGAGTATGTAGTCTTAACTCCTATCATACCTGAATTATTATTTGTCAGTCGCAACTTGTTCTCTAGAGATACTGTTCATTAGCCACTGCATCCAATCATAGCCGGCCTCTGTATAAATAGGCCACCATGCGCTGCTAGCTCCTTCACACAGCAAGCAAAAGCACATTTGACTATAGCAGACTAGTGTAGCACTGTGTACTGTGTCCTGGTCTTCGGACAGTGACGGCCGAACCTTGCCAATCGCACTGAACCATGGCTTCAGATGAGGTTTTCGCCGTCTCCCACTACAAGAATTGTGAAATTTCCCAACAGTTGTAAGCAGTGGCCGACAGTATTCGCCACTGTAGCTAATTAGGCTAAGTTGCCAACAGTACGTGAAATTTCTAACAGTTTAAGCCAAAACTGTCGGTAGCATTTTGAATGGGCGACAGTAAGGTTCTAATTCCCAACAGTGAGGTGGCTTCCGTTACTCAGCAGCTAACGGCGTCGTCCTCAGCTAACGGGAGCCCAACCTTTCTGCCTTGCATCCCTCCGCACAGCTGCCAAACCCAATCTGAAAAAGAAAAAAAAAACAGGGGAAAAGGGCATCGCGCGGCCGTGTCTGCGCCGCCGCCGCCGACGCGAGGTCGCGCCTGCCCCGAGGCCGGCGACGCGAGGGCGCGCCTGCGCCGACGCCGAAGCGCTCTTCGACACCACCCTCCGCTCCCTCCCCATCTTTGCCACCGCGGTCTCTCGCCTCACCGCCGTCGACGCCGACGTCGTGGTCTGCCGCCTCACCGCCGACGACGAGGACACCACTGTCTCCCGGCTCGTCAACACCGCGGCCCGCCTCCTACATTCCGTCGTCGCCTTCACAAGGTCAGCCCAGAGCCTCAACTTCCCCTGTGTTACGTGATTTTTCCCCAATGCCTGAAGTATGATGCCTAATGATTTGTTAGATGTGATCTCGATTCAGTCATCAAGCATGCTTTCGTCTAGCTATAATACTTATCTAAGCCATCATAGCTGCCTATACCTCTTCTACAGCTTCAGTTTAGGTAGCGATGAATGTCTCGTTGGGTTCACGTTAGGTTAATGTAGCATATTATTGCCAAATTATACAGATATGGAGGTTTGCTAAGTAGCAGGACAAACGTGGCAACAGTTCTTTGTTTATATGCTTACTTTGCGCCTAAATGGACTGTGTAATCTGCAAATGAAAATTCAGTTTAGCTAGTATGGATATGAGGCTACCGCACTACAGGTTTTTTTTTCTTCAGAAAATTGAACTTTACCTCATTCATGTTTTTTTATTGGTACTTTGCTTTGAAATCTGGATAGGAATATCAGGTTTACAACAGTGAAGTTCTTATGGAAGGGGACCGTAGTTGGATGTATACCGAAAGAAAAGGCAGGTTATATAGTCAAGTTTGGGCTAATGGGGTTAGAACAGTTTGTTGAGCACGCATTTTCATTACCAGATGCATTGACAGATCAGACTTCCAGTCAACCTATCTAGTCGTACCATGATAGGGCTGAATAGTCACGACTACCATATCATGTTGGAGCTATTGCTTCCAGTTTTCTTACGTGGATTCATACCTGATCAGGAATGGAGGATATTGGCTGAGTTGAGTTTCTTCTATAGGCAACTTTGTGCAAAAGAAATTGATCCTGAGAAGATGCGCCAACTTGAGAAACAAATCCCTGTTTTACTTTGCAAGCTTGAGAAAATGTTTCCACCTGGCTTCTTCAATGTCATGGAACATCTTATTGTGCATCTACCATACGAGGCGAGAATATGTGGTCCAGCGGCATATCGTTGGATGTACTTTTTTGAGAGGTGCAACCATATACTTAAACAAAGTGTGGGCAACAAGGCTAGAGTAGAAGCTAGTATTGTAGAAGCATACACTGTGCGAGAGTTCTCTAATTGTGTCTCCCTATACTTCGCTGATCATGTGCGCACTAAATGGACAAAGAGCTATCGGTACAACACAAGTGGGACATGTATCCAAAACGATGGATGCACGTTAGATGTATTCAAACATTCAGGCACTCTCCATGGAAGGGGCATTCCCAAAGACCTCACAAAAGAAGAACTTAGCTATTGGTTGCAGTCCAAGAGTCCTATCGTATGACTCCTATGATATTAATGGCTATCGGTTTAGGTCTGAAAGGTATGAAAAGTCCCGTGCAGACGGTCTAAAGACAACTAACACAGGGGTTTGCTTGAATTCATTCACTTCAGACGACAAGGAGCTTGATTACTATGGTGTCATTGAGGATATAATCAAGCTTTCCTTCAATGCTGGTCACAAAAGAGAAAATAGTTCTATTTCAATGTCGTTGGTTTGACCCAATTCATGTGCAGAGAAAATCAGAGATGGTGTAGACCCAGGCCAAATTGGAGCATGGCATCATCAGCACAGGATGCAACAGGGTACAAATAGGGCACTTTGTTCAAAAAGGCTGCTAATATATGGGTAAGTTCAGACTTAAATTATTTATTCTAGTAACATATGCACACAGTGAGTTGCGAGTTTTTCATATGTTGTGCGCTACATATTGGTTGCAGAGACAATATGACACTGCCATGACAGAAAAGAGTGGAGAAAAAATTGGCAAGTTGAGCATCCAGATATTGATCATGTAGTTGTTCATAATATTGCAGGTACCAATCTTGATGATGCCTCTGTACAACAAATTAGTAATTTCATTTCTGCAGTAAGCATGCAACTTGTTTACATAAGCCAAAATGGTATTCTTGTATAAGACTTTTTAATTGTTTCAAGGTGCACCACATGGGAGCTTTGCAATGGGTGATGGTGTGATTGGCCCTAGCGATGCTAGTTCTATCAAGTCTAGGAAGAGAATGTATGAAGACTCCCAGGCAAGTGGCTCATCAGGTACTCAAACAATGCTACGTCGAATGGACTCGAACCCTGGATGGCGTGCGAATCGAACGTGTGTTGCAGGTAGAGTATGCCATTTATGGTCGATTGCAACAACCTTGCTAGGAACTTAACCAAAATATTATTGATCTGTTTGTAGGCTATTACTGAGAAGGTTGACTTGGACTTCAATGAGTTGATGCATCACATCTTGAATCTAGTACAGACTGGTGTCAAGGAGTTGAGCGTGTGCTTGAGGTTTTCTGCACCTTTTTTCTAGCTGACACCCACAACAATTTATTCAACCATTATCTTACTTTTGACCTTGATGATAGGCAATGGCTGATGAAATCATTCCAATTGACATTAGTGCCCTATGCAGCCTCGCCAGTCAGGCAGGTAATCCTTATGAGATCCACTTTGGAAGTGTGTGGTTGGCATCTAAACTGCACTTATAGCTTCTGTTAGTTTTTTTTGACGTGAATGCTTCTGTTAGGTTGAATCGCAGCTAGGACAGATATTCATGTAATCCTTCCTGTAATATTTATCTTATGGCCACACTTCCAATAATAAATACTGTTTCTTTCTCTACTTACAGTCAACTGGACATCTGAAATTGGTGCTTCACGAGCAACATCTCAAGATGCAAGAGGAGAAGATCAGATGCTCGCACAGAAAACAGCATTGATGATAATCAAATCTCAGCTGAGTTTTCCTAGTGCAAATTACATACTGAGCATACATGTCATGTTGTTATGTAAAAACTGAAGATAATAGGGTAGCTCTGGTTGGTATATGAATTATAACAGAGGCACTACATTGCCAATTAAAGTTAAGTTGAATTCTTGTTAGAAGTGTTAATTTGATCGATATTGCATTGTAAAGATTGGTAAATAATATATATTTTCTGGACTGAAGCTATTACAATGTGAGATGTGGCATACGGATAATTGAGATCTTCTTGATGTATTATTTGTGATTTTTTGATAAAATATACATGCTAAATGGTTGCCTGTGCTACCGTGAAAGATACAGAAATTGCCAACAGTACAATTACTGTCGGGAAATGGATCTCTGCTGTTGGGAAACCATTTTCCGTTACCAGGATGGTCTAACGGCGTTTTCTTGGTGCCCGACAGTGAACTGTCGGCAATGACCTGTCGGGATTTACAATACCGACAGTAAATTGAAAACTGTCGGCCACTTCATGAATCCCCGACAAGGTCATCTGCGACAGGGGATTCCCGACAGTACACTGTTGGCCACCGTAATTCCGACAGCAGAGAGCAATTGCCGACAGTAGTATCACTGTTGGAAAAAATTGCATGGCTTGTAGTGTCCGGCCCCAAGCATATGATGGCGAAAATTGGGATGGGTTCTTCTCCGACAACGATGATTACAATTAACTGGTATGCACGTACGCAAGCTCGATGATGCATCAGTTTCCTGTTAGTCGTGGTTCGCAAAAAAATTTCCTATTAGTTGTGTGTGTGTACGTGTGGGGCTCATTTTCACACAAATATTTAGCATTTATTAAATGCATATAAGCATATTGTAGAAGCAATCAAAAGATTATTTTGCCACAAGTAATTGAAAGTTTTGCCAAAAAAAACCTGCTAAAGATTTTTGACTGGAAAATATGACATATTGTTTATCAACGACTATTCCATTCATTTTTTACCAAAAAAAAAAACTATTCAATGGCATCCTATATATCGACAACTTTGCCATATTTCAGTCATCAGAAAGTTTCTTATATCTCAACCACTCGGTCAGTTATTAAATCAACAATTCCATCAACATCATGTGAAATGTTGGATGTCTAGGTAATGGTTCAGAAAAGAGACAAAAGCAACAAAATTTCAGTCACTTAAATTTATTGCCAGAACCATGGTGTTTTTTGGCGACGCCCAGCCCAGAAACCTGTTCGTGGGACTGGTGCTGAATATAGAACCCTGGCGAATGCAGAGTTTCCTAGTTCTTTCTGAAAACAGCAGAATCGATCTAACCATCAGCTGAAACTTTCGGGCCACCGCCGATGCATAGCCGCCTGCCTCGTTAACGGGACCTACCTCATGGTCATGATGACCGATGGACCCGGATTCACCAAAGCTGGCGCGGGCGTGGTGGGAGAGCTTCCCCTTCCGCTGCAACACCATCCTCACGGACGACGATGATCTCATCTTCGGAGCCATCTTCGAGCACCGCCAGCACCACCACCCGTCGGCTCCGCGCTACATCGTCGCCTTCAGGGGCACCGTGTCGCGGCATTTCAAGAGCTCCGACATGCAGCTGAACCTCAAGACCATGACGAACAAGCACCACGACAGCGGCAGGTACAGCCGGGCTCGCGAGCAGGTCGGGAGGCTCCTGGACTCTGCTGGAAATATGCGCAAAATTCTAAATCCCGATTTTAGTTTGAGGCATATTTCATAGACATTCAAAACTGTGATGCAAACTAACTCTAGCAGCAGGTTGTATAGCACCAAACACAGAAAGGACGACATCGACTTACTTCGGGTTTGTCGGTGCTTTAACTAGCACAAATTGTAGACGAAGCAGACCGTCGATGTAGTCGATTGTCAAAGAAAGCGAACGAGCGGTCTCGCAGTTGCGCTACCCAGAAACCTTATTGCCGTCCCTCGTGCGGGCTTCACGACGACAACGGTTCGGAGATACCGCTCACCCTTCTCCTCGTGCACGTCAAGGAAAAGGGCCGGCGAGATAGAAGCAGCTCAACACCACAGCACAGCCCTCCAAAAGGAAGGAAAGAAGGTGTATGGAAGGGAATTTTCATGTGTTAGGAACCTGGACGTCTCCAGGGCTTTATATAGGCACGGCTGCCCTCAAGGAGCCGTTTCCACACTAATAACGCCCACTAATTGGCAGTCAATACCTGGCTGGCCAATTAATCCTGATTAAGGCATTAAACCGTGTATTAATCCTCTCTTGATTGATACAAAACGGTCAGATTGTGGAGGACATAAAGTGGCAAAAATACATACTGACTTGCAGCCACACCACGCCACGGTCGCAAGTCACAAGTCACGCGGAAGAAAACGCGAAGAAACGCGGATACGCGCGCGCGTGTGTGTACACTTAGCGTAGCTCACAATCTTGCTCATGGCTTTCTTTATTCAGCCATGGTCACGTGAGTTGCTTTTTGAGTTGGTGTGCTTCTCCTTGTCCTAGCAGTATGGGACTAAAGCAACCAGCCACTTGCTCTTTAGAATTCTCCTGAATACGCCTCAACACTTGGGCCAAATTCCAACAATCCCCCACCAATTCCAAAGCAAGGAATGGAGGTCAAAGGATCATTGTGCTGTAGTATTGTTAATATATACCAGTTGTCGGCGTTTAGTAACCGGCCGACGAGTAGATTTGTGCGCGACTCGACGGCGATCAGAGAGTTTGCGAATGGCACGGTGGATTATACTGGTTCAGGCTAAGAAATGCCCTACGTTCAGTTCGTGGTTTTGCTCTTGTTGCTCGTAGTAGGGGTTACAAGCTACGGGCGAGAGAGGGATTCGCTCCCAAGTCTCTGCCTTTTCGCTTCGTGTGTGCTTGAGTATGTGTGTTCGGACACTCTGTGTGCCAAGAGGTTTCAATGTTTCAAAGAGAACTCTCCCCTCTCCCCCTGGGCCCAGTCTTCCTTTTTATATGCTAAGGGAAAACGGTTACAGATGGAGGAAAGAAGAAAAAGAAAAGAAGGAAAAGGCGAAGGAAGGCGGTGGAGATGGAGTCGGGCCGCCCTCGTCGGACTCGATGGCTTCCGCCGCAATCTTCTTGCTTGGTCGTATGATGAGGTCATCCGGGTCTTGTCCGGACGCTGTGGATCGCCCATCCCCTGATCAACACTGTTAATCGCTGTTGACGGTGCTGTGGACTGCTGTAGAGTTAGACGACGGTCATTCCGTGAGCTATTGTTGACTGTGTGCATAATTGGTGCATGCATTCGTCGTTCCACGCTTGGCCTTGATGCGACGCCCTCCATTCCGTCGTGCGTCAGGCATAGTGTACTTTACCACCGTCCAGGAATTAATGTGGAGCGAATCCTTATCCTGAACCAGGCGGTCGTACGCCGAAAGTTGACCGGAGTATTGTCGCTGCTCCCATGCTTGGTCCCCGGCCGTTGGGGTCGGGTACGGTTCGGGTCGGGGTCCTCCGTCGATCCCGACCACCATCGAGGCGAGCGGTCGACGGACGACGGCTGGCCGGAGTTTGGTCAGAGCTATGTTGCTCGACCCTGTAGCGCCCGACTCCCGTCGGGGGAGTCGGGTGAACATTCCGTCCGAGTCGGGCTTCTTTAATGCGGGCCGACTGTGGCTCCGCGCGGAGCTGCGACCACGTGGCCATGTGCGGTGGGCCCTTATCGGGCTGTGCGGAGCGGGGACTCTTTTTAGCTAAGGGCGGTAGTTGCGCCTTCTGCCTAATTGGGCCCTTCGTAGGCCCAGCGCTCCGCGACGCTTCTTCGCTCAGGATCTTTGAGCTTTGGTTGGTATTTATACTGAGTACGTGTGTAGTATCGGGTACCTAGAGAATGGGTACCCGACACCAGTCTTTCGGTGTGAGTCCCATACGGGTTGAACTTACACCTAGAACAACAAGATTCATCTTTCCACAGCTGAAGAATGGACTAGGCCTTGAATTCTCAGCCATACGTGGGCAGATTTCACTTGAAATCTAACTGATACTAGGCTTCCAAACAACCTCGCCTAACCGGAGCGTTAATGGTCTGCTCCCTTATCTTCACATGAGCCTTTATGAGAACGCCCTATTCTCACGAACTGCGACCTACAGTTAAGCTCAAGTAGGTGTTCTCCTTCAAGATATCCTGCAGGCTGATATCTTCACAACGGAAACATTAAGGCTTTGTGCCAACCTTCCATACAGTAAGGAGTACGTAGTTGTCATTTGAACATGGGTACAATTTAATTATAATGTACTTTTTGGTTACATCAGTCAACTTGTTTTTCCTATTACCTAAATAACGGGATCTCCGATTAAAAGGATAGGTTACCAATGTGATGCAACTTCATGTGGGCCTCATACCCATGTTCTTAGACATCACGGAAATCGCTATCCGTGATAATCCCTTTGTGAAAGGGTCTGCCAGATTATTTTCGCTTTTCACATAGCTCGCAGCTATAACTCCGGAGTTCTTCATTTTTCTGACAGATTTCAGTCTACGCTTGATATATTTATTGGACTTTGAGTTATCCTTTGTATTCATAACTTGAGCTAGCATCGATTGGTTATCGCAATACATTAGGATAGGCGGTGCCGGCTTTTCAATGAAAGGCAAGTCCATCAATAGTTCTCTTAGCCATTCAGCCTCACTCGTAGCTGTTTCTAGTGCTACTAGTTCAGCCTCCGTGGTAGACTTTGTCAATACGGTCTGTTTACAAGACCTCCACGAAACTGCAGCACCAGCAAGCGTAAACACATAGCCACTCGTAGCCTTGGTCTCATCCGCATCTGAGATCCAATTGGAATCACTATATCCTTCCAACGCTGGAGGAGATCCCGAGTAGTGAATTCCGAGTGAGGTTGTGCCTCTCAAGTAGCGCAACGCTCGCTCAAGTGCCTTCCACTGATCATCTCCTGGGTTTGATGTAAACCGACTAAGTTTACTCACAGCATAGGAGATATCTGGTCTGGTGGCACCAGCTAAATACATTAGGGACCCAATTATTTGAGAGTATCTTAGTTGATCTTTTCCCTCTCCTTCGAATTTTTGAAGTTTGATGCTCGCATCATAGGGAGTGGGAGAGACTTTACAGTCCTCAAAGCCAAAACGGCTAAGAATCTTCTCCGCATAATGAGATTGATTCAGAGTAATCCTATCCTCATTCTTGATCAACTTAATATTCAGAATTACATCTGCTGGCCCCAAGTCTTTCATGTCAAAACACTTAGACAAGAAAGTTTTGATCTCATCAATCACTCTTGTGCTTGTTCCAAAAATTAATATGTCGACATACAAGCACAATATTACTCCTTCACCCCCACCATAACGATAGTACACACACTTGTCTGCCTCATTCACGTTGAATCCAGCAGATGTCAAAGTGGTGTCGAATTTATCATGCCATTGTTTGGGTGCTTGTTTAAGACCATATAGGGATTTTACCAATCTGCACACTTTGTTCTCCTGCCCAGGAATTTTATAACCATTTGGCTGCTCCATATATATTTCTTCCTCTAACTCTCCATATAATAAAACCGTCTTTACATCCATTTGATGGACATGTAGACCATAGGAGGAAGCAAGCGCAAGGAGCACTCTTATGGTGGAAATTCGGGCAACAGGAGAGTATGTATCAAAGAAATCCTCTCCTCCTCTTTGTGTGAATCCCTTGGCCACAAGCCTAGCCTTGTACTTCTCAATAGTAC
Organism: Eragrostis nindensis; assembly: GCA_012490785.1. Taxonomy (NCBI): domain Eukaryota; kingdom Viridiplantae; phylum Streptophyta; class Magnoliopsida; order Poales; family Poaceae; genus Eragrostis; species Eragrostis nindensis. The sequence goes on from JAAXCT010000231.1 coordinate 124,143, forward strand.
CATCAGGCCTCAATTTCTTTTTAAAGATCCACTTACATCCAATCGGTTTACACCCACTTGGACAATCAGTAATCTCCCAAGTCCCATTCGACATGATTGAGTCCATCTCACTACGGACTGCCTCTTTCCAATAATCTGCATCCGGAGATGCATAAGCCTCTGAAAGATTATTAGGCACATCATCAACAAGATAAACGATAAAGTCATCACCAAAAGCTTTCGCAATCTTTGGTCTCTTGCTCCTGCGAGGAGCATCATCGACTAAATCTTTTTCTTCTTCGGATGGTGTGTATGTTTCATCATTTAATTCGGGTGTAGTGTGATTCTCAGGAGCATAAATATTCTCACTCTGAGAAGTGCTACCTGCTGCTCTTATTGGAAATATATTCTCAAAGAATGAAGCATCTCTCGACTCCATGATAGTATTCACATTTTGTTCAGGAGTACCAGATTTTACTACTAAAAAAATGTAGGCCGTGCTGTTATGTGTATATCCCAAAAATGCACAATCTCTTTCCGGTTCAGGTAAATTAACCTTCGCCAAACAGCCCCAAGTCCTCAGAAAATTGACATTGGGTTTTCTCCCATTCCATCCCTCATAAGGAGTGACTTCTCTGTTTTTAGTCACAACCTGTTTAGGACGAAATTAGCTGTCAAGATAGCTTCCCCCCACCATTCATAAGGCGTACCGGCGCTCTCTAACATGGCATTCACCAAATCTGTTAGAGTTTGGTTTTTCCTTTCAGCCACCCCATTGGACTGAGGTGAATACGGTGGTGTCACTTCATGGATAATACCATGTTCAGCACAGAATTGAGAAAAATCATTAGAGGTGTACTCTCCTCCACGATCATCGCGTAATCGTTTAATTTTTCTCTCAAGTTGGTTCTCAACTTCGGCCTTGTATATTTTAAAGTAGTGTAAAGCTTCATCTTTAGTTTTCAGCAAGTAAATATAGCAAAAATGAGTAGCATCATCTATTAAAGTCATGAAATATCTCTTGCCTCCTCTTGTCAACAATCCATTAATTTCACACAAATCTGAATGAATAAGATCTAATGGTGCCAAATTTTCTCTTTTCCTCTAAACTCTTAAATGGTTTTCGAGGTTCTTTTGCTTGCACACAGGATTGGCACTTGGATCCTTTGACAATATTAAACTTAGGAATTATCTCTAATCTGGACATTCTAGCAATTGTGTCAAACCCAATATGACAAAAACGTGAGTGCCACACATCAGCTTCACAAGCTTTATTAATCATGGATGCAAAATTCACATTATAATAAGAATCAAAAGTACTCAAGCGGAACAAGCCTCCGCTTAGATAGCCTTTACCAACAAAGTTACCAAACTTTATTGGACTCGAATACTAACTTATAACCATCCCGACATAACAAGGAAATGCTAAGCAAAATCCTGTTTATTGTTGGAGCATGCTGCACGTTCATCAATGGAACGGTCTTGCCTGAAGTGAGCTTCAGATCGATCACACCAACACCATGAACATTAGCAGCAGATCCGTTTCCCATCAGGATGGAGGAAGACCGCGCCCCCTGGTAAGAAGAAAACAAGGACAAGTCAGAATAAACATGAACATTGGCACCCGAATCAACCCACCATTCTGAAGATTGAATAGCTGAAAAAACAAATGGTAAGTTACCATACCCTGAGGGGTCGGCCTCATCGCCGTTGTTCTTGCCAATAGTCACATTGACAGCCTTTTTATGCTGTCCATCATCTTTGTTCTTGCGGTAGCGGCAATTCTTAGCGACATTCCCTTCTTTGCCACACACATAACAACCTCTGTCCTCTTTCTCATATGTCTTCTTGAAGTTAGTGGTTTTCTTAGGCTTCCGACTGGCCTGCATCTTGCCCTTGTTCTTGTTGTGATAAGATTTCTTACCAACAACAATGTTTGCACTAGCACCATTCTCTGCAGCATCAGAGGTGCTTGGAGCGTCCTTCGCTCTTGCCTTTTCTTCCACATCGAGGGCTATGATCAGATCCTCTGTTGAGATCTCTTCCCTCTTGTGTTTCTGGTTAGTGGCAAAATCCCTCCATGAAGCAGGGAGTTTGGCAATAATGCCCGCTGCCACAAACCTGTCAGGCAAAGCGCAACCCAAACTTGCAATCTCGCCGGCCAGCAGCTGCATCTCATGATCTTGTTCTACAATCGACTTTGCACCGCCAATGGTGAAGTCATAGAACTGCTCGCAGCTGTATAAGAGGCGACCGGCCTCAGAGATTGCATATTTGCGCGCAAGTGCATCCCACAACTCTGTGGGGTTTCTAACCTCCATGTAGATGTCATAGAGATTGCCAGATAATAGGGTCAGAATGCATCCAAGTGCAGAATCACAGGCGGTTGCAAAAGTATTGGCCTGCTCAACCGTGAGTGGCATCGCTGGGTGGATTACCCACCACAGCCCCATCAACCTCAGCCAAAACTTGACCTTTGTCTGCCATCTACGGAACTTCTGCCCATCGCCAAACCTCTCAGGTTTCGTTGCATCCGAAGCACCAGCCATTGCTAGAATTGAATAAACGCATAAATAAGGTTTCTGGAATGTTGGAAATATGCGCAAAATTCTAAATCCAGATTTTAGTTTGAGGCAGATTTCATAGACATTCAAAACTGTGATGCAAACTAACTCTAGCAGCAGGTTGTATAGCACCAAACACAGAAGGGGCGACATCGACTTACTTCGGGTTTGTCGGTGCTTTAACTAGCACAAATTGTAGACGAAGCAGACCGTCGATGTAATCGATCGTCAAAGGCAGCGAACGAGCGGTCGCGCAGTTGCGCTGCCCAGAAACCGTATTGCCGTCCCTCGTGCGGGCTTCACGACGACAACGGTTCGGAGATACCGCTCACCCTTCTCCTCGTGCATGTCAAGGAAAAGGGCCGGCGAGATAGAAGCAGCTCAACACCACAGCACAGCCCGAAGGGAATTTTCGTGTGTTAGGAAACCTGGACGTCTCCAGGGCCTTATATAGGCGCCGCTGCCCTCAAGGAGCCGTTTCCATACTAATGACGCCCACTAATTGGCAGTCAATACCTGGCTGGCTAATTAATCCTGATTAAGGCATTAAACCGTGTATTAATCCTCTCTTGATTGATACAAAACGGTCAGATTGTGGAGGACATAAAGTGGCAAAAATACACACTGACTTGCAGCCACGCCATGCTACGGTCGCGCGGAAGAAAACGCGAAGAAACGCGGAACGCGCGCGCGTGTGTGTGGACACTTAGCATAGCTCACAATCTTGCTCATAGCTTTAATTTCTTTATTCAGCCATGGTCACGTGAGTTGCTTTTTGAGTTGGTGTGCTTCTCCTTGTCCCAGCAGTATGGGACTAAAGCAACCAGCCACTTGCTCTTTGGAATTCTCCTGAATAGGTCTCAACACTTGGGCCAAATTCCAACAGACTCCACCGGCGGCGGCGGCGCCGCCGCCGTCGTCTGGCTCACGGGCCACTCGCTCGGCGCGTCCATCGCGCTGGACGTCGGGCGCCACGTGATGGAGAAGCGGCGGCGCGGCCTCCCGGCGTTCCTCTTCAACCCGCCGCACGTGTCGCTGGCGCCCGTGATCAACGCGCTGCGCATCGGGGAGGCGGCGAAGAGAGGCCTGTACGCCACGAGCTTCGTGGTGAAAGCGGCGCTGGCGAAGACGGTGCGGCGGGCCCACGAGAAGAGCATGGCGGAGCTGTTCGATAAGCTAGCGCCGTGGGTGCCGGAGCTATACGTGCACGAGAGGGACTTCATCTGCCAGGGCTTCATCGACTACTTCAAGCTGCGGCAGAGGATGCTGGAGCGGTCGCGGATCCTGCGGCCGGTCGCCGAGGTCGCCATGAAGATGTCGTTCCGCGACATGTGGATATCCTTGCACAGCACTGCCATCAACGCCGAGAACGACGAGGAGCCGCGAGTGCGGCCACACCTGCTGCCGTCGGCGAGATTGTGGAAGAACTCGAGCGAGGGGTACCCGCATGGACTTCGGCAGTGGTGGCAGCCGGATACCAGGCTCAAATTGGTCCAGACAGTACATCTACCACGGACCATGATGAACTGACGATGAGATACAGAGATAGATGCTTTCACACCTAGGAGATATATAAAAAGCCGCATGAACCAAGTATAGAGCGATTATATATGAACAACAATGCCAACGCATTGGAGCCCGAGCGGTCAGAGCAGAGGCTCCGGGAGCGCTACGCTTCTGTCGACCCGGGTTCGATGCTGAGGCACCGCGGGTACTGTAGTCACTACAGTGCCCGCAAGAGAAAAAAATCCCCTCGTCCTCCCCGGATCAAAGCATAGGTAAAGAACTCGTGCCACAGCACATACGGCCAGCTGAGTCCCTATGTATGGTTCGGGGGGGGGGGGGGGGGGGGGGGGGGAGTTCAAGAGAAAAAAATCTCCTCGTCCTCCCCGGATCAAAGCATAGGTAAAGAACTCGTGCCACAGCTCACACGGCCAGCTGAGTCCCTGTGTATGGTTCGCGCGGGGTGGGGGGGGGGGGGGGGGGGGGGGGGGGGGGGGAGGTTCGGAAGTTTTCTCGACCTACGTGAGAATGTCTTCTTCTTAACAAAATGCCGTCAGGAGGCTTCCCCTTGCAGATCGAGTTTTTTATATATGAACAACAACAAACAATGGCAGGATCTAGAATCGGGGCCTGTGGGCGATCTTATATGTACCTCGTCTGGGGCGGTGTGTTGTAGTCTGTCTAAATCTAAAAAAAAAACTTTATACAAGCGTCAAGTTCTGTGCAAGAAAGGTTGAGTTGCTGGAAACGCTCAGCAAGTGTGGATATCCAGTGCACAAGCATCAAGTTCTGTGCAAGAAAGGTTGTTTCTTCTTGAAATTAGTATAAGCAATTTTGAAAATACTTACATGTACATCCAAACTACGCTATTTACATAGAAACTAGTATGGCTGCCCGCGCATTTCGCTAGGCTTGTTAAAATTATTTTTATATTATTATAGAATTTTAAACATATTTTATTATTGTTATTTATAATAATATATTTCTAACATAGCTAAAAATTGATTGGAGAAAGTTCTCACCGAGTTTGTCAATTTGAGTGTGTGATGAGTCATCATTACCTAAATGCTATATTTAATTTTTATAAGTAGCATGTAAAAATCATCATTGTGGCAATTGGTCGACAAAGATACATGGTCGAAATAGAGAAGAACGTGTCGTGCTACAAACAAATCTTATGAAGAAAACATGTCATACCAAAAATCAGAGAATGTACAGCTAGCTAGACATATAGCAGTGCTTTTTATATCGGCGTATTTAGAAATAGGAACTAAGTGTGTTTTGAAAATTTTTATTATTCCAAAATTTATGTATTTTGAACTCATAATGGTATGGTGGGTAAATTAGAAATAAGAATTAACAATATTTTCAGCTTATTTTAATCTGAATTTAGTTATTTTTGACTTATAATGGCATTGCGGGTAATTTTGAAATAGGTGTGAAGGGTATTTTTCTATTTTTTATTACTCTGAATTTAACCATTTTTTAACACATAATCTCTACTCGCTCATTTTACCTGCTAGCTTACTAAACTATTCAAAATATTTTTATATTATTGCAGAAGTTTAACATAGTACATTGTTATTATTTATTTTATACTCTATATTTATAAAATAGTAGAAAATAGATTGAAAAATTTCACATCATCCCTCAATTCAAGTGAGATGAGTCATTATTTTTTTTGAATTATGTTTTATCTAACAATCTATTTGATTTCATTTTAGAAGTAACGTTGGTTCAAACATGCCATGCTAAACAACTAACATATGTCATGGTAGGAAAAAAATGTATCATGCTACAAAAAGAATCTTTTGAAGAGAATGTGTCATGCTAAAAATAAGAAATGTGCCATGCTAGGTAGTCATATCACGGTGTATTTAGAAATCAGAATTAAGTGTATATTGGATATTTTTATTATTCTATTTTGAGCTCATAATGGTATGTTGGGTAACTTAAAAATAAGAATTAGGGATATTTTTAGCTAATTTTTATAATCCAAATTTAGTTTTTTACTTATAATGGCATGGAGGATAATTTATAAATAGGTATCTGCGTAGGTTAAGGGGTCTTTGCCTAGTGGTTAAGGCGTCCGAGTAGCATCTCTCAGGTCTTGGGTTTGACTCCTCGTAGGAACGAATTTTCTAGGATTTAACGGCTTTGTGCTTTCAGCGGTAGGCGACGTGACTGTCGACAGCGAGGCGCCAGTGGTGACTTTGTCAATTTTGAGGATTTGCCGGCTCAGTCTTCGAAAATGCCCATAGGGGTAGGGTATGTGTATGTGCGTTCATAGGGGTGTGTGTGCGTGCGTTATGTGTGTCTTAGTTGTACTGTGTAATCACAAAAAAAATTATAAATAGGTGTGACGGGTATTTTTAGTTATTTTTTTATTTCAAATTTAGCTGTTTTTTGACTCATAATAGCATGGTGGGTAATTTAGAAATAGATGCGAGGGGTATTTTTTGGCTATTTTTTCATTATTCTGTATTTAGCTATTTTATAAAATTTTTAGGGGTTGTGACTAATTTTGTTATAATGGCAGTGGTGGGTAAATTTCTCTTCTTATTTTCTCGAATTAACGTGAGAATTTCTAGCATTTTAGAGCTAACGTGGTGGCTCCTTTTCATCGTCAAATATATATATATATGTAATAGATTAACTCAAATTCATTCTAAACAATAAAGATAGTCGTATTTCAAATAAATAGCAAAAAACACAGTTGCCATTTAAGGTATTATTTTTTTCAACTTTTTATGTTCTTTTTTATCAAAAGAACATAAAAAGTTGAAAAAAAATACCCTAAGTGGCAACTGTGTTCTTCTGATAAATTTATCAAAAAAAATAAAAAGTTGAAAAAAAATAATACCCTAGGTGGCAACTGTGTTCTGCTACAATTCATCAGTGACCCGTATGTGTTACAATTCAATTTGATTTTATTTAAAAATCATGTGGAGGACGCTTTTAAGAAAAACCACGACCTAAGTGCAAATATACTGACATCACAAAAATGTAATCCATCTTCTGCTCTAGGAAGAAACAATGGAAAAACATCAATATTTCAGATGGACTGCATCTTCTGCTCGAGCCTGCGGCCTCTTATTCTTCAGATGCCTATGAAGACAAAGAATTAATGATGCAATATACTTTGATAAGACAATTGTTATTTTGACCACGAATAGAGGCGGCTTTGCTCAAATGACTGCTGATCCGTGGGCTTCGCTAAAATGACCACGAAACCATTGTCACTCCTCTAAACTGATCATATCTTGTTTCTTGGACAAATTTACCCTTGCCTCTTCTTCTTCCTCTGGCATGACATAAACCTCCCCGCCTGCCTCCGCCACTACGGTGGCACCGCCACGGCTCAATCATGTCGGCACTTCGCATAGGGCCCCCAGCTCTTTGTTGGGGAACGGGGGTACACTACACTAGTATAAAACAATTTTATCTACCGCGTTCATCGAGTAATACCTAGCGAGAAGAGGATCATGGATCATTACCACTAGACGCGCGGGCGGAGCGGAAGCGTTGTTAGAATAGCTCGGTCCAACGGAGTCGCGCGTCGATGTAAAAGAAGTTGATGATCGTAGCATCTTACTCCTCGTCCAGCCAATCAGCCTCACGTTGGCACTCTCCTCACGGTATCCACGTACAGAGAAGGAACGCCGCACGTCGGTGTGCTAGCACCGGCAGCGCGGCTAGGGTTGTGTGGGAGGGAGAGGGGCGGCGGCTGTTAGGGTTGTGGCGACATGTGTTGCGCCCTTAGCCCCGTCCCTACTTATATAGACCCCCTAATGGGCTTCCACGTTGTAGGCTCATTAGGTTTCTAGTCCCTCACGGATCAATATCCGTATATAGCCTACACATGGATCCAATCTATATTGGCTCTTGGGCACGTATATCCAACACTCCCCTCTCAAAAAAAAAAAAAACGTATATCCAACACTCCTCGCCCGTCGCTCGCCCAAGCCCCTGTCCTACTTGCACTTGCATCCTGGACGAGATCCATCACCCCGACGAGATTTTGGTTGACTTTCAGTGAATTAGTAGACGTGCTCCATCAAAACCTTGCAAAGATTGCCCTCAAAAAAAAAAAAACCTTGCAAAGATTGAAAATTTGAGGTTCTAGTTTGCTTCTTTGGCGAATCTTTGCTCACTTGAGATATTGTTCATATTAATTCCTTCATTATTATTTCTTATCTCGTGGCTCGTGGTGGGAGCCAACAGAGGCCATGTCCGCGTCATGGCCGTCGTGGGTGGTCGCGTGCTCTCCCCGTGGCCCCTTGCTCTCCCCTGCCTGATGGCTGCACACCAATGACGCTAGTTTTTTGTTTTTTGAGAACAACCAATGACGCTAGATAGCCGGTCCTGAGATTTTAGTGGCTCGGGGCGAATTTTAAAGTTAGGGGCCCTCTAATTAAAAATAATAATTTTATTTATATATTTAGATATAATTTTTACTATGTAATAAAATCTACAACATATTTAACAAACTATTCGTATAATATAATGATTAGTGCACATTACCTCTAAAGTTTCTTGTAGCATTTTTATGCGCAAAGTAACTGATGACGGTGGCATGGATGTAAAACTCGTCCAACAATTAAGTTTTTTTTCCATGCATCAATACATAAAGTGGCAAGTTTAACGGTTCTTGAGACATTGCGAACTTTGAATAATTCTTCAACAATTTCAACTTAAACTTCTTTTAGCTGATGCTATAGTCACAGGCAAATTAGGGCATAGCGACTAGTTAATACACTTTCAACGGGCTGCATACGGTTCACGGTGGCACATGAATATATTGGCGACAATTCGCCAGGAGAAGCGCAGGTAGTGGGCACAAGAATCTGAGATGTTTGGACTGGCGGCGAGTTGCGACGTGTGAGGCCACCGCACAAGAATCCGCAATATCGGGCACTTGTTGTTATTTGGATGCCGATGTTGAGCTTGGGTTGGAGGCGGAACCAGGGAGACAGATTGCAGGGCCTTTTTTTTTGCTGGACCTAGGACTGAGCGGATGGGCCTGTTTCCTTTTATACTCTACGCATACATGCTATGGGAGGGGCCCCTCGGATCCGGGGGCCCTGGGCGGCCGCCCCGCTGGCCCCCCTCCAGTGCCGGCCCCGCCCCCGAGTTCGATGGCGTCCCATGGCACAGTGCGCATGGCCAGGGCGAGTGCGCGGTGGCTGGGGAAGCGCGGCGGCCGTGGCGCACAGGGGCCTCGCGACGCACGCATGGAGAGGAAGAGCGAGAAAGAGAAGGCCCGGATTGTGTCGTGGGAGAGGAAGGAGAAGGCGCGAGGGTAATTTTGTCTAAGAAAAAATATATGATCATTTTAGAGGAGTGGCAACGATTTCGCGGTCATTTGAAAAAAGCCACCTCTAATCGCGGTCAAAATAGCAATTGTCTACTTTGATACACCATTTGCCTTTCAGATGCACTAGCAATGTTTCAGACATCAGCTTATATCTATTAAATATTCTAGAGGACCTAGAAAAGGTACTCCCTCCGTCCCAATATAATTGTCGTTTTAGCAGTCGGCACGGAGATTAAGAAAAATTGGTAAAGGTAGGTGCGTAGAAAATGAGAAAGAGAGAGATAGAGATAGAGGTGTATTGAGAAGAGAGAAAGGTGCATCGGGAAGTGAGAATGACAATTATTTTGGGAAAACTGAATGAGGCTAGGATGCCAAGTAAAATGGGACGGAGGGTGTAGCTCGATATACCCTGGTATATACCCTGAACTGATTCTGACAACACCCTGATTTGAAGCACAACTATCTGATATTTTAATTCAAGTAATTCATGAGTTGCTAATATAATGGAGCAATAAATGGATAGCTGAAATAAACCATTGTTAGTTTGATCAGACATCAAGCCAAGTTCCAGTAAAAAAAGGGATTATAATAAATTAATCATCGGCATCACAAGCCTATAGACTACTGGAGCAGATGGTGTTGCTATGGAACAGATGAATCAAAACAGAGGCATTCGTCACTTAAGTTCACAATCCACCTGAAGCTTGGCTATTGATTGATGAATTTGATGAAGCCGTCAGCCAGTTAATCACACGTTCTCACAATCCCAGATCCAGACCCTCCACAACCAGTGGCGGAGCTAGGCCCGAGCCGTAGGGTGGGCCAAATGTCCATTGGGTGGTTTGGGTAGGCCAAAATAGAAAAAAAAAAGGAAAAGGAAAAAGAAAAACATGGCTACAGTGCTAGAATTAATTGATGGGCTGGATCTCAGGATGGGCCGCCTTTAGCTCCGCCAATGTCCACAACCTGCGCAAACGCTAACGCGCACGGGCGCATCATCGAAACGACATCCTGATCGGCAAGACGAAAGCAGAGCACAGATCATGTGAACGTCTGTCATACCCCATTTCTAGAGTATGATGTGCATTATGTATCAGTCCCTGGATCAGTAGCTGATACGCACAAGAACACAGATATGATAGTCAAAGCATACTTCGAATAGAGGAAGTATTACCTGCTACAGAGCCCTTAGTGGCGGCAGGACAAGGATTCGAACCATCCATGTCCATCCGACCAACTAACGGCGAAGCAAACAGCGGAAACCAAGGCCCAAGCCACAAGCAGACTTGAGAAGCAGACCCGAAAACCAATACGTCGCCGCTTCCTCCGACAAGCCTTCTCTTCACTAAAAACAGGCAGGCGCAAACGCGTGAGTACATAAGGTACTCAGCAAACCCTAACACAAGGGGTAAGCATATGCAGGGATTTAAACAAGGAAAAAGGCTGATGGTTTCTTGTATTGGCGAAAAGCCAATTTTATGCAGGGGTGTTTTGCAAACAAAACAGTTCACAAACTACAGTCAAGATATATCATATAATGGGGTTGGTCGGCCCTGGGGGAGATAATGGTTCAATCCCCAGTTCCTCACTTTTAATGCTGGCCGGAAACCAGCGCACGGCTCCACGCCGTGTATTCCGAAAAACACGCCAGGATACTCACACAGAAAAGTCTAATCATAGTGTGGCCATTGCTTTCGCATTGTCAATACCCGTGGAACACTGCTATCCGGATAGATTTCATAACCTCGGCCGAGGGTGCACAAATTTCCCCACAAGGTAGTCCAGTCCTCCCCCGGGGTCCCAGTTCGGACTGTCCTACTAAGGTTCCATACCTACTGGTACCACCACGGCATCCCCTACGGACATCACCCAGGGGCTTCACAATCACATAATATGGCCAGATTACAATAAATGCCGGACTCGCCGCCACCCTCGTCGAGTCTTCTCTGGGACTTCCGTTGCAATCTCCTGCCTCCGGGGGTACCGGGTGAGTACTAGTAGGGTGTGGTTCCAATCCCGTACCCATATATGGCTTGTGGCTGCGCGTAAGGTGCTAGGCAAGGCGGCACAAAGAACCGGTCCTTATACGACCGAACCAGGCACTCTTCAATAGCCAATCCTCGCGAGGAAGGGCGTCCCAGAGATAGCCTCCCCACTGAGGACTACCTCGCCTGGTCCCGCCAAAACATCCCCACTATGGGTTGCGCTTTATCACCACTCCCACCCATTTTCACATTTACGCACACCACCAAGCACTCACACATTTTAACAAAAAGCATGTGAGCAAGATTAATTAACACCTGGTGAAAGTCCTAAGCAGCATTACCAGCACATCATTAATGATTAATGATGCGGGTTCCTAGGTTCAACAAGGAATCAGGATATTTCAAGATCAAGGCATGGCAATCAATATTAACAGGACCTTCTAGCATTTAAATCATTATTAATACTACCATGCATGTTATTTATAAACAGCTCTAAATAGGATAATTTCGCATCATAGGATCAATATGATCAAAGGGAGTTAGGGCTTGCCTCAAAATCGCTTTCTAATCTTCAAGTTCTTTCTGAAGCTTGATCTTCTGATTTATCCTCGAGCTTGATTTCTTTAACAATTCCCCGAATTCCTTGGGCTCTTCTTCGAAGCTCACGCAATCTAGCGTAAAAACAACGCGGATAAACAAACTACCGCAAAAGAAATAAAGATCAAAAAGAGCCAATTAAGATCCAATTAACTCCAATTGGAAAGACGAGAGAAAACCAGAGAACGACAAAAGACACAGATCATGCATGATGCAGCAAGTTTTAAGGGTGATTATATTATTTTAATAGCTAATATGGGTGATGCATCGAACACTAGGCTTTTTGTTGTAGATGAAGGATGCTAAACACCAAGAGGGTTGCATGAGTACATGAGAAGGTGGGAGACGGCGGGTGCACGCGTTTGTTGTACATTTATGGCACTAAGTCTTTATATAGGTTGTAATCTATATAAAGGCTTATGCAACACATATACAACGTGCAAGTGTGTCATTTTAATTACCTATTAATTACTTGTTATGGTACTACCTAATGATCATTAGCTTATTATCTAATAAGTTTATCTGTCACGTGACGGGCGCATGACGGTGGTACGTGCACGTGCTTATATGAAATATGAATGCACGAATACAAATAAAACACGGGAAATTACAAGGCAATTAAAAGAGAGGGATTGATCAAAGATCATTAAAAGGGATTGATTCTGGTGGCAATGAATAGAGCGTGATTTTTATATAAATTTTGGCGAAGGAATCGCTAAAATCGGAGCTCGAATGAAAAAGAATATGAATTTTGGAAGTTTACGGAGAAAGGATTAATTAGGATCATGCTTATTAAGCTTGATATAATCCTAATTATTTTGAGATGAATAATGGTTTGGAAGATGTTGAGAGCGGCTCAAAATATTTTAGGAATTTTCTGGATTTTTCTGGTATTGGGAATTGGTCGTAAAAGATTCTGTGTACACTCGCTGGTTGAGCTTAGCCATTCTGGCGCGGGTGTGAGGCTGATATGAATTTAGGAAATTTTTTAGAAAGGAAATTAATCAGATTAAGCTAAGAAATTAAGTATAGCCATAATCCTAATTAATCTGGAGCAACAAGGGTCGGATAAAAGGTTAAGAATACAATCTAGCATTTTTGGAAAATTTTCTGGGATTTTTCGGTATTGAAAAAGTGCTCGAAAAGAAATGTGTGTGCGCCATTTTGTGTGTGGACCTAGCATTTCCAGCACGTGTGTGTGGCTGACATGCGGGTCCAAGGGGGTCTGGGGCTCATTTGCAAGGGAAGAAAGATTCTGAGGCTTCTCGGTAATTACAGAAGGTCGACAGGGACCTATCTATAATTTTGGAAAAGTTTAGGGGTCTCGGTGTAAAAAGCAGGGGCTAAAGTGAAATTACAGAAAAGTATAGGGACTTTTCTGAAAAAAAGACAGGACTAAAACAGCATTTCAGAAAGTAGCTTATCTGCAAAAATACAGAGCCCTGGGATTTTTTTCTGGTTTTATGGAATTATTTCTTAATTGAAAAAGGCTTGTGCCGAGGTTCACGGTGGACCGAGGGGTTCACGTGCCTCTGGTTCACATGAACCGAGCACACAGAGAAAAGAAGGGAGAGGGTGAGGGGCTGACAGCGGGGCCCACACGATGACGTGGCCCGCCACGTCCGGCAGCGGCGGACTGGATCAAAGGGCGGCCGGAGGGGCGCGAGCGCGGCGGCGCTCCACCGAGTTTGTCGCCGGAGGCGGTGGACTGGTGATGAAATGCGACGAGAAAAGGATGCCGAGGTCGAGTGCGCGAAGGCGAACAGGACGAGGGATGATGTCGACGTGGAGGAAGAGAGGAGCAGAGGCGCGGGCTCGCCGGAGAGGGGCGCGCGCGGCGGCGCACGGCCGGAAAACACGCGGCGGCCTTCGGGTTGTGCGACGCGACGCGGACGGGTTCTACGGAGACAGCGCTCGAAGGGAGCTCAAGGAGACTTGATGTCGTCGAAGGGAAGGGAAGGAGCAATGGCGAGGGCTCGCCGGAGTTGGCGGTGCTCCGGTGAGTGAGAAGGAAAAGGGCGAGGGGAGCGGGATTTCTCGAGTGTGTGTTCACTAGGGACGCGCGCGGATGCGGGGAGTGCGGTGCGCGCTTCGGCTTGGCCGGGCGCGACCGGAAAGCTGCGGCGACGAGGTCGCACGGCGGCGGGCGGCGGCGCACGGCGCGGATGCTCGCGCGCGAGGGAAGAGAGGAAGAGGAGGGGTGCGGGAGATAGAGAGGTCGCGATGATGCTCACCAAGGTGCTCGGTCGCCCGGGGGAGTGACGGAAGATGGCCGGAATCAGGGAAGGAGACGGCGGCTAGGTCGGCGTCGATCTCTCTCCTCGGGGCACGGCTGCGTGACGGGGAACACGACGGGGTTAGGCACGCGAAGGAACAAGGTGATGAATGACGTTGACGTGGAGAGAAGTGGCGGGCGGCAGCGCGTGGTGCGCCGGAAGTGGGCGGTGGCTCACCGGAGGGAGAGAGAGGAGAAGGGGAAGGAAGTGGGGATGGCTCGAGAGGAGGGGCTCGGCTCTTTTTAAAAGCCAGCGAAGGCGGTGGAGTTCGGCAATACGTAGCGGGCGCGCTACGGAAGAAAGAGGCGGTGGCGCGGCGGTCAATGGCGGTCGCCGGAAGCCTTGACGGGCGCGCTAAGAAAAAGGAGTCATGGGACAACATGCAAGGAGGGGAAGAGTAGCGGCCACGCAAACGAGCTTCACGTGGGGAAAAACTGGAGCTGAGAGGTGACGGAGGCGGTGAAGACCGCAGCGAGGGATGGGGCGCGGCGCGTCGACGGGACGAGACGGGAGGTGGAGGACGACGGCGGGGCCGCTGGTCAGCGGCGGAGAGGAGGGAGACGGGCTTGCGCGAGCGGCTGGTGCAGCGCTGGCCGGAGCGGGGACGCGGCCCAGAAGGGAAAGAGGAGGGGAAGGGAGGCGGCTAGGCGGGAGAAGAGAAAAGGAGAAGTGCGGCCCGAGAAAGAAAGAAGGAAAAAGAAAAGAAAAAGAGGAGCGGGCTGGGCCGGACTGGGCTGGTGCAGAGAAAAAGGAAAAGGAGGCAGCCCGAGAGGAGAAAAGGATTTGATCTTTTCTGGATTTCGAATATGAATGAATTTCAAATTCGAACAAAAACGAAAATCGATTAACACTCAAAACAAATCCAAATAAATCCCAAAATGCACATGATGTGATTTTGATGCAAGTTTAAATTCAAACTTTTGAAATTTGGGTTGCAACTTGATCTACTTTAATTAAATTTGTTGGAAATTCAAAAAGGCTCAAAATTTTAGTGGAATTTAAATGGAAGCAAACACTTGAGCATTGATTTTATATTTCAAAATTTCAAATTCGACTACGCTTTATTTATTTTAGTGAGTTTTATTTTCAAAAAAAATCATGGCAAGGTAAGATCACACAAAATTTAAATTTAGTGATTTTTAACTGTTTTGATTTGGCCTCGGATTTTAGGGTGTGACAACGTCAAACCTAGCACAACAATTTGCTTGTAAAATCGAGTCCATTCGTCTAAAACAACAAATTCACGTCGAAACAGCATGGAAAATCCCCCATTTGTAGCAAGACCGCTGGAGATCATGTCGTGGTAATTACCTGTGTGTGCGTGTCTTGAGAGAGGGTCGCGCCGGCCTCTGCAAGCGTTGATAGTGTCGAGAGTGGACGCCGCTGCAAGCCACGGCTTTGGCGGCGCGAGCGCGTGGCGACAAGTAGGAGGTTTAAATAGGTGACCCTTAGAGTAATCTCCGACCCTCTTTAGTTCAACCAAATAAACTAGTTTTTTAAAATGAGAGCTTATTTTGAAAAATTAGTTCATTTGATTGAATTAAAGAGGGTCGGAGGTGACGTGTCATTGAATTTATAACAAGTGCTTTTTTGAATTATGCTGACGTGTCATTGAATATATAGCAATCGCTTTTTTGAATTACGCTAATCTTAAATCACGCAAACAATCATGTTTCGCCGCGTCAGCAGCGTGTAGAATTTAAATAAAAGTAGTATTTTTTTTTTGAGTTTCCTACCTAATTCTTCCTTAAAACAGCAGAATCTAAAGGCAGGTACAACGCTACACGTAGGCAGTATCATAGCCCGTCTCATGCATTACCACATAGAATTTTTGATGACATGGAAGAGAGAGAGGGAGGTGAGAGAAAGAGGTGGTTGTTTTGCGAGGTAACCACATACAAAGGTGTTGTCTCATGAGGGGTGTCATGCATGACACGTAATCATAAGACAATTTATGATACCACATATATAATGGATGATTATTTTAGTTGTCTCAAAAGAGAACCATACTTCCTTTATCTGTGGATGAAAAAAAGGAATATGTGGGTACCGACATATTCCCCACAGCTTATTATTATTTTTTCTTCTGACTTTTCAGTCCGGCCTTAAATTCAAAAGGTGTTAATATAATATAGGCTATATCTAGAAATTTATTTTGTTTCGAGTTTTTCAATAGGTACTCCGCAATGTGTCCTCACTCATTGCAGGAGTGATGTATATTCCAAGTTTATTAGGATTTGGTAACCACCGGGTGTCCAAAATTTAGGTGGTGTGAGGCCATTGATGTTTAGTTTGTGCCAAGCGGGAGTTCTATACTATTAAGATTGAGAAGTGTTAGGTAAAGATGCAACGAATTTCAAGGTGACCCGTGAAGTGATGACTATTCATCTGGATAATTATAGGTGCCAAATGCTTGCTAATGGTATATTAACTTGGTATTTCTATACTATTCATAGGGTCGTGATATTTGTCTCGTGCCTCTTTTTCATGTTAGCTTTGAAATATATGTTTGGAGTCCAAATGTTTGGTCCCTGTCCGCTAGAATTTGTTCCATCTTCTGCCCGGGCCATCTCACCTTTTTTTAGCAGAAACGGCTAATACTAGCATTGGATCAAGATTAGCTTGTAAAATGCATAAAGGTGGATCAGAGACGAAGACATGGAATTCTTTAAGACCATATGATGCCCTTGTGTAGCTGGACATTAATAATCTTGCTTGCATGTTTATCTTCTAGATCTTGAATTGTTTAGTGAGTCTTTTTGAGAATTGCCACTCATTATATTTACTTGTCGCACCTAGGGTGTTTGCTTTTAGCTAGCTAGATCTTACTTTGCCTAAGATCTTGAATTTTACTGCTGGCAAAAATCGCCAGGATATGGCTTGGATTTTGACCATGGGGAATGGATACTGAGCCCTGCTTCCGATCCTCTCGCATGCGGTGGTACCGTGGCAGTGAGTGGGGAAGGAGGCTCGCCATTATTTCCTGAGGATTGGCTTAAAATGTATTTACGAGACTTGAGGGGGCCTATGTATAGTTAGAAGACTTGAAGGACAAGATCATAGAAAGATAATATGGAAACCGGAGACTGTAATTATATACCCCCACTCCAGTCTATTCCTGATTGGTATGATACTATAATGGCCATTAGGGGATGTGTGGGGGAGTACAGACAATGATGAGGTTACTTTGCACATATGCCATTGTCTTTGAACAAGATGAAGTTGGATGATTCTCTCTTGAGTATGGATTAAAGTTAGACCCCTTCTCAGTAAAATAACACGTGATTGAGTCAACTTTGAAAGTACGTACATCTACAACATCCAAAACTATGCTATTTACATAGAAAATTCATTCAAATTCATTCCAGATAATGAAAGATAGTCATATTTCAAATCAAAAGCAGAATAAGGTACAATTTTATGTACCGATCAACAAAAACTTCTTGTCTAACCGACCTTCAATAAAACTATAGAGGTGCAACTATGCTAACATTCTTTAGCCAGATGAGGAATAAATGCTAAGTTGGCACAATTCTGGTCACAACCTTTCCTACTATTGAAAGATGGGCGTGACATGGGTTCCTTATGTCAAGCATTGTATCAACAAAAACTATACTCAATCGTCAAAATGAATTTCAAGCATTGTATGCCCATAATTATATCCCTGATTCTTCGAAAAATACATTGTTTGATAGAATTTATTCCGTACTTCCATGAGTGGCCAATGCTCGCCTTTCAGAGCAGAAAAAGGCAGTCAACAGTGGTATAGTTCCAAGAGCGCCTAAAGCTGAAAAGGGAAGACTTGCAAGTCTTCGGGAACATCTCTCATACATTGTTTATCTCCGGTTCCATAACTCAGATTAGTATGGTTCTTGATTTAGTGTTTACGCTTGTTGTCTTGAACTGTTGGAAGTATGTACATCTTATATATATATATATATTTGACGACGAAAAGAAGCACCACGTTCGCTCTAAAATGCTAGAATTCTCACGTTATCCGAGAAAATAAGAAAAGAAAATTATCCACCACTGCCATTATGAAAAAATTAGTCACAAAAACCCTAAATATATTTATAAAACAGGTAAATTCGGAATAATAAAAATAGCCAAAAATTCCCCTCTCACCTATTTCTAGATTACCCACCATGCCATTATGAGTCAAAAATAGCAAAATTCGGAATAATAAGAATACCTTTTGCACCTATTTCAAAATTGCCCTCCATGCCATTTGTAAAAAAAAAAAATCTAAAAATACCCTTCACATCTATTTTTAAATTGCCCTTCATGCCACTATAAGTAAAAAAACTAAATTTGGATTATAAAAACAGCAAAAAAATCTCTAATTCTTTTTAATTACCATTATGAGACCAAAATAGCTAAATTTTAAAATAATATATATATAAATACACACTTATTTCCTATTTCGAAATATACCATTATAAAAATATACAGTCATATGTCTAGCTAGCATGACATATTTTCTTATTTTTAGTATGACTCATTTTCTTCAAAAGATTTATTTGTATCACGACACATTCTTTTTTCCTACCACGACATTTGTTAGTTGTTTAGCTTGGCATGTTTGAACTAACCTCACCTTCTAAAACAAAATTAAATACACTGTTAGATAAGACACAATCCAAGGTAAATGATAACTCATCTCACATCCAATTCTTCAATCTATTTTCTACTATTTCATAAATAAAGAGTATAAAATAAATAATAATAATAAACTATGTTAAACTTCTACAATAATATAAAAATATTTTAAGTAGTATACTAAATCTAGCCGCGCAAATGCGCGGACAGCCATACTAGTTACTCTATAAATAGACAAAGTAATGAAATACTAATGCTAATATCTAGCAGCGTGACAAAGAATAATAAGAGAGATAAGATCTTCACACTGGTTCGATGTCACCAGAGAGTTATCACAGCAAATTCTAGCGGCAGTGACGATTAGCTGGTGTGAAGACTTGTGCAGATTGAAGACGATGCAGCGTGAGCCGGCCGCCCAGAAAATCTGTTGATATCCCTCGTGCATGCTTCTCAACGACAATGGTGGAGCTCGCAACCAAATGGCTTGGAAATACCACTAATTCGCCTCCTCCATGGTGCTATGCCATGGAAAAGGGCCGGCGAAATCCGATATCTCAATATATACCGCAACACAGGTCACCAGAGGGAAAGATGGATAATGATGGAGTAGAGTTCTCATGCATCTAAACTTGGATATCTGCGGTGCCTAATACAGACACAGGCTGTCCTCAAGGAATCTTTTCCTCACTAATTAGTTTTTATTGTTTTCTAATGCATAACCATGCGAACTGGACCAGTTGACTCAGGAATTACCATGTATTGATCCTCTCTTGATCAGTACAAAATGTTTAAAATGTACGAGACACCAGTGATTAAAAATACACACAATATTGTTGTCCACTACTACATCAATTTCCATTAAAACGTAATTACTCATTTATATGACCACTATGTTGTGCCGAAGACTTCAATTAGGGAAAAAAAAGGGGTGGGGGGGGGGGGGGGGGGGGGGGGGGTTCCATTACCATTGAAATACTTTAACCGATGGTATTGCATATATGTTTGATTGAAAATAAACTAGACTAAGATATGCGCCATTTTAATTATATCCATGGAATTACGATGCGATTGTGATTTAAAAAATGAAACAATGAGTCTAACCGCGCTATTTTGTATGTGTGCGCCACCTTGCTAGTAATCTTTGCAACAATGCAAGACGTATGTCCAATTCCATTGTTGTTTCTCAACTCGATGACTCTCCCGAGGTTTATACTAACCGTGGATGGCTCTATATGACCTGATACCTCTGTTACGGAATAATAAAAAGGCGATCGAGCATATATCCTTTCTGGCAGACTGGCACTGCGCCTTTCGGCCGTGTGTTCCTTTAATATCAGGCCTACGAAAAAAAAGGATATACAGTATATTTGGGCGATGACGGACTAATGGAAGCAGTCGATCAGTGTGTTTGTATTTGACGGGGTAATCTTACATTTATATAGCTGTAGCCCTTCTCCATCTCTCCTTTTCCTGGCGTCTATCAGAAGCTCCAAATAGGTTACTTTGCGGGATCTACGTATCTTCAGCTCCTTATTTTTGACTACTCGCACATTAACTTGTACATTCTACAAGAGACACCAAGTGTAAGTCATTGTGACCGGCCCAAGCATGTCCCAGTCTATAAGACTATAAATATGCACCACACAGTGCTTGCACTTTCGCTACACATCAAAACCACAAGCTGAGACCAGTAGCTATTGGCTGATCTTGCAGCTTCCTCCAATCCTCAGCTTGATCACAATGTACGCCATGAATTCAGAAGAGGTATTTGCTGTCCACGGCCCGAAGCATATGATGGCTAGAATTGGCTCGAGTACTTCACCGACGGTGATGGTTAAGATCGACTGGTATGCACGAATGTTAAATTAGCTTCGCATCATATGCATAATGGCTTCATCCCCTCGTTACTCAGCATCACGCAACAAGTAATATGCCATCCAGCTTTAGATTAACTGTCATATTCATCCAACAATTAGTAGGTATTATACCCCCTTCAAATTTTTTATATGTTCACAAATTTTTGTCTTAGCATGATTGTATAGAAAGGAGGGTTTGCAGTAGTATGGGCCATCAAACAGGTGGTAATATCATAAACAAAGCACAGATACGTACCGCACATGCATTTTTGTTCATTATTGACTTAAGATGCGAAGTTTATTTACTACTCTTTATAAATCCTTAAATATGAAGATTTTTGGTTTAATAAGAAATCAAATCTTTTTAGAGAATTTCTAGGGTTAGTAAAAGTCAAGCTTATAACTTAACCAATAATATTTATAAAAATAATTTTTTTAAACAGAGATAGTTGCATATTATGATAGTTTCACGATAAATCTTGTTACATCACATATTTATTGTCAATCTTTATCACCGTTTAGCAACCAATAAAACTATAAAATTAAAAAATGTTGACTTTGACCAAATCTTAATTAAACTTCTTAATTTAATGGACTGAGGCAGTAATCTATTTTCTCACATTACAATTATTCATGCATGTTGAATGGGAAAAATGATTCCACATTCAGTTAATCTTACAAAATGATAAGTATGTGGTCAATTATTCCTGAAAACCATAACTTTTTGGACCCAATTTGAGAAACTACAATTATTTGGCACCTTGGCCCAAAAGAACATTAAAGGGCAACCTTGGATCCTGGTCTCCCACATGTCAGCCGTTGTTGTCCTTGTGAAAATTACCTCTGGCTGATACTCCCTCTGTCCAGAAATATAGTGTTCATCTAGTTTTGTCCTAAGTCAAACTTTTTCAACTTTGAGTTGTCCTCCTCAAAGTACAATGATGACGGCATGCATGGTGATTTATGGCACTGAAAGTAGCAGGTGTTTTATTCCTATCTTTTATTTTTTTAAAAACATTACGTGTGTACACATGAGCTAATTAAGATCAACCACACTTACTAATTTCATGACTCCAGGGAGAAGCCAGAGCACCGGCGGTGCATTGCTGCCTGCATTGTTAGAGGAGTATACATCATGGAGAAGGACAGGGACAGAGGCTGGACCCAGATACTGGCACCCGCCTGGTGGGAGAGCTTCCACTTTCAGTGCAATCAAATCCTCCAAGACCATGACGGCTTCATCTTCGGAGCCATCTTCGTGTACGCGCCCCCCCACGGTGCGTGGCGCCACTCGCTGGCGGCGCCGCGCTATGTCGTCGCTTTCCGGGGCACCATGCGGGGGCAGTCCACTTTCTCGGCCGACATGGACCATAACGTGAAGATGGCGCTCAACGAGCACCACGAGTTCGGGCGCTACCCCAAAGCACGTCACGCAGTCGCCGAGCTCCTGAACGGCGTCGCCTATGGCCACATCCCTCCCCACGCCGTCTGGCTCGCGGGGCACTCGCTCGGCGCGTCCATCGCGCTGGACGTGGGGCGGCACGTGATGCACGAGCGGCAGTGGCGCCTCCCAACTTTCCTCTTCAATCCGCCGCACGTTTCGGCGGCACCGGTGATCAACAGGCTGGGCGTGGCGGAGGAGACCAAGACGGAGCTCTACTTCACGAGCTTCATGGTGAAGGCTGCGCTTGCGAAGACGGTCGGGCGGTCGCATGAGAAGAGGATGAGGGACCTATTCGAAAGGCTGGCGCCATGGGTGCCGGAGCTGTTCGTGCACGAGGACGACCCCGTCTGCCAGGGCTACATCGATTACTTTGAGCAGCGGCAGAAGATGCTGGACAAGTCAGGACTCTCCCGGTGGATTGGCGAAGTTGGGATGAAGATTTCTTACCGTGACATGTGGACGTCCTCTCACGACAACAATCCGGGGAACGGCGATGAGCTGCGAGTGCAGCCACATCTCCTGCCGTCGGCGATGCTGTGGAAGAACTCGGGCGCCCGGTACCCTGCACACGGACTTCAGCAGTGGTGGCAGCCGGACAGCAAGTTGAACTTGAGGTACAGGCCGCCGTACATCTACCACGGACCATGACGAACTGATGAACACGTGCTTGCACACTTGAGATAATAATGAAAAGCTGCATGAACCATGCATACTATAGAACGATTATATACATAATAGTGTATAACAATAAACGATGGCACGATCTGGAACTTTCATTTGCCTGTGTATGATTATGTACCTTTTTTTTTTGAACTGAATGTGATTATGTTCCTCGTGTGGATTAGTGTGTTGGAGTATGTCTTGTTCTAAAAAAAAAAAAAAACCTAGTGGGGTCGTCCGCGCCTTAGCGTGACTAGTACATTAACAGTTCAACTATTGCAATGTATTATATTGATATTGTTCTATTATCACCATCTTTTTTCTGTCAAAGTACAAAACTGATTGTTTTTGTACAACAATATGCGCATAATTATAACTATATAACAATATGTAATGGCAATGGTTGTAGTTTTCGAAATATGTGGATGGCATACTGGATTAAGTTTTTCATAATAGCAATGGTAGATACTTTTTAAAATATAAGAGGGAATTTGATGGCAGAGGGTTGGTAATATTTAAAATATGTGGAGGGTATTTAGACTATTTTTTAAAAAATAAAGTGATAGTAATATATTTTTTCTTCTAATTAATGTGAAAATTTGTAGCCCTTGAAAGCGACCTAGTGTCTCGTTTCGTAGCCAAATAGTAAGTTCATAGATGCATTACTTATTATGTCTATCGGATATGCGTATCTAGTTCAAGGTGAAGGAAGGTCATATTTAGAAATGTGGTAGTGATTATTTGGGCACAACCTTCGAGACTAAAAACATATCGATATAGAATGAGCTTGAAAGCGATAACCGGATCCGGAACCTCCGACAAATCATTTCATTGCCAGAACTGCGACAGTTCGTGGAGCTATGGAGGATTCATGGTGCATCACCTGCAGCTTGCCAAGGACCAAAGCAACACCATCGCATGAAGATGGACTACCTCGGCCAAATAATCGACAAAATCGTCCTGTAGGTTACAATTTGCAGCTGGCTCATGCAAGCCATTCCCTCTATTTTAGGTCTTTGGGTGTTGCTATTCGCCTAGATTGCCATGCATGAGAAAATCCTAACTGCAAATAACTTAATTAGACAAAAGGGCTGGAGCAAAGACCCAAGGAACAAAGACCAGAGTTATTTGCAGTTAGGATTTTCTCATCATCTCATTCAAGACACCAACAAATGCTTTGCAACTCGGAACGGGAGTCTGTAAAGCATTTGTTGGTGTCGTGCCCTTATGCACAAGAAGTGACACAACAGGTTTATTCTTGGTTTCATTTTGCTCGTTGCCCGAGTCGAGACGCCTCAAATGAGGGCCTTGCTGTGGTGTCGCGAGCCATGGATAAATCGAGAAGGAGACTAGTGACGAGCATGCTTCCGTATATTAATTTGATGGAATACGTGGAAGGAGCAGAATAGAAGGACCATATGGCATCCACCGTTTGAGTCTCCTGGTCGCAGACTCGCAGTCTAGTACATACTCCCTTCAGTGTCAAAAAACTTGTCGTTAAGGGTCAAAAAAACTTGTCGTTTTGAGGTTGTCCTAAGTCAAACTTTTTAAATTTTGACTTGAAATATCTTTTTATGCATTAAGTTTAGAAATGTGAAAATGGTATGAGTAGATTCGTATTGAAATATAATTTCATAAGAGTACACTTAAGCTATATTTTATAAATATTTTACAGCAAAATGTATTAATCAAAGTTTTGTTTTGGAGACCGTATCAATGTCCTAAACGACAAGTTTTTCAATACTGGAGGGAGTAATCAGCAAGACTTGCAAATGTATGGGAATACACAGTTCAGCTGCTGCCTGCACCCTGAGCCGACCAGTACTTCTTCGCTGGTTGTTGTCTTTTCGCTTGTAGCTTTTCTCTTTTTTCATTTTTTTTAGCTTTGGTTTTCTTCTATTGTTTTTCTGTGGCCAGAGACCTGGCCGGCGTCCTTTTTTTTATTAACATCTAAGTCTGTTTTCTCTTGCCCTAAACTCCACCTCCACGGATGGAATTCCATTGATGTTAAAGCATATTACATCCTTTGATTACAATCCACATAACTCCACCTCCACTGATGGGAGACAAGAAACCTTGAAAAATCCATAAATTTTCACCATATAGGATCACCATCCCAGACGGATATGCCACAGACGAAAACTCCGATCTGAACGAACACAACCACCTAATCATCCACCACCGCCATCCTCATCTCTAACAAGGCAAAAATGAAACCCATCCTTTTCGCTAAAGAAGGGTAGACTCCTAACTTTCCACACGCAAATATGATGAATTTGCCGTCGACAAGCCTGTAGTCGAACTCATCGTCGCCTCCTTCACCAGATTCAACGTGGGAGAACACAAATCCAACTAACATCCAGATGGATGTCACCGGAAACCAAACTCTCACAAGCCCACAGCCATGGCCAGAAAGAACCACAACTAGACAAAGGAGGGGCCAGAGTACGTTATTCATAATCGACGATGACACCTTTACCTTGCCATCACCGTCTGAACACTGAACCCACCATGTTTGTGCTAGGGATGTTGCCGCCGCCGTCGTCGCCGCCACCTTCACTTTCACCGAGCCCGCCATGGAGGCACCTAAACCGAACCCTAACCACAAGAAAATTAGTCCTAAAATCTGACAAGCACCGCCTAGCCGCCCACGCCCGACCTGAGAGACAGCCTCTCCCTCGCCGCCGGCGAGGAAAGGCGCTCTCGAGGTCCCTGGCGCGAGCGGCAGGCGAGATCTTGGTAGGCTTTGGCACTTGTCTTTTCGCTTGGCGAGTCGTAGAGGGCTAGGTCAAGTTTGGTGAACACAACCCATGTGTTTTCTCCTGCCCTAAACTTTGCAGCTACTGCTGCTAGGGGACCTGTAACCTTTGCATTCCTGCTTAATGAATGGGCAGCGCACCTGCCAATTTCCCTTCTAACTAGCCTGAGTGCCCGTGCTTTGCTATGGATTCTTTTCTAAAATATTATTCATGTTTAGTGATATTTTAGATCACAAAAGGTCATCCATATTATTAGGTAATCGAATCATCAATCCATCATACAAAGTTTATTTATCAACTCTTTTATAACACAACACGTAAGAAAAATTGATTTCATTACTTTTAACTATACATGAGAAGATGATGAACCAGAGAACGTCCGAGTACGAATCCGTGCACCAATTATATATATATATAAATTGGATTAGTTTCCTAAATAATTGATGTATGGATTTTTTTTCTCTCGTTAGATTCTTCCATCAGTTTTTTTTTTTTCTCATGAGCAGATGTCCCACAGTTTGTTGAGAAAAAAACGTGCGCGAGACACCGCCCTCCACATCCGGGCCCCACAACTCATAAATTGGCATCAGTTTGATATTAATATCACAAGGTATGGTGCGGGTCCCGCGTAGTTAAAAAAAGGAAAACAAATTAGCCGCTCTCTCATCTGAGTCGTCTCTTCGCTGGTGGTGTGGGGTGAGTGGAGCTATGGGTCCATCTGTCAGGTGAGGGAGGTGGAGCGACGACCACCACAAACCACCAACTCCTATTTTTAAGTATGGTAAAGATATTTGGGCATACCTGAACGTAAGGTGCAAAGTTAGTGTATCCGCGTGTATCTCAATGCTAATTAACCAGAATGAATCGTGGAAAAGAATTCGTCACCTCCTTCTCCGAAGAGGATAGGATGAACATCCCCTGAGGTACACTCACGCTCCTGCAATTTCTGTGCACATATTTTGTATTATCGTATCCCGTTGTGACTAAGAGAAATTGTCAAAAGTTCAGGTGCAAAAGTAGGTGTATCCGCGTGCATTTACATAAGCTTCGAGGTTTATGAAGAGATACTAAACAAGCTGGTATAAGCTGGGAGATGTTAGCGCGTATGAGATGTACGTAGAAAAACCACAACTTCACAGGCGTGCATAACTTATTGACTCAAGCTCCGCACGTGCCCCTTTAGCGCATCAACACGGTCGAAAATTTGCAACTTGATGGATTCACCAGAAACCGATAAGAGGTCAACGGCCAAGGCTATACACACAATCCTTGAGAACCACCGCTGCATGTATCCTGTATTTATTGTGCTGCGGTCATGCTGACAGAGACTTCAAGTATAAACTAAACAATAAATAACCGGTTAATTTAGAGAAGCAAATATGGAAGACCATTTCCATGACTGGTGCGCGCTTACTAAATCTAGATGGCAAACCAAAGCTAGCTGCATCTCAGTTTACACGTTGACCCTACCTCACATGGATGATCAATAGAAAAACAATTTTGATTGGAAAGTCGCCGCTGTCTACACTATATGCATAGCATTCGTTAACTCCTTCTGTAAGAGAGAAATATGCCTGTTTTATTGATTTTTTTTACTGTTGTACCATCGAAAGTTGAAAAAAAATTGATCCCAAGAAGTACGAGAACCAGGTCAACCCACTTCAGAGATATCTCAATTTTTTATCATCTTATGTACTTGTGTGTTTTAACTAGGAACATTTCAGGAGAGACAAGGCTTGGAGAACATTAGGCATACCTTAGACCCTAGAATATGAAAACACATGCAGTTGATCATGAAACGTTATCGAAAATATAATAGCGCATGATATAACATCATCTGAAACTGAAATTTAGAAAAATCAAATTAGTGAAGGTGAAAAAAGAAGAAAAAACTATAACAAGGAAATTAAGATACCTAGTTTTTGTATTTTCTCGAATTACTAAGTGAAGAAAAGTTGTGCATAGCTTACGCGGACAAATTAAGGAACAGTTTGAGGAAGTAAAATAAATATGTTCAACACAGTAGAGTCAAAAAAGCCATGTTTCTCATCTTTGATGTTACATCGGAATACTTTACAATTGTAATTGTTAAAATTAGTGATGTGATCCCAGCAAAAAAAAATGATATGAGAAATGATGTCATGGAATTCTTAGTGTGGGTGCACAATCATTTACTTGTACTAACCTCTGAAATTTCTATAACGGTTGATGGGATGTGTCGTATTCTTCGGGGGGTGGGGGTACACACATTTAATTGTAGCCTCTTTATTAATCAATCGTCAACCTATGTTTAGTAGGAAGATATAACCTGCTAACGGTGGTTGATCACGACCTTTCCTGTGCTATGGATGCGCATGACGTGGTAGGCTTCCACTGTTAGAGATAAACATGAGATGTACCATGTTAAGTTAGAGATATATATGGCTCACGGTTGTTGTTGTAGATTCTAGCGCAGGCTTCTGTTGTAATTTACCTTCTTGCCACGTAAGTTAAGTTAGCTACCAGATGAGCCATATCTCAACTGACTTGTAATCTCCACGCAAGGGGAGTTGTTGTTGTAGATTCTAGCGCAGGCTTCTGTTGTAATTTACCTTCTTGCCATGTAAGTTAGCTACCAGATGAGCCATATCTCAACTGACTTGTAATCTCCACGCAAGGGGAGTTTCCATGTGCAACCGCCGGCACAAGGTGCTCACGGCGTTCCACCCAAAGCTTCCGCCCTCTGATGTCTTTCATCCACGCCTTGGCAGCTAACTGATATTCATCAATTAATGGACACTGGTACACACCGTCAACTGGTAGAATCAGTGGTCTTCCCGGCCTGTTAAAACAATAAGTTAAGTTGGTTGGTTTATACACGCAGTAAGGTGTGCGACCAATATATTTTGTATGCTTAATCCTCTGCTCCTAAAGAGCAACGAATTGCCACCACATGCATGCATCTAATCGTTAAAATGTGCATACGATTAGTTATGCTTCGAAGTGGAGAATTTTTTAAACCATGGCAATAAAAAAATGTGATTTCTTTGCACAAAATAAGGTTGAGAATCCAAATTTTGAATCCGAGTCATTCAAAACAGAATGTAAACGGTAGACCTTAAAAATAGAATACAGCATATAGTGTGGTAGCCATACTATTCTTTGAGGTACGCTGGTACGTAGTTCTGCCACTAGCCCCAACGCAATCCATTTTAAAGTATCAAGTTGTACATCAGAACTGATTAAACTTTTGGAGAACTGAACGTAAGGAAGGCGTCAACCAAAGGTGGTACGCTGGTTCTTTGACAGGGTCTCTCATGCATATTCATATGTGAGCTCCTCAAGTTCATTGCACTCGTGCATGCACGCTCGGCTCTAGCGAACTACTAGTGGACGATACAAATAGCCACTTGTTGCCCGCCCCTGTGTGTATATATATGCTCCATACAGAGGTAGTTATTTCACAGCATAACGAAAGCGCAAGCGGAAAGAGAGCAGAGAGTGTTGAAGACACCTTGGCCGTAGTCTACTGCACACTCTCTTTGATCTCTGGCAATAGGGCGTCGGGCGGCCGACCATCACCGTGCTCAATCCGATCCTCAGCTTGATTGCAGCAAACCATATAATGGGTTTAGAAGAGATGATATTCGTAAAGTCTGGCCCGGCTCATATGATGATCAAAAGTGGCGATGGCTCTTCTCTGATCAAGATGAAGGAGATCGAATGGTATGCACGTGTTCCAAGTCTTCATAATAAGCTTTGCTCCGTGGAGCAAACTAATGTTCATGTTTTATACCTCTTTTTGAAGCAATTTTTTTTTTGTATCTGTATACATGACCTAATAAATCAACGACACTTTGATTTCATGAGTCCAGGGACAGGGAAGAACACCGGCGGTGCATTGTAGCCTGCATTGTTAGAGGAGTTTACATCATGGAGAAGGAGAGGAAGAAGAGCATGACCCAGAAGCTGGCACCCCCCTGGTGGGCGAGCTTCCACTTCCGATGCTGTGAAGTCCTCCAGGACCGTAAAGGCTTCATCTTCGGAGCCATCTTCGAGTACGCGCCCCCGGGCGGCGCGCGGCGCCATACCTCGGCTCCACGCTACGTCGTCGCCTTCCGGGGCACCATGCTGCGGCAGTCGACTCGCTTCACCGATCTCCACCACGACCTCAAGATCGCGCTCAATGAGCAGCACGAGTTCGGGCGCTACCCCATTGCACGTCACGCCGTCGGCGAGCTCCCGAACGGCATCGCCTGTGACCGCGTCCCCGCCGGCGTCGTCTGGCTCGCGGGGCACTCGCTCGGCGCGTCCATCGCGCTGGACGTCGGCCGGTCAATGATGGAAGAGAGGCGGTGGTGCATCCCGACGTTACTCTTCAACCCGCCGCATGTTTCGGTGGCGCCGGTGATCAACATGCTGGGCGTGGCGGAGGAGGCCAGGAGGGGCCTGTACTTCACGAACTGCATGGTGAAGGCGACCCTTGCGACGACGGTCCGGCGGCCCCACGAGAGGACCATGACGGAGCTGTTCGAACGGTTGGCGCCATGGGTTCCGGAACTGTACGTGCACGAGAGAGATTTCATCTGCCAGGGCTTCGTCAACTACTTCGAGCTGCGGCAGAAGATGCTGCAGGAGCCAGGACTCTTCCGGTCGATCGCCCAAGTTGCGATGAAGCTGTCACACCGTGACATGTGTACCAATGCCGAGAACGGCGACGAGCTCCGAGTACAGCCACATCTACTGCCGTCGGCGATGCTGTGGAAGAATTCAAGCCACCGCGACCGACCCCACAAGCTTAAACACTGGTGGCTACCAGACAGTGTGCTCAACTTGAGCGCCAGGCGATACACCTGCCATGAACCATAAACTATGCTGCCATGCTTTCCTCTCGGACAAAATTATTAACCCATCGGTTTTGGTTGATGACTTTAATGTAACATTGTTAACTTATCGTTACTAGACAAAATGTAAAAAAAAATCATAGTGCCATTAACTAAAATCTTAAGGAGTTGAAAATAGGAAAAGTTTAATATTAGAAATGATAAAAATCTAGCACCGCAACTTTGCGTGGGCCACCATCTAGTTCAGAATTATCTGGCAGAACGTATGTGGACCTGTGTGCGCAACCGCACATGCACCACACGACGTATCACTTAGCACGCATATCTGAAATGAGCCAACACGCTGAAAACTAATAATTCTATAATATAATGTCATAAATCTGATCATGTTCTGATTAAACGACATCACACTACATTAGACCATGTCCTTCCTTTTTTTAAAAAAAAGGGAATATATTTCAATATTCCAGCCTCTGCATCGACCAATGCATGTAGCTGTTTAAATCCATTATTACAACCCAAAGAAAGAAATTGAAAAAAAATAAATAGTAGCAACAAGGAAAACATCCTTGACTTTATCCATTTTCAATTCTATTAATAAAACACCAGCCATTTCTAGCAAAAATGTCCATGATGGTTGTTTCAAGCACACGACAGCCCCAAGCAATTTGGGCGCGCTCCTCCTCCTTCTACAGCAAGGCCCAGAAACGTATCCAGTATGTACCTCTGTAGATTACCTGCATAGGAGTAAAAGCTCGTGTACTGTTAAAAACAACATCATTTCTGCATAGCCAAAGTGCCCAACAAAGTGTACAAGCTCCTCCCAATATTTTGTACTTTAGTTTTTTATTCCTTCCTGAAGACAATATTAAAACAAGTAGGAGTAACTGCAGTTCAGTTGAAGGCTAAACTAACGAAAACAACAACAGCAGGAGTAAAAGAAGTGTTTTCATGTTTTGCAAGAGATAGGTCGATTATTGAGTGATTGGCCACACAGAACCGGGGAAATGGAACATGAAGATGCTGCCTCTTATCTCAAGTTCTTCTTCTTTAGCAGCCAAAGCTAGCCTGAGTGGCCCGGGAGCTGAGGATCAGCGACTCTATCTGACCGACCTCCCTGCAACAATTAACATATTGCCCTTATTATGGTGTCAAGAGTGGGATCAACAAGGCTATGCATGGAAGCACGTTATCCTCTACCTCTGTCATCATTGAGGATCTTCTTGTTAACGAATAAAGCTGTTGTACTATAGGAGATTAGCTGGCCGCGTTATCTCCTTCCATGTACATCTGATTGTATTCCTTGCAACACATATATATACGATATATATACAACAGGAGGCCATCACAATTTGGTGAGCGGTGCTTCCTCAAAATTACTCCCGTTCTCATGGTATCAGAGCGGGTTACGTATCTAACCCCATCGCTTCCGCCTCCCCATCGACGCCGCAACCCTAGCACCGCCGCCGCTCTCCTCAGCCATGTCTACCGAACCTTCCAACAGCTCGAGCTCCTCTCCATCCCTCAACTCCACCACTTTCCTCTTCAATCCGCCGCATGTTTCGGTGGCCCCGGTGATCAACAAGCTGGGCATGGCGGAAGAGAGGAAGAGGGACCTATACTTTTTGAGCTTCATGGTCAAGGCGGCGCTGGCGAAGACGGTGCGGCGGTCCCACAAGAAGAGCATGACGGAGCTGTTCGAACGGCTGGCACCCTGGGTACCTGAGGTGTACGTGCATGAGAGCGACCTCTTCTGCCAGGGCTACATTGACTACTTCGAGCAGCGGAAGAAGATGCTGGAGCGGTCATATATCTTCCGGTCGGTCGCTGAAGTCGCGATGAAGCTGTCGTACCGTGACATGTGGACGTCCTCTCATGACACCAACAGCGCCGAGAACGTCGATGAGCCGCGAGTACAGCCACCTCTCCTGCCGTCGGCGTGGCTGTGGAAGAACTGGGGCGAGGGGGACCCTCATGGACTTAAGCAGTGGTGGCAGCTGGACACAAGGTTGAACTTGAGGGACACGCAGTACATCTACTGCGGACCATGCATGATGAACTGATGACCACATGGTTTCACACTTGGGAAAGCTGCATGAAGCAAGCATATATACTATAGAACGATTATACATGTGTAGCAATCAATAAACGAGGGCACGATCTAGAATCTTTGCCTATGGGTGATTATGTACCTAGTGTGGGTTAGTGTGTTGGAGTATGCCTTGTTCTAAAAACAAAACTAATAGTGAGGTCGCCCGCGCTGTAGCGCGACTAGTATAACAATTCAACTATTTTATTGTATTTTCTTGACTGTTATCTTAATATTGTTGTATTATTACCATCTTTTTTCTATCAAAATACAATCGATTGTTTTTGTGCATATTTATAAATTTATAACAATAGGTAATGGCAATCGTTGCAGTTTTCAAAATATGTGGATGGTATATTTGGTTAAATTTTTTTATAATATAATTATAGATACTTTTTAAAATATAGATAGTATTTTGAACTAACTTTTTCATAATGGCAGAGGTTGGTAATATCTAAAATATATGGTGGGTATTTAGAATATTTTTCATTATGATAGTGTTGGGTATTTTTTTTCCACCGATTAATGGGGAATTTTTTAGCACACCAAATTGAACCTGGTGGCTTCTTTTTTGTGGCCAAATAATAAGTTCATAGATGTATTATTTATATTCCCATTTTGATTATGTCTATTGGGTATGCGTATCTGATTCCAAGTGAAGGAAGGTTCATATATAGAACCTTTGAGACTAAAAAACATAACGATATAGTAGGAGCTTGAAAACGATAACTGGATCCGGAATAACCTTCGGCAAATCACTTCAATGCGACAAGTCCTAATTGGTTTGCGACAAAATAATTAACGAGCGTGAGGGGATGTTCATCCTATCCTCTTCGGAGAAGGAGATGACGAACTCTTCTTTGCTCCGATTCATTCTGGTTAATTAACATTGAGAATTTGAGATACACGCGGAGACACTAAACTTCGAACTGTTGAAGATCATTGTTGAGGGCTGCCTCTCGAGCTCCGCACGAGCACCTCCCGAGATGTAGAAAAACCACAGCTTCACGTGCGTGCATAAGTTATATTGCTTCGAGCTCCGCTCGAGCAGTCTGACGCACGCCCCTTGAGCGCATCAACACGGTCGACAATTTGCAACTTGATGGATTCACCAGAAACTGATAATAGGTCACCGCTGCATGTATCCTGTATTTGTGCTGCGGTGCTGACAGAGTCTTCTAGTTCAAGTACAAACTAATTAAACAAATAACCGAATAATTTAAGGAAGCAAACACGGAAGACCATTTCCATGACTCATGCGCGCTTACTAAATCCAGATGGCAACAAGAGCTGCACCTCAGTTTACTCGTTGACCCTAGCTCACATGGTTGATCAATAGAAAAACAACTTCAAGTGGAAAGTCGCCGCTATCTATATTTATATGCATAGCATTCGTTAACTCATTCTGTAAGAGAGAAACATGTCTATTTTCTTCTAAAACAATTTTGACTGTGTTCAACCCTTGAAAAAACTTTTGATCTCAACAAGTACGAAAACCAGGTCAATATACTTCTCAAATTTCTTTATTTTCTATCATCATATGTAGAAATGAAAACACATGCAATTAATCATGATTTTTTTTTTGAAAAATATATATTAGAGCACATGATATAACATCATCCGTCATAGTAAAAATAATATTAAACAATTATTTAGGTGAAAAAGGGAAGTGACACAAAAAGTTAAGTTTTGTGTAGCCTCGGACAAATAAAGGAATAGATTGAGGAAGTAAAATAAATATTTTCAACAGTAGTATCAGAAGCCATGCACGTTTCTCATTTGTGACGTTAGATCAGTATATTATATTTACTAATTGGAGGTTCCTTTTGAGGCCTCCACGTTAATCAGAGAAAAATCCTAGAAATTCTCACAAAAAAGCAAAACATCTGGCCGTACAAATTAAAGTAAAACAACGGTAGCTTTTAGATCTAACATGAGCAAAATTACCCACCATGCCATTATGAGTGAAAAAATATCTAAATTCGAAATAATAAAAATAGCCAAAAATACCCTTCAAACCTATTTCTAAATTACCCACCATGCCATTATGAGTGTAAAAATAGCTAAATTTAGAATAATAAAAAATAGTAAAAAAAATACCCCTCAAAACTATTAATAAATTACCCACCATGCCATTATGAGCCAAAAAATAGTTAAATTCGGAATAATAATAAAAAATAGCCTTTCTAAATTACCCACTATGCCATTATGAGTCCAAAATAGCTACATTTGGAATAATAAAAAATAGCTAAAAATACCCTTAATTCCAATTTCTAATTGACCCAGATACCATTAAGAGTTCGAAATAGCTAAATTTATATTTACTAATTGGAGGCTCTTTTTGAGGCCTCCACATTAATCGGAGAAAGATCCTAGAAATTCTCACAAAAAAGCAAAACATCTGGCCGTACAAATTAAAGTAAAATAACGGTAGCCTTTAGATCTAACATGATCGAAAAATTACCACCATGCCATTATGAGTGAAAAAATATCTAAATTCGAAATAATAAAAAATAGCATAAAATACCCTTCAAACCTATTTCTAAATTACCCACCATGCCATTATGAGTGTAAAAATTGCTAAATTTAGAATAATAAAAAATAGTAAAAAATACCCCTCAAAACTATTAATAAATTACCCACCATGCCATTATGAGCAAAAAATAGTTAAATTCGGAATAATAATAAAAAATAGCCTTTCTAAATTACCCACTATGCCATTATGAGTCCAAAATAGCTAAATTTGGAATAATAAAAAATAGCTAAAAATACCCTTAATTCCAATTTCTAATTGACCCAGATACCATTAAGAGTTCGAAATAGCTAAATTTGCAATAATAAAAAAATATAAAATACACCTAATCCCTATTCCTAAATTGCTCATTGTCCCAGATTTGGATCAATAAAAGAGTCAAATTTAATATTCCAAAAACAAATGAAAATATGTGAAATTCAGAATAAGAATCATATTTCTCTTTTAATTGTTGGGAATACACCTTTAAAAGTTCAATTGAAAATATAATCAATAATAATAATAATTAAATTTATATCTTGGCTAAAACTTGAGATGCAATGCCGCTCTCATTAGGGTCCAAAGTCTTGGTTGGCCCAGACATAATTCATTTGAAACATGAGTAGCAGTGAATCATTTCTTAAATACGTTATGACTTAATGGTTCATTTATAAATAAATAATAAATATGTATGTGCATGTCTATCAGATAAGGAAACAAAGACAAATAATGGACGAAAGGTAAAGAGCACTTTTAAAGTTACATATTATGTAACCTTCAGACCATATACTCATATTTTTTAAAAAAATAATCTCAATGTACAAACATATATGATGGTTAAAGTTTTGATAGTTTAATATTGTGTTTAACTAAATATACATATGTGATGGTAAAACTATCGAAAATGTTACCCATGTGATGATCTGAAAGATGCCCATTTCTTATAGATCGATATTGAGTATACTATAAATAAAATAGTAAATAAGAAATCAAATTACTTATATACATATATCAATAAATAAGGAGGTAGATTGTTTGATGTAGTCATTTTTTCACAACAAAATAGTGAAATTAGTTACATATATCCTAAAATATAGTAAAATATAAATTAGAATGAAAATACTCTTTGATGGTCAGCGTCATCGTAATAAAGTAAGGGTATGAGAGGTTAAACTTTAATATTTTTTATCATACCAGGCATAATAGGAGGTCACGAATAATGGGCTAACATACAGAGTGTGGTGTCTTATAAGTTATATTAAGCCACTAAGAAACCTTTATGTGGGGCAAAATAAAACCAAGAAAAATAACTAATATATTGGGTATAGAAAACATGGATCTAAATGATGTCATGTCTTTGAAAAGTTATATGACGATGAGATTCCATAATATGAAATATGGTCTAACACAAATTTAACAAAAATTATGATGCAATCATTTTTTTTTAAAAAAACTATATCTATTTATGTGTCTTTCTAATTTCTAGCCCGTGCGATGCACGGGTTGAAAGGCTAGTACTTTACAATTGTAATGTTTAAAGTAATGCTGTGAGAAAAGATGACAATTGGAATTATTCTTAGTGTGGAGGTACAACATTTAACTGTAACCTCTTTATTATTCAATCTTAAGCCTTTGTTTAGTAGGAGAATATAACCTGCTTACACTACTGGAATCCTCCGGTTCCCCTACCGTTTATTTTGTTCCCTAGGAAAATATAAAGCGCCCTAGGGAAGCTGTCAATCCCTACGAACTGCCTCCGGAACTCTAGGGAAACTCTAACTGTCCCTACGAACATGTTGCTTTCGTAGGGAAACTGCTTTAAATGGGTCCCACAGACATCGCATTGGCTCCACGTTTGCAGTGTTCCCTACGAATAAGAAACCGAGCTCGTCGGGAATTGTTCTCGGCGCGAAATAAAAAAACTTGGCGCGCGACCGAAAAGTTAAGCACCCCCAAAACAACATACCGGCCAAAAAATCCCTCTCTCTCCGGTCTCCACTCAGGACACAGCTCGAACCAGCAACCTTGCTCCGCCAGCCGCCGTCGCCGCCGCCGCCGCCCAAGCCCACCTGGCCGCGCCCCCAATCAATCATCACGCCCCCAACCTGAAATTGCACCGGATCCATACCCTCGAGCCACCATTGACCTCAAATCCCCTCATCTCCGACGTATCCCAGCCCAATCCCTAGCGCTGCTGCCCTGAATAGGAGGGCGAGTCCAAGGAGCTGCTAGGTGGATGTGCTTCTGAGGAGCTCGAACTGCACGAAGAGACAAGCTGCAAGACCCGTGAGCCGTGGGAGGAGGGAGGGAGAAGAAGACCTGCGCCCAAGATTTACATCAGCGCTATTCTCGGAGGAGGAAGAAGCAGAGCTGCGCCAAGACACCAAGGACAGCTGCGCCAAGAGCTGTGAAGGTGATTTTTTTATCCGCTTCTTCCTTCATCTGATTTGGTTGTGAGATCCCAGGACCCAGGATAATCTTTTTTGGCATCTGTTAAGTGCTATTGTTTAATGCAACTAACAATTAGAAATTAAATTGTTTATTCACAATGGTCTGCACTCATGCAACAGGCAGGATTTGTTTAATCCCAACTGTCATTAGAAAAATAGGTGGCCTGCACATGAATCGAGCCTGTCACTTGCTAGTATGTTACGACATGAATTAGCTCAAACTTCCGCTTCTGTTTTTTCTTAGTACTAATTAGCGTGCATGCGCTTTTCAGTTATACAATTTTTTGATCGTAACTTGAATACCATCAATTACTGTTTCAGTTAATTGTTGCAATATTAGCCATGTCAGTAGAAGATCGTACTTGGATGTATGAAGGTTGGAACGATAATGGTTGTCATTCTGAAGTTTGGGCACGCAACACAAATGCTTTTCTAGACCGTGCTTTCGCTGCTGTCCCTAATGCTGAAAAATTTGGAGTTGTTTGCCCTTGTTCGGAATGTCGCAATGGAGTTAGGAGGAGGAGAGCTACAATGAGCATGCATTTGTGTAAGAGAGGTTTTATGCCTGGCTATACTAGATGGACTGAGCATGGTGAGCATATTGTTAGTTCATCTACTTTGGAAGACGTATGTACCACTACTGATGGCTTAGATGAAATGTTAGGGGAGTTTGGCGACGCTATGCAGACGGATAGTGTAGAGGAGGAACCAACAGCAGATGCTAAAGCATTTTATGACATGTTGGCTGCCTCAAAAGAGCCGCTCCATAGTAAAACTAGTGTTTCACGGCTCAGTTCAGTGGCACGCTTGATGGCAGTTAAATCACAGTACAATCTCTCTGGAGAATGCATTAATAATTTACTTAAATTGCTTGGTGATGTGTTGCCTGAGAACCATAAAATGCCAAAGAACTTGTATGAGTGCAAGTGCCTCCTTAAAGGTCTAAAGATGCCATATGTCAAGATAGATTGCTGTGTAAACAATTGTATGATATTTTACAAACAAGATGAGCAAAAAGACAAATGTGACAAATGTGGGGAAAGTCGGTTTGTTGTTGTTCAACCAGCTGCCCATGGACGCAAACAAAAGCCAATACCACGCAAAGTTTTGCGTTATCTCCCAGTCATACCAAGATTGCAGTGAATGTTTATGGAGCCAAAAACGGCAAAGCATATGCGTTGGCATAAGGAGGGTATACGTGCTAACCCAAAAGTTATGGTGCACCCCTCCGATGGTGAACCATGGGATTATTTCAGTAGGGAATTCCGAGAATTTGCAATGGAGCCGAGGAATGTTAGGGTTGCTATTGCAACAGATGGCTTCAACCCATTTGTATTTGGAGCATCATATTCTTGCTGGCCAGTGTTTGTGATACCTTTAAATTTGCCTCCAGCTCTTTGCATGAAAGAGGAAAATATTTTTCTTAGTCTAGTGATTCCTGGGCCAAAAAATCCTGGTGTAAATCTGAATGTCTTTATGCAACCTCTAGTTGATGAATTTAAGGATGCTTGGGCAGGAGTTCTCACTTATGATAGTTTAATGAAGCAAAATTTCAACATGAAGGTTACGTACCATACTTCTATTCATGATTATCCTGCCTTGGGCATGTTCACATGCTGGTCGACACATGGTGGGCTGGCTTGTATCGAGTGTTTTGCAGACGTGGATACTACATATCTACCTAATGGACACAAGTTCAGTTGGTTTGATTGTCATAGAAGATTTTTGCCACTTGACCATCCGTTTAGGAATCAAAAGAATGCATTTAGAAAGGGGGTAGTGGTGCATGATTTGCCTCCACGCCGATTAAAAGGTGAAGAGGTGCTAGCATATCTGAATGAAGTACAAGCTGCTTCTTTTGCTGGTTTTGGTACTACCCACAATTGGACTGGCATCTCAGTCTGGTGGCAATTATCAATTGGACTGGCTTGAGTATTATGGCATTATCAAAGATATAATTGAGTTAAAGTTTGACGGGGATAGTGAATTTAGCTTGGTTCTGTTTGACTGTCATTGGTTTCATCCAACTAATGGAGTGCGGCACTTGGAAAGGTTTGGATTAGTAGAAGTTGCGCATGCATCATGCAATCCTGCAAATGAACCATTTGTATGCATGCAACACTGATCCAAGCCTTAATGAATGGTGGATTGCACACAAGGTCAGTCCTCTAGGAAACTTGTCCATTCCATAAATGGATGAGTATCAAGCTGAAGACCCACCATCTGTAGATGTCTTCCAAGAAGATGGTTTAGAGGGCAAATTTTCTGTGGACATTGGCGTAGGTTTAGATGATATTGCAAGTACCAACGACTTGGATGAGGTTGTTGATCCACGTGAAGTGTCTATGCTAATCAAGCACCGAAATGGTGTGATTGAAGAGAATGAAACAATAGTTGATGAAGAAGAAAGGGGTTCTGATTCAGAAAATGAAGAGCAATATCAAGATGATCCTGATGACTTTTGAGTGTACAAATTGTAATGAAACAAATTAATAATTTGGTATTTTCATACATCTGACTTTTATAATTGATTCTTCATTGCTAGGACTTGTATGAATTTTCTTGTATTTCTGCATTTAATATTGCTTTCCAACAGAATATCTTATGCACATCATGTTCATTTTTCAGGGATGCCAATTTCACACAGAGCGACACGTAGTCGGTCCTCCAATAGTTCTGTTCCAGTGGAGAATGTAGTTTCGAGTCATACTGAAACTGATGATGATGCTCCTGGACTGGCTATTGAACCAGATGAAGTTTACTTGCGAGGTAGTTCAGATCTTCCATCTGAGATCCCCAATGAGCATGAACGTCCATTTCTTACCAAGTCAGGAAAAACGTAAGTTTTAAGTGTACATTGTAATTTTCTTTCAAAGCTCCACCCATATGAATTGTATTGCTCATTTGACTTTCAAGGCAATGGATTCAAAACCCACCACCAGGAGAGGGACGGACACCATCAAGTGTGTTAACTTGTATACTTAAGAAATGCCATCCTGGTTTGGTTGAGTATAGAGGCAAGACTGTGCCAGCAACCACCTGGAAACATTACCAAGCAGCAAAGGACACTAGTGGGAAATCCGCTGCTGATGTTGTCCAGGAACGCTTTTGGGTAATTTTTCTCATTTACACCTGATGTTTTATTTGAGAAGTTATCTGACATGAAGTCACTAATACATAGAATTCTTATTTGCATTTATCTTTGCAGCTAAAGTTCAGATATGATCCAAGTCAAGAATCTGAAATAAGAGAGCATATTGGTCGATGTTGTGATCAGCTCCTAGGAAGCATTATTTACTATGCTAGAGTCTATGCCACCATAGATCATTTTCGTATTGTGAAAAAAAGATGGATTTGTGATAAAATTGCTGGAAAGTTCTATTTGACAAAGGAAGAGTACAAGAACCAAGGTCCTATTTGGTGCAAGGAAGAGTGCTGGAGTGTTTTGGCTGCAGAGTGGAGCCATCCTGATTTTAAAAAAAGATCAGAGAAATCGAGCCAATCGCTACAGCCAAAAATTTAAACCTCACAAAGGAGGATCCAATTCTATTGCAGCAATACGCCAAAAGATGGTAAGTGCTTAGTTCCTGGAATTTGCTGCACAGGTAGAACTATGTATTAAACATTAATTTGAGATCCTTTTGATGTAGTCTAAGAAAGAAGGAAGAGAAGTATCTGAGGTCGAGGCATGGATTTATACTCATAGAGGGCCAAATTCTGAAGAACCTAACTCGTTAAACACTGAAGAAGCTACTGCATGCCTGGTAAGCTATTTTGTTTTAATGCAAAGAGTTAAATAGATTTAGCTATGTACTATCAGCTTGCCCATGTACTTATTATCTCCTGCCACTCCTCGTTACTGTATAGGAACGATACAAAGCTAAAGCTATAGAGTTAAATGGATCTGAATTTGATTGGCTGCACTCTCCAGTTGATGTTAGAGCTCTTTATGAATGCTCTTGTGGTCAACCACATGGAAAATGGCCAATATTTAATGGAATTGTTGATGACAAAGAGGCCATTGCTGAAATTAAGAGTGGCCGTGCCTCATCACTGACTGCTAAGCGCCGGCGTCAAGAACAAGGGGCACGCATAAGGAAGGAAGCTCATGATAGTCGCTCAGCTAAAGAATATGCTCAAAACATGGTGGAGTGGAGTAGAATGGTACAGGCCCATAATGAAAATGTTCAAAAGTTTATGGAGGTGAGATCTGACATACAACATGTTTTCTTTCTGATTGTGCAATCTGCTATTAATTATGTGCATGTGTATTTTAATCGTAGAACCTGGCTGCGCACACCGGAATGCCTGCCTCTGCTTCCTCCTCCCCTGCCTCCCCCACCGCCACCTCCGATATATGGTGTTTCGACATCACCTGAAAACGTAAGTTGCTCATCAGCATGGCTTTGGTTCCAGAAATACATGCAGTATTACAATATGCATATGATGTCATTATCAGACTTTTGAGAAAGCTAACACTTACCAAATGTTGTAGGTTGGTACATTTGGCTCAGCTGTTGGAGTTGAAAGTCCTGAAGAAACATTGAGCAGGATTGCATATGGAAGATTTGGCAGCCGTGGGAATGCAACTACAAGTGATGCCGGAAATGGAGGCGGCCCTCTGGATCCAGCTGCAAGTGGTGGTGGCACTTACTCTCCTCCACAAGTGGATGATTTTCCACTGTATTAATCGCCTACTATGTGCTGCTACATAGCTTTGTGGTTCAATCTTAATACTTGGGAGGCACTTTGCCGTTCTGGAGATGTCCTTAGAATATTTGAACCTTAATACAGTAGCAATGTACTAGTACTACTTTGTATTACCTTAATGTACTGTCACTAATTTAATCAATATGTTCGATCTTGAGCTAATGGTCTCTCTGATTGTTGGTTTCTCTTTATTTTATTTTTTTTGTGGTAAAAAAATTCTGAATATATTTTTGTGCTACATAAATTTCTTGCGGATTAAATAATATTAAAATATAACCCACGAAATGTTTTATATGCACCTGTGACAATTTCCCTAGGAATGCATTTCGCAGGGG
Source organism: Eragrostis nindensis (assembly GCA_012490785.1). Classification (NCBI taxonomy): domain Eukaryota; kingdom Viridiplantae; phylum Streptophyta; class Magnoliopsida; order Poales; family Poaceae; genus Eragrostis; species Eragrostis nindensis. The sequence goes on from JAAXCT010000231.1 coordinate 166,601, forward strand.
AACTGTGTTAGTCCCTACAAAACAAGGATTCCTAGGGAAATCACCTTTCCAGGTAGGACAGGGACCCTGCCAGCCTGCAGTTTCCCTACGACTCGCTTTCCTAGGGAACGAGTCTTTCCCTACCGTTTTCCTGGAGAAACCGTAGGGGACTTCGGCTTTCCCGTCGAATCGGTCCCTAGGAATCTTTCCCTAGGGCGCGTCGTAGGGAACCGTTTTCCCTACCGTTTTCAGCTATTTCCCTACTGATTTCGTCTCTAGGGACAATGGATAACGGTGTTATTTAGGATAACGGTGGTTGATTGCGACCTTTCCTGTGCTTTTGTTGCGCATGTCATGGTAGGCTTCCGTGTTTTGGCAGCTAACTGATAAGCATCAACTAAAGGACAATGGTACACACCGTCAACTGGTAGAATTAGTAGTCTTCCCTGTTGAAACGATCAGTTATGTTGGTTGGTTTATACACGCAGTTAGGTATGTAGCTGATCTTACGCGTGTTTAATCCTCAGCTCCTAATGAACAAATGAACTGCCACTACGTGCATGCATCTAACCGTTAAAATGTGCATACAAACTATACAGTATACACGTGCTCACACCCGTCGCACATGTAATGTATTCTATTGAACTAAAAGAGAAAATTTAGGGAACACCGTAATAAAGTTGGCGGAGTTGGAAACTACTGCAAGGAATTTGAGCTGTAAAATACCATACCAATGCACATTTAGTTGAAGAACTAGTTCAACCCATACATCTGCACGGGCTAGTAATTTATACAGTTCAATTTCAATGTTTTAAACCACTGTATTTTTGTAGTTTTGTATATTCAAATGCATATGGCTTTTATTCAGATGAATATTTCATTTATTTTAGTCACAAAGATAGAGGTAAAATGGATAATTGGATATATAGCATTCGGCAAATAAATCTATTTATTTTTTATTGGATTAAAAATTTAAATCATTTGAGCATTTTCTGATGGTCCGCAAGAAAATGTGGGTAACAAACCTTGTGGGTGCGAGAATGAGATAAATCGAGATTCATTTTCATGACGTCATCATGCTGCCATGCTAGCTCCATCTAGAATAATATAAGATGCCATTACCATCACTTTTTCCATTAAAAATTAACGGAACAAGCGATTAGTTAGAGAAAATTTCTAACTCTATACTATAGAATCAAAGATATAAATCAAAGGAACAATAGAACCGTTGTATTTGGGGTGGCTACCAGTCTATGCTTATATCTAGTTGTCATGTTGTCAACATTTTAGCAGATTTGAATACGTTCAAATTCTCCCAAGATCATACCAAATTTTCAAATTTCTAAGATCTTCCCATGCTGAACATTCGGCACTAGAAGGTGCAAAGGGTATTTACATCATTTCAGTGATTGCCGTTAGAATTTAACATCAAACTTGATGGCAATGGTAGTTTCCGACCATGTACGCTTTGCAATGGTATTCGACAGATCAAGATCTTTTCCTTTTTTGAGAGAGAGAGAGAGAACCGGTGGGGCAAGCTCCTACACCGTGTTCATGAAAAAAAAATATGCTGTCCGAAAAAACGAATTTTCAACTTCACAAACTTTGCAATGGCAATTTTCAAATTTTCTCCAGGATTAGCTACATACACGCCCCAGATTTGGAGCTGCCCGCTGGGGCATCTTGGGGATCCTAATTCCATATACGGTGACCCATCTAGACATTGGTATTAATTATATGAAATATTTCCTTTAATGGAGATGGACGAATTCATTACAGCCTCAAAGCGGAGAATTATTTGATCCAGTTATAACAAAAAATCAAGGTTGACTTGCACATGTTCGACCTCTTTCGTTATCGGTCCCGACGAGTCATTAAACAGAAGTAAATGGTAGACCATGAATATAACACAATATATAGAACGGTAGCCATTCTTTTCTTCGAGTTGCTCTGGTGGTTTTGCCACTGGCCCACGACGCAAGTCATTTGAAAATAGCAAGTTGTACGTCGTTAGGACTGAATAAACTTTTGCACAACAGAACGTAAGGAAGTCGTCAACCAAAGGTGGTACACTGGTACTTAGCTTTGACAGGGTCTCACATGCATATTCATATGCGAGCTCCTCAAGTTCATTGCACTCGTGCATGTGCGAACTCCTAGTGGACGATACAAATAGCCACTTGTTGCCCGCCCCTGTGTATATATACGCTCCATACAGAGTTAGCTATTTCACAGCACAACCCGAAAGCGCAAGCAGAAAGAGGGTAGAGAGTGTAGAGGCACATTGCCCGTAGTCTGCTGCTCTCTTTGATCTCTGGACTAGAAAGTCGAGCGGCCGACCATCACCGTGCCCAATCCGATCCTCAGCTCGATTCCAGCAAACCAATTATGGGTTTAGAAGAGATGACATTCGAAACCTCTGGCCCGGTTCATATGATGGTCAAGAGTGGCGATGGCTCTTCCCAGATCAAGATGGAGGAGATCGACTGGTATGCACGTGCTCCGAGCATTCTTTCATGCCCTTTGCTCGGTGGAGCTTATACCTTATTTCATTTCTCACAAGTTACATTTTGGCACTTGCAGAAATGTAACTCTGCAGAATGTCACTTTATACATATTGCCTTTTACTGAAAGCTAGCTAGCTAATCTGGATCTCCGCATGATCTCAGGGACAACCAGGAGCACCGCCGGTGCGTCGCCGCTTGCCTTGTGAAAGGGGCCTACGTTCTGCAGAGCGACAGAAGCAAGCAGAGGCTGGAGCAGGACCAGCTCGCCCCGAAGTGGTGGGAGAGCTTCCACTTCCGCCTGCACCAAGTGCTGGAGTGCAAATGCATCCACTGCAAGATCCCTGGAGCCAGAAAGTGCACATATGGAGCCATCTTTGAGTACGTGCCCCCCGAAGGCGCCACGCACCACCCCGAGTTGGCTCCACGCTACATTGTTGCCTTCCGGGGCACCATGATATGGGACCCGGCAATTTGCTGCGATGCGCTTGTCGACATGAAGATCTTCGCTAATAGGCAGCACGACTCCAGCCGCTTCCGGGACGCACGAGCACAGGTTCATAAACTCTTGGACTCCGTCGTCCCCAGCCGCAGCGGTGGCGCCGCCGCCGTCTGGCTCGCCGGCCACTCGCTCGGCGCGTCGATTGCGCTGGATGTGGGACGGGACATGATGACAAGAGTCGACGGGCCAAGGTGGAACCTGCCGACTTTCCTCTTCAACCCGCCGCAGGTGTCGCTGGCGCCGGCGCTCAACAAGCTGCGCATGGCGGAGCAGGCGAAGAGTGACCTGTACGTGACAGGCTGCGTGGCGAAGGCGGCGCTCGCGAAGACGGTGGTGCGGCGGTCGCAGGAGAAGAGGATGACGGAGCTGTTCGCGCAGCTGGCGTCCTGGAAACCAGAGCTGTACGTGCACGAGAGAGACGTCATCTGCCAGGGCTACGTCGACTACTTCGAGCAGCGGCAGAAAGTGCTGGATGGTGAACGGTCCTGCAGGTTCCTCCCGGAGATTGTCAAGGTAGCTACGAAACATTCGATCCGTGACATGTGTGTTGTTGCCCTGCACGGCGACGACGGAGATGAGCAGCGAGTACAGCCACACCTCCTGCCGTCCGCGACGCTGTGGACGAACTCCTCAAGTGACAGCGACTCGCACGGGCTTCAGCAGTGGTGGAAGCGTGACTGTGACCTCAAGCTCAGTGAACACAACTATTAGAGGACCCGGGGTCCTTGCCTCCTTGGTTCATTCATCGGAGCTCATGTTTGTTATAGATATGTGGTAGTGCCTTTTTTTTTCGTCTTAACTAGTAGTGTGGCCTAAAAAATTGTATTGTAGTGAGTGACCCCATTAACTTATTCTTGTTTTATCATCATTATTTCTCTATCTTTTTTTAATTACTATTCTCAAAAAAGGCATTAATGATTAATGTATAAAACTATACATCAAGTATTTATAATGTTTGTAATAGAATTACTGGCGAGAGTAATACTTCCAACCACTTGAACAAATTACTAGCGAGAGTCGACCATTTACAAATAACACTAGAAGAATATTATCCATGTTGTCATGAGGTGGTGGATCAAACGACATTGAGTTGAACAAGGCCAATAATCACAACACCATATTGGGCTTCAGTAAAAATACGGAGCAATGACACTTTGCAACACCTCTCTTTAGGAGACCTGCTCGAGTTGCTGTTAGAATCTCAAATGATGCGAACCTCCTTCTTATTGGATAATGGATAATTTTTGAGTTCTCATACATAGTGATGGTGTTCTCTTTTTCACTCAAAATTTATTGACCATTTCACATAGGAGAACTAGTATCTATATTTCTTCGAAAAAGATTAAGCACAAACATTTTACTCTCATGACACATTGAGAAAATAAACATAGTAACAACAACTCGATCATGGTGAGTACTCATGCATGTGTTGTGAGTGTCTGCGTCTATACTGTGTTTCACGAAAAAAAACAACTCAATCATTATGTCCCAAAAAGAGTAGCCACAAACATTGTAGCTCATTAACATACGATAAGTTTTTTTTTATCCCCTAGAAATGCAGCACCATTTTGTTTGGCATTCCCCAGGCCAAAGAACCAAATGGTTTTCAATTCTGCATGGCACCAACGTTACATAAGCACCTCATTTAGTTTCATCAATAGTTTGTCATACTTTCTTCTTCGACGTATTCCCCACAAGTTATTATTATTTCTTCTGATTTTTGAGTCCGGCGTTAAATTGAAAAGGTAGTAATATATCATAGGATATGTCTAGATTTTTTTTTGTTTTGAGTTTTTCAATAGGTACACCACAATGTGTCCTCACTCATTGCAGGAGTGATGTATATTCCAAGTTTATCAGGATATGGTAACCACCGGGTGTACAAAATTTAGGTGGTGTGAAGAATCAAGGCCATTGATGTTTAGTTTGTGCCAAGCGGTAGTTAAGATGGAAAAGGGTTAGGTAAAGATCCAACGAATTTCAAGGTGACCAGTGAAGTGATGCTATTCATCTGGATAATTATATATAGGTGCCAAATGCTTGCTATGTATATTTAATGGTATTGCTATACTATTCATAGGGTCATGATATTTGTCTCGTGCCTCTTTTTCAAGTTAGCTTTGAAATATATATTTGAAGCCAAAATGTTTGGTCCCTGTCTGCTAGAATTTGTTCCATCTTCTGCCAGTGGCCATCTCACCTTTTTTAAGCAGAAAGGGCTAGTACTAGCGGGATTGGATCAAGATTAGCTTGTAAAATGCATAAGGTGGATCGGAGACGAAGACTTGGAATTCTTTAAGACCATATGATGCGCATGTGTAGCTTGCATGTTTAATTATCTCCTAGGTCTTGAATTGTTAGCGCATTTCTTTGAGAATTGCCACTCATTATATTTACTTGTTGTTGCACCTAGGGTGTTGCTTAATTTTAGCTAGCTAGATCTTACTTTGCCTAAGATCTTGAATTTTACTGCTGGCAAATATCGCCAGGATGTGGCTTTAATATAATTTTGACCATGAGGAATGCCCACTCAGCCCTGCTTCCGATCCTCTCGCATGCGGTGGTACCGTACTACCGTGGCACTGAGTGGAGTGAAGGACATGGCTCACCATTATTTCCTGAGGATTGTTATAAAATGTATTTCCGAGACTTGAGGGGGACTATGTATAGTAACAAGACTTGAAGTACAAGATCATAGAGAGATAATATGGAAACCGGAGACTTTAATTATATATCTTCCGACACTCCTGTCTATTCCTGATTGGTATGACACTCTGATGCCACTTGGGTGTGTACGGGAGGAGAGACAATGATGAGGTTACTTTGCACATATGCGATTGTCTTTGAACAAGATGAAGCTGGATGATTTCTTCCTTGAGTATTGAACTAACGTATCAAAGTTAGACCCCTTCTCAGTGGAATAACACGTGACTGAGTCAATTTTTAAAATAAATACATCTACAACATGCAAAACTACGATATTTACATAGAAAATCGATTAAAATTCATTCCAGATAATGAAAGATAGTCATATTTCATGCTTCAATATTAATGAAATTCCCTTTTCGCAAAAAAAAAAGATGGTCATATTTGAAATCAAAAACAGAATAAGGCACACTTTTTTATGTTCTTTTGATAAATTCATTTGTATACGCATCGATCAACAAAAACTTCTTGTCTAACCGACCTTTAAAAATGTGCAACTATGCTAACGTTCTTTAGCCAGATGAGGAATAGATGCTAAGTTGGCATAATTCTGGTCATAACCTTTCCGATGCTATTGAAAGATGGGCGCGACATGGGTTTCCTTATGCCTATCTTATGCTCAATCGTCAAAATGTATTTCAAGCATTGTATGCCCATAATAATATCCCTGTTTCTTCAGAATTGTTTTTTCTTGTTTGATAGAATTTATTCCGTACTTCTCTGAGTGGCCAATGCTACCTTTCAGAGCAGAAAAAGGCAGTCAACAGTGGAATAGGACCAAGAGCACCTAAAGCTGAGTAGGGAAGCCTTGCAAGTCTTCGGGAACATCTCTTATACTTTGTTTATCTCCAGTTCTATAACTCAAACTAGTATGATTTAGTGTTTACACTTGTAGTCTTGAACTGTTGGAAGTATGCACATTACTCTATTAATAGATAAAATGCTAGCATCTGGGAGCATGACAAAGAATAATAAGAGCGATAAGATCTTAGCAGTGGTTTGATGTCACCAGAGAGTTATCATAGCAAATGCTTGCGGCAGTGAAGATTTAGTGATGCATGCTCCTATACACTACAAGAATTGTGAAATTTCCCAACAGTTGTAAGCAGTGGCCGACAGTATTCGCCACTGTAGCTAATTAGGCTAAGTTGCCAACAGTACGTGAAATTTCTAACAGTTTAAGCCAAAACTGTCGGTAGCATTTTGAATGGGCGACAGTAAGGTTCTAATTCCCACAGTGAGGTGGCTTCCGTTACTCAGCAGCTAACGGCGTCGTCCTCAGCTAACGGGAGCCCAACCTTTCTGCCTTGCATCCCTCCGCACAGCTGCCAAACCCAATCTGAAAAAGAAAAAAAAACAGGGGAAAAGGGCATCGCGCGGCCGTGTCTGCGCCGCCGCCGCCGACGCGAGGTCGCGCCTGCCCCGAGGCCGGCGACGCGAGGGCGCGCCTGCGCCGACGCCGAAGCGCTCTTCGACACCACCCTCCGCTCCCTCCCCATCTTTGCCACCGCGGTCTCTCGCCTCACCGCCGTCGACGCCGACGTCGTGGTCTGCCGCCTCACCGCCGACGACGAGGACACCACTGTCTCCCGGCTCGTCAACACCGCGGCCCGCCTCCTACATTCCGTCGTCGCCTTCACAAGGTCAGCCCAGAGCCTCAACTTCCCCTGTGTTACGTGATTTTTCCCCAATGCCTGAAGTATGATGCCTAATGATTTGTTAGATGTGATCTCGATTCAGTCATCAAGCATGCTTCGTCTAGCTATAATACTTATCTAAGCCATCATAGCTGCCTATACCTCTTCTACAGCTTCAGTTTAGGTAGCGATGAATGTCTCGTTGGGTTCACGTTAGGTTAATGTAGCATATTATTGCCAAATTATACAGATATGGAGGTTTGCTAAGTAGCAGGACAAACGTGGCAACAGTTCTTTGTTTATATGCTTACTTTGCGCCTAAATGGACTGTGTAATCTGCAAATGAAAATTCAGTTTAGCTAGTATGGATATGAGGCTACCGCACTACAGGTTTTTTTTTTTCAGAAAATTGAACTTTACCTCATTCATGTTTTTTTATTGGTACTTTGCTTTGAAATCTGGATAGGAATATCAGGTTTACAACAGTGAAGTTCTTATGGAAGGGGACCGTAGTTGGATGTATACCGAAAGAAAAGGCAGGTTATATAGTCAAGTTTGGGCTAATGGGGTAGAACAGTTTGTTGAGCACGCATTTTCATTACCAGATGCATTGACAGATCAGACTTCCAGTCAACCTATCTAGTCGTACCATGATAGGGCTGAATAGTCACGACTACCATATCATGTTGGAGCTATTGCTTCCAGTTTTCTTACGTGGATTCATACCTGATCAGGAATGGAGGATATTGGCTGAGTTGAGTTTCTTCTATAGGCAACTTTGTGCAAAAGAAATTGATCCTGAGAAGATGCGCCAACTTGAGAAACAAATCCCTGTTTTACTTTGCAAGCTTGAGAAAATGTTTCCACCTGGCTTCTTCAATGTCATGGAACATCTTATTGTGCATCTACCATACGAGGCGAGAATATGTGGTCCAGCGGCATATCGTTGGATGTACTTTTTTGAGAGGTGCAACCATATACTTAAACAAAGTGTGGGCAACAAGGCTAGAGTAGAAGCTAGTATTGTAGAAGCATACACTGTGCGAGAGTTCTCTAATTGTGTCTCCCTATACTTCGCTGATCATGTGCGCACTAAATGGACAAAGAGCTATCGGTACAACACAAGTGGGACATGTATCCAAAACGATGGATGCACGTTAGATGTATTCAAACATTCAGGCACTCTCCATGGAAGGGGCATTCCCAAAGACCTCACAAAAGAAGAACTTAGCTATTGGTTGCAGTCCAAGAGTCCTATCGTATGACTCCTATGATATTAATGGCTATCGGTTTAGGTCTGAAAGGTATGAAAAGTCCCGTGCAGACGGTCTAAAGACAACTAACACAGGGGTTTGCTTGAATTCATTCACTTCAGACGACAAGGAGCTTGATTACTATGGTGTCATTGAGGATATAATCAAGCTTTCCTTCAATGCTGGTCACAAAAGAGAAATAGTTCTATTTCAATGTCGTTGGTTTGACCCAATTCATGTGCAGAAAATCAGAGATGGTGTAGACCCAGGCCAAATTGGAGCATGGCATCATCAGCACAGGATGCAACAGGGTACAAATAGGGCACTTTGTTCCAAAAAGGCTGCTAATATATGGGTAAGTTCAGACTTAAATTATTTATTCTAGTAACATATGCACACAGTGAGTTGCGAGTTTTTCATATGTTGTGCGCTACATATTGGTTGCAGAGACAATATGACACTGCCATGACAGAAAAGAGTGGAGAAAATTGGCAAGTTGAGCATCCAGATATTGATCATGTAGTTGTTCATAATATTGCAGGTACCAATTCTTGATGATGCCTCTGTACAACAAATTAGTAATTTCATTTCTGCAGTAAGCATGCAACTTGTTTACATAAGCCAAAATGGTATTCTTGTATAAGACTTTTTAATTGTTTCAAGGTGCACCACATGGAGCTTTGCAATGGGTGATGGTGTGATTGGCCCTAGCGATGCTAGTTCTATCAAGTCTAGGAAGAGAATGTATGAAGACTCCCAGGCAAGTGGCTCATCAGGTACTCAAACAATGCTACGTCGAATGGACTCGAACCCTGGATGGCGTGCTGGAATCGAACGTGTGTTGCAGGTAAGAGTATGCCATTTTATGGTCGATTGCAACAACCTTTGCTAGGAACTTAACCAAAATATTATTGATCTGTTTGTAGGCTATTACTGAGAAGGTTGACTTGGACTTCAATGAGTTGATGCATCCACATCTTGAATCTAGTACAGACTGGTGTCAAGGAGTTGAGCGTGTGCTTGAGGTTTCTTCTGCACTTTTTTCTAGCTGACACCCACAACAATTTATTCAAACCATTATCTTACTTTTGACCTTGATGATAGGCAATGGCTGAAATCATTCCAATTGACATTAGTGCCCTATTGCAGCCTCGCCAGTCAGGCCAGGTAATCCTTATGAGATCACACTTTGGAAGTGTGTGGTTGGCATCTAAAATGCACTTTACTAGCTTCTGTTAGTTTTTTTTTTGACGTGAATGCTTCTGTTAGGTTGAATCGCAGCTAGGACAGATATTCATGTAATCCTTCCTGTAATATTTATCTTATGGCCACACTTCCAATAATAAATACTTGTTTCTTTCTCTACTTACAGTCAACTTGGACATCTGAAATTGGTGCTTCACGAGCAACATCTCAAGCTGCAAGAGGAGGAAGATCAGATGCTCGCACAGAAAACAGCATTGATGATAATCAAATCTCAGCTTGAGTTTTCTAGTGCAATTACATACTGAGCATACATGTCATGTTTGTTATGTAAAAACTGAAGATCATAGGGTAGCTCTGGTTGGTATATGAATTATAACAGAGGCACTACATGTGCCAATTAAAGTTAAGTTGAATTCTTGTTAGAAGTGTTAATTTGATCGATATTGCATTGTAAAGATTGGTAAATAATATATATTTTCTGGACTGAAGCTATTACAATGTGAGATGTGGCCATACCGGATAATTGAGATCTTCTTGATGTATTATTTGTGATTTTTTGATAAAATATACATGCTAAATGGTTGCCTGTGCTACCGTGAAATGATACAGAAATTGCCAACAGTACAATTACTGTCGGGAAATGGATCTCTGCTGTTGGGAACCATTTCCGTTACCAGGATGGTCTAACGGCGTTTTCTTGGTGCCCGACAGTGAACTGTCGGCAATGACCTGTCGGGATTTACAATACCGACAGTAAATTGAAACTGTCGGCCACTTCATGAATCCCCGACAAGGTCATCTGCGACAGGGGATTCCCGACAGTACACTGTTGGCCACCGTAATTTCCGACAGCAGAGAGCAATTGCCGACAGTAGTATCACTGTTGGAAAAAATTGCATGGCTTGTAGTGCTAGCTGCCGCAACCTCCTGTTTGTAGAAGGCTCAGTGAAGATGAAGACTGTCCGAGACTCTTATCTGTTATAGCAACACGTGAAGATTTATTGATGCTCATGCGCACGGGAGATCAAGCAACACGTGAAGATTTATTGATGCTCATGCGCACGGGAGATCAAGCAACACGTGAAGATTTATTGATGCTCATGCGCACGGGAGATCAAGCAACATCCCTCTTGATTGATCTTCGTTTATGCAACATCTACCGAACCAAATTTCTGTCGATCTCTCCGTTCAATCGCGCAACGACAGATGTCACCAGAGAGTTATCATAGCAAATGCTTGCGGCAGTGACATTCGATGGTGTGAAGACTTGTAGTGCAGATTGAAGACGATGCAGCGTGAGCCGCCAAAATAATTTATTGATATCCCTCGTGCATGCTTCTCAACAACAACGGCTTGGAGATACTGCTAATTTGCCTCCTCCATGGTGCCACGTCAAGGAAAGAGCCGGCGAAATCCGATAGCTCAATATATACCCACAACACGGGTCACCAGGAGGTAAGATGATAATAATGGAGTAGAGTTCTCATGCATCTAAACTTGGATATCTCCAGTGCCTAATACAAGCACAGGCTGTCCTCAATGAATTTTTTCCTCACTAATTATTTTTTATTTATTTCTAATGCATAACCATGCAGACTTGACCAGTTGACTCAGGAATAACCATGTATTGATCCTCTTTTGATCAGTACAAAATGTTTAAAATGTACGAGACCCTCATCGACACCGCGGTGGGCCTCCTCCACTTCGTCCCGTCGCGCTCCGCCTCGTGTCTCCCTCATAAGGTCAGCTCGAGCTGCAATGGAGGGTTGAGCTGTGGAGCAGGGGCGTGGAGGCCTTGGCGGTAGAAGGATCTAGGGAGGAGACGGTCGGATCTGTTGGGAGGCGACCAGATCTCGGCAATAGCCTAATCCACAGACGACGCTGGATCGAGGGCGTCACCAGGTTCTTCTCAAGGTCAGCTCGAGCTTCAGTTTCACACTTACTCTTACAGTATTCTCTATCTAAAATCACCCTGTGAGATCCCCTGTACCTGCAATTTGATTTTCCTGAAGCTCCATGTTTGGGGATTTTTCATTATTGGGGATTCCACCCGTAATTTTAGGGTTTTAGGGTTTTACCTGTACCTCCATGTGACAATTCGGTCTAGGATTACCATCGTGAGTCATGTCTTCAAGTATGTGTGAATAAATGACTCGAAACTTACAGTTTAATCAGTTTTTTCGAAACCTATGGCTGCCCATGATACTTCTGGTGCTCATTTAGGCTGTCTGAACATTTAGGCTGTCTGTTGGGTTTCAGACTTCTGTAAACTGAAAATCAGCATCTCTAAAAATTATGTGTTTAGACAAAAGAAGAGTAAATTTCAATGCCAAATGTTAAGTGATTTTTGCAATGCCAAATAACAGGACATTGACGCCACAATCCAAATGCAGTCCTGATTCACCTATTCTCAGATGATGGTACTGATGTATTGTAGGATTGATGACTTAAAACTTCAATAAAGATTCCAGTCTTGGAGTCATGTTTTATGCATGCACATAGCAAATGCTGAATTGCTGATGCTTGTGAAGTCAAGTGTTTCATAAAACCTGTTTCATAAATGGCTAATTATTTTAGCAATAGTTATTTGTTATTAAGACACTTGGTGTTTGTTTAATTCTTGGAAGGGAGATTAGCTTCACAGCTCTAATTTTTTTATGGTTGGTGCATTTTGATCGCTTTTGTTTTATGATTAAAACTTTTGCAGGGTCACAGCTCTGAATTCAGGCTCTCAAGTATTCTTTCAGCAACTTCTCCTTCAAGGTAATCATCTGGATTTCCTGCTATGAATATTTTTTTCATCTGAAATGCTCTGGCATCTGAACAATGGGGTTCCTGTTTCTGTTCCATGTTTCAATGATTAGCAGTAGGCTGAGAACAAGTGAATACATTGTTGTGAATATTCTCTCTAGTTAAAGGATGAGAACAAGTATCTTGGTAGAAAAAAGAAAATTTAGTACTGTCCTGATGCAAAGTAAGAACACCTCTAGATTCAAATAGATTCAGTTAACAGTAGTTTGTGATCAGACATATACTATTGTTGTTATATAATTTTCCTGAGAAATGCATGCTAGAAGTTTCAGACAGAACATTGTCTATACATTCAGAGTCATTTGATTTTACATATTATGTCTATACATTCATAGACAGTAGTTTGTGATTCATAAAGTAAGTATTTTTTCGATTCATAGTCGAAGTGGCTACTTGCTTATGTAAGTAACTTCAAGTATTCAGATTATGCTAGGGGCAGGGCTAGCACTTTTTACAAAGCTTCATCTGTGTTGCTACTTTCATATATTCAATTAAAACTCAATTCTTTGTAGGCTTGAGCTGAAAAGACTAACTTGGAAATCCATTGTCATAGTCTGATAGAGTTGTCCGATGGTGTTGAGCCTGTCCTACAGGTGCCTTTTGAACCTTTGTTATTTCTATAATGTTTCTTTGAGATAGAGCCTTATTTCTGTAACATGGTCACAGGCAATGACTGAAATCATGCTAGTGGAAAGTGCCTTGTTGCGTCCTCGATGTTCAGAACAGGTACTGTTTGCTGAATCCACGTGTATCTTTTTGTGAATTCGATTGTTGCTGTCTGGCAAACGAATACAATGCTATTTGTACACTTTTGCATCCTCGTATTGCTCCCAGCACATGCTTGCTGCCTAGCTAGTAGCTATTGTAACTGTTAGCTAGCTTTAATTAATTTCTTACTGAAATTTTACTCAGTCAAAATGTGGATCGATTCTTGGGACAGCCTCACTTTGTTCATGTATTGTGCCTTGATTTCAATTTTTGTTTAGAAAAGCAAGTCAGATTCCCATTATATCCTGAACACACATTATACCCTGAAGCAAAGGTTCAGAGCTATAACCTCTAGTTGGTTCTAAAAACCCCAATGGAGTGTGAACTAGCTACGACACCCTTTTTGTTTTTGTTGCTATATTGCCACCTGACCTGAACATATGCTTTTGCTTATTCTACTGGTAACAGTCCACCTCAACGTCAGCGTTCGGTGCTTCGAGGGCCAGTTTTGGGACGAGTATCAAGATCAGATGGGCACATGGATGCAATTACAATCAAATCTCTGCTTGATTTTTCTCAGTGCATTATATATTAACTTGCTTGGCTATAAAGTGGTATTGTTATATGAAAACCCTTGAGTTAGAATTAGTTCATTTACTCATCAAGTCTTTGATAATGTAATCACAAGATTGATACCTTGGTCCGGTTGTATCATCCTTGTAAATGTGATACAGAAAGTTAATTTAGCTCTTCGTTATTCTTATTACCTTAATCTAAACCTATCAATTCATTGGCTGGGATTTGTTGGAGTTTGACCCTTGTAAATGTGATCTGGATATTAAACATGAATGCTTACATAATGTGTGCTGTAGACAAGCTAAATCAGTATTTATTTATTATTCTAGATTGCACACCAATTGCCGACAGGAATGGTACTGTCGGGGATTCGTAGCTACTGTTGGGAAACTATGACACCGTTATCTTCTCAACAAACGGCGTTGAGCAATTTCCTAACCGGGTCACTGTCGGCAATGTCCTGTCGGTAACAACACAGCCGACAGTTTATCTCAAAACTGTCGGCCACTTCACTAATCCCCGACAAGGTCATCTGTGACAGGAGATTCCCGACAGTAAACTGTTGGCCACTGTTATTTCCGACAGCAGCTGAAGTTGGGCGACAGTAGTTTCCCTGTTGGCAAAAATTGCAGATCTTGTAGTGTATATTGTTGTCCACTACCACACAAATTTCCCATTAAAAAGTAATTACTCATTTATATGACCGTTATGTTGTGCCGAAGACTCAATTAGGGAAAGGGGGGTGAGGTATGTTCCACAAGATGGAACCAATGAAATAATTTAACCAATGCTATAGTATGTTTGATTGAAATTACACAAGACTAAGATATGCACCACTTTAATTATGTCCATGGAATTACGATGCGATTATGATTAGAAAAATTAAACAATGAGTCTAGCCGCACTATTTTGTATGTATGCGCCACCTTGCTATTAATCTTTGCGACAATGCAAGACAATGTGATTTTTACATATATCCATTACTGTTTCTCAATTCGATGATTCTCTCGAGGTTTGTACTAACTGGAAAAAGCTAAGTCCTTTCTGGCATCGAGCATATATAGCTGATACTCTGTTAAGGAATAAAACCAATGGCGATCGAGCATATATCCTTTCTGGCAGACTGGCACTACGCCTTTAGGGCGTGTGTTCCTTTACATTATATATGAGCGTTGACGCACTAATGTAAGCAGTCGATTAGTGTGTTTGTATTTGACAGGGCAATCTTACATTTATATAGCTGTAGCCCTTCTCCATCTCTCCTATTCCAGGCGTCTATCAGAAGCTCCAAATAAGTTACTTTGCGAGATATATCTACGTATCTTCAGCTCCTTATTTTTAACTACTAGCACATTAACTTGTACTACAAGAGACACCGAGCATTAGTAATTGTGACCGGTCCAAGCATGTCCCAGTCTATAAATATGCACTGCTCGCACTTAGCTGCGACACATCAAAATCACAAGCTGAGACACAGTAGATGTAAGTGCCTTGATCTTCTAGTACCAGTAGCTATTGGCTGATCTTGCAGCTTCCTCCAATCCTCAGCTTGATCACATTGCACGCAATGGGTTTAGAAGATGTATTCGCTGTTCACGGCCCGAAGCATATGATGGCTAGAATTGGCTCGAGTACTTCGCCGACCGTGATGGTTGAGATCAACTGGTATGCACGAACGTTAAATTAGCTTTGCGTCATGCATAATGGCTTCATCCGCTCCTTACTCAGCATCACGCAAGTCCTGTCCGATTGTCAGCAGGTTATGTATCTTACATTACGCGACAAGTAATATGCCATCCAGGTCTAGATTAACTATGTCATATTCATACAACAATTAGTAGGTATCGTACTCCCGTCAAATTTTTATATGTTCGCTAATTATTGTCCTAGCATCATTGTATAAAAAGGAGGGTTTGAGAATAGTATGGGACATCAAACAGGTGCTAATATCCTAAACAATGCATTTTTATTCATTATTAACTTAGCTGGGAAGATATTATTTACTACTCTTTATATCCCTAAATATAAAATTTTGGGGCCAATAAAAATCAAATCTTTTTAGAATTTCTAGGGTTATTTAAAACCAAATTTATAACTTAACCAATAATATTTATAAGAATAACCTTTTTTAAGTAGACATAGTTGCATCACATTTTTGTCTTCAATCTTTATCACCGTTTAGCAATCAGAACAATAACATTAAAAGGTGTCAAAAAAAAAACTATAACATTAAAAAATGTTAACTTTGACCAAATCTTAAATTTTCTTAATTTAATGGATCGATGTAGTAACCTAATTTCTCACATAATAAAAGATTCCACATTTAGTAAATCTTACAAAATGATAATTATGTGGTCCGATATTCCTGAAAACCATAGTCTTTTGGACCCATTTGTCAAACCACAATTATTTACAACACCCCCACCCCCTCTAATGAACATAAAGGACAACCGTGTGGATCCTGGTCCAAGGTTGTTCTGGCTAATATAAATGCGAGGCCACTAAAAGAGTTATGGGTTTGTGTTATTGGAGTTGTCCCGCATGCATGCTGGTTTATGGCACCTTTCGTTGCTGTCATATATCATACAGAAAGAGTGCAGTTCAGACTTTGTGTCGCGTTAAACAAACCAAGAATGTTTTAATACTATATATGCTAGTTCGTTCGTCCATGAGATTGCTAAAATTCTTATTAATCTGCATATCAACCTACCAAACACAATCTTATACTGAGTAAACATAATGAATTGCTCAAATAACTTGACGATAAAAACATTTCTCACTAAATTAGATGGTTGGACTATACACATTATACATCGGGCCAAAGTGAGACAGAAGAGTTTGGGCTTTGTGAGACAACTGCGGTAGACCAAGCAAAAGGAGCTCAGCTGGTTAGGTTTCTGGTAATGAAACTAATCCACACAGGTTAAAGTTACAGACTCGGCACAGATGCTGCATTTATAGCTAATTAACTTTTTTTGTGGTAGCTAGGCGACGTCTCCGGCGACAGCGCGTATGTTAAAGAAAAAAACTACAGACAATAATGCAATAGTTTTATTGCTATCTTTTATCTTTCAAGACATTTTACGTGTGTACACATGAGCTAATTAAGATGAACCACAATTAATTTCATGACTCCAGGGAGGAGCCAGAGTACCGGCGGTGCATTGCTGCCTGCATTGTTAAAGGAGTTTACATCATGGAGAAGGAGTGGGAGAAGAGGAGGGCTCTGAGGCTGGCCCAAGCCTGGTGGGAGAGCTTCGACTTCCGATGGTGTGAGGCCCTCTACGACCGTAAAGGCTACATCTTCGGAGCCATCTTCGAGTACGCGCCTCCGGACGGCGCGTGGCGCCACCGGTCGGCGGCTCCACGCTACGTCGTCGCCTTCCGGGGCACCATGCTGCGGCAGTCGACTCGCTTCACCGATCTCCACCACGACCTCAAGATCGCGCTCAACGAGGAGCACGAGTTCGGGCGCTACCTCATTGCACGTCACGCCGTCGCCGAGCTCCTGAACGGCATCGCCTATGGCCGCGTCCCCGCCGGCGTCGTCTGGCTCGCGGGGCACTCGCTCGGCGCGTCCATCGCGTTGGACGTCGGGCGGCACTTGATGGACGAGAGCGTCGAGCGGCAGTGGTGCCTCCAACTTTCCTCTTCAATCCGCCACATATTTCCGTGGCACCGGTGATCAAGAAGCTGGGCATTGCGGAGAGAGGAAGAGGGACCTGTACTTCTTGAGCTTCATGGTCAAGGCGGCGCTGGCGAAGACGGTGCGGCGGTCCCACGAGAGGAGCATGACGGAGCTGTCCGAACGGCTGGCACCCTGGGTACCAGAGCTGTACGTGCACGAGAACGACCTCTTCTGCCAGGGCTACATCGACTATTTCGAGCAGCGGCAGAAGATGCTGAACAAGTCACATATCTTCCGGTCGGTCGCTGAAGTTGCGATGAAGCTGTCGTACCGTGACATGTGGACGTCCTCTCATGACACCAACAACGCCGAGAACGGCGATGAGCCGCGAGTACAGCCACATCTCCTGCCGTTGGCGTGGCTGTGGAAGAACTGGGGCTAGGGGGACCCACATGGACTTAAGCAGTGGTGGCAGCCGGACACAAGGTTGAACTTGAGGGACACGCAGTACATCTACCATGCACGGACCATGATGAACTGATGACCACGGGCTTGCACACTAGGGAAAGCTGCATGAAGCATGCATATATACTATATATAGAACGATTATGGATGTGTAACAATAAACGCGGGCACGATCTCGAATCTTGCCTGTGAGTGACTATGTACCTACTGTGGGTTAGCGTGTTGGAGTATGTCTTGTTCTAAAAAAAAGCCCCAGTGGGGTCGCCCGCTTTAGCGCGACTAGTATTAACAGTTCAACTATTTTATTGTATTGTATTGACTGTTATATTAATATTGTTGTATTATCACCATCTTTTTTCTATCAAAAATACAATCGATTGTTTTTGTGCAACATAGTGTGCATATTTATAAAGTTAATTATAACAATATATAATGGCAATGGTTGTAGTTTTCAAAATATGTGGATGGTATATTGGATTAATTTTTTATAATAGCAATTGTAGATACTATTTAAAATATGTGGAAGGTATTTTTAGAATATTTTTCATGATGATTTTGTTGGGTATATGTTTTCCACCGATAAATGTGAAAATTTTTAGCACTCCAAAGCGAACCTGGTGGCTCCTTTTTGTGGCCAAATAATAAGTTCATAGATGTATTATACATTTATATTCTCATGTTGACTATGTCTATCGGGTATATGCTTATCTGGTAACAAGTGAAGGAAGGTTCATATATAGAAATGTGGTAGTGATTATTTGGGCACAACCTTTGAAACTAAAAAACATAACGATACAGAAGGAGCTTGAAAACGATAATTGGATCCGGAATCTCTGGCAAATCACTTCATTGCGACATGACAGTTCGTGGAGGTATGGAGGATGGTGCATCACCTGCAGCTTGCCCAGGACCAAACACTACGGGAAACCGCAAGTTCGCCGTGTGCCAGCAGCACACGGTAAAAGCACAATTCCACACGACCAACATTTTCGACGTAGGCGGCCCACGGCGAAGGCCCGACGGCGAACAGGCCCGACGGCGAAGGCCGTTTCGCCGTGTGCCGGAAGTCGAGCACACGGCAAAGCTGTTTGCCGTGGGCCTGGGCCGGCACACGGCGACTATCCGCCAGAGACGGCGTGAGGGCGTCGGCGCAAACGGCGTAAGCCAAGGTTCGCCGTGTGCCGGCACGATGGCGCACGGCGAAGTGGCAAAGTTTGCCGTGTGCTTCTGGCCCCGCACACGGCAAACTAATGGTCATTTTGCCGTGTGCCGTCTCTTTGGCGCACGGCGAACTAACCAAACATTTGCCGTGTGCCAGGTCTGGCACACGACGAAGCAACCATACAGGTTGCCAGTATGGTCACTTCGCCGTGTGCCCTCTCCCTGGCACACGGCAAAGTGACCATACAGGTTCTGTTTTTTTTTTTTGTTTTTTGTAGCCTCGGACATCACATATATCACATAAATCATCAATATATCACACATATCACCAATATATCACATATATCATCACTACGACACATATATCACCAAATGTCACATATGTCATCCATACGTCACATATGTCACAAATATATCACAAACTTCACATAACATCACATATATCGTCTCAAAGTTCACATAACAACACATATATCGTCCACGAGTACGACAAGTCACAATTACCACAAGTTCATGTCATTCACTGAGATGGTGGGTCGAAGGGCGGCACCGGTGGGAACAACTGCTGCGGGAGGATGGTCGGTGACATGTTCACAGAGGCATTCGATGCCGCTGATAGATTCTGCAGAAAATATAAAAGATTGTAAGCGAGACAAGAATCAATTTCTATGTGATTGTAAGTTTCTAGGTTATCCAAGTCTCTAAGTGATTGTAAGAATCAATTTCAACGAAGTCTCTAAGTGATTGTAAGTTTGTCGGTTCTCTAAGCCTCTAATATTTGAAATGAATGAATAAGGTTATGAAGTAGGTCACCTGAGGAGTCACTGGAGCCTGATGTGACAAAAGAGGAGGCGGTGGTAGTGGTCCTCCTGCTGCCAAACTAGCATGCATGGTTTGAATGTATGCATACATGTTGGCCATGTTCTCCTGTCGCTGCCCTTCTCTCTTCGGCCACTCGGCCTACAATACAATTTTTTCATCCCAATGTTACAATGCAAGGCGAATACGTGATTAGTTATTGAATAATTGATTAATGAAGCAGAAATAACCTCGAGGTGCTGCACACGCAGCCGTGCAACGGTCTGTCATGGGCGTATGGCCGGGGCACTGGCTGGGTCTCTCGCTCGAATTTGGGAGAGGGTGGGACAGCTGGCCGAGTCTACACTACCATCGCCTATGATCAACCGGCCATGCTTCTTGCCTCCTCCCGCCCTCATGATCAGCTCGCCATCAAAAGGGTGGGCGCTCGGATCCCACTCCGGCCCATAGACCTGCCTGCCCACCTCCGTGTACGCACTGATGCGGGAGTGGATGGTGGGGTTGCTGTACGCCGAGGGCGGGTCGTTGGGGTCGTAGGTGGTCTCGGAAGCCTTCCCCTTGTGGGCCATAGCCCACCCCACGAACTCGGGGGATTCAGCGCCTTCATGTGTCTGGGACTGCAAAAAAACAACAAGTTAATTACAATTTATGCACGATTGAGCGTTATAACGAAGAAATGAATCCCCATACCCATCGAGCCCTATACTCCTCGTTGCTAAGGCTGCCCTGGTGGTGTGACGGGCCCGGCATCAGCGCACGCCGCTCTCGGCCAGCGTTGTGCATCTCCTCCCACTCCCGTGTGAACCACTTGTCGACGATGCGTTCCCAGCACGGGGAATCATTACGGCATCACCACGCAGGCACCTACATGTGATCAAGTGACAGAGATGTTAGAGAATCAAATTAAGCGATGTACTAAATCGAAGAATAAATCTAAATTTACCAACAAATATTGCTCCTTTGTCAGCTTCATATCTCTAGCCACTTCTTTTGTGACGCGTCGGTGCTCGTGAGTGGCACAGTAGTTGATGACGCACTGAACTTGCGCCTCGTAGTGTATGTCCTTCACGAGCTTACGGCATTTGTTGTGAGCCACAACCTTAGCCTCATCCTCGTGCCCCGTCTCACACGTGTAGAAATCCTGCATGTAAACACAAGCTATTCAGTCGTTGTTACATAATTAAACAATGAATGCGATAAAAATTGAGGAGTGTAGTGCTAGAAAGACTTACCCACAGCTCTTCCACCACCCGATCCGCCTTGGAATCCCAGCACCTGTTTAATTGGTCCAACTGATCTGGGGCTTCGCGGTAGTGCTCCCATGTCCACGCTGGCTCGTACTTCCCTTAATGTGGACCTGGCCTGGGAAGTGCTGCCTGCACAAAGTACCCAGGATGCCATTTACCTTGCGCTTGTGAGCACCTGGGGTGACTACTATCCAATTCCTGCCAAAAGTGATTAAGATTAAATATTAGTTTCCATAGTAATTTCCAATATACCAAATGAAAAAGTAGTGATAACATATTAAATTACTTACAGTGGCGGCTTAGGTCGAATCACCGGGCGTCCGCCTAGAGGTATCAGCCTGTCAGGGAGTCGAGAGGGACCTCGCAACCAGATAGCAGACTGCTCCACCTGCTCCTCCTCCTCCTCCTCCTCCTCCTCAGCCTCCGCCTCCTCCTCCTCCTCCTCCGCCTCCTGGTGCTGCTCCTGAGGCACGTCCTGCGCTGAAGACCGAGTTCGCGTACTCCTGCCGCTGCTCACTCGACCCCGGCCGCTGCTCGTCCCTGGACCCTTGGGGCCACCCTTCCCCCGACCCGCACCTCGTGTGGAACCCAGAGGTAAACCGGTACTTGGCATCACTCTTTTAAAAAGAGACGCGCACTTGCGCACTGCGCTGCCTCCCACCATCTTTTCTCAGTCACCTGCAATTAAGAACAGTAAAACAATTAGGACATATAAAGTAAACATAATATTTTAAGACGAAATAAACAACTCAATAATATTTTAGTATGGATCTTACATGTATTAGAAATAATCGACGTGATCGGGATTAGTTGGATCGTCTGTCTCATCATCACTATCATGCATGTCGAGATCACAATCAGGCACGTGCTCCGACGGAGGAATGTCCTCATCAATCCCTAAGTGTACTGCCTCAAGTAATTCTAAGTCCTTCGCATTGTAAACGTCATCTCCAGCATCCTCGTCATCAACCCTTTCATCATCCTCGTCTACTTCCATTTCCATTGCTCCGGTTAAGTCTATCTCTAATGTTCCTTGTAACCCAGCTTCTTGAAAGAACTCTCCGTCATATGTGTTTGGGTCTATATTGTAAGCTTCATTGTTGGGGACAGGTAGTCCACCGTGTGGCGTGATCTTGTGCACAACGTCCCAACCCTGAAGACGTTTGTCGGTTTTGCACGGGTATGAGGTATAATACACTTGTGTCGCTTGTTGAGCCACAATATAGACATCATCTCCTGGATAGACGGATGATTGTCGAATTTCGACTAGTCTAACCTTTCCGTGGGTCCGCCGCACTTGGTTAGGATCAAACCAATAGCATTTGAATACGACAGGCTTAAGAGGTTTGCAACCATTAAATGTAAGTTCGTATATTTCTTCAATTATTCCATAGTACTCGACCCCATCTTGCGATGTCGTACAAACTCCGGAATTTGTGGTTGTCCGATTGGGTCGACTTTCATCGTGCTTTTTTGTGTGAAAGTGATATCCATTCACATCATAGCCGCCGTACGACATTACCCTAGTATCGTATCCATTGGCAACCTGTCTCAACTTGGGACACATGGACGAATCGTTTTGGCCCTTTTGTTTGAACCAAGACATGTATCTTCTCATACGGCATCTTAAGTGCACGAAGGAGTTTCTCTGACTCATACATGTTGCGTGGCAGATTGTGGCCACCCGGAAGCAGGATACCAAAAACTGTCAACATATTATCAAAGTCGTCTCGACTGATGCCAAGCTGAGATTTCAACGCCATTAGCCGCCCGACAGCATCCAGTTGAGAAACATCCGTATGGTCGTGAAATGGTTTCTGTGCCGAAGACAACATGTCGTAATAGGCCCTTGCGGTAGGCTCTGGCGGATCCTCCCCAACATGACTAGGTCCTTCATCGAAGTGTGCCTGATGAAAGTCATGCAACATATCCCCGCACCTGGCATCAGAATCATATTCCTCGATGCGTTGCCTCACGACCTCGTGCCTTGCTCGATGGGCATCACCATGGCAGATCCACCGGGTGTAGTTTGCCACAAACCCATTGTTACAAATGTGTTGACCCATTTTCAACTTTGTTTGATATATCTTGTTCTCACACTTGGAACATGGGCATACTGCTTTACTCTGTCCTAATTCAAATGCCTTTTTCAAGAATCCATCGACCTTGTAAATGAAATCTGTGTCGTAGTCACGCTTACCCCGCCAGGCCGTGTACATCCAGTCACGGCTATCCATCCTTTAACATACGAGCGGGTGTTATAAAAATCAATTGCATCTACACGATGCCTAGCATGCCCTAATAGGTGAAGATAGGTCCTAATCCCACCCGAGGATGTGTAGACGGGGTCAGCTTCCATGCTCCACCCCTATCCGAGACAGAATTTCGGCAGCACCTCCCTGCTGTTCTCCAAATACACGTCCTATCAAAGAGATTGTGTATCCGGAGAACAACCAGGAGGTGATGCCGAAACTCTGTCTCGGATAGGGTGGAGCATGAAAACTAACCCCATCTACACATCCACGGGCTGTCCAAAAAAGGTGGACAATTCGAAACAGATACGGTTGTAGATATGCAAACATCTGCATATTTCCAACAACCGTATCTCTTTCGAACGGGAGACGCCTAACTAGGTTACATGACCTAAGAACATGATATGAAGGAGAGGTTGTGTATGTCTCACCTTGCTACGCTGCGAAGTGACGAGTCAAGGGACCGAGCCTCTCTCTGCAATAAATAAAAAACATATTAGTGTTCAATGTAAATTTCGGCAGCAACTACCCTAAAAAGTGTGGTCACAACAACCTGCAACAAAACAACGGCGCGATGGCCGACAACCACATCCAATTCTAACTAAAATTACCAAACATCCATTTAAATTATCTTAAGTTCTCACCTAAACAAATCTAATAGGATTTTATAGCTGATCAAATGGTGGGGCAAAAATCTCACCTAAACCCATATAACAATATAATGCGAGACTTAAATTGAAGGACCATCAACTTTTACTTAAGTTCTCACCCCATCTTCATGTTTCTGTTAGAGTGAGGATAATGCTCAAGAACAAACACAATGACAGGATTCCGCAAATTAACAATGCACTCTACATGGCACCTGGATGGCAATGCCCACTTATAGGACTATCTTTTATCGATTCACATTCATTTTCCAAGTAAAAGGATCACATCCTCACCTACAAACGATGACGGGGCGAGCAGGGCGGTCACGGAGCTGGGAGTGCGGCCAGCGGCGTCGAGAGTGGCGGGCGGGAGTGGCAGGGCCGGCGCGAGCTCGGGGCGCGGGCTCCTCGGGGCAGGGCCAGCGCGACCACGGAGCGAGGGGGGCGGGGCTACGGGCGCCGCCCTCGGCACGCGGCAGCGCGAGGAGCGCGGCTCCAGGCGCCGCCATCGGTGCGCAGCAGCGAGAGGGGCGCGGGCACGGGGCGCCGCCCTCGGGGCGCGGCGGCGAGAGTGGCGGGCAGGAGTGGCGGGCACGGGGCGGGGGGGGGGGGTGGGGGGCGGGGGGGGGAAGACGACCTCCGGGCGGCGGGCAGTCAGGCGGGGCGAGGGCCGGGCGGCGGCGGGGCGACGGGTGCGGCAAGGACAGAGCTTGAGCTAGAGTGAGAGTGAGCGGCAGGAAACGCGCAACGGCTAAGTGTATAACGGGCCGTTCGCCGTGTGCCCAGATCCGCAGCACACGCCAAACACCTTCTTTGCCGTGTGTCCAGATCCGCTGCACACGGCAAACAGCTGCTACACTGGGGCTGGCGGGCCCATGGACCAGGTTCGTCGTGGGCCAATCGCCAGGCACACGGCAAAAACATGTATTTGCCTTGTGTCCTAGTCTTAGCACACGGCAAACACATGTTTTTGCCGTGTGTCCTGCGTATAGCGCACGGTAAAATTTATTTCCATTTTCCATATTTCACCAAAGTAGTGTTCCAAAATCTTTTTAAAACCAATATACGGTCTCAATCAAATGAATATTAAGTTGCCAGACACAAAAACCTATTATTTCATGTACTTATAGGTGAAAATCAATTTATAAAAATTAAAATGATATAATTGCATGTTATTTCATTTAAATTATCAAACTAGTCCGAAAATAGCTAAAAATAACATGTTATTGCATGTTACTTCATGCACTTCTCTATTGTGTGTATAAGAAAGTTTTGAATTGAACTTATAATTCGAACGTGTCTTTGCATCTATGAACTTTATCTCATCTTTTCTATTCTATATGGAACTTCATCGGGAAACCTTCACGTTGTAAACATCGTACGTGACAAAATGCGCAAAAACAGCTCAACTATTTACCACATACTTGGTATATGATAAAATGATATTCCGACAAATTTCATGAATTTCAGACCTCGTTTGAATTTTATGGAATTTAAATACTATTTCACCCGACGGTCGTGGTAATGTTTCGTGCATACGATTTTCAAAATTTCATTCTAACTACTGCATAAGGTCTTACACTAGCCTCAATATCATGAATATCATTTTTTGACTCACTTTTGTCTATTATTTCATGCACCTGCAGTTCAAATTTCACTTATTCCAAAAAAAAATCTTTTAAACGAAATAAATTGGGTAAATATAGAAAAAAGGGTGAGAAATGACCCAAATTGGAACATAGTGTACCAAGCCATTTACATGGAGTAGAGAAAAATTTGTAGAGGTGAAATGCAAAAAAAAAAAATATTTTTTGCCATGTGTCATTGATAGCACACACGGCAAATAGGGCGGTTTGCCGTGTGCCCAGGACGTGGCACACGGCAAACTATGGACCCCCTAACGGCCGTCACCTGCCGTTGCCCTGCTTTGTAGTTTACCGTATGCTGAAAATGAGGCACACGGCGAATAGGTGGTTTACCGTGTGCTGGCTAGGTGGCACACGGCGAAGAGGTGGTTTGTCGTGTGCTGACCTGATGGCACACGGCGAAGAGGTGCTTTCCCGTGTGCCCCTGTTTTGCCATGAGCCCCGGCCCGTAACACACGGCAAACGAGCTGTTCGCCGTGTGCCCGACAAAAAGCGCACGGCAACAACGCTGGCACACGGCAAATTTCTGTTTTCCGGTAGTGAAAGCGACACCATAGCATGAAGATGGACTACCTTAGAAAATTACTCGAAAAAATCATCCTTTAGGGCACAATTTGCAGGCTCATGCAAGCTCTTCCCTCTAATAGGTCTTTGGAGGGCTCATGCTGAACCCAAGGTGCTGCTATTCTCTTTGGATCGCCATGCATGAGAAAATCCTTGTAGCGACCCGTGTTTTCGTGTTCATCAAAAAATCACTAAAAATTTGAACTTTTTAAAATTTTCCAAATTAAAAGCAATTTGATAGCTTAGTTAATAGCAAAACCAAAAGTTTTTGAATTTTAAAACGTGCACAAACATCACCATGTGCGTTTCTGTGTTTTCTTGGCTTTGTTTAATTGTTTGTTTGAGTCTTTCCTTTTGAATGAATTCAAAATTTATTCAAAAACAACCCCAGCAAAAAGATCAAACCATTTCCTTTTTATCGGGCCGCCATTTCGTTTTTTCTCCAGGCCGGCCCAATCTCTCTTCCTTCCTTTCTTCTTTTCCTTCCCCGCGTGGGCCGCTCCGCTCCCGGCCCAGCTTCGCCGCACCAGCCCAGCACTGCGCGCCCTTTTTCTTTTTCCGCTGAGTCACTGCCAGGTGGGGCCCGCACCCGGCGCAAATCACGCGCGCGCCCATTCCGGCGTGCTCCCTTGCCGCCTCGGTCACTTCCAAGCACCAGTAGCGGCACGAGGGAAACGCGCGCAGCTCAACCACTCCCTGCGACGTCCCGTCGTCCTTCCCCGAGGACGTTTCGCACGCGCCAAGTTTTCCCAAAGCTCGACGAGCTCCACTCCGCGTTCGTCAGCCACAGCGCCTCCTTTTCTCGCTCTGTTCCGTCCGGTGAACTGCAGCCATGCCCGTCGCGCGTCATCGCCATTCTTCGTGGCACGCGAACCGCCATTGCGCGTCACCTCGCGCATTAACTCCGGCGAGATTTTTCTCGCCGGCGAACCGACCTAAGGCGAGGGCGAACCGCCATTGCCCGCCTATAAAGCAAGGCCAAGACCTCCTCTTTCCCTCTCTGTTTCCATTCGCCACCACCACCCACTCCCGAGCTTTCCACTGTTCTCTTCCCCTTTTTCTCTCAACTCCGGCGAGAACTCCGTCGAGCTCTCCTTCCCTTTCCAGTGAGTCCCGACGTCAACTTCTTCCTATTCCAGCCTCTCCTTCTCGCGCTCAATCTCACTGTGCCCTTCGTCTGCGCAGCCGTGCCCCGTGCGAGGAGATCTGTGCCGAACCCTAGCCGCCGTCTTCCTCGTCGCCGGCCCTCCCCTGTCTCCCTCCGGACCAACCGAGCTCAAGGTGAGCTTCCTCGAGCTCTCCTCTCTCTTGTGTGCCACTCCTCGTCGTCCCTTTCCACTCGCGCACGCCTTCGCGCCGAGCGCCGTCATGGCCGCCGCGCTCGACCTCGTCGCCGGCCGCCGTGAGGTTCCCTCCGGCCCGGCCGACCCCTCCGCACGACTCGCTGCACTCCCGCACACGCCACCAGGAGCACAAACTCGACCGCAACGCCCTCCCTCGCCTTTCCCTTTTTCTCACCGGCGCGCCGCCTCCTTCCGGCGAGCCAGCGCCGCCGCCCTAGCCCATCTCCACTTCGACATCACCCGCAGACGAGTTCCCCTTCACGCGTAGATCACGTAGGGCTAGACCTCGACGTGGTTCCGCCCCTGTCGACGCCACCGGCGAACTCTCCGGCGCTCCGCCACCGCGCTCGCTCTCGCTGCCGCCGTCC
Organism: Eragrostis nindensis; assembly: GCA_012490785.1. Classification (NCBI taxonomy): domain Eukaryota; kingdom Viridiplantae; phylum Streptophyta; class Magnoliopsida; order Poales; family Poaceae; genus Eragrostis; species Eragrostis nindensis. Next base: position 194,623 of record JAAXCT010000231.1, read on the forward strand.
CGAGCGCGTCCCGCCGCCGTACGACGTGGCGCGCCGCGTCAGCACCTGGGCCCGCGACGACCCAGTCGCCCTGCCCGCGTGGTGCATGCGGTGCCCCGTGCACCACCCGTCCTTCCCCTCTCGGTCCACCGCTCCTTAGACCGAGTCCACGCTACAGTCACGCACAGACCCCACCGGGCCCCGAGGCCCACTTGTCAGCCTCTCAATCGCGCCAGAAAATGCTACGGTCACACCAAAAGTGCACACAGAAACCTATTTCGACCACTTTTCAATATCAGAAAAATTTCCAAAAATTCCTAAAATTACTTTGACACTTCCTAAACACTTTCCAACTCTTGTTAGCCTCTGGTTAATTGTGTATCTCTCATACTAAATTAATCAAGCTAAAATCCCTTAAATCAAATCATTCAAACTTCAAGAATCCATATCTTTTTCATCTTAACTCCAATTTTGGCGAACCTTGCGCCAAAATTCATCTAAAATCCTACTCTATACAATGCCACCAGAATCAACCTCCCCTCTGGTTTTATTTGGATTTTCTTTGGATTTATTGCTATTTTAATTTGTTTGTGAGCGGTAGATTTATCTTTTTGTTAAATCGTTAGATAATCAAGACGAAGAGGCTGAGGATCCTGATTACGAGGATTTAGAGGAAGAAGAGCTTGGTGAAGGCAAGTCTAACTCCCTTTGATCATATTGATCCTATGTTTGCAAATATCCTAATTAGAGCTGTTTATAAATAAATTGCATGGTATTTAAATGAATTTAAATGCTAGAATGGTCCCATGCAATATTTGATTGCCTGCCTTGACTTGATTATATCCTGTATCCTTGTTATCCCTAGGAATCAACATCATTAATTTAATTAATGAAATGTTGATATGCTCACTGCTTAGGACTTTCACATGTGTACTTAATTAATATTGCTCACATGATTTTCGTGTAAAATGCGTGTGTCTTGGTTGTGTGTGTAAATGTGAAATTGGGTGGTATAATAATAAGTGCAACCCTAGTGAGGGATGTTTCTGGCGGGATCAGGCGAGGTAGTCCTCAGTGGGGAGGCTATCTCTGGGACGCCCTTCCATTTGTGGATTGGCTATTGAAGATGCCTGGTTCGGTCGTATAAGGACCGGTTCTTGTGCCGCCTTTGCCTAGCACCTCTCGCGCAGCCACAAGCCGTGAATGGGCACGGGACTGGAACCACACCCTACTAGTACTCACCCGGTACCCCCCGGAGGCAGGAGATTGCAACGGAGTCCCAGGAGAAGACTCGTTCGTTGGTGGGTGTTCGAGATCCGGCATTTATGACTGGCCATGTTTTTATGATTATGAAGCCCCTGGTGATGTCCGTGGGGGATGCCGTGGTGGTACGAAGTAGGTATGGAACCTTTAGTGGGACAGTCCAAACTATGACGATAGGAAGGACTGGACCACCTTGTGGGGAAATTTGTGCACCCTTGGCCAAGGTTAAGAAACTTTCCGGAAAGCCGTGTTCCACGGTACTGGACAACGCGAAAGCATCGGCCACACTATGATTAGACTCTTGCGTGCGTATCCTTGGTGTGTTTTTGGAAAAACGCCGGTTTGGAGCCGTGTGCTGGTTGTCGGCCAGTGATAAAATTGAGGAACTGGCGGGATGGATTGCATCTCCCCCAGGGCCGCCCAACCCCATTAATCTCTACTGATATATGATTAGAATTGCGAAAAGTTTTGTTTTCAAAAACAACTTTGCATAAACTTGGCTTTCTCGCCTTGTCGATAAAACTCAGCCTATCCTTGAAAATCCCTTGCATAATCTTACCCCTTGTGTTAGGCTTACTGAGTACCTTAAGTACTCACCCTTGCTTAAACTATTCAGAAGATGAGCCCGACTATGACTTTCAAGCTGATGGTGATGAAGAGTAAAGTTTGGCCTTCACTCAAGTGGTGCCTGTAGAAGTGGAGCCCTGTCGTCTTCCGCTAGAATTAGTGTTAGCCTGGTTGCTGCGTCAGCCTTTGAGCGTGATGCTTGTGAGTGTTGTGGCTGCTCGCCTCTTCTGTATCAAGACCTTTATGTAATAAGAAGGCTCGGTAGTATAAATAAAGTATTTGTTGTGAAGCATTCTGTGAAAGTGTCGTATCAGCAACTGATCCAGGGACTGATACGGTAAACACTAAGTACTTCAGAAATAGGGTACGACAATCCTAACCGCAGATTACCTGGACAAAAGGGCTGGAATAAAAAAAACTCGTAGCAGGAGACTGTAAAGCATTTGTTGATGTCGTGCCCTTGTGCACAAGAAGTCGCACACCAGGTTTGTTCTTGGTTCCATTTTGCTGGTTGCTCGAGTCCAGACGCCTCAAATGAGAACCTTGCTGCCTGTCTAAATGTAGCGTTACGAGCCATGGATAAACCGAGCAGATGACTAGTGACGGGCATGCTTCTGTATATTTGGCGGAATACGTGGAAGGAGCTGAATAGGACTTTTGACGGCATCCACCGTTCGAGTCTCCAGGTCGCACTGCAAGAAAAGGAAGAACTAGACTGCTACCTGATAGCAACTAACAAAGCACATACTCCCTCCGCTTTTAAATTGTTGACGCCATTAACTTTTTTCGTTACGTTTGATCATTCATTTTATTCAAAAATTTAAAAATTTATCATATTTGTTATGATTTATTTTATCATTAAAAAAGTTAAAATATACCTTGTAATTTTGCATGTTTGAATTAATATTGTAAATAAAACGAATGGTCAAACGTAACAAAAAAAGTCAATGGCGTCAACAATTTAAAACCTGAGGGAGTAATCAGCAAGAATTGCAAATGGATGGGAATACAGTTCAGCTGCTGTCTGCACCCTGAACCGACCTGTGCTTCTTTGTTGGTTGTAGTCTTTTTGCTGGCAGCTTTTCTCTTCTTTTTTTTTTTCATTTTTTAGCTTTGTTTTTCTTCTATTGTTTTTTCTGTAGCTAGAGGCCTGGCCGACGTCTTCTTTTTATGAACTTCTAAGTCTTTTTTTTCCTGCCCTAAACTTTGCAGCTACTGCTGCTATGCGGAGTGCCTGTCACCTTTGTTTTCCTGCTTAATGAACTAAGAAGCGTGAGGGGATGTTCATCCTATCATCCGAGAAGGAGATGACAAACCCTTCTTTGCTCTGATTCATTCTGGTTAATTAGCATTGAGATACACGCGGAGACACTAACTTCGAACTGTTGAAGATCATTGTTGAGGGCCTACTGCATGTCTGCCTCTCGAGGTCCGCACGGGCAGCAACTCGCCCCTTGAGCGCATCAACACGGTCGAATTTTTGCAACTTGATGGATTCACCAGAAACTGATAATAGGTCAACGGCCAAGGCTATACTGAAAATCCTTGAGAACCAGCGCTGCGTGTATCCTGTATTTGTGCTGCGGTGCTGACAGAGTCTTCTAGTTCAAGTACAAACTAAACAAATAACCGAATAATTTAAGGAAGCAAACATGGAAGACCATTTCCATGACTCATGCGCTTACTAAATCTAGTTGGCAACCAGCTCAGTTTACACGTTGACCCTATCGCACATGGTTGATCAACAGAAAAACAACTTCGAGTGGAAAGTCGCCGCTGTCTGTACTATATGCATAGCATTCGTTAACTCATTCTGTAAGAGAGAAACATGTCTATTTCCCTCTAAAACAATTTTGACTGTGTTCGACCCTTGAAAAACTTTTGATCCCAACACGTACGAAAACCAGGTCAATCCACTTCTTAAATTTCTTTATTTTCTATCACCTTATGTAGAATATGAAAACACATGCAATTGATCACGAAAAGTTTTGAAAAAATATATTATAGATATAATATGACATCATCCGTCATAGTAAAAAATCATCTTAAAAAATTGTTTAGGTGAAAAGGAAGGGAAAAACTATGACAAGGAAATGAAGATTCTCAGTTTTTGTAGTTTCTGGAGTTAATAATGATACAAAGTTAAGTTGTGTTTAGCCGTAGTGTACAAAATAAAGGAATATATTGAGGAAGTAGAATAAATATATTCAACAGTAGTATCAAAAGCCATGTTTCTCATCTGTGATGTTAGATCGGTATACTCTACAATAGTAATGTTAAAAGTAATGCTATGAGAAAAGATGACAATTGGAATTATTCGTAGGATGGAGGTGCAAACATTTAACTGTAACCTCTTTATTAATCAATATTCAGCCTATGTTTAGTAGGAGAATATAACCTGCTTTTAGTTAGGATAACGGCGGTTGATTGCGACCTTTCCTGTGCTGTTGATGTGCATGTCATGGTAGGCTTCCGCGTTTTGGCAGCTAACTGATAAACATCGATTAAAAGACAAATGGTACGTACACACCGTCAACTGGTAGAATTAGTAGTCTTCCCTGTTGAAACGATCAGTTATGTTGGTGGTTTGTACACGCAGTTAGGTACGTAGCTGATAACTTATGCATGTTTAATCCTCGGCTCAATAATGAACAAACGAACTGCCACTACGTGCATGCATCTAATCGTTAAAATGTGCATATATACAAACTATACTGTATACACGTGCTCACACACACATCGCACATGTGATGTATTTTGTTGAATTAAAAGCTTTGGTAGCTTACTACATTGTCCAAATCTAGCACATTTGAATTGAGAAAATTTAGGGAACTCCATTATAAAGTTGGCGGAGTTGTAAAATACCATCCCAATGCACATTTAGTTGAAGAACTAGTTCATCAACCCATGCGTCTGCACGGGCTAGCAATTTATACCGTTTGATTTCAATGTTTTAGACCGCTGTATTTTTGTAGTTTTGTATATTCAAATGCATATATGGATTTTATTCTGATGAAATAATTCATTTGTTTTAGTCACAAAGATAACGGTACCGGTAGAATGAATAGCATTAATTCAGCAAAATCAATCTCTTTTATTTTTTATTGGATCAAAATTTTAATCATTTGAGCATTTTCTGATGTTCCGCAAAAAAATGTGGGTATTTCGAAGAGAAACAAACCTTTTGGGGGCGAGAATGAAATCAATTGATGAGATTGATTTGCATGACGTCGTCATGCTAGCCATGCTAGCTCCGTCTAGAACAATGTAAGATGCTATTACCCTCACTTTTTCCATTAAATCTTAAACAGAACAAGCGATTAGTTATAGAAATTTTTCTTTAATGTCTAATTAAGTTGCCCCTGCCTGCCCTATGTCCAGACTAGCAGGACACGTGTACCCTCCATCGGTTTCTTTGGCATTAATTTGGACAGATTAAACCCACTATATTACAAAAGTCCGACTTTGCCTTAACCAAATGTGTGGACTTTGCCGACTGTTGTTTAAGGTTAATTATTGAATCAAAGATATAAAGCAAAAGAAAAATAGAACCTTTGTTTTTGGGTGGCTACCAGTCTATGCTTATATCTAGTTGTCATGATTTTAATAGTTTAGCAGATTTGAATACATTCAAATTCTCCAAGATCATACCGAATTTTCAAGTTTCTAAGATTTTCCCATGCTGAACATTCGGTACTACAAGGCACAAAGGGTATTTACATAATTTCAGTGATTAACAAAAGGTATCATACAGGGGTTCATGAAAAATACAAAGAAAAAAGAGAACTGTCCTAAAAAACGAATTTTCAACTTCACAACTTTTGCAGTGCTAATTTTCAAATTTTCTCCAGATTAGCTACATACACGCCTCAGATTTGGAGCAGCTCGCTGGGGCATCTTGGGTTCCATCTACGGTTAGTTCAATCATGACCCATCTTGGTAGTAATAATATGAAATATTTCCTTTAATGGAGATGGACGATTAATTACAGCCTCGAAGCGGAGAATTCTTGGGATCCAATTGCAACGAAGAATCAATGTGATTTGTTTGCGCGTTGACTTGCACATGTTCGACCTCTTTCGATAGCGGTCCCGACGAATAATTAAACAGAAGTAAATGGTAGACCTTAAATATAATACAATATACAGGGTGGTAGCCATTCTTTTCTTCGAGTTGCTCTGGTAGTTTTGCCACTAGCCCACGACGCAAGCCATTTGAAAATAACAAGTTGTACGTCGTTAGGACTGAATAAACTTTTGGACAACAGAACGTAAGGAATCCGTCAACCAAAGGTGGTACACTGGTACTTAGCTTTGACAGGGTCTCACATGCATATTCATATGCGAGCTCCTCAAGTTCATTGCACTCGTGCATGTGCACTCGGCTCCAGCGAACTCCTAGTGGACGATACAAATAGCCACTTGTTGCCCGCCCATCTGTATATATACGCTCCATCAGAGGTAGCTATTTCACAGCACAACCCGGCCGAAAGCGTAAGCAGAAAGAGGGTAAAGAGTGTAGAGGCACATTGCCCGTAGCCTACTGCTTACATTACTCTCTCTTTGATCTCCGGCAATAGGACGTCGGGCGGCCGACCATCACCGTACCCAATCCGATCCTCAGCATATTCCAGCAAACCAATTATGGGTTTAGAAGAGATGATATTCGAAATCTCTGGCCCGGCTCATATGATGGTTAAAAGTGGCGATGGCTCTTCCCAGATCAAGATGGAGGAGACCGACTGGTATGCACGTGCTCCAAGCATTCTTTCATGCGCTTTGCTCGGTGGAGCTTATACTTATTTCATTTCTCACAAGTTACATTTTGGTCTTCCAGTACATATTGCATTTTTGGCTTAATTAAACCTAGCTGATCTGGATCTAACGCGTGATCTCAGGGAGAACCAGGAGCACCGCCGGTGCATCACCGCTTGCCTTGTGAAAGGGGCCTACGTTCTGCAAAGCGATAGAAGCAAGCAGAGGCTGGAGCAGGACCAGCTCGCCCCGAAGTGGTGGGAGAGCTTCCACTTCCGCCTGCACCAAGTGCTCGAGTGCAAATGCATCCACTGCAAGATCCCTGGAGCCAGAAAGTGCACATACGGAGCCATCTTTGAGTACGTGCCCCCCGACGGCGCCGCGCACCACCGCAAGTTGGCTCCACGCTACATTGTTGCCTTCCGGGGCACCATGATAGGGGACCCGGCAAGTTGTGGCGATGTGGCCGCCGACATCAAAATCGTGCTCAACAGGCAGCACGGCTGCAGCCTTTTCAGTGATGCACGAGCACAGGTCCTTAAACTCGTGGAGTCCGTCGCCCCCGGAGGTGACGCAACCGGCAATGGCGCTGGCAGTAGCGCCGTCTGGCTTGCTGGCCACTCGCTTGGCGCGTCGATAGCCGTGGATGTGGGACGAGACATGATGACAAGGGATGATGGGCCCAGGTGGAACCTTCCGACGTTCCTCTTCAATCCGCCGCAGGTCTCGCTCGGTGCGGCAACTGACTGGCTACCCAAACCCCTGAAGAAACTGGCCAAGAGTGTGATACACCCCGCGAGCAATGTGGCAAAAGCCGCGGTGGTGACGACGTTTATGAAGTCCCACGAGCAGTACAAGGAACAGCTCTTCAAACAGCTGAACTCCTGGGTGCCGGAGATGTACGTGCACGAGCAGGACGTCATCTGCAAGGGTTTCATCTACTACTTCGAGCAGCAGCAGGAGATGCTGGATGGCCGGCCCTGCAGGTTCCGCCAAGAGATTGCCAAGATAGCGGAGAAACAGTCATTCCGAGACATGCGCGTTGCCCTGCACAGCAACGACGGGGATCAGCAGCGAATACAGCCACACCTCCTGCCGTCCGCGAGGCTGTGGACGAACTCCTCGAGTGACAGCGACTCGCACGGACTTCAGCAGTGGTGGAAGCCTGACTGTGAGCTGAAGCTGAGTAAACACAACTATTACTATTAGAGGACCGCGGGTCAATTGGTTCATTCATCGGAGCTCATGTTTGTTATAGATATGTGGTAGTGCCTTTTTTTAGTCTTAACTAGTAGCGTGGCCTAAAAAATTGTATTGTAGTGAGTGACCCCATTAACTTATTCTTTTTTTATCATCATTATTTCTCTATCTTTTTTATTTATTATTCTCATAAAAGGCATTAATGATTAATGTATAAAACTATACATCATGTATTTATACTGTTTGTAATAGAAATGGCGGTTAATGAAAAATACATGTAGAGGGGTATTTTAGGCTTTTATTTTTTTCTCTATCAATTATTTTTTTCATAATTCAGAGAACTATATTTTTTCTTTTTTATTATATTGTTGGGCTGCAATGGCCAACCATGGGTCAGTGAGATGCACTTCTAGTCTAAAGCTAGGTTGACTTCGATCAAAACGCATTGCATGAGGATTCCATTCCCTTCGAACACCTAATTGAAAACAGCATACCAGCAACATCTTGAGGTTTCATCTCATTGCCAATGCAAAATTTGACCCATTTCGTTCTGCAATAGCTCGATTCACAATACTTTTCAACATGAATTTATCATACTTTTTGTTGCTTGTTTTACCATGATTTGGGTATAAACATAACTATACACACCATATATAATTTTAATTTCTTCTTATGAACTTCAAGTTCGGCCTTGATTTTTAAAAGGTAGTACTAATATGAATTTGAAATCAACGGGTACTTCTAAGATGTAAAAGTGTTAGGTAAAGATCCAATGCAATCATGTAATATAACAAAAGCTAAAGTTGAGTTAAGCCCATGATGACCATTATTCTTCTAGAACATTGTACATGATAGAGGGACATTACAGATGACAGATGGTTGATAATTTTGTTCCCAATGTTTCTGTACCTTATTCTCAGGTTAGCTTCCCAATCATTAGTGGAATCAGTTCAAGACTAATTTGCAGGATGCTTAAGTGGAGCAGGGCGAAGACTCATTATGCGTTTGAGTAGGCTACAATTTTGTTCTAGATCCGCCACTGTGTGTATAGCTTACACATTACTAATATCTTGATTCCATGTTTATCTTCTAGGTCTTGAATTGCTTAGCTTTCTTTAAGAAATGCAACTTATTAGATTTATTACTGCATAGTAGAAGTAGATCAACATTATTGTTGATGCACTATTGTGCTGCGTTTTAACTAGCTTCGTCTTACTTCCCGGGGGTGTTCGTTTCCACCCCTCTAAATTTTAGAGGGGTCACATTAAAGAGAATCTTACAATTTTTATGTACTAAACAAAGTCAAATTACAAAACTAACTTCAGAACCCCTCGACTAATTCGCGAGACGAATCTAATGAAAGTAATTATGAGGCGATTAGAAGATGGTTACTGTAGCATTACTGTAGTAAAATATAGATTAATTAGGCTCATTAGATTCATCTTGCAAATTAGCACCCATCTGTCAGATAGGTTTTGTCATTAAACTTATAAATAAAGTTTAAATGTAAAGATTCTCTTTGATGTGATAGGCCTAAAATTTAGAGGGAAGGAAACGAAGGTCTTTAACTTTAACGTGGTCAAAAAACACCAGGAATGGCAGAGATTTTAGAAGAATAAATGCCTACTCACCCGTAAACGGGTGGTGCGCATGCATAATGCAAGAGTGGAGGCAATGATGAGGTGAGTCTTAAACAAATGACAACAACTCGACCCTTTCTCTGCGGAATAAAACGTGGATATGGATATATATGTCTCTGATTCTCTCTTAAGATGAAAAACAATGGAGATGGAGTATATATCCTTTCTGGTACTGTACATTTCGGTCGTGTCGCTTCGCTATCAAGCATCAGGTGGATATTTTGAGTCACAAATAAGCAGGACCGAAGGTGTCAACCAAATGTCTGATTTTGACAGGGCAAGCTCATATTAAATTACCGACAGCACTTCTCCATGTCTCCTTCCAGTAGCTTCTAACAGAAGCTCCTAAAGTTACATGGAATCGTATCTATGTATGTAATTTGAATTTGCTTTTAAATAGGGATTTACTGTTCGCTATATTCTCGCAACTTGTACAAGAGATAGGATAGCGTACATGTCGTGGCACCAAATGAGGTCAAGTGGTCTATATAAATAAGCACCACGCAGTGTTAGCTCCTTCACGCCAAACCCAATACCTACTGCTGGCCGATCATCACTTGTATCTCAGATTCTCAGCTCGAGCTGATGGGTTCAGAAGGGGCATTTGCCATGTCCGGCCCGAAGCATTTGATGGCGAGAATTGGCGAAGGTTCATCGGTGACGAAGACGATGATTGACTGGTAATATGCCCGTGCGCTAGCTTGATGATGCATACATATATCAGTTGTTCGTTCGTTGATATTAGAAATGGCAATGTACTATTTTTACTTGTGGAATGACACGTCTGCGCCCGATGAGTACACAAAACATGGCATATGTTACTGTTCACGGTGTCATCAATTGTACAGAGAAAGACTTCCCATGCCCGTTGCAGAAGCTAATCTGTTCGAACTGCTGCTCGCCATATATTTTAGGGATAACGACGAGCACCGCCGGTGTGTCGCCGCCTGCGCTGTTCAAGGGATCTACGCGCTGGAGAACGACCAAACCGAGCGCAGGGCGCGGGCGTGGTGGGAGGGCTTCGGCTTCCGCAAGCGCGACGTGCTCAAGTTCCGGTGCGAGTGCGTGCTCTGCAGGACAAACCTGCTCAACTTTCGAAACGGCAACTCCACGTGCTGCACCTACGGAGCCATCCTGGAGCACGCGTCCCCGCCCCGCGCCGGTGCGCGCCACCCGTCGGCCCGCGCTACATCGTCGCGTTCCGGGGCACCCTGACGCGCCACGCCACGATCCTCGCGGACATGCACCTCAACCTCAAGATCCTGGTGAACAGGCAGCACTCCTGCGGCCGCTTCGGCCACGCCCGCGACGCGGTCGGCGGCCTCCTGCGCTCCTCCATCGCCGGCACGACCGCCGCCGCCGGCTGCAAGAAGGTGTCCGACGTCTGGATCGCCGGGCACTCGCTCGGCTCGTCGATCGCGCTGGACGTGGGGCGCGACGCGGCTGCCAGGGGAGGGTGCTACCTCCCCACGTTCCTCTTCAACCCGCCGCACATTTCACTTGCGCCCGGCATGCTGCCGCCCGTCCTGAACAGAGTGGCCAAGAGGGTCATCTACCCGACGAGCTACGCGGTGAAGGCGGCGCTGGGGAAGACGGTGATGCGCTCCCTGGAGAGGGACATGGAGGAGCTGTTCGAGCGGCTGGCGCCGTGGGTGCCGGAGATCTTCGTGCACGAGAGGGACGTCGTCTGCCGGGGCTTCATCGACTACTTCGAGCAGCGGAAGAAGATGCTCGACCGGTTCCGCCGCGTCGCCAAGGTCGGGATGAAGCTGTCGTTCCGCGACATGCACGTGCACATTCTTCATCATAACTCCGGCGAGGAGCTGCATGTGTGGCCGCACCTTCTGCCTTCGGCAAGGCTGTGGAAAACCTCGAGCGGCGACGACCCGCACGGACTTCAACAGTGGTGGCAGCCGGACAGCAAGCTGAAGTTGATCTCTACGCCATACAACTGTCATGAAGCATAGAGATATCCCAAAATCGTCAGAAATAAATACACATTCGCCATCCTCTTACTTTCTACAATAGTGATTTAATCTACGAGAGCATGCATGCATGCAAGCATCTCTGCTCAGTGAAAAAGTTTGTACCCTTTTACGAGATGGTCTCAGTGTCGCATAGTGTGATTCAATATACTCTCTCCAAACAGATTTGTAGCAATATGCTAAATCAACTGTCAAAGCTATCTTGTTTTCATAGAGTTTCCATGCGAAAGCTTGGTAAAACTAATCCAAATTTTTCGGGCGCCGGCCGCAGCTTCTTAGCTTGCTACTCCATAAAATTTGAACAATAAATACAAGTCGTGCGAGAACAAAAAATACATGTTACAAGAGGTAAACTAGCTTAGCTAGCGTAAATAGTTTCATTAGTAAAATTAGATAAAATTTTGTTTAGGGAGCTAATTATACGGACGAACTAATTAATTTAATTGTGAGCAGTATAGCAAATTAGCCTTGATGCGGAGCAAAGAAAAAGAAGAACCTGAACAACCAAAACCCCCCACCGTCTTGAGTATTTAAGGTATGATATGATCGATGCAAGGCACATGTCAAATTGTTTTCTCATTTCTTTACATCTATGGTAGTTGGAGTAAGAGAACAAGATTAAGTATGTGTTAAATATGTTCATAGGTTGTTTTGTATATATGTGTAAAGGCTACCAAACCCCTTACGTACCAAAGCTTTGAGTTAGTCATCCTACGTTCGTAGAAACATGGCACGGTCAATTGATCAAATATTGTGTTGATATGTGACAAATGTCACTTGTTCGGACAGCGCACTGACACTTCTTTCTGCTGTCTAATTTGCATGTTGAACCCATGCATCTGGATGTAAAAACGGGCAACGGCTATAAAACATCAGGAAAATTCGACCAAAGAAGCCGCACACCAACAAAAAGGAGAAAAGAGATAATAAAACCTAGGTGCTGTTGGAAACACACGCTGCGCTTGGAGCAACGTTTTCAACCAAAAAAAAAGCTATGTTTCTTCCTTTCAAAATTATTCCTGCAGTAAAATAAAGAAGATTCCATTTCCTTTCTTCAACGGAAGCGTGTTTTTTGGAACCTTCTTATACAATTTAATCAAATGCTTTTTTTTGCGGAAATTTCATTAATATTGAAGCATATTACATCCCGTGATTACAAAAGCATCCCAATCAACGCTAATTCCATTGATGGGAGACAAAAAACCTTGGAAGAGCCGCATTTAGGATCACCCATCCCCGACGGATATGCCACGGACGAAAACTCCGATCTGAAAGAAAATGGTCATCTCACCATCCACCATCGCCATCCTCATCTCCGACGGGAGAAAACTGAAACCCAACCCTTTCGCAAAAGAGGGGTAGACTCATATTCTACATGCAAACAAAAAACTTGTTGCCGTCGGCCTGTAGCTGAACCCAACATCGCCTCCTTCATCATATTCGCACCCGGGAGGAACAACACAAATCCGAGCAACATCCAGAAGAATGTCGCCGGAAACCAAACTCTCACTAGCCCACAATCATAGCCATGAAGAACCACGACAAGACAAAGGATGGGCCGGAGTACCTTATTTTTCATCGATGATGGTCCCTTCGACTCGCACCACCGCCAAGACGTGTCCTCCTCCAGTGCTCCATGCCGACGAACTTGACGACGCCGCACCGCCACCGCCACCCTCTTCGACTGAACCACTAGAAAACTCTAACCCTAACAAAAAACATAACCCGAACAAACACCGCGGTTATTTGTGCATATAATAACGTTGTCTAAAAAATAACAACGTTATCTATAATTTCTGTCTACTGGGACCTTCGTTTATAATAAATTTTAAAGAAATATAGAAAAAATTTAGTGGATAAAAGATAAACTTTGTTATGTTTTGGAAGTTTCTAACAAATTTCCAAGTCTCATTTATTTAATATTATATTATGTTTTCCCCTGTGATTCAGGGCTGATGATGAATGTTGTGATAAGAAAGAGGCTACATATACCCAAAGATTTTTTTTTTTTGCGAATTACATATACCCAAAGATGGAGAGGCTGGAAGTATTTTTCTTTATCTACTGTAAAACAGGTGAGCATTTTTTTAGCGATGAAACTCAAGGAAGGAGTCAACAAAATACTACCTTTGACAAAGTCTCTGTTCGTCAGCTTCTGACATGTATATGCAACTTGGGCCGGCCCTGACATATCATAGGCCTTAGGGCAACACTAATTTATAGACCCTCCACAAAGTCTTACTGTAAATAATTTTTTTTAATTCATCACAAAACTTTGCTTTCACAACGGTGACAAAAGATGGAGTGTTCCATACACTCAGCAACGAGCCAGGTCAGCTGGAAATCCATAAGATTCTCCTCTACTCCTTGACTAATTACTAGAGTTGACGAGATGAGAGAATAATAGAATACACAAGGTAGAGCAGCGCATTTGTTTTGGGAAAGACGAAAGGGAAGAGGAATTTTAGGTAATTATGCCATATTTAACAAGTGAGAGACAAGCTAGCCTGCGATGTGTTTCATGTTGCCTATTAAAAGCTGTTATAATAATAATACTTGTTGGAGGAGGAAAGGAAGTTCCAGGAGAACCTATCCTAGTCCTACTCCGTATGTGGGCAATTTACCAAAGGACTCTCTCTCCTAGTAGGAAAGGAGACCCCCTACCCCGAGTATAAATAGTGGAGCACCCCATGATGTAAACACACAAGTCTATTCAGAATAATAAAGAGAAGGCTCCACCCTACATTGTGTCTCGCCTCTTGTCTACTTTTATTGTTGTTCTCTCCCGTCGATAGCGTTATTACAACACGTTATCAGCACGCTCTGCGGAGCTAGTAGAGGAGAAGCCGAAGTCGCCGAGAAGGAGTCAGCGAGTTCTTCAACTCGCCGCCTCGGGATTCGCGCCGCCTCGGGAAGCGCGCCAACCTTGGGAATCGAGCCGCCTCGATTTCCGTGCTCGACGACATCGACGTCCGCGCCAACACGAAGCTGTTGACGGGATCGGGTACGACTACACGGCTTCTTGATCGTCACTGCATCGACTTGCGCTGCATCAACTCGCGATCGTCTACATCACGCCCGAAGGTGAACTTTTGCTACCTGTAGTTTAGCAAGATCGCGATGGCTCGTTGCTGCCATGGATCGAAATCCCCAAAGCTTCACCCCGAACCAGATTTTTCTAAATCTGGATTTATTGCGTCCCTACATCTAGTTATGTTAGGGTCACCGAATCGAATTGCATAGCATACACAGTAATGGGGCTTGTAGCCACCACTGTCGCCGACGAGCACCGCCGGCGACCACCACATGTCCAACATAAGTAGCTCGAAGGCTACCGTACACACAGCATACATCACAGCCAGCTGATACAGAGGGAAGAGGGGGAGGCTGCAGATCTAACCCTAGACCTAACCCTAACCCTAACCCTAGCCGGTTTGATGGAACTCGCCGGAGTACAAACTGCAGAGCCAACGGATGATCCAACGATCGCATATGTGGGCCTGTACATCCTGGTACCTCCTAACCCTAACCCTAGCTCATCGACGACGAGATCGAATCTCGCCGCCGACTTACCTGAGCCGTGCACATGCTCGCTGGATCGAGCTGTACACCGCGCCGCACGAAGCCGCGCACCGAGCCGCACCTTGGCTCGGCTCGGTCTCCTCGCTGTGCGGGGCCTGCATCGTCGCCGCACTACCACCACGCTGCCGCACGACGGCGGTGACCCGCCGCGAGCCTCAAGCTCGCTGGGCCCGGATCCGCGCCCGAAGTTACCGGATCTGACCTCGGGGCCAACGGTTCTGGGGGTCCTGGACCCCTCCGCCGCAAGGAGGGCCCCGGGTCTTCGTCCTCCTCGCGCACGACGGCGGTGAGCTCGCCGCTCACCTACCGCCGCCTTCCCGCGCCACCACGACGCGCCCGCAAGTCGCGCGCCGCCGCACCGCCTCCGCGACCCCCACACCGGGTCCGCGCGCCGCCACCAACCCGGCGACGAGCTCCGCACGAGCTCGCCCGGGGGACCCCAGCTCCTCCTCCGCGCGCCATGGCGCCGCACCGCGACCGCCGCCGCGAGCTCGTCGCACGAGCCCGTTCGCTGCCGCCGCCGCTCGGGTGAGAGGAAGAGGAGTGTGGGGAGGGAGTGAGCGGATAGGGTTTCAACCCTATCCGTCTTGCTCTTATATCCGGCCGGGCAGGCCGGCCTGGTGGGCTGGGCCGGGGTGGGCCGGGATGGGCTGAGCTGGCCCACTGGGCCGGCCTGTTTCGGAATAAACAGAAAAAGAAAATACGAGGAAATTCGGTAAAATCTGAAATTTTGCGAAATACCCCCTGAATAAGCTAGGAATTGCGGTTAAGTCTTGAATTTTTGCAGAAAAGACCTTGAAGTTTTCCATATTAGAACCCGCAGTCCTAAATTTTTGCAAAAAGGTCCAGATTGTTCCGAAATTACGATTTGACCCAGAAAAATTGCAAAATAGACCCTGTAGTCTATGGAATTTGTTGAATTAATGTTATATTGCATATAACACCTTGGGTTTAAGGGATTTTATGTCAGAAACGTATAAGCTTGCTGTTTTTGCTGTTTAATCCTCCTGTTTGTGCATATTTACTGTGTAACTTGATCTGAAATCATGCATATCATGTTTAAGCAATTAAAATATGATTAAAAGTGCCTTTAATCATAGAAACATGGTTTTAGGACTTGCTCCGAGTTTTTAATCCATTACTTTATGCATTCTACAAATCTAGATTACTTGAAGTAATATTTATGTACATTGGTCCATCTTGTAGATGGGATACACACTTGACAAAAGTGGTGTTAACTTCCCCGAATGGAGAATCAAAATGCGCAATGAGCTGGAAGATGAAAAATTGTGGCATGTGATTTCACCACAGGAAGGTCCACATCCTACACTTTCTGAAAAAGTGAAAGCAAGGATATACATCAATCTACGACTTGATCCTCACCTGAAGGATTGGTACTCGTCGATGGAAGATCCTGAAACACTTTGGGATACGCTTTATGTAAGATACAGAAAAGAAATCTTGGTACTAGCATCCAAAGCTCAGCGTGAATGGGATAATCTGAAATATTCCACATTTATATCGTTTGAGGATTATGATGTTGAACTCAGAAGGATTGCTAATGACAGATGGATGAGTGGCACCATCATCACAGAAGATGAAATGATCCAGAAGACACTAGATGCCATCAATCCTAATGAAGATGTGCAATCGGATAAGTTCTCTAGCCAAGATTATTCAACGTATGAAGAACTAGCTAGAGACTTGATCTGGGACCAAGAAGCATGCAAGCGGGACTATTTGCATGCAGTCATGGAAAGTCCTCATGAAATAAAATGTCGAAAGTGTGGTCTATCTGGTCATTTATCCAATACATGCCAATCTCCTCTATACATCAGGAAGATATTCAACTCATATATCATTGAACATGAGATTAAGAGAACAGAATTCTC
This sequence comes from Eragrostis nindensis, assembly GCA_012490785.1. Lineage (NCBI taxonomy): Eukaryota > Viridiplantae > Streptophyta > Magnoliopsida > Poales > Poaceae > Eragrostis > Eragrostis nindensis. The sequence goes on from JAAXCT010000231.1 coordinate 211,485, forward strand.
ACGATTCGATGTTCTATTTGAAAATCTTGAAGATTATGAGATGGAATATTCAGATAATGAGGATGATGAACATATGGCACATCAAGAAGATGATGAATTCATATATCAAGAAGATGATGAAGTCAATAATGTTGAAGATAACGACATGGATAACTATAACACCAGATATACATCTGACGATGAACATGAAGTGATAGTCATATCAGATGATGAAGAATGATGTACATGGAGACATGAAATAATTCTCCCTAGTTATTATACTATCTAGCAGATGGTTTGAGTAGTAGTTATGCATTTAGTTTTAAATTCCTGCAATGAATTAAGTGGATTAATGTAATCTCTAGTAGAGACCTCGTTTTTAATATATAGAACTTGCAGTCTATATAATCGCCTTGGTTTTTCTTTTACCTTGTCGTTGTTTGGCTTTTCCTTGAAGTATTTGCCTTTGTTTTGCCTACAAGTGTAGTACAATGGAAGAGGAACTATGTCTTGTAGACTGTTGCACCACTAGCACAGTTCTTAGGGATACTCGTTATTTCCAAACACTCAGAAAGTATGAAGAAGGAAACGACTCTCATTGGAAATGGGAGAAAGATTGTGGGTTCCGGAAGGGCAACCTTTACTCTCCCTAATGGAACGACATTAGTAATCCAAGCAGCATTACTATATCCAGACGCAACTAGAACGTTGCTGAGCTTCAAAGATATCCGTGCAAATGGTTTTCATGTAGAAACTAATGACGATAATGGCGAAGAACGTCTTATCATGACTAAGAAGCACGGAGATCAGAAAACTATTGTGGAAAGTTTCCCCTCCTTTAAGGAAAGCATGTACTACACCTATATTAAACTACAGAATGGCTTAGCTGCGTTTAAAGTGATCTTGAAGAATCATGAACCATACAGAATATGGCATGAAAGACTTAGGCACCCAGGAAGTAATATGATGGGCAGAATCTTGAAGAATTCTAGTGGGCATGAATTGCAACCGAGACAATTTCCTAATAATCTTGAAGATTTCTTTTGCGCTGCATGTGCAACTGGGAAATTGATAACTAGAACCTCTACATTAAAACTTCATGCAGAAGATACACCATTCCTTGAAAGAATACAAGGAGATATCTGTGGACCTATTAGTCCCTTCTCAGGGCCTTTAGATACTTTATGGTATTAATAGACGCCTCCTCGAAGTGGAGTCAAGTATGTCTATTGTCCACTAGAAATCATGCTTTTGCACGCCTTACATCCCAAATAATTCAATTGAAGAATAATTTTCCAGAGCATAGAATTAAATCCATTCGCATGGATAATGCCGGAGAATTTACCTCGAAGGTATTTGATGATTATTGCAAGTCATTGGGAATAAAGGTAGAACATTCTGTTCCTCATGTGCATACGCAAAATGGTTTAGCAGAATCGCTAATTAAGAGGATCAAGTTAATTGCAAGACCACTATTATTGCATAGTCAGCTGCCTACCACTTGTTGGGGACATGCTGTGCTACACGCTGCTGCTCTCATACGACTTAGACCATCTGCTAAAGTTGAAGAATCACCATTAGCATTAGTGCAAGGGAAGATACCGAATATCTCTCATTTAAAGAATTTTGGATGTGCCGTATACGTCCCTATCCCACCACCTCAGCGATCACAAATGGGAGCTCAACGTAAACTTGGAGTTTATGTGGGTTTTGAGAGCCCATCGATCATAAAATATCTTGAGCCTCTCACTGGAGACTTGCATACGGCTCGATATGCTGATAGTATCTTCAATGAAGACCATTTCCCGGCATTAGGGGGAGGATTGTACCTCAAGAAAGAATGCCGAGAAATAGAGTGGGAAACTCCTGGAATCCATGGAATGGATCCTCGCACTAAAGAAACTGACCAAGAAGTTCAGAATATCATCCACTTGCAGAGGATTGCTAATGAACTGCCAGAGACATTCACCAACACACAGGGAATTATGAAATCTCATATACCAGCAGTAAATGCACCGGAAAGAATTGAAATACCCCATGAAGTGGGAGCTCAAATGGAATTCCAAACTAGAGCCACTACCTCACTAGCTAGAAATGCTAGGAAGAGGGGGAGTGAACCGGTTACAAGGGTATCGAAGAAACCCAAAGTACAAGCACAAGCTAAGGCTCCTAGGAGACGTCCGATGGAGCGTAAGCGTAAGCTTGGTACTAATGAGAATCCCGTGAATGGTGAAATGAGTGTACACGAAGTACCGAAACCGGATATTCCAGATCTGAACATACCTATAAGTGATGATCTGGACCATGACGAAAGAATCATGGAGAACTCAACACACTATGTTAAGACAGGAGAAAAGTATGATAGAAGAGCCCAGAATGTCGACACATATTTTGCAGAAAAGATTGCCCACATCATTTATGAGGTTGAAGAACCCAAATCAATGAAAGAATGCAAGCAGCGTTCTGATTGGCCAAAGTGGAGAGAAGCAATCACTGCAGAACTAAACTTGCTTAACAAAAGACAAGTCTTCGGACCAGTCTGCCTCACCCCTGAAAGAATGTATCCCGTAGGATACAAATGGGTATTCGTCCGGAAGAGAAACGAAAAGAATGAGGTCGTAAGATACAAAGCGAGATTAGTAGCTCAAGGTTTCACGCAGAGACCAGGTATCGATTTCGATATCACATACTCACCTGTAATGGATGGAACCACATTCCGGTACTTGATCTCTCTAGCAGTAAATATGGAATTGCAGATGAAATTGATGGATGTTGTGACAGCGTACCTGTATGGGTCGTTGGATACTGAAATCCACATGAAGGTTCCAGAAGGAATTAAAGTCCCAAATGAAGAAGAACGCAACTTATATAGTGTGAAGCTGCAAAGATCACTATATGGCTTAAAGCAATCTGGAAGAATGTGGTATAATAGGCTTAGTGAGTTTTTACTGAAGAAAGGATTCCTGAAGAATGAAGACTGTCCTTGTGTATTCATTAGAAAATCAGAGATGGGATATTGTATAATATCCATCTATGTCGATGGTCTAAATATCATTGGAACGACACAAGACATCGAGGAAGCTAGTTCATTCCTGAAAATCTGAATTTGAAATGAAGGATTTAGGAAAGACTACATTCTGCCTAGGCTTGCAGCTAGTGCATACCCCAGAAGGTATACTAATGCACCAGTCGAACTATACCAAGAAGGTATTAGAGAAGTTCAGTATGAGTAGTGCATACCTACTCAGAACCCCTATGGTTGTGAGGTCACTCGATGTAGAGACCGACCCATTTAGACTAAAAGAGGAACATGAGGAAGTATTGGGACCTGAATATCCCTACCTAAGTGCTATCGGAGCGTTGATGTATCTAGCAAATGGTACAAGACCCGATATTGCCTTTGCTGTTAATCTACTAGCAAGATTTAGTGCAGCTCCAACCAGAAGACATTGTAATGGCATTAAGCATATCCTTAGATACCTTAGAGGAACAGAAGATATAGGATTGTTCTTCCATAAGAAAGGAAATGTAATCCTAGAAGGATATACAGATGCTGGGTACATGTCGGATCCACACAAATCATTCTCGCAGACTGGTTATGTGTTTCTCTGTAGTGGAACTGCAATTTCTTGGAGATCTACGAAGCAGACGATGGTGGCTACATCAACAAATCACTCAGAGATTATTGCCTTGTATGAGGCATCTAAAGAATGCACTTGGTTAAGAAGAATTACTCACCATGTACTGAATACATGTGGAATTAAAGTGAGTAAAACCCCTACCATTATCTATGAAGATAATGCAGCTTGTATTGCACAAATACAAAAGGGATATATTAAGTCTAAGGTCACGAAGCACATTACACCTAAATTCTTCTTCACACATGAAATGCAAGAGAATGAAGAAATTATGGTGACTCATGTTCGCTCATGTGATAATCTTGCAGATATGTTCACTAAGGCCCTACCTGCTAAATCTTTTGAAAAGCATAGGCATGGTATAGGAATGAGGAGACTTAAAGATGTGTGTAAATCAGGGGGAGAATTCTCTTGAACACATAAATCCTAACACTATAGTCAAGAAGACAATATATAGTAAATTCTAGAAGAATATAGCATTGTACTCTTTTTCCCTCATTTGAGTTTTTACCTAAAGGTTTCTCAAAAGAAGAGGTTTTTAACGAGGCATTGTGTGCAATATGAAGCAACGGTACCATGTACTCTTTTCTCCATTTTTCCCACTGGGTTTTTATGAAGGAGTTTTTAATGAGACATGTGTGTCGTCGTAAAATGCCCAAGGGGGAGTGTTATAATAATAATACTCATTGGAGGAGGAAAGGAAATTCCAGGAGAACCTATCCTAGTCCTACTCCGTATGTGGGCAATTTACCAAATGACTCTCTCTCCTAGTAGGAAAGGAGACCCCTTACCCCGAGTATAAATAGTGGAGCACCCCATGATGTAATTACACAAGTTTATTCAGAATAATAAAGAGAAGGCTCCACCCTACATTGTGTCTCGCCTCTTGTCTACTTTTGTTGTTGTTCTCTCCCGTCGATAGCGTTATTACAACATAATCAACTTTCCTCGTCTTTCTTTTGATTGAATTGCTAGTTGTGTATTTGATTTTCACAATGGAATTACTTTTTTCTTTTTGCGAATGACAGACATGGAATTACTGGTAGTTCTGATTTCCAAATTATTACTCCACCTGTACACAAAGTCATGCCAACACAGTGAATTCAGGCTGCCAACTTTTATTTGACACCGGCAATAGTCTTTCGTTGAAGCAATCTTCGGTTGACCAAGTGCAGCTCGAAGTTTCTTCGCAACAGCTCATAGATATCAAGACATGGTCTTGTTTGACTAGGAGTGCCTTGGACTCCTCCCTCCGCAGATGACATGTGAATCCTTCTTGGTTCTCATGATACAATATTTGTTTTTTTTTTCTTTTTTCTTTTTGCAATGAAGATACAATCTTTGTTAACTGCGATGGCCGTGCAAGATGGGAGTGGTGTGTAGTTAGTCTACCAATTTCAACTTAGATATCTTGGTGTCTAGTTCTTTTTTTTTTTTTTTTGAGGGCATGGTGTCTAGTTCGTTTATCATACCCTCAGAAAAAGAAAATTTATCAGATGAAAAGGTATAGATTCATCTCGCAAATATATTTTAAATTCTTAATACTATTTAGTTTCAAGCATACTTTTTTGTTTAAATCAAATGACAAATTGTAATTTAGGAACATGTGTATGTCCAAAGCATCAGTTTTTATGACTACTAAGTACTAACCATCAGCATATGCATATGCTTCTTGAGCTTTGTGTGTCGACACTGTAAAGTCGACAAAGGAAATCATAAAAGCACCCTAACATTCAAGTCTCTGTTGGACCCGTTTTTTATAGACATTTCAAGAAAATTTTATTGTCTCAAAATTGTTTCCCACTAGTATAGAGAACATCTCTTCATGATCATCATCTATTAGTAATGATAAACTGGTATCTCAGCCTGCTTACTAACTAAGCACCCTATGCAGGATCACAGTACATTCACGTGTTGGTCAGCTGACAATGATCTCTTCTCTACATCGGACATACACAAGAGACAACGAGAGTAATCAAGTAGCATAAGCTGCTGCAAAATCATGTAGTTCGTCTGGATCATGAATGATAGAAATCTGAGCTTCCTTGGGAAGTGAGTCATCCTCCACGATAGGTTCTGCTTCAGCAGGCAACTCATTGCAGTGGATGGAGAGAGTGCGTTTTTCTTGCTGAAATAACCTGCAAATAGACAAGATAATAGCTAAGGTAATGCCTAGATAGCGATTAGGGACCAATACAAGGAGAATGCCAGCACTTACGGGTTTTTACAAAGCATTGGGCTATGAACTGTTACAACATATTTGCAGGAAGAGATCTCCTTTATTGAACTGATCAGTACAGTGGGTTCCGAGCAAACAAATCTAACCTGTAGGACGAAGGCATTGCGCAGAGTCAAATATACAGAAATACACGGTACAGTTATCAAATTGATGTACAAACGGAATACAACTCGTCAGGCTAATAGTAGTCTATTGTCTTTCTCTCACCTCTGTCTCTCGAGGTATATCTGTGAGATCACAGACAGTTCCATTCGTGTACAAATGGACGTGATACCTGCAACAAAACATAACAGTAAACCAATCATTCAAATGAACATTTCTTCAAGATATATCATATCATTTCCTCCAACACTTTCAAGACATTTAGTACAGCACCTCTTAGAAATATCTTTCAGGTGATGATCTTCATCAGCAAACTCAGCGTTGCTGTTCTCATGGTAAGCAGCAGTTGCATTATCATCGTATTCACCTAGGACATATTCTTGAATAACCTTCAAGAAAAGAAACACAATTTACAGAGCAGTTCTAGATCTCTTACAACTGTGTCCCGCATAGACGACAAAGCACAAGCATAACAGATTGTACAAATTCAAAAACTTTACTTGACATGATGTGATGTTATTCAAAGTAAATGCATAGTATTTTCTTTATTCAGATGCAACTTTCAGAACATATTTCTCCGGTTAATGCTTGCAATTCTTGAATGAAAGAACCCAAATTTTGACACAATGATGGAAAGAAAGACAAAACAATAATACAATAATCATATCACCAAGATAAACAAGAAATGAAAGAAGAGAGCTTACCTTCTCACCCTCTACGTGAACCTGCCGAATTTTCCCATGATAACAGAATTCATAAGACCACCAACCTTCATGCTGCGTCAAAACAAAATAATGATCAGATTTTTTTAATTCAAGCATTATTTTTACCAGGCACGCGTGCAGATAACTGAAAACACGGTGTGAGCATCTCATGCATAAAGAAAGAGTTGCATGCTCACCCTGTAGAAGCATTGATCCTTGAGAACCTCGAGCAGCTCATCTGGCTCCTTTGGTTTAATTCTCCGTTCACTTTCTATTACAAAATTGCTTGCATTTTGTGGGAGCATCGACTTCATGGTTTTAGTCTCTTCAACTGGTAAGAAGCATGTATAACGTTTCCCCTCGTGACTAGTCATTGGTTCCGATTCCTGGCCAATCTCCTGTTGATTACATCATAAATATCTCTAGTCAGGAGGACAGGGATCAAAATTTGGTTTATGCCAAGCAGCGCCATGTGGGGCAAAACTAATATTGGACAAGTAACGTTTTACGCCAAAATTTCACGAGAAACACTTGATTTAGCGCAGACATGGTAATTAACAACGCCTGAATCGTATTCAGCTACTTGTTGCAGACAATGACCAACAATAACTAGATGCTTTCCTTGTATCTTTGACTTGTATAGGATACACTGGTGAGTTAAAGTCGTTTCTAAACTCGAATTACCTGCAACTCTACTCTAGCCCACTAGAACCTTATTAACAATCAACGAGAAAACATAGATCAGAAATCAGATAAACAAACCAGAAGGATATCTTACCGGATGGAACGGAGAATCAGCAGAGTGGAACTCAACGTGGTACCTGGGTTCACGCGAACTCCGCCCAAAAGGCACACCTGCCACACACAGAGCAAAAATCAGTAATCAACGAAAGAGTAGTCACCGTAAAACGAACGGAACTCTCATACAGCCTATCGTCAATTTCATTTCCATATTCCAGATCACGAGCGCGCAGAGGAGGGGCCTTTTCAGCTAGAGGGAGCTAGACCTGGGCAAATCAAACCTACGGCTTATCGGTTCGATAAGGAATCCGTCGGGCACACCGAAGATGCATCGAAGAAGTACTAGAATTCAGTGGCGCCCGAGAGATCTAGCGTGGGCCTGGTGTGCTCACCTGAAGTGGTGAAGATCTGGTCGGCGGCCACCGTCCCGACGACCAGGAAGAAGAGCAGCACACGAGCCCCGCCGGCGAAGCCCATCGGAGAGGGCTAGTGCTCTCCTCCGGCTTCTCTCGTCAGCGTCCGTGTTTCGGTAGCAGTTCAGCCCTGGCCCTAGGCCCGAGATCCGTGCGTGACGAGACGAGACCGCAGCTTTACGCCTTCGAATAAGTTTTCCGCTTTCTAGGCACTCACTTACAGATCTTCTTCTAATCCTCTTGAAGAATACGCTTTCAGGGCTGGGTAGCGCAACTTGGAGGCGGCAAATCGTCGCGCGGTGGATGGCCACGCCCTCCTCACATTCTTGGCCACACTCTGATGGATGATGCATCGGGTACTTAATTGTCTCTGCGATATATGTTCTCCTTAAACAGTTGCCGCGACCCTTGCTGGTTTCCTGGTACGCCCCTTGCAGATCGAGCTTCAGCAGGCGTCGTGTTGGCCAAAGAAGAGAATCGAAGGCACTGGACCTCTGGAAGCTGCAGGAGTGCAGGGGCACTTTGGTCTTGTCCATAGCCTCTGGGGATATCATTTTCGTTCGAGTCTTGACTAACGCTAACATGCAGTGGAGCCGCCAAGCTGCCGCTGCCGGAGGCCATCATCGACACCGCTGAGCTGGGTAAGGAATGAATGTAGGAGATCCATATCGCAGTTGAGCATGCCGACGGAACGATCTGCTGGCATCGCGTTCTCTGGCGCAGCCACTTTTGGTCCCCGACGGCCAGGGCACAGCACATTCACATTGGCCAGGTTACTAGTACTACATACTACTTCAGGTAGAGTACTACTAGTACTCTATGTTTGGTACTAGTAGCACGGACGGGACGGCGCACTAAAAATCCAAACGCATGACACCAGAACAGAGCAGTTCGATCAGTGCTACTGGATCTAGCTAGGTGCTCCAGGTAGATCCACACGTGCCTGCGGCACCGCGCGTAATCGCTGGACGCCCACCACCGGCAGCCGCGCCGATCGAGCACACCCTGGCAGCGCGCGCCATGTCCTCGCCCGTCGCGGCGTTGCATCCAGGAGACCAGGACAGGAACCCCTGATGCAGTGCAGGCCTGCAGGAGGGAGCCGCGTGGACAGCGTGCGCCAGGCGACCCTCCTTGCCAGATTGCCTCTCTTCCGGCGCAACCCCGTCGCACGCAGTTCATGGCCAGAGTGGAACGGATGTACCTGAGTGGCCGGCCGGCCGGCCGCATGCTTGCTTGTTCCACTCCAAACCCAATACACGTAGGCCTCAAATCGAAATTCTTCGCTTCCTCCCCTCTCTGTGGAAACACTCTGAAGATATTCAATGTTGTACTACTAGTTCCATAAGCTGGTCTGGGAACCACCAATGCTCTGCATGCAGCAGAACATCACTGAAAGCGAGCAAGATAGGTTTCAAATTAAAACACGAAGAAACAAAGTAAGGCACGCTGCCGTAAATAGTCAAGGATAACTAACACTTGCCTTGATGACAGGCCTTTCTTGTGCCTTAATTGCAGGTGAAGCATTTGTCACGGTATTTGCCACGTTGGAGCAAAATTTTACCATCTTTGGAGTACGTGGTACCAATCATCAAAACAGAGAGAAGCAAAGCATGTGATCGTTGATCTCTCTCTACACAAGGGCAAGATGGATCGGTAAGTTGGGTCGTCGCTAGTTGCTAGCATCCTCGCTGATCGGTTCCGTTGGCTTCTTCCTCAACTCGTCCAACGCGAAGACAACGTGTTGGTCCATCCCGTCCTCGGCGGCTCCTCCCGGCGGTCGGTCGGCGGCGCGCGAAGCGGACAGGAGCAACAGCCAGTTGGCGGAACGGAAGACGGGCGCAGCAGCCAGAACGTCCTGTCCTACGGCTCGATCCCTCCTGATATATGCGGATGCAATTAACGCAACGGCGGCCGGTGGACGTTCAGCGATCGAGGGCACGTACGTGCGGATGGATGCCCAGCCGGTTCGATCTAGTACCTGGAACGCCTCGATCGAGCAGCACTCGCTGATCTATCGACCTGCTTGATTTCTTCTGGTGGCGCGCGCGTGTTTGGGGTGCATGGCAATGGCAGGCGAGGCCGTGGCGCTACCCTCTCCTCCCCTCCGATCCCTGCAGTCTCCCTCCCACATGGCTCGGCTCTCTCTCTCTCTCTCTCCTCTCTCTCTCTCTCTCTCTCTCTCTCTCTCTCTCTCGCTTGATCTATTTAAGAGGTACAAACAGCAGGATATGATCGACACTCTTAAACGCGCAACAAAAAGTAGAGGTCGCAGGTTTACATCGTTACCCTTTTAGATAATCTGCTCATGGACGGATGGGATACATGCATGGAACCTAGCTACACAACACGGAAAATGCACAGCTTTTTGCTCCTGCTCAGCTAGCTAGCTGTTTATGTTCTGCATGCAGTACTCATTCCACTGGCCCCTCGATCATGTCCAAGTCCAACCACCATGCACAAAAAGTACTCATGATTATCTTCAGTTTAGTTTGTTCTTTTGCTTGCTAGCATTGCACTTGAAGGGCAAGTGGTGGGTGGTTTTCGCGTCAACATCGAACCTTCCTTCCGCCCACAGACTAGCTAGCTAGGCACTCCGACGCGACGCTGCTGGAGGTAAAAAGTTCACGGTTGATTGCGAAAATTAATACTACTATTCCAAGGGACCAAACTCTTCGGTGACATCGCGATTTCCTTTCACTGCTTTACCTTCACGACAACGAAACGACCTCGATCGATCTACATGCATGGCTTCCGGCCGTATACTAAGCTGGTGTCGTTGGCTTGCAGCTCGGAACTCCACCACGTTCATGTACTACTGGTCGGCGAACTCGTCCACGTCAGCGACACGATCGATCAACCGTTGGATCCGCGCAATGGGAATCCATTCGAGCGTGGCAGTTATGCCGACGTCAGCCAGCTCCACTGCGAATTGCGAAACAGGATTCAGCGACGGGTTTTTCTGTTGATTAGCGACGGGAATCGATCCGTCGTTAAAAATACGTCGCTAATGGTCGACGTACAGCGACGGGAATTTCCGCGTCACTATAACTTGTCAGCGACGGGTTTCGAACCACGTCTGTACAAATATAGCGACGGTGGTCACAAACGCGTCGATAACTGGTGTTGCGACGGTTCCTGCAAACCACGTCGCTAACCATGTTAGCGACGGGTTATAGTTCTTGCGTCGGTATGTCTGCAACGACGGGTAGAGAGTACCCGTCGCTAGCCATGTTAGCGACGGGTTATAGTTCTTGCGTCGGTAAGTCTGCAACGACGGGTTCTTGAGTACCCATCGCTAGGAGTGACCTGCGACATTGTTCCATAAACCCGTCGCTACAGATAGGTCGACGGGTTTTTCATCACCGTCGCTACATCTCCTAACGACGGTTTTTGCAACCTCGTCGCCGATACAAATCAGGCATACACAACATGCCATGCACAAATCGAGCCTCAAATCATCACATGGTTGTACCAGAAAAGCTCACATGTCATGAACAAAGTCACAATAAGAACCATGTCGTTAACAGAACAAAACACATGTCGTTAACAGAATACAAATCCTCCGAACAGCTGAAGGTACCAGATTACTTAGTTAACCTAAGAGTGAACATATCACAGCTGATGGCTCAATGCATCATGTAAGTTACACATCACAAGCACGTTTGGGTTCGAGGAAAACATAAAACAAAAACAGCTGATCAGGCTAGCTGCATCTTGATGGCTTCAAATCGATCCCATCGTAGCAAGAATAGGGTTTGCTGCAAAATATGAATAGATGTTTTTAACAAGGAACATAATAAAAGAAGCAAAGCTAAATGCTTGAAATAGAATGTTTTAATCAACCAAACCCTCATGGAGCTAAAACTGAGAGGTACAGGTGCAAAAATGAATCAATGAAGCAGTGATCGACACAAGCAGGATGAAACTTTCCTAGGCTATTAATCTACTTCAACCTGCATATTGCATATTAAGGCAGCCAGCAAGTTACTTGACTGAAACACAGATGACAGAACACTGATAGTGCGTACCAAACCAGCAACCGATCATCACAAGCTTGACTATCCATTGTCATTTACAGTAGGAAATTGGCAACACAGGTAATAGGAGCGCAACAGCTTACATGTTCAGTAGGCGCCACCTGGCTGATGGAACTCCCCATCCTTAGCAACGACCTCAGACATGAAGAATGAGGCCATCCTTTCTCGAAGGTCTGAGAGCACACTATTTTCAAGTGACTTGGTAGGCAATGTGAAGTCCTGAAAAAAAACATGGAACATTTGAATAAGAAACACATTAACTCGTTTTTGAGACAGATGACTCAAGTATGAGGCTTAGACGCTTAGTAGAAAATACCTCGGGTTTTCTTAATTTGGCTGACATGCTTGCAGCATAGAGCAAGTGATAGGCGGCGTAGAAACCGCAAGATTTTGCTCCCACAGGCTGCTGGTGGCACTGCAGTTACCGATCAAGAGGCTTTAGGGAATTGCAATTATAATATTAGTACAGGAAATAGATGAAATTGGTAAGTACATTAGAAAGTTAACCTGAAAATTTTGTATATGATGTAATTCTGTCGTGCCTAGCTTCCTTCTTGGATCATTTTGAATAAAGTTTGCAAAAGACCTACATGCATTCAAATTGGAATATTTCAATTTGGGAAAACACTAACAATTGAATTACAATGTCAAATTAGGTACACTTACTCATCGAGCAGCTTAACCAAGGTGTCGAACTGTGTCCCCTTCAGCGAGTTAATGTACCAAACGGTGCTCCACTTGAGGCTGAGCACCACTGCGATCCAATGTCCGCCAGTATTGCAGGCGAACATCAAGAATTTTTTCTTACTGAAGTTCGCTAAAGACAATGCCTTTTCGACATAGCTTCTAGCGGCCGATCTATCTTGTTCAATCACCGTCAGAGACATGGATTGAGGGTCAAGAACAGCTACTGGCTTATTCTCTTTTTGTACTTTATGGACCAGGTACCTTATACAAAAGAATCATATTCACTAATTATTCACTGAAATATTCATAGGGAAGCATCAACACACTTACACACACTGAAAAACCAAGTTATATCAGAAGGCAACCAGCCAGGAAATAATGGTATTGCAAAAGAAGCATTTTATTTCATTTAAGAACAAGGTCCAGCACATAAGTCAAAAGATGGATGACACAGCAATGAGAAGCATTTCATTTTACCAGCAATAAACCTAAGATGCGCATTTCAGTTTGGAGAAAGAAAACTTACAAACTGAAGCTTCTTACAAGGGAGATGTCCAAGGCGTCAATGCTGAACAGATCATATAGGTCTCCGTATTCAACGTGGAAAACGTCACCTGAAGGGCGTAGGAAATGTTGAGCTTTGAAACAAACTGGAAAGCTCATTTTATTGTCGTTACAGCCACTCGCATACAAGTTATGGAGGCTAAGGCATTTAGGTCCTGCCTTCCGAAGATCAGCTGGACTCATCATCGGTTTGCCATAGCAGTATGCAGGGTTTGGCTTTGCCCATACCGATGGCGTTGGCGGCTTTGGGATTCCCGGCTTCTTAGAGGTTGGAGCGGCACTTTCAGGGGATGTGGAACTCCTCTTTGCCTTCTTCTTTTCTGCGCCTCTGCTGTCACTTCTTGCTCTTTTAGCTTGCGGTACTTTGTCTCCTAGCTTGCTGTCACTTCTTGCTGTCTTAGCTTGCTGCCCCAGTGATTTGCAGGTTTGGGTTGGGTTGGGAGGTTGTGCCGATTTGTCTCCTCGAGGTTTGGGTTGGGAGGCCGGTTGATTTGCAGGGTCTGAAGCATCCATCTCCATTGGATTGAGCACTATCAGGGACCTCTTCCACTGAACTCTTTGAAGAAGAGCTTGCCCAAGTGACGTTATTTCATCATTTGGGGGGAATTCCAGCATATCATCCTGATGCTCTTTATGCACATGATCCACAAATACCACAGCACAGTCCTGGTTTACTTCAACACAATGCAGCACCTTCTGTTGAGGGTGAACTAGTCCCCTTGCCACCTCAATCTGATGACCTGCAATGATGCTCATAAGAGAGCATTGTGTTGGCTCCAAGAGCTGGTTGATGGAATCTGGTTCATCAAATCTCGTATGCTCCATCATCTCGGCATACAGATCATGCTCGGCATTGCCAACCGACGCACAACTGCTCTTATGTGCTTCTCCCGGGCTTACTTGATTTGGGCTTGGAGAAATCGGCACAATCTTGAAACCTTGCGCTGCAAGGATGCTGGGTATGTTGGCTATGATGTCTTCAGTCACTTGAGCGCGAAGATTTTGTGTTAACTGCTGCAAATCTTCCTTACTAAGACCCCTCTTATTGTTGTATCCAGGCCACGTCTTCCATCCATCGTAGCTCGTGAAACCTCTAACCCGACCTACAAGTAACAAAACCAACCATCCAATTTAATCAATGCACACAACAGGACTACAACAACATCAGCATTATTTACACAAGCTCAACACAACGGGACTACAGCAACAGCAGCATATGCATGATGACAAGCTAACAAGCAGGCCAAAAAATATTGGACGCTAACAAGCATGAGTGCGAATGACCACAGAGACTGACCTGGGTGTTCTTTGTTCCCCAGCCCTTTGGTCAATGCATCTTGTTGAATGTCGTTATTGCAAGAGTTGTCTTCACTAAATGCTTTGATCCTGTCCGAGACATCTTTGGTTTCCTGGCTCTTGAAACTAATCTCACCATTGTCCAGGAGCACCCCTCTTGCTCGCAACCAATACTGTGACCGGTCCGGGTACAAGTGCCATGGATTCGGCCGGCCTTCCTTCTCTAACTGTGCATCCTGAGCCTCCCACTTGGGGATTTTCCCGTCATATCCTGCTGTTCCCAACCTGTGTGGATGCTTGTTCCTCTCCCGAAGCTGCTTGAACCTTTCACTTTCCTGTATGGACAGAAATGGGTAATATTAGATTAGCAATATTTAATTTAAGAAAACTAGACATTAATATGGAAAGATAACAATGTAACAGAGACAGAGAGAGATAACCTGTTTAAACAACTCTGTGCTCTTCATCTTGACAAAGGCATCCCAATCTTCTTTCTTCAAATATTTGAAACGCTCAAAGGGAGAACGATTTTGCAACATAAACTGATTGTAGAGTTTGCTCTTGTGGTCCCTCCAACACTTAGCAATTCCCTTCATGGCCCTCTTAAATGCTTTTGCACGCATGTCCTTGTTGAACTCCAAATATGGAGTCATCCAATTATCGAACAGGTCTTTCTTCCCCTCTTTCTTGAGGGCACCAAAGTTTTTAAGCACTAACGACACCTTCTGTCGAGCAATCAGACCTATAAGCTTCCTCATCCTTCGTTTTTCATGTTCGGGAACAGGCATCCCGTCTTCTCGTATTGCTGTCACGACAACTTTATCAGTTGGCCATTTTGCCTCAGTTCGCGAACTTTGGCTTTGACTCCCAGAATCCGAGTCGGATGGCTCGCTGGAACCACCTTCATCGCTACAGAGTGACTGTTCATCGGAAGACATCTACAAGAGAGCACAAACAGAGAGGTCATGCTAGCTCTATCATTACTGAATAATACGAACAATAAAAACGGGTGTAGATGAATGAGCAAGATGTCAGAGCAAGCAATAACATTTAACCTGATCATTACTACATCAAAGAAAACTAACTTTGAACAGTAAAAAAAATCTTAGACAGGATTATGATAATATGCAAACCCTTACTGATGCACTTAGAATGTCTAGGTTTTCTAGGGACTTGGCAATTTCATTTTCACTCTTTCATGGCTTCAAGTTCTTTATATGTCATTTTTTTTTTGATGTACAAATCTGGAAGTAGCTTTAGGCTTACTCAGGAAGCCGTCGGACAGGTACAGAACAGAAGGGGTAGGATGAGGAGTACCTGGGTCTGATGTTCACGGAGACGACGGCGCCCTTGACGGGGACGGCGGCGACGAGGAAGGCGGAGGGGACTACGACCTTGAGGGAGACGACGGCGCCCTTGATGGGGACGGCGGCGACGAGGAAGGCGGAGGGGACTACGACCTTGAGGGCGACGACGGCGCCCTTGACGGGGACGGCGGCGACGAGGAAGGCGGAGGGAACTGCGACCTTGAGGAGTGGGCGGTGGCGCCCTTGACGGGGACGGCGGCGACGAGGAAGGCGGAGGGGACGGCGACCTTGAGTGGACGGCGGCGGCGAGGTAGGTGGAGGGGGGATGCGGCGCGCGAAGGGGAATGCGCCGCGCGAAGGGGAATGCGCCGCGCCAAAGGCTACATATCCCAAACCCTAAATGGTGACTCGTGGATGGGCCCGTAATGGGCTTTGCGTCGTGGACTCGTTCTTCGCTGGACGCCCCGCCGCGCGCTCGCGATCTGTGGACTCCGCCGACTCGACGCCTCGCGCGCTCGCCGGACGCCACAGCCCCCGCCGCCCGCTCGCTGGACGCCACCGCCCTGCGCTCGCTGGACGCCGCAGCCCCGCCGCGCGCTCGCGATCTGTGGACTCCGCCTTAATGCTGAAGCACGCTGAACCGCTGCTAGCTTTCAGAAACACCGTCGTCAGCCATGAACACTTGACAACAGCGGCAGAGACATTGAACTTTTGCAATGCTTAAAAGAAACAGGTCTTCTGTTTGTTACTTGTAAAAATTGCAGAATTCTTCAGCTAACAGAAATGAAGTGCACCAAGCATGGAAAGGGGACTGAGCAAAACCATAATCCAAGGAACAGAAATCAGAGCTAACAGACAGTAACCAAAAAATGGAGAAACAGAACAATCCTCATCTTTGTAGTCAAGGACCAGACTTATTTCCTGTGTTGTGATGAAAAAAATGCATCAACTAACATAATGGTTCTTGGAGTATGCCAATGCTCTAATTAAAGACAACACAGCATAAATCTTCTATTCATAAATGAATAGAAAAACAGGAAAAAAATGGACCAGCAGGAAACAGAAAAAAAATGCATCAACTAACATAATGGACAATTTACAGTCACAATACACAGAAATTACATGTTGGTTACAAACAAGTTCCACTAATTTTTTCGTGTAATAAGCAGGGAAGGTGCTGAAGACACTCAGACTGTAATTAACACCATTGATATGTAGTACACAGAAGAAAAGTAATTAAGATCCTTTTACAGGCACATATTACATAATTTCACAGCCACACATAGAACACTTCGTTATTGCTCATCAACTACTTGCTTGTTTCTTTTGTTTCTTTTGGCGTCTCGGCACACGAACAGCCTCTTTGTGGTCAGTTCGAAGATAAGGAGTTTTCTCACTTGGCAGGACCTCGGGCATGATTGAGGTGGCAAATGGGGGGATTTCATCAAACTGATTGAACTCCTCCTCATCCACAGCATTTTCAACACCAACAATCCGCCTTTTTCCTGGAAGTACCACCTGACGCTTCTTGCTGCACGTATCACGCACATAGAACACTTGTGTCACATCCTTTGCAAGCACAAAAGGCTCCTCCTTGAATCCAAGATGATTGAGGTTTACAGTGGTGAACCCGTACTTGTCCTTCTTGACACCTATTTTGCCTTGTATCCAACGGCACTTAAACAAAGGAATTTTGAATGTCCCATAGGTGAGCTCCCAAATTTCCTCAATTTGACCATAGTATGGGCTCTTGGTCTCCATGTCATTGTCATATGCATCGATTCGGACACCGCTATTTTGATGTATGCTCTTCTTGTCTTGGGCGATTGTGTAACATGTGTAGCCATTTATTTCATATCCTTGGTATGTCACAATTGTGAATACAGGCCCTGAAGCAAGCTTACGAAGCAAGTCACTCTTTGTTTCCGATTCACCGATTCGATCTCTGAACCAAATGTTGAACTTCTCCATGTGTTGCCTTGCCAACCATGCTTCGTTCCGCTCGGGATTTTTTTCAAGAAGCAACTTCTTATGCTCTGCGATGTAATCAGACACTTCTTTCATATGTTGCAGCACAACGAAATGAGCTTGCTCATAAGCCTTCAGATCAGGAGTGATTGCCTTTTGACCGAGAGTTCCTTTACCGGCCAACCTTCCCTCGTGGGGAGACTTTGGTACACCAATAGGCTCATCTGGGTCAATGTAATTCATACACCACTCAACCACCTCCTCCGTAGAGTAACCTTCTGCAATACAACCCTCGGGTGAAGATGGGTTCCTCACGTATGACTTGAGAACCGCTAGATACCTCTCGTATGGATACATCTGGTGTAGGAAAACAGGCCCGAGGTACAAGACTTGTTTGACAAGATGTGTAGTAAGATGGACCATCATATCGAAGAATGATGGCGGGAAGAACATCTCAAGAAGGCACAAAGTCTTGATAAGGTTCTTCTGCAGATCCTCAAGTGATGTCGGATCTATGACTTTCTGCGAAATTGCATTGAGGAAGAAGCACAGGCTCATGATGGCTTCTCGAACTTTTACAGGAAGAATGTTCCTGATCCCAACCGGAAGCAATGCAGTCAACAAGATATCACAGTTATGAGTCTTCGTCTTACCAACCCATTTCATCTCTTTCACTGAGAAGAGTCTCCCAATGTTGGCTGAGTAACCAGATGGTACCTTAATGCTACTGAAGAACTCGCATAGTTCCTTCTTCTCCTTCTTGGATAGTGTGATGCAAGATGTTGGTAGATCTTCATCATTACACTTGCGACAGAGCTCAGGTCTCAAGCCCATTTCCTTTAAGTCTGCCCGAGCGTTGGCATGATCTTTGGTCTTTCCCTTCATATTCAGCAAGGTGCCGACTAGACTATCATGGACATTCTTTTTGATATGCATCAGATCAATGCAATGTCGAACAACCAATGTCTCCCAGTATTGTAGCTCCCAGAATATAGATTTTTTCTTCCACAACTGCTTCTCTTCACCTTTAGCTCCACGTTTTCTCTTTCCAAGGATGGAATCAATTTGATTGACCTGAAAATGAACATCTTCACCGCTAAAGTGCCTTGGAGCTGATCCTGTCTCCTTCGTGCCGTCAAATTGAGACTTCATCGACCGGTATGCATGGGACTTGGGTAGGAAACGCCGATGCCTCATGTACACCGTCTTCTTTGAATTGCGAAGCCAAATGCTCTCAGTGTCATCCAAGCACTCGGGACAACCCTTCGTTCCTTTAATTTGCCCTGACACGGAATATAGCGCTGGGAGATCCTGTATCGTGCAAAACAACATGGCATGAAGTTTGAAGTATTCTCGCTTAAACTGATCCCAGACCTCAACACCATCAGACCATAGTGTTTTAAGATCATCCACCAATGGTCTAAAGTACACATCGATGTTGATGCCAGGCTGCTTTGGACCAGAAATTAACACTGTCAACATGATATATTTTCTCTTGTTGCAAAGCCAAGGTGGTAGGTTGTATATGGACAACACGACTGGCCATGTGCTATGGGCACTACTCATGTCACCAAATGGATTCATCCCATCTGTGCTCAATGCAAATCTGATATTTCTTATTTCCTTGGCAAATGGTTTGTACTCTGAATCAATGTTGCGCCACTGAGTTGAATCTGCAGGATGCCGAATGTATCCATCCTTCTTATTACGGCCTTCCTTGTGCCAGCGGAGGAGCTTGGCCTCCTTGCTGTTTGCAAACAAACGCTTCAGACGGGGAATGATAGGAAAGTACCACACCACCTTCCTAGGAGGTCCATTCCGTTTACTGGCTACCGTCTCGTCACCCCCATCCTTCCTAGGCTTGTACCGAGAGGTTCCACAATAAGGACAATGGGTTAACTCTGCATAATCACCGCGATAGAGCATGCAATCCTCCTTACAAGCATGTATCTTCTCAACCTCTAACCCCAAAGGACAGATGATCTTCTTCGCTTCATATGTGTTTTGGGGCAGCTCATTTGCCTCCGGAAGCATGTCCCTCAACAGATGTAACAGTGCATTAAAGCTCCTATCTGACCAACAATGGGTTGCCTTCAATTGGAGAAGTTTGAGCACCGAGTACAACCGTGTGAACTTCTGGTTACAACCAGGATACATGAGTTTCTTTGAGTCTAGCACCAACTCTTGGAACTTTGCAAACTCTCCATCAGTATACCCATCATTCCCCTCTGCATCAAGCACCATCTGATCAACGTTCTCTATAATGTTAGCGTAGTCATCACTCAAAGATACAATATCCTCATCTGTGAGCTGCTGATCATCTGCATCGCCCCTCGAGGTCCCTTCATCGATACTGCCATCTGTGACATTCTGGCCCATTTCATCCAGATTTTCTCCTTCTTCGCCGTGCTGGTTCCAAACCAGATAGTTATTTTTGAATCCGCGCATTATCAAATGCGCATGAACATGCCTTGAATGAGGGAACTTCTTGATGTTGTTGCAATCATAGCATGGACAACACATAGCTGTTTTCTCTTTGTTCTTCATATCCTCTTCTGCGGCAGTGATGAAACTCAAGACACCCTTAAGGAACTCGTCACAAGTGCGGTTCTCAAGATACATCCAGCTCCGCTCCGCCATCTGCAGTTTGCAAACACAATAAATTACCAACTTGCGCTGATTCAAGTCTTTTAGAACATCTGAATTTGATCAGTCACCTCGTTTATTTACTTAGGCTTGACCACACCACAAAGTCCTTCAGCTGAAGAACAACGCCCACCAGATCAAAATGCTGAGCAAACATGGCAAACATGGAAATTTTGGCAAGCAGCAGTTAGAAAATAAAAAACAAACATACATCAATCTAAGCATCAGCTCAAGGCGGAGGAGCTTCGCCGAACCTTTCTTTGCAGATGAGCTTAGACAGCGACGCCGGACAGAGCAAGGCGAGGGGGAGCCATATGTCAGTCGCCACAGAGCTGGATGGCGTGGGAAGTGCGTCGGTGCAGCAAGGAGATGCGGGCGCCGCTGAGGTAGACGCCGCTGTACGTCCCGCGGGCGGCGACGGGCGCCTGAAGCGTGCGGCGGACGACGGCGAGGGGCGCGGTCGCGCCGCAGCAGGTGGAGCGCGGCGCGAGAGGCAAGGGCCGCGCGCTTGGACGCGGCTGCAGGTTGACCGCACGGCGGACGGCGACGGGCGCCTGGAGGTCCAGCGCGCCGCCGCGCCACTGCAGGTGCGTGGGGGGCGGCCAAGCAGCTGCGGGCGGTGAGGGACGCGCGCACGGACGTCGCAGAGGTCGAGCGGGGGCGTCCAAGCGCGGCGGATTACAGGAGAAATGCGGGCGCCGCCGCTGCAGTTGAAGCTAGCTACCTGCGCCGCCCAGCTACTCAAGATCTCTGCTCGAACTCGATGCGCTGCAAAATGAAGCTAGCTACCTGCTCTGCGTTGAAAATGGCATTGGACACAAGCGACGGGTTTTGAGAAACGTCGTTACTTCGGACTAGTAGCGACGGGTTTCATGCGACGTCGATGACCGCTTTTAGTACACGTCGCTAGAACTGAAGACTGTGCGACGGGTTTCCCACCGCGTCGCTAAAACTGAAATGCATGCGACGGGTTCGGGGTACCCGTCGCTAGAAATTAAAACTCAGCGACGGGGAACGAATTTTGTTGGGTTAGCGACGGGGTTTATGTAAAACCCGTCTGTAAAACTTTGACATCTAGCGACGGTGTTTAAATTACGACGGATTTTTTGAAGCTGTCTTCAAGGTTAGCGACGTGGTTCTAATTTGCGTCGCTAATAGCGCGTCGCTAAATCCTGTTTCTGTGGTAGTGCAGCTCCACTGCGAATTGCGAATCTTCACCTCGTTTCGATGCCTCGACTCTCCGGTCGCCGTTGGCCTCCTCAATCCAGCCTCCAGTCGCGTTGTGACTCCTCAAGTCCATTGATTGGAGCGTTGGGTTAGGGGTTGTCCTCACGGCTTAATTACGCGCATCGCATGGCAACGCGCCAACGTACGTACGCCCGAATCAGCGAGCCGGACCTAAAGCAGCTGGATGTTCATTAGACGAGACCGATCGAGTTACAAACCATCTTGTTAATCTGAGTCTTTTAGTCCATGTATAGCAACAAGTTTGGATCTGCTTAAACTCTGGAAGGGCCATGGACACCAATCTTGAAAGGCACAATGTTCAATATTAGCTTGATCTGAAATTTAGGTTCTTCATTTGTTACGTTTTTGGTTGTTTAATCTCTAACGTATAGACCATATTCCAATGCGTAAAAATACTAAATATTACTACGAGCGGCCCCTTTTCAGCTGAGCCTTTCGATCGATAGTTCAGTTATACGTCACACCAGTGTCCAAATGCAGATATCCGGCCCGATGTTGAGTGCTAATGGTTGTTGAGATTATGCGATTTCACATATAGCAGAGGTCGAATACAAGAGATTTTAGCAAAATATAGTATATATAGTTCTGAACGGCAGGACTAACCTATCCTAGATGTGTTTCTCATCCTCGCATATATAGTATATATAGTCCTAGCAATGAGTGATTATAGCGCCACCTTGGGCAAAAAGCCTCTGCCAACAGTTTGCCCATGTCCTAGCATACATGACTTGAACGCCTAACTTGTGCAAGCCAATACATCGCCAACAACCAAGGGCAATGCTAACCATTTGGAGCATATGGCGTGAACGTAACAGTCGCGTCTTCCAGCACCAGGAGAAGCCAATATAGAGACAATGGTTAGTGACATTCAGAACTAGCGAGTAGTCTACCAAGTTTCTTGTTCGTTGCCTGGCGGTCTGCTTGAGCAAAGATTTGATGTAATTACGCCACTGGCGCATGTAAACTCTACTTCTCCTTATCAATATATACCGGCAATGTTCCAGGTCTTCAAGAGATCCTGCGAGGCCCTTGTGTGCTCACCTGACCGTGGTGAAGATCTGATCGGTGGCCGCTGTCCCGACGACCAGGAAGAAGAGCAGCACACGAGCCCGGCCGGCCAAGCCCATCGATCGGAGACGGCCAGTGCTCGCCTCCGGCTTCTCTCGTCAGTGTACGTGTTTCGGTAGCAGAGTTCAGCGCTGGCCCCTGGCCCTTGTGGAGCCTGAGATGCGTGACAAGAGCACAACTTTACGCCTTCCAATAACTTTCTGCTTTCTCATATCACTTACGGATCATCAAATCCTCATGTAGAATGCGCTTTCAGGTGCTGTTAGCGCAATACGTTTGCCTCGTGGGGTTTCTTTCACCGTCACCATTACGACTCACCGGCACATGCGCTATTCCCCGTAATTTCGTACTTAACCATATCTGCAGTTCTGCTGTTTCTGGAGCGAGAGGCGACGTTCTCTCATGGTGGGAGATGTCATGTATATCATAGACACAAGTACCATGCAATCGAGCCAAGGTTGGAATGTGTGTGAGCCGTGCCGGCCGATAGAGTTCCTGACCGAGTCTGTGGGTTAGCGCGGCATGCACCATGGGGCCATGTTAGAAGCTCAACAACATCCAGCATGTCCCTGGACAACTTCGCGATCGATGAGGAAGGAATAATGCCACCGCGAGCAGCACGCCGCTGAGCGCTGACAACGCCCGTGTCCGTTTGGGTCCCAATCTCGCGCTCCCCAGCCTCCTTTAGCCTCACTGCCGCGTCCCTCGACAGCACGCGAGGAATGCGCGCGAGTAGCAGCCCTTCTCTAACGCGAACACATTGCCGTCACAGCTCACGACGCTCACGGTGAGCACGACGTGCCCAGCAGGGCTCACGCACCAAAGAAATTGGAAACTCAGGAGCATCCTTGTATTTTCTTTTTCTAAGTGCTCAAAATCCAGTATGGACTGTTGGTGCAAAAGTTTGATTGGTCCGGGGTTTGTATGTGTGGTTTAAAAGTGGACCTAGTAGACGATGACTCCTCTATTTAAATTTGAGAGGGGCTGGTTACTCCGGGATGGTTTCTTTGATATGGTGGCCAATATTTGGCATTCGACCAATCAAGGAAGCACCAATCTTCAGAGGTGGCAGAACAAAATTAGAGCAGTCCGTAAGCACCTCCGAGGATGGGCAAAAAATACTGCGGGTCATTATAAAAAAGAGAAGAAAAAATTAATTGCTCTCATAGACTCGCTAGACAAGAAAGCGGAAAATTCTCCTCTAACTGATAATGAGATTAATATGAAACATTACCTCAGAGAAAGATTAGCAACTTTATTGAGGGAAGAGGAGATCAAATGGTATGAACGTGCTAAAGTCACTACTTTATTAGAAGGTGACAATAATACCAAGTTTTTCCATTTAGTTGCAAATGGTAAACACCGCAAGCAACACATTTTCAAGTTAGAACAAGAAAATGGTGTCATTGTGGGGGATGAACAACTTAAAGAGTACATAACAAGTTATTACAAAGGCTTGTTTGGACCTCCAGAAACAAATAATGTAAATCTCAGAGAGGACCAGGTGGAGGACATTAATCAGGTCACAATGCTTGAAAACGAAATCCTCACTGCTCCATTTACGGAGAAAGAGGTACGGGAGGCTGTGTTCCAAATGGAACACAATAAATCCCCTGGCCCTGATGGTTTTCCGGCTGAGTTCTACCAGGTGTTTTGGGAAGTTGTAAAAGAGGATTTACTCGCCCTCTTTCATGATTTCCATAATGAAGAGCTCCCGCTTTATAGTTTAAATTTTGGTATAATTACACTATTACCAAAAACTAATGATGCGAAGCAAATCCAACAATACCGTCCTATCTGCGTATTGAATGTCAGCTTTAAAATTTTTACTAAAGTTGGCACGAACAGAATTAACACTGTTGCTAGTTCGGTAGTCCAACCTTCTCAGACGGCCTTTATACCTGGGAGAAACATTATGGAGGGGGTGGTGATCTTACATGAGACTATCCATGAACTCCATACTAAGAAGCTGAACGGGGTCATTTTTAAAATTGACTTCGAAAAAGCCTATGACAAGGTCAAATGGTCTTTCCTTCAGCAAGCTTTACGTATGAAGGGTTTCTCTCCTAAATGGTGCCGATGGGTTGCGAAATTTGTAGAAGGGGGTAGTGTCGGTATCAAAGTTAATGATGATATCGGCCGGTATTTCCAAACAAAAAAGGGCCTTCGTCAAGGAGATCCTATGTCACCTATTCTGTTTAACATTGTGGCTGACATGCTGGCAGTGCTTATTAAAAGAGCAAAAGATGATGGACAGATTAGTGGCATTATTCCCCACCTTGTGGATGATGGTTTATCTATTTTACAATATGCAGATGATACCATTTTGTTTATGGACCATGATTTGGAAAAGGCAAAGAACATGAAATTGTTGCTCACTGCCTTTGAACAATTATCGGGTCTTAAAATAAATTTCCACAAGAGTGAGCTCTTTTGTTATGGTGAGGCTGAGGCTTTTGAAGATGACTATATGGAACTTTTTGGGTGCAATGTTGGGGAATACCCTTTCCGTTACTTGGGGATCCCTATGCATCATAGAAAACTCCGAAATAGTGATTGGAAAATAATTGAGGATAGATTTGAACGGAAATTAAACTGCTGGAAGGCAAAACACCTATCTTATGGAGGTCGCCTAACGTTATTAAATTCAGTTCTCAGCAGTCTTCCTATGTTCATGATGTCTTTCTTCGAAATACCAAAAGGGGTTCTCACCAAACTAAACTTTTTCCGTTCGAGATTCTACTGGCAAGGGGGTAAAAATACTAACAAATACCGCCTTGCTAGGTGGGATCTCTTATGCCGTCCAAAAGATCAAGGCGGTCTTGGCATCATTGACTTAGAGATCCAGAACAAATGCTTATTAAGCAAATGGTTATTTAAATTGCTTAATGAGGATGGCATGTGGCAATCGTTAATCCGAAATAAATATTTGGGTTCTAAGCCCCTGTCACAAGTTGGGATCAAACAAAATGACTCACATTTTTGGCGAGGTCTTTTAAAAGTCAAAGATGATTTCCTATCATGTATATCTTATAACGTAAAGGATGGATCCCAGGTTAGATTTTGGGAGGATACATGGTGTGGAGCAAGACCGTTCAGTGAGGTTTTCCCTAATATATACAATGTGACCTATAACCCCCATGATTCAGTGGCTCAGGTTATGGGGTCTGCGCCGTATAACTTGTCTTTTAGGCGCACTTTGGTTGGGGTAAAGCTCATTGAGTACAATGACCTGTTAGTCAAAATCTCAACTCTAGATTAACTGATGAAAGGGATACAGTGTCTTGGAAATTACATAGGAGTGGGATTTTTTTCTACACGCTCTATGTATTCTCTTTTAATGAATCAAGATACTCCTTTCCGACATAAATTAATCTGGAAGTTAAAGGTACCAACAAAAATTAAAATTTTCCTATGGTATCTTGTTAAGGGTGTCGTCTTAACCAAAGACAACTTAGCAAAGCGGAATTGGTCAGGGAGCCAAAAGTGTTGTTTCTGTAACTGTAATGAAACAATCCAGCACTTGTTCTTCGATTGTCATCACGCTAAGACCATTTGGAAGGTAGTTCAGACGGCTACAGGTCTTAACCCACCTAGATCGATAGCCCATATTGCGGGCAATTGGCTTGCTCATGTTAAGCCAGACAAGCGTAATATTATTCTAGTGGGGACGGCTGCCATGTGCTGGGCGATATGGCGATGTAGGAATGATATTTGCTTTGATAATGTAAATTATACATCGTTTATGCAGGCTTTGTTCAGAGGAGCTTACTGGTTGAGGTACTGGGCGCTGCTGCAGCCTGAGGAGGTTAGAGGCCACATACGAGGTGTGAGCGCACGATTGGAGATCGCGGCTTTGGAGCTCTATGCCTCTCATGGGTGGAGATTTAATAATAGACTTGATCCTCCTTAATTTTATTTTCAGTTTGAGCTCTTCTTGTCAATCGGATGATTGACTTTTATGTAATAATGAAACAAAACAAAAACCGGGCTGCGTGCTGTGCAGAGGCCGGGAACTTCTATTGGTTTCCATTATCTAAAAAAAAAAAAGACGATGACAAGTTGAAGGACCTCAAGTTCATTTCACTCTTTGATGTATTATGTGATCGGAACTTAGGTATACGTTATGTTACAACCTTTACGTGTTTTTTATAGTAATTTATGTTGAATCTCATTTAACAACTTTTTTTTATAATTCTAATGTAGGTAGACATGTAACAAATTTTTATATTTCTTTTATATATTATACATTGTGTCAATATGGTATTCTCGTCACGCAGAACGGAAAGTGTAGATGGATCTCAAAACGGACGTTTGGATGGAGAAAGGTACGTACGGCGCGGATGTCATCACCCTTGATCTAGAGGACGTGTTTGAAAGTGACATTTCTCGATGGGGTTTTGAGCTTCAGCGTGTATCAGGCGTGTGGGAAAAGGAGCTGGTCTTCAAGCGCTCCTTTGTCGCATGATTGCGTGATGTTGAGTCTGTAGAAAGTAGAAAAAGGAAACAGCCAATTAACCGCTCCACCTCGTCATTCCGAAACGCTTTTCCCGAAACGCACATACATACATCAGTCTGGAACGAACTGCCACCGACCGGACCAGAGCGACCGTGCATCTCTGGTGGACGCCTGCTCGCTCGATCGACCACACTGTGGAGGGAGGGACGCAATAACCAACCACTGGAGGGAAATGTCTTTCGACCCCTCCCCCAACACGTCAAAGTGCAGCCTTACGCGCGCTCCTGTCCTGATCAACCTCCTCCCCCTCACATGACGCCGACGTCGTCGAGCCTTGAGTTCAAGCAGCGGGCGGCGTCCACGGTGGAGCGGATCGGCGGGGCGCGGAAGGTGGTGCTGGGAGGGCGGGACGGAAGGGAGGTGATGGCGGAGGAGGACTTCCCGGAGCTGGGCCCCGTCGGGGAGCTGGTGGCGAACCTGGTGCACCGCGACGTCGTCGTGCTGGAGCTCCGCTTCCTCCGCCACGGGACCGCCGAGCTCCGCCGGGCCGTCAAGTCCTGCATCTGCTTGGCACACACTGTCGACGGCCTGTGCCCCATGGATTCGCCGTTGCCGGGGTGCGGTTTCGCCGTGCTGGACTCCGGCCACCGCGAGTCCGCGACGCAGAACCCGAACGACAACAAGAACCCGCTCGTGATCTTCAATGGCGTCGTGCTCCGGCGGTCCCTGCTGGGCGGGCGGGACGGCAGGGATGTGGCGGCGGACGACGAGGAGGAGTTCCGCCCGGAGCTGTGCCCCGTCGTGCTGCTGGACGAGGAGGCGACCAACACCACCTCGCCGGCCGCCACCGAGCTCGAGGCGCTCGCCCAGCTCCTGCACCTGACGCCGAGCTTCATGAACCGCGGCGGCGTCCTTCTCAGCGACGCAATGCTGGTCACGCTGGTCGCCGCTCTTCGCAGGGCAGGACGCCGCGCCATGCACGCGGACGTGGTGGAGGAGGAGGCGGCGGCGTACACGGAGGGCTACGTCGGCAACGGCAGAGCGGGCATGGTGGTGGAAGCGCTGCGCTCCGTGTCCTCCGACGACGACTTCCGCCACGGCGCCGCCGAGCCCCGTCGATGGTGGAACGCCGTCCAGTTCTTCACCAACATGAGCAGCCACCACGTTGTCTGCCCCATGGACCGGTCGCTGGCCGTGGTCCGCAAGTTCACGGTGCTGCTGGACTCCCGCCGCCCGGCGTTCGCGGCGGCGAGCACCTGGCCTTGGCCGTCTCCGGCCACGCCGAACCGCGGCGTCACCTTCTACCGCCAGATCAGCTGGTCAGTCGCTTCCCTTTGCAATTAACATTACGAGCTGTTTCATAAAAAGAGTAAGCTTTTTGCGAATTGTTTCATGATCTCAATGTTCCATTTTGTGTTCATTGATCTGTCTTGCCTGTGCTCTGATTTACAGGGACTGTGGGAAACAGGTGTACCTTGGTGAGTTCCTGTTGGAACACCGACGCTTGCTGTGATTTTATTGACATTTAATCAGGTGTTGTAATTTGTTCACGGATGATTCTGTTTTCCCTTTTTCTAGGTGGATTTGACACAGCGCAGGCTGTTGCAAGGTTAGCACAATTCTGCACTTGGTTTCGTACTAACGAAGAGATGCACAATCTGAATCCCCTTTTGTTCTCTGTTTCTTTACAGAGCCGACGACCAGGTTGCCATCAACTTCCGGGCTTTGAGTGCAGACATCAACGTCACCCTGGACGACATCAAGAAGGTGATCACGGATCATATTACAGAACATTGAGCAAAGAGCTGCTCCGTTCATCTGCATTTTTTTCACTGTTTGATTCAGACATTGCACTGCCAGATGAGCAACTTGGGGTTCGTCCAGCTCCTCCGGCGACAGGGCGCCGGCTTCGTGAGAGGGATCTCCAGCTTCCGGGGAGTCACCCAGCACAAGTGCGGCAAGTGGGAGGCCGGGATCGGCCAGCTCATGGGCAAAAAAAAGTAAATAAGTCCTTATAAACTTCATTCTGCTAATAAATCAAGAAACCAATCCCAGCAATTTCCTTGTCATTGCAAGTTCCATTTCATGCTCATTTCGATTTCTTTCTTGTGCTCTGATTTGCAGGGCCAGTGGAAAGCTCTTCGTAACTGTCCTCATCCTGATGATCCTCCTCCCCGGTAAGCAATTTGGCTAGCCCGGCAGTGTAGGTAGATTTAGTGAGGAATCCTCTCAACAAAAGATAAGTAAGATTTAGTGAGGAATTAGTTAGGATTCTTTTGTCATCTCTGATGATCAGGGGATTTAGGCCGAATGTGATGATGAGTGTGAACGGATCTTTCGGGCCGCCTCAGTAGAGTTTCTTTTCAGGCCGGCCTCGGTTGGTTTGGCATCCGTTATTTTCCTGGCCGCTTCATCCCAAGGCCAGCAATTTCCCTGTGATGGCCAAACGGGCCGGGCCAAGCCGGCGGGCACGGAATTAGCACGGCACGGCCCCACATAAACTGACACTTTAGGATCCTCTAAGGATGTTTGGTCTGAATGAGTACGAAACAGAGACTTTTCTTTTGACTGAAAACACGATTGAAAATAGACGTAGATAAGCAATCGATTATTGCCTTGTGACATTTTTCTTATATACAATGCAACATGAAATTAAATTCCTATATTATATGGTGCAAAATATGCAGGGGTGGCGGGGGGTCGCACCGACGACCCGGATGCCGACGAGAGCCCCACGGCCATAGAGAAGGCGCTGGGCAAGGGCTGGCGCTGGCGCGTAGCCCTCTCCTTGCTGATCCTCTTGGGCCTGGGCCACCGCTCTCTGACGTGGAGCTGGCTCCCGTAGAGGTCCCCGTCCCTGAACCGAACCCGCCTGCTCCCCCCAACTGTCCCATTTGCCTCGACGACCTGAGCGACGGCCAAGCCCTCGCGTAGTCGCGTTGCCCTGCGCGCATGCGTTCCACTCTGACTGCATCACTCCGGCGCTTGAACTGGATCCGCGTTGTCCGGTGTGCAGAGAGGTAGTGCCCCTGGAGGAGTCGGAGGAAGAAGCGTGACACAGGTGAGTGTTCGGTGTTGAAACCCTGATCAAGTTGATCATCACTTGCTACGACAGACTCCTATTTAGCAAATATTTTGTATTTTGACCTGGTAGGCTGTAGACTTCAGTGTATTTTCATCTAGTTGGTGGTGGGTACTAGTATGTTACACTGATTTGCTTAAAACATGCGGATTGTGCTGGAAGCGACAGCTACTCCAGTAGCTGCAGGACAGGAGTATGATTCTGTTCGCTGCTTGACTGCTACTCCAACAGCCACCGATCGAATTCATTCGCTAGCTAAATTGGAGAGTGATGACCGTGTGATGCACGTGAGCAAGTGGGAAGTAGTGCAAGTCATTGCAATTCCTATGGAAATTAACTTGCCCATAACACAGCCTGGTCCTGGGGAAAGAAAGACATACTACGAAAGGGATGGTCGGTCATTTCCACTCGTTGTCGTTGCCTTGTCTGCTCTAAACTAGATGAAGATGGCGGTCATCTCTTCTTGAAATGCTAGGATGTAAAGCAGTGCTGGATGGCCCCTCAACTTTAAAATCATTAGCTGCTGACATGGTGCACAAATCATGTAGTTGGATGAGAGTGTAACAAAGGTAAGGTACAAAGGTGTTGTCTTGAGGATGGTTTTATGCATGACACGTAATCATAAGACGATTTACGAGACCCACGTATACGAATGGTTGTTTTAGTTGTCTCAAAGGAATACCATACTTCCTTTATTTGCGGATGAAAAAAATAAATATTTATGAGTTGCATGGCCACTGCAACTCGTACAATAGTGTGAAAGTCGTCTCGTACTCCTAAATTTTAGCGCCTCTTTCTCTCACCATCCTCTCTCTCTCTTTCATGTCATAAAAAATCCTATGGGCAACTTATAAGACGGGCTATGAGACTGCCTATCTGTAGCATTGTACATGCCCTTGTATATGGCTTGATCCTCTCCCGATTCATGTTTTCCATTTTTTTTGAATGAATACATCATTCAATTTGGCAGACAGAATTCTTGTAAACAACTCTCTATTCGCAATATATATATGGCCGAATCGCCGGTGAATAAAATGGAATGAGTTAAAGATTAAAAAAAGTACTGCCGTATATATATGTAATAAAACTGCATTGCGTCATCCCCGGAACCCGTTCGTCGCGTGAGCTTCACAGACAGATTATCGTGCACGCGTAAGAAGGAATAGTTTCACCATCAGCAGGAAAAGAAGAAAATAACAGATATGCAATCATGTTGCCTCTCATCTAATTAATGTCTCGTTGGCAGCACTAACAAGGAAGAAATGCAACCATCTTTCCTATGATCTAATCCAATGTCTCCTTGGCAGCACTAACATGAATGATTCAGTGCACGATTTTTTAATCAGTACAGCCTCCTGGACCCCCATAGTAGAACATATCATTTGTAAATACACTAACTTGATAGCACTGCTCATGGGTCACATGAGAACTAACACCAGCAGGCCATGGAGGGGGAGCGTAGCCATTTCCATCAATGTCGACAAACTGTATATCTTGAAATGTCGCGGAATTTTTTCCTGGCCATTGTCCATTTCCCATTGGTGGGCTGGGTTCTCCCACATTAGATCCTGCGTAACCACCCCAAGTTATCACATTTGCATGGTCCGCCAAACTATTGAAAAGTTTCTTTGGCCAAAAGCCCACTGGAGTAATGCTTCCGCCATCATGGCCAAAATATAGCCACCAATCTCCATCATCTTTCTTCTGCATAAAAGAAAAATGAGAGTATGTTGTTACATGAGAAGAAACTTCACAATTAAAGGTGTTGCTTTATGCTTTGCAAACACAACCGCCGTATTTTATTTATTGACATTGGTTAGCACAAAATTGTGTTTTTTTAACAAAACAGAGGTTTTATGTCACAAGGTCCATGTATTCAGTATGTCATTACTAGTCTATTTGTCATCTCTTCATTTCCCCTTTGCGTAGCCAAATCTGAATCTTATCACGAAATTTCTATTTCATTATAAAGGAACATAAAATGGCATCATGAGCTTTTTTACTTATAAAAAAACAAGGCTCATTTTCTTAATATTACAAAAACCATGAGATTTTCGCTACATAATAGGCTTATTTTCGTACCTTGAATATCTTGATTGATATCGTACTTTTCCCCTCCAAACTATCTCCTGGGGTAATTGGAGCATAGTTGACCGGTACAAATCCATCGCACTCCAAGTCGGTGCATCCAGTTGATTTGTATCCGTCAGCCTAGTAGATGTTAAATTCCAATTAAAAACTCAAGCTATGTGAACAAACGAATAGAATAAAATGTTGCAGGCTAAGTACCATATTTCGTATTGATATTGATATACAGAAGATAAAAATATTCAAATTAATCATCTTTGTTACAATGATTACATACCGTCCATCTTACAGAAAAATGAGTTTTGCTGTCACCATAGAAAGATGGCTGAATCTACAAAAACAAAAGTGTGCTTCAGAACTCAACAAGCACTTCAAGTTGCATTACTTGTTGTAAGGAAAAGAAAGAAAACGATGACTTACTGCCCATCCAGCATGAATAGAATTAACACTATCGACATGTCCTTCTTGGAAATTGGAGACGATAGTGCTAGCAAAAATGTCTTGGGCTGTCGTGGTAGTCGGAAACTCATGAACACTAACAGTTGCCGTGGTACCGTATAGTACTGAATCATAGGTTGTACTTGATCGGTAAATTGCTTTCTATTTGGAGAGAGCAACAAAATTAGTATAAATTTTTAAATTCAATTTGAAGGCTTGGAATGTAAACATGTACACCATATTTTAATAGACGGGATAGATATACATCTTTGATCTTTGATGTAAAAAAGCAAATGTGTAGATAAGAGCGTGATGTATTACTTACATGTTTCCTCCACGTATCCTCGTCGAGTGTTTCCGCCTTGATGGATAGTGAGCTCCCGTTAGAGGACATCTCTTCTTTGAATTGCATATTGTTGCAAAGGTACGGCCTCTTACCACACCATGATGTTGGAGCAACTTCTTTCAAACAAAAGATGGAGAATAGCATAGAGAAGTAAAAGAGTCTCAACATTTGGTTCACACGAAACATGACACTTTCAATGGCGCCGGGCGCCTGGCTCTGGCCGCGGCCGATCTGCACCTCACCCTTGTCCAGCCGAGATGTGAAAGAACTGATCTGCACCTCACCCTTGTGCACCTCACCCTATATATATAGGACTGGCTAAATGAACGGGTGCTGATTGGCAAGTC
The DNA here is from genome assembly GCA_012490785.1 of Eragrostis nindensis. Taxonomy (NCBI): domain Eukaryota; kingdom Viridiplantae; phylum Streptophyta; class Magnoliopsida; order Poales; family Poaceae; genus Eragrostis; species Eragrostis nindensis. Next base: position 244,882 of record JAAXCT010000231.1, read on the forward strand.
CAAAAAAGGAAGTAATAATATCAATCTGATTGAAATACAATCACCAAATATAAATTTGCTATGGAAATTAGATTATTACTTTACTGATATAGAGATATTGATACAAACATGATGTCTGTTCTATGGAATAACTATATATGGTGTTCTATGGAATGAATTCCTTTAATAGATAATATTGACCGTAGAAAACTATGGTGTTCTATGGAATGAATTCCTTTAATAGATATATATTGCTAAAAAGTTGCACTATGCACAAACAGTGCAAAGAGATTAATATTCCTATAGATTTGAATACCATACATTGATCAATGGAACGGAAAGATCCTCTAGTCTATAGTAAATAGATGTCGCAGGGGCATCCTACTATGAGAAGGGGGCTACACGTCCAACGGAAACCTTCGAACTCGTGGACTCGTTGTACCATTCCATCGAACGTGAAACAAACTAAATCAATGGCATCAACTGTAGCATTGTATTATTCTTATTTTTTTTAATCTTGCGCCATGTTGTGGAGATGTGTCTTGTAAAAGAAGTTTGAAATTCAATCATCGACCTATTACTATCATCCAAAAATCGAATTACCAATGTTCAGTCCCCCGTAAACTTCGCAGATACTAATAGGATTCTAACCGGAGATGTCAGAAGAAGCAGAAAACTCGGCATGGGGCACGGCGAGTCGGCGACAAGCAGTTTGTCGTAATCTCCTGCACCTGAATCAGACACCTAGACTCACATGTGTATTGATAATAATAGCTGCCGCCAACAATAAATATTGATAATAATTTTATGTGAGTGATCATCTATTGGTGATTTCGTCAAAAAAGATTAAACGTTATTAGGATACTGAGTCACTAAAATAAAATTTATATATTTTTTTCAATACTAAAGTCTAGTGATATATGAGTAGCTGAGACGACGCTCCCTTTGTTTAGAGCACTCGTCCCGGAGCTGGCAGCGGTCCTCAACAAAGGCAGCAGCAGAAGAGCAGACACAGTAAACGGATAATCAAATCATTCCCAGAAAAACAACAGAAAACATAGAATTTCATTAAGACAGAGTATGAATTGTGCATCTCTTAATCATCATCATCATCATCATCATCGGAATATCTACTATCAATACAAAAGTTTCCCATACACCCTTGTTCAGGCTGCAAACCTGTAGAATGGCAAGAGATTTGCTCCCCTCAGTTACCATAACTAGGTTCTCAAACTAGGCGATGTCGTTTCAGTGTGACTTCAACACCGTGAAAGAAAGCAAATGAAAATGAGCGCAAGCACAATATGAGCTGCAACTTCTCTATCACAGAATAAATCTAGTGTTCCCCTGGCAAAATTAAAGTAATCGAGCCACTGATCCCTGTACTCTAGAACCATTTGAAGAGGATGCCTCCATGGGTGGCAAAGAAGGGGGCAAACACCAAGGACTCGACCGCCATGAGCTTGATGAGGATGTTTAGCGAGGGGCCTGAGGTGTCCTTGAGGGGATCCCCAATGGTGTCACCGATGACGGCAGCCTTGTGTGGGTCTGAACCTTTTGGGCCCAGGGTTCTTGCATGCTCAGATGCACCGGCCTGTATACAAAGAGAACAGGAAGTTAATCAAGTAACACAAATATGGGTGGAAAAGAATCTGTTGACAGTATATCTGATTGCCTCCAAGGTTTATTACCTCAATATATTTCTTCGCGTTGTCCCAGGCACCTCCAGTATTAGATGCAGAGATGGCAATCTGAATGGCAACATCATAGTTATAAATGGGATATGGAAAGATTAGAAATGATGAAAATAGTCAAAAGAAGACTGCATAGACCTGAACACCAGAGACAAGAGCACCAGCAAGAATCCCAGAGAGCGTCTCAACACCAAACAAGATCCCAACAATAAGTGGGGTGAGCATGACAAGTGCACCGGGGGGAATCATCTCCTTGATTGACGCATCAGTGGAGATTTTGACACAAGTTGCATAGTCTGGCTTGGTGGTGCCCTCCATGAGTCCAGGGATGGTGTTGAACTGCCGGCGGACTTCCTCAACCATCTTGAGTGCTGCGCTGCCAACACTCTTCATGGTCATTGCTGAGAACCAATATGGGAGCATAGCACCGACAATCAGCCCAATGAAAACTTTGGGTGTCAGAACATCAACTGTGGATATCTCAGCACGGCTCACGAAAGCACCAAAGAGGGCAAGGGACACCAAGGCTGCTGAACCAATTGCAAAACCCTACAAGTACAAAAATCATGGAAGTGAGATTTTAGTGCGCTGCAAATGAACATATGTGAAAAACCAATACTGAACAATAGTATGGAACGCATTGTGACCCAGCTCTGAAAATCATGTTGCTTCTATGCTGTGTGATTGGCATATACCTTCCCGATGGCAGCGGTGGTGTTTCCTGCAGCATCTAGAGCATCAGTTCTCTCGCGAATTCTATGGCTCATGCCTGCCATTTCAGCAATTCCTCCAGCATTGTCACTGATTGGACCATATGCATCAATGGCAAGACCAGTAGCAATCGTGCTCAGCATTCCAAGAGCAGCAACAGCAACACCATACATCGCAGCAAGGCTGAAGCTGAGGAAAATACTAAAGGCGATCGCGAAAATAGGGATAATGACCGATTTGTACCCCAAAGCAAGGCCAAATATGACATTAGTTGCAGCTCCAGTTCTGCAGGAATCAGCAACATCCTGCACGGGACTGGAAGAGGAAATTTGAAGTTGCCGAGGGCTTGAAGCAAATATACAGATCATATCAACAGTTAAATATGATCAAGTATGCACCTGTATGCATTGCTTGTGTAATACTCGGTGACAAATCCAATAACAAGTCCAGCCCAGAGACCGACTGCTACACATAGGAATAATTGCCTGCCAAATTTAGATCAAAGTGAGTCAACAACTTTAATTAAGCCAAATAATATCAAAATTACATCTCAGATATATACCAGTTGTACACGGTCTTCTGAGCACCAAAGTTGAAAATTGTGAAGGCATATGGAAGTCCTAACCAGCTGACAAGTGCGATGCCAACAGTCATCACAACAGTGGAAATTATGAGCTGTTTCTTGAGGGCTGGCTCTATTTCATCAACAGCCTTGATCTCAGAGAAATCGGTTGCAAAAAGTGTGGTTATCAAGCAAGCTATGATCCCCACAGAGCTAATTAGGAGTGGGTACATCATAGGAGTGAATTCGTGATTGATTCCAAAAGAAGAGATTGATGCAACGACAAGAGCAGCACAAGAAGACTCAGCATAGGAGCCAAAGAGATCTGAACCCATTCCAGCTATATCTCCAACATTATCTCCAACATTGTCTGCAATTACCTACATAGAACAGGGGGAATTATTATGGTAAGCAGGTTATACCTACGAAAACGACACTACTATGGTTGTCAAACATGAACCACTTCAAAAATCAAAACATAGATCACTTCAAGAAAGAATCAAAGTTTAAGGTGTCTCAAATAAGTCTTACAGCTGGGTTTCTTGGGTCATCTTCAGGGATATTTCTTTCAACTTTCCCAACAAGATCAGCACCGACATCAGCAGCTTTGGTGTAAATCCCACCACCTACACGGCCGAAAAGAGCCATAGAAGAACCACCAAGACCGTAACCAGTGATAGCCTCAAAAAGGCCCTCCCAGTCATCACCATAGTAAATCCCAAACAAGTTGATGGCAATGTAAAGAACAAAGAGACCACTTGCAGCAAGCAGGAAGCCCATCACAGCACCAGAGCGGAAAGCAGTAATGAAGGCCTTTCCGACACCCTTCCTTGCCTCAAGAGTTGTCCTGGCGTTTGCATAGGTTGCGATCTTCATTCCAAGAAAACCAGATACAAGAGAGGTGACTGCACCAAGCACGAAAGCAACTGTGCTGAAGATAGCATTGGCAAGAGCGGGCTTGCATGTACTGTCCTTGCTGTAGTGGCAAGGCTGACTCTTTGTACTGAATCCCTCAACCGAGCCAAGGAAGAGGAAGATCAGGATTGCAAAAATGCCCATGAACAGTCCAACATACTTGTATTCAGTGAAAAGGAAAGAAGTTGCTCCTGTTCACAACAAGTAGTACCAATTAGAATCAAACGCATATACATGTATATAACAAAACCAGATATTAACCACTGCCAAGAAAATGACTAATATTAATAAAATTATGAAAGAAATATACATCAGTAAAGATTTCAATAGTGTAGAGTGAAAAATTAACAACCCAATTCTAATCAGGTCTATATTTCCAATTTTACAGGACTGTACCAAGTCACTCAAGAAGCACGCCAACATCAACACATATGAAAACAAAGACCAAGTGGTTAAGTAACAATTTAAATGGGGCCACTAAAAAGGGAATTGATCAGTCATCGATCAAGTAACCCAGGCATACATCAGAACCAACCAAAACTAATTCTGAAGACAGACACAACAGGATGCGATATAGATTATAAGCCATAACCCTGTTGTCGTCTCAAAATCCAGAGGAATTAAAAGTCCCTTCCTGTTAAATAGAGAATGCAGTAATAATACCAGATTATCTAATAGGAACAACTAATTATGAGATCCGAATTGTACAACTCTCAGGAATTAATAGGTTCCTTCTTAGCCTGTGCCTCTGTGGAGCTTCCTTGGTAGTAACAGATAATGCGCATGGTGGGGTAATAACTCGCTAATTTGCAGAAAACAACCAATGTCAATAAGAAAGTGAACCAGCCAAAAATGCAGGTGCCCAATACAAGACAAACTGCGTATACGGTTATACCAGCAGGCATCTTCAAACCAAACGGTGCTCCAACAGTAGGCTGTTCAGCGGACCGCAAGATCTGGTCCATGTGCAACGCATCAAGGATTCCTTCCAAGCTAAGCGGAAGCATATGAACAAAACTAATCCCTACGTGCTACAATAATGCAGGGCCGAAGGTGCAACAATAACATATCCAACACCCTGCAGCAACTTATCCTATCCCAACAGCCTGGTCACCATTCCGGGACCTCTCAAGAACAGAGCACAGCTAGTTCTGGTATTGAGACACCTCCCACCCCGACAAAATGTCTTGAGGAAAAAATCATGTGGGGGTCAACAAACAATATACGAGATTAGCACGTGTAGGAGTACTACTATAACAGTTTAAAACGATAGTTAAAATTTGTAAGCACGATACGGAGGAATTCATGCATCAGACTAACAAAGAATATATAATTAAATTCAAATTAATAATACGGACTCTGCACGGCGGCCAGCCAATCGACTTCACACTCGTATGAAAAGCAACTTCGTCATATGTCCAAACGACAAACAAGCAGAACAATCAAAAGCATCCCAAAATTACGAAGCAGCAGCATCCAGCGACCACTAACTAAACCGCCAAAAGAACCTAAGAGATCCCCGAGTGATCGCCATCAACCGCGCACAGCCCAGCACAAGCGCCACCACCCGACATCTCACCTTCGGATATGGCGTTCTGGATCTCGGCGCACTTGACGACGACGTTGTGCTCGTTGAGCCCCTCCTCCTCCTCGATGAGGTACTCGCTGGAGCCGCCGCCGCTGCTCTTCCCCGCGGCGGAGCCCCCGTCCCCGCGCCGCTGGTCCGAGGACATCTTCACCTTGGAGACCAGCACCCACTGCAGCACCGCGAACGCGATGCCGACCACTGCCGCGGCCGGCACGACCACCTGCGTGGCCAGCTCGGGCAGGAACGCGGACGCGACCATTGCCTCCACCGCGGCGAGATCCTGATGCTCTGGGGATTGTTCACTACCGTTCGCTCGGAGAATTCCGTGCGGAATTGCTGGTGCGCACACGGGAGAGAGGAGAAGAGGGGAAAAGGGAGGTGCGAGGAGTCGCTGATTTATAGGGAGGAGAGGCCACTGCCGGAAGAAGAAGGGCAGGCGATGCGGATGAGGACAAGGGTAAATCTGTACTACTGCCTCCGTTTTTTTAATGATGACGTCCGGACACGGCGGCATAGTTCATTTCTATAGTTGACTGGACTCCTGTTCGTTTCCGTTTTCTGGTACATTCCGTGTTTATCTGACGGTGGTTTGGATTCATCGTACTGATTTGAAAGCAATGCATGTTGTATGGGTTATGAACAACCGTAGTGGAAAGAAATTGTAACAATATACTCCTAGGCACGCTGTGTAATCTTTTTTCCAATTTGAGTTGTTAGTTCTTCAACAAGTGTTTGACAACTGTTTGAGTTGTTGGTTCTTCAACACCCGTAATAATTTCTCTATTAGAAACCGTTTTTTGAGAGCCTGATTAACGTTATAATTTTTTTCTCTCAGCAATTGTACAGTAACAAAAGTTCTCGTATAGTAGATATGGATCAGGTTTCCTTGTATTCAGTGGTAGGGCTTATCCATCTACCGGGATCCGATTAGATAAGAAAGTGGATAAAGCCTGTGAACTCGTTCCTCTCTTTTTGTCAGAAGATGTGCAAACTACCGTAATTTTTTAGCACGTACTACTTCGTCTTCATGCATCTCTGGATGTAAATTGATCTCATTCGCCAGGCAGGGGCCTTCATACATAAGATCCTGGTGGGCAAATAATGATGGAGTAGTAATTATCAATCCAAACATAATCTGAACTGTAAAACATAGAGTACATCATGTTGCTTCTTCTAGCGGAGACACGAAGTCGAATGCATCCATGAACGTAATTTACGACGACTAGCCTTTTTTTTTTTGTGATTATTTACGACGACTAGCTTGCTATCGCCTTATACTTGGTGTGGATGTAACGCGTCAGACACGCACCATGTAAAATTCCCGATTGCTATCGCTTACTAATACCGTTGTCATCTCATCTGAGTCTCGCTAATCTATAGCCAAGCCTAAAACGTGCAGCAAGTTAGGCAGTAGTAGCACTTGTACATTCAATCAGTGATGAATAGATACAGTCGATGACTCATCACATATATGGCAAATTCACCAATGAATTTACTCCGACTTTTTTATACCATGGCATGGATTGAACCTGTCAACACAAGCACGCAAAAACATTTGTGGAGTATCAAATGGCTTTCACGTTTACTTACTTTTCCCTTCCTCGGTGCTGCTCAACGAACGCTGACGAACTCTGGTTTTAAACCCCCGAACCGTAGAAAGAAGCAGAGGACAGACAACGAACGCTGACGAACGTGGCACTATCCGTTTCATGGGGTCGCGTGCACCCACGGGCCTCTCGTCCCCTCTTGACCTTGAGCTACCCACCGGATACGTTACCCCGCGGGCAGGCCCAGAGGGCATCCGACGTGGCAGCGTGATACGGGTGGGTGTACCTGGAGCCGGGCCACAGCTCGAAACGGTGCCCTCGTCTCGCGGCGGAGGCTGCGTGCACTCGCGCAGCGAGTAGTTGGGCTTGGGACAACGGTGCGGCGCTGACGTGGCGTAATTAATCCGGTGTGAAGAGGCTTGCGTGCTGAGCGGAGCACTCGCGCGCACACTCGGCTCCACGTCACTGAGCAGCAAAGCCTGAACACGGCTGGTACGAATAATTTGAAAACGAGCTTTCGCCAATCTGTGGAACATACAAAAACCAAACCCCGTAAATTCTTCAGGAAGAAAACTAAGCTCCGCGAAGTATAACTCGTGTACAAACCATGATGCATGCATCTCAGCATCTGTCAAACAACCTTGCTCCCTGATTGGATTTCCACGCATTCGCCAAATGATGTTATGAGTCATGTCTCGCTGGACGTGCATCCCTTTGTTCTACTACACTTCTACTACTATACTGTCCACAAAACTTGTCATCATAGCTCAGGGATCAGTGTCAGTGCTAGGTTATAAAATGTGTTATTCTTTTCGAACTTGTAGTGCGTATTCTGAAATCTGAAGTGCACATGCAGCTCAGACAAACATGGTGCTATCGATCTATACATGGCTATATATGGGAGTGGACTTGAGCTGGGACTCGTAGCTCTTCTAGGAGGAAAACGGCAATGACAATTGTCATGGGAGTCCCACATTGTCTGTCACCACGGTATTGCCGATTTTTTCTTTTTTACAAGGAAGAACAATAAACAAAGATAAAAGCGACAATGCAGCACATCAGTTTGGTCAGATTTGGGCTAGTAGTATCTGCGATAATTCATTGTACAACATAGGAGAATCGATACGGCAAGCCAATCTATTACTAGAAAAATTGCACTCGGCCAGATTAGCAATCTTGCTCAAATAGGAGTACTAGCCTTTTTCTCTCTAATAACCTTCGATTCAAATATCACAGCTTTGGGTTTCTCCCTTTTCAGCTCTCCTATATTCTTACCTTTTTAAAGAATATATTCCAGCTAAAGCATAAAAGGGGGAAAATTTAAAGCAAAAAAAAAAGAGGGATAAATGGCAAATTCCCCTTGCACGTAGCTATATATGACTTGCATGGGACGCCATCGAAGAAGACGATAATATCTTGCTTGTGCTAGCTAGCATGGACCATCAAGGATCATGGTCATGGTCCCAAGCATCATGGCTCGTCTAGTCTCTGAGCTCGACAAAGAAACGATGATAAAGTGGCACGATTTCGTGCTGGAAGAACATTGGATTTGGAATGAATATGCCGGAGGCAAATGACCCGAAACCCCAAAACATGGTCTATTCATTCTGACGCACAAAAAGAGCGATGATCCTATCAAAAAAATCAAAAAGAAAATAAAGGTGTGTGATTCTGTGTGGGAGGTGTAATCTGGTTCAGGCATTTCGCTGCTTCGGTTGGTGTCATATCCTTTTCAAGCCATTGGAGAACACAAATTCCCACGGCTGTGACTTGTGAGCGCGACCAGTTGTATAGCGAGATGATGCATAGATTGTTTTCTAGCAAAACGTGTACTGTGACTCTATCTGGTGACCACATGAATCGCGTTCCAGGCAGATTTTTCTGATGGAGAGTGTTTCCTTTTTCACTAGCGGATGTCAATTCAAGCGGTTTAAGCAAGAACGTGTCAACATTGACCGTATTCTTTTAGCCATTCTGAGTCAGAGTTGGAATTAATATAGAACTGTTGGGCGTTCAAAGTATGCATGAAGCGATTGATCTTGTATCGGCATCACACATAGCTGTAACAAGTAACATCACTAGAGGAGATACTAAACGATAATCACACGTTCTGTATAGTAGTCTAAAGCTGAAAGCGCGTCGCTTCCGCGAGCGCTCAGTGTTTTGACCGGCGTGGACATCTTCCTGTAGCGACGCGTCATTTCCGTACGCCAAGGCCATCTCCGGAGCGAACGCGTCTCTCCTTTCTATGTCGGTTGTTGACGCTGGGCCTTGGGCCACCAAGCCTCCAGGCAGCTTCCTCGCTTGTGGCCGGCCGCTTTACTAACGCCATGGCATGGACGACCGGTGTCTGAGCATGATTTTCATGCCATGTCCTTTGCCGGTGGCAACAGCAGCCCATGGATCTGAGGCAGGAAAAAGTTCCAAATTCACTCAAACAAAATCCGGAGTGGAGGGCTCGGGAGTTGGAAAAGAAGGATGCGACTCTATCATAACCAGATCGGGAATAAAAGACACATGTCATAGATTTTGAGCCCAAAGAGATACAAAGAAATAATTCAAATCAAAGAAAATGATTACTCTGAAAGATCGATGCAACAATTTCCTTCAGATTTGCAATTTTGGGAACCAATTCAACAACATGACCTCAAAGACCTTGGAGCTCAGGCGGTCCTCTTGCTGACCGCGCCCCTCTGCTCCGTCGCGCTACAAGTCCGCCGCTCGCGTTGCCGCCTCCTCATCGCCGAGCCCCACGCCACTGCACGAACGCGCTTGGGGGCCGCTGCGTCGTATTGCGCGCGCGCCCTGCTCCTTCCTCCTCGCCGTTGCCCTGGGCCATGGCGGCTCCGCTGGCCGACCCCGCCTCTGCCGCTTGATGAGGGGAGAGAGAGAGAGAGAGAGAGAGAGGAAGGAAGGAAGGAAGATAGAATTCGGTCAGAACAGGAAACGCCGCACGAGCTCGAGCTCTTTTACCGTTTAAACGGCGGAGTGGACGAGGAAGAAGACAGGAAATTGTGGAGCTGGTGCGTCCACGTCTCATGTTGCCACTTATGCAAATATGTCCTCCGGTCTCTATATTTGCATGAAAACAAAAAATTCCTCTGGGTGTAGACGAATCATTTGTAATTTGACAAAAAAGTGCACTACCTTTTGTATTTACGTTTGAAACGAACAACCTGTTGGGAGTCGCTCCACAATGCGTCGTTCTTATCCTCACAGTGCACACCCGTGACATAGAGCAACAGAAAAAGAAAGGCTCATGCATGCGTGCCAGCAGGAGAACGGGAAAGAAAAATAGCTACTCAATCCACGCGAAGGTGAACACCACTGGATCCACACGAAGGTCCACATCTCAAATACCCAGTACTCCACACGAAGGTCTATCTAAGAAAAGTTGAATTAAAAACTAACTGGCGCGGCGGAGCGCGCCTTACTTTTCTAGTAAAATAGAGCGCTTGAGAGGCGTGAACGTCTCTATTTGTAGCCGCTGACAGAACCTCTCGGTCTGTCTCTCTACAAGGCAGTGTTCCCGCCACTGCTTCTAAAAGGGGAAAAAAAATGTCACAGGATTCAAATAAAGAGGTCATATGTATCTAACTTTACGATCTCATTGCTTATCGATTATCGTAGAGGTGCTTTCTTCCGTGCTAAGCGAACTATACATCATTTTCATGGCTTTACACCGGAAACGTGCTCTCTTAGGATACTAACCCCAAAGGTATTGGACAAGGGAATGATCTCTCTACTTTCTTTGACAAACTAATTATCAGTGGAGTCAAGCTCATGCATGCTAAAGCCCTAACCTTATCCAGAAACTACGATGTCTACATGTTACGTCCAATTTCATATATATATATTTGCCTTCAGGTATGCATCTGATGTATTTCTAATTTTTAAATACAGGATCATATCATTTGTGATAAAGTATGTGATCCAGTATACCAGTATTGCCACAAACCAAAATAAATATGTGTACAACCAGGTAGACGATGTCTCTACAAGGCATCAAATATTCAACTATAATTCAAATATGTTAATAGTGCATGACTAGTTCCGCTAAGGGTTTCAGAAGGTGTTACATCACAAACTAATTCTTGTCCCCAGGGAGGGAAAAAAAAGGGTACAGCAAAATACAGCAACAATTGGGGAGAATTTCCACCTTGTCCCCGGGAAATTTACTCTGAGTGGATCTTGAAGCACTTTAGTACCACACTTCCTCACAGTACAGACTTTGCTCTAGAGCTTGTACTATCCCCATGTTCTACTTCTAGCCCTGAGTTCTGGCGAGCAAGTTAGAAAACGATACAGGGGAGTTCCTCATTTGCTCTTGAGCTTGCCTCATCTCCTCAGGATCTTAGAGTAAAAATAAAAGTGAAGTCAGCAAGGTAAGATTTATGAATGTAATCAAAACTAGCACTTCAGACGTCGGCAAGAAAACTACTGAATTAAAGGACATCTGCACTTTGAGTACTAGGGGCATATATGATCCGTAATTGCAAGAACATCATACGGCCTACAACTGATCAGGAACCCAAGGTGTTTATCAAGTGAAATTTCAAAGAAAATGTCAGCCATGTCAAATGATTGCATTAATGAAACAAATAAAAAAACACACAGTTGTTAAGTGGCAAAAGCTGGAACAATTATGGACAGTGTGTTGTGCCCATGCACCAAAAGGTATTCAAAACTATTACACACATATAAGCAGTTTTGAGTAAAGGGAATCAGTGCCAAACATTTTTTTGTTTTACTTCTTCGATTATGGGAAGGCCACAATCAAAACCAAGAAATTCAGAAGAACAACAGTTTAACTCTTGATGCCGTTCTGCCATTTGCTAGTTTATTTCATAAAGTGTGTAGTTTTTTAATACCTTTTGCTCTTCATATAAGTGCAATGCGACCCATAACAAATATACTAACTAGAATCTTGTACCCCATTCTTGGATGAAAAGGCTATGAAATTTACCTATGTTCTCCATCATCTTGGGCATCACAAATACCATTATGACCATAAAACCAACCATCAACCCCATGGGACTCTTCAAAAGTGACATAACGGAGAAAGGCTCCCTTATCTTGAAAATATAGAAAAGAAAAACAATTACAGAGGTTGCTTTGATAAAGAAGTGAATATACACAAAATCTGATAGCAATAGTCACCTCATAGTATTGTTCTTCTTTCAGAGGTTCCAGCACAAGCTCATTTAGAACTCTTCTGGTTTCAGTCAATGCTGCTTGAATATAACCAGGATTCCTGGCACTGATGTCTACTCGAACCTATCACGCAACACAACAGGGAGTAAATTGTAGTTGTCCACCTTTGAACATCTTACCAACAAAATCAAGTAACATATACTTACGGGGGAAAAGAAGTAACCGATTGAGGAGACTTCAATCAAATGTGTTCCAGCTGGCACGTTGTGGCTAAAGTATATCAGGTCAAGGAGCAACAGAAAAGGCAATATGGTATGATCTGCTAACAATGTACTAAGACTGTCTCCAATGAAGAATTACACAAGGCAGAAAGGAATTTATAGGTATGCCCAAGATCAGAGATCAGAGCTATAGTTTCTTTGATTAGCACATTATTACAATACGTATTGCATATTTTTCTGGAGATAAAGTTTACTCACAACAAATGGGAAAAAAACTATAATTCTATCATGATAAGTGCTAGTGCAATAGATAAATTTGCCCTCATAAAAAATTTCAAAGTAAGGTTGAAACTTGTGTAATCTTCTTTTTTTAGGATACAATGCAAAGTATCCATCTGGCCTGGCAAAAGTAACCCTCTGACCACCATTAAGTATTACTTTTGTGTTTGATGTCTTGGCTGGAATACCAAAGCCCTTCGAGCTTGCACCTATAGCAATAACACATAAATATCATCAGATAAGGTAACAGCACTCTCAAGAGGACAGCACACTCACTCAAATGGTCGGCAACGTTACATTACAGTATTACACTCAGTGTCAAATGTGCTAATTTTGGTTTGCTTATGATAAATGGTGTAAGAAATGTTTGTCTGAACATCACGAGAACACATTTGAGCAACAAAGAAAATAGTCTAGGGGTAAGGACAGGGAGATGAAGACTCAACAAAAAAACAATAGAAACCATGCCCGCACTGCTAATTCAGGGGTAAGGGCAAAGAGGTAGGGAGTAGATACTCTACAAAAACATATGAGTGCCTACTCTTATTGCAGGCATTCTTCTCAGAAAGCATGCTGGCACCTCAGCATTCTGGGATTACAGTGAAATCTCAAATCCAGTTCATCCAGTTACTAAAACAAAACAGCAAACATCAACTTTAGAACAATTTCTAAATCTACTGAATTCCTCAATGCAACACACTTGCCACTTCAGACAGAAGGAACATCACACATTCTTGATCAATTCAGGATAACAACAACTAGGGCAAAAGCAAAGCCATTTATCAGCAAAGCAACAGACAATGAATGCAAACCAAAAAGGGCCTCGCCAAATTATATCAGTTCAATGTAGCTTCTGAATGCTTGAATAGCATGAATTCCCTAGCAAGCTAGAAAGTACATCCAACAAAACAAGTAACACTAAGCAGAGTTAAATCGAGATCTCGCAACAAACACTGCATCAGATCAATCGCAATTGAGAGCAAAACTCAATAGTTTCCATCATCGAACAGCTGTGACACATGAAAAGTATCGGAAGCATCTAATTTGCTACTGAGCTATTAGATACGATCCCTAAACGCTACACGGCAAAAAAAAAAAAAAAAAAAATCAACGAGCATGCATACGGCAAAGTTCCCACTGAACTCGCAAGGCAGAGGTTAGCGGAGCTGGATAACTCACCATCGATCTTGATGCGACCGGCGATCGTGTACCCTTCACCAGATCTAGAAGAGACAAATCAGGAGAGCAGTCAGCAAAGCATCCTGCCGATCGGATCGAGGAGGAAACGAGCATAGACAAGAGCAGGGGCACTCACCCGGATTGAGCCGCCACCGCGGCACCGAAGCACAACGACACGGTGGCGAAGGTGAGGACGGCGAGGAGGAGGAGGCGGTGGCTGGGGGTCGAAGCGGCCATCGTCGCCGTGGTCGCCGTTGCGCGTCGCGGTGGCGGAAGTAAACGAGAACTCGTCACGGCCTTCGGGCTTTGCTCGCTTCGCCTTTGGTTTGGTGTTCTCGGCGTGGGCCTTTTCCATTGGGCCTATCCTGTGGGCTTTGTATGATCAGAGGATCGGATTAGACCCATGTGGAATCTGTTGATCCAGAGGATCGGATTAGACCCAAGTGGAATCTGTTTTAGCGTGGGAAACGAATATAAAGTGGGCCCCGCAGCGATGTGGCCTACCTATAATCATGAGTTCCGAGAGGGATGGTGACGGACTGACGGGTGCGACCGCGTCTGTCATTGACTTTAATAGTGGGGTTCTTGCCCGTTCCTTCACGGCTTGGCTTCGCCGAACGCTTTGCCAGCACTGCCAAGGACGCGGCCGCCGGTGAACGAACCCCCGTCGCGTCCGTCCCTCCTGCCGGGCTCTCCGCGCGCAGCTCCGCATTTCGTCGCGGCCACCACTGCGCCACTCCTTCGCTCGGATTAGCTGGGCGGAGATCCATTCATCCGGGCGTGAATTGGCTGTTGCTTCTGTTGGTAAGTAATCCTTGCTTCCTTGAACGGATTGCTTGGTCTAACACTCTAACTACGCGTTGGTCTTTCAATCAGATCCAAAGTCTTTCTCTTGCTCCAGTTTGTTGTTGGTTGTATGCTGCATGTTGCCCTACTATTCGAAATCATCCATTCAGCTCAAGATGACGCTAGTCAACACCACAGCAGTTTTGTTACCTAAGATGGCTGTTTCTGTGATTCATTATTTTCGTTTGCAATTGTATTAGTAGGATCTTAATAGTATGGTCACTAGTCATCAGTAGGTCCATTGATTAATGGCTGGAAACTGAGTACATTCCTTTTCTGTGGGATTTTCTAACATGTTCCCTTTTTTTTTCTTACTAGTGGCTATAAAAGACTTTCATGTACTTTAAATATATCGTGGATGAGTGATCGTATTTGCATGTCATGAGGTAGTGGGATTTTTATTTTTATTTTAAGTTCAGCTTCAGCTGTTAGCATTGGATCTAGGATTATAATGGTGATACAGTGTAATGATTTACCAATATCAAACTAGTGAAATATTTGCATACTTTTGATCCTACACATTATATTCAAATACTTTTGTTGCTATTTGTCTCTCCAAGTCCCTTGTGTACTAACGATGCAACATTGTTAGAGCAAGCATATAATATTTTAGTTGTCTGGTGAGTGGTTAGAAAAAAGTAGCTTTTTTGCTATCACATCAACCTCGTATGAGTGTTTTCTAAATTGGTTTTGTAATTTTAGGCTGAGGGGCATCGACCACTTTTCTTTAGCAATGAGGCGCTGGGATTTGCTGTGGTTATCGCCATATGTTTTTTTGTGCCTGATTGGTGCTGTCTATTCTGGCCGCACAAGTTCATATGTGCGTACAGAGTTCCCGTCTACTGATATACCTTTAGAGAGTGAATGGTTTGCAATTCCAAAGGGCTACAATGCTCCACAGCAGGTAAGTAGCATTGTCATCATATGTCAGCTCATTATCGGTGCTATACTCTGCTTACTGCTTATTCTGCTGCCAGGTTCATATCACTCAAGGTGACTATGATGGAAAGGGGGTTATAGTATCTTGGGTTACTGTAGAAGAGCCTGGGCCAAGTGAAGTCTTGTATGGCAAAAAGGAAAACCAGTATGACCAGAAAGCAGCAGGAACAACAACGAATTATACATTTTACGACTACAAATCTGGATACATACACCACTGCCTTGTCGATGGCCTTGAGGTAATGTGTACTAATAGGCTTCAGTTTTGTTATCAGGTTTCAGGCTTTGCCATATACTCTTATTCATACTAATATCTCCATATGCTGTTTTCCCTGCCAAATATGATGTCTGAAATGTGGTCGTCTCTATGATAAAGATGAATTCTTTTGTTTAAAATAAAAATATTGATATTATTGCATCCACTTTTTAGAATGTTATTTGTGCAACTATCAGTCGATGAATATACACATGTTGGAGGGCTAAAGACTGTCTATCAAATTTTGTTTGTCTTAGATTATTTTATTTGAACAAGTTTTGCACCTATTGAAATTTTGGGTTGTCATTTTATCGTCTCTGCAGATAGAGTTACTCTCTATTTCTTAGCATGTTCTTAGGTACAAATATATGTTATAATCCTATAACTTTCTTGTTTGCACTCTGCAGCATGACACTAAATATTATTATAAGATTGGAAGTGGAGATTCTACTCGAGAATTTTGGTTCCAAACACCTCCAGCAATTGATCCAGATGCATCTTACACATTTGGCATCATAGGTTTGTCTTTTCTTAATCTATGTTTTAGTTTTAGCTCACCGCATGTTGTATTGAATTACACTGGGCCTCTAACAACAGTTACTATAGCTAGGGTGCAATGAGACACAGGACTCCAATGGATCACGACAAGCATATGTTAACACTTGCTATACTATGTAAAAGTTGGGCATGGCTATAATGACTATATTTATAATCTTATCTGATTTATATCCTAACTCACACTGTCACACACCCAAAATGAATTCTCTTTGTCTATAAAAATATCAAGAAATTTACAAAATCGACTAGTTATCAAGGACAGAAGTTGAGCGATTGATGTAGGCTTTAGTGTTAAATATGCGGCGCTTTAAGCAGCTTGGTAGTAACTCTTTCTGACTATGTTCTAGGTGATCTGGGACAAACATTTAATTCTCTCTCGACTCTTCAACATTATGAGAAAACTGGAGGGCAGACTGTTTTGTTTGTTGGGGACTTGTCGTATGCCGATAGATATGAGCATAACGATGGCATTCGTTGGGACTCTTGGGGTCGACTTGTTGAACGCAGTACTGCCTACCAGCCATGGATTTGGAGTGCTGGCAACCATGAAATAGAATACAGACCTGATCTGGTAATTTTATCCTCACATCTTTGCAAGGATTTATTCTTAGTATTATGACCTGGTCAGAATAAAATTTCATTCCATTTGAACACTAATTAACTGAGTCAGACATGCTTTTAAAAAGGAAAATTTTACCAAAGCCTGTTGTGTTTTCTTTCCATTACTCCGTCTCCATCCTTATTTGATATGTTTCAGGGAGAAACTTCCACATTTAAGCCATACCTGCATAGATATATGACTCCATATTTGGCATCAAAGAGCAGTTCTCCTATGTGGTATGCCGTCAGGCGCGCATCTGCTCACATCATTGTGTTATCTAGCTATTCTCCATTTGGTAACGTTCTTTTCCAGCTTTCATTGTTTTCGTTCTGCCATGTACATTGTGATATGAACTTATGGTGTCCATTAGAAGTTTATAGTCATTTGTTGTTACAATTTGATACTCTCGGTTTCTATATCTCGGTATATCTAAGATCTTCTTTGGTAAGAAGTTGTAACCTGTAATGGTAGGTGGGAGCATGTGCCATAAGCAATCCCTTTAGGTTGCCATCATATTTGTTCATTGTTACTAGATTTTTAGAACCAGGTGTGATATAATAGTTTGATTGCTCTTTGCCGACTTGAATTAATTTGTCAATTTTTTTAATACCTTTTACATATTATGATTTGAAGTGTGCGCTCTAAACTCACTTCTGATGTTTAATAGTAAAATACACTCCTCAATGGTGGTGGCTGAAGAATGAATTCAAGCGTGTGGACAGGGAGAAGACACCTTGGCTTATTGTTCTCATGCATTCTCCCATGTACAACAGCAACGAGGCGCATTATATGGAGGGTGAGAGTATGCGGGCTGCTTTCGAGAAATGGTTTGTGAAGTACAAGGTCGACTTGGTATTTGCGGGGCATGTTCATGCTTATGAGAGATCTGTAAGTTCTTCCTGTTAGTGCAGTCTCCTTCCGTTTGAATTATTTTGCATGATAGAATTGCTGAGTTTGATCTGAATTTTTGGAATGTCCCTTTGGAGTTGAATTACAGGAACCTTTTTTTTTTTAGTTTCTTAGGTATCATCAACAGATCTGAACTTTGCTTTCGTATTCATAGCTCTCTACATGAATTACTTGCAGTATCGCATTTCTAATGTCAACTACAACATAACGTCGGGAAATCGATATCCAGTGCCAAACAAATCTGCTCCTGTATACATAACAGTTGGTGATGGAGGCAACCAAGAAGGACTTGCTTCAAGGTAAGAGGAATCGTGGGCGCTCATATTTGTTGTTTATTGAACTCTACAACATTGAGGTTGTGGTGGTTTGAGATCATGTTTCAAACTGAAGCCCTTGATTTCCTTATAGAATAAAAGTACACAGTGCCTCCTATTTACGATGCTTCTCATTGATCAAATCCTCCACGCTGCAGGTTTTATGACCCACAGCCAGATTACTCTGCATTCAGGGAGGCTAGTTTCGGTCATTCAATTTTACAACTGAAAAATAGGACTCATGCTCTCTACCAGTGGAACAGAAATGATGATGGAAAGCATGTACTGGCAGACAATGTGGTCCTTCGTAACCAATATTGGTAAGTCTAATTACTGATACTTGTTCTCGAATGGGTAATGTTAACCATTTACTTCTTTGACGAATGACGAGCATTGTTTACAACTGTTTGGCAGGACAAGTAGCACTCGTCGCAGGAGACTGAAGAAGAATCATTTCGATCTTGAGAATCTTGAGGAGTTGATATCTGTATTTTAGGAGTTGGTCTTGCAGAACATTATCCAGCATGAAATTTGTGAAACAGTGCCATCGTAGCATTGTTTCTGGTGTTCAGCGTTTTCTTTTCTGAAACAGCAGTGATTAACAGAAAAACCCGGCTATCTGTTTTCACGCCGAAGTAGTCAGCGGGCCATTTGTTGTCATGCCGACGGAGTCACGGAGACATGCTGAGGCATGTCGATCTAAGTGTTGTATTATATGATTGTAATAATGAAAAAATAATACGTGTTGATCAGCACGAACATAACTTTTTACGTAATGAACAGCTTTCCTCCCCTTATTTGGTATACATGTCGGCATCTTGAGAGTGGGAATTTGTGGATTAGCATTTTGTCCATTTGCTGTCATGTTTATATGAACTGATGTGGGGACACGCTGGCGCTATGAATTCTTCCGTTGAGAGACCGGCAAGTGCCTTAGGTAGACCACGCCATCCTTAATTCAGACCTGACCAAATCCCATGAGGCCATGAAGGCCGCCTGCTTGGCAATGTTCCAATTTGGTGGCCTGTAGCTTTCTAGTCTTAGGATCATCCTAGTAATTCGTGTTCTGCTTGCTATTTTTAAATTGGCCCGCGTCATCTGAACATGCACTACCGTTTCGTTGAGTCGTCTTGTCACGATCATAGCTGAAATTAATTCTTTTTTTAATCCTTCTCCAAATAGAAAGCATCCATTTCTCTGGCATACAAACAGGTTCCTTTATTCTTTCTCAAACACATCCCCACTTATCAGGGAATAAAAAAGGTTCCTATCAGGGAATCATAAACGGTTTCAAATAATTTGCCAGACCAAAGTTTCAAATCTAACGGCACCATATGAATTGCGCTTCTGTATTCTGGTGTGGCCAAAAAGTTAGTGTCACGATCGAGGGCTAAGCGGGTTTCCAAGGGGAAGAAAGAAAGAAAAATCCCATCAGAACAGTAAGCAGCCACTGAGAAAGAAACCTGGGCTCCAGAGCAAATTGATCCAACTGCCACGTACGTAGTATTACAATAAATAAACTAGACTAAAGTTCGATCCGTCTAGATCGCAAACCAGCTGATCCACCTCCATTCTGCGGTAATATTCCCTGGGGATAAGCTCACGCATTAAACAATCACCCACGGGTGCTTAGCCTTAACCCCAGCTCGTATTTTTTGATCACTGTCAACTATGCCCACATGATCAGGTCAGAAACGAAGGCGAGAGCTCTTTCTGGTCACCGTGACTCGGATCCGATTTGCCTGAACACACCTGACAAGCTTGTCTCGGCGCGGCGGAATGACAGCGTCGCCGGGGCAGCCGCTTGGCCCACGGCAATGGGCGCCGACTAGTGGCGGCTGCCGCGTCAGCGCGGCGAGCTGCGTTGTGTGCGGGCAACGGCAAGTGGGGAGAATATCTGACGAGGATGGCGACGGCGACGGGGGCGGGGCAGCTTGGGTCCGACGGCTCTCCCTGTCCCTCTTCGCCTCGGATTTACGCCAGGATTTTACAAGAAATTGAGGCCTTAGCTTGTTAACTTCACACGCAGAACTGAAGAAATAATTTTTGAGGTTGGTATTTCGATGCGAGTCACTGCTGACGAATGTCCGAACGTTACTCTAGTATTTTCGGGAAGGGGGTGAGCTATGTAAACAACGTATACACCGCCTCTTCGAGCCATGAAAGAACATTATGAACAATCCCTTGGCAAAATAAAATGGCATTCCAATCAGAGGAAATACGTGGCATTGCATTTCATGGAGTACATTATGATAATAGAGTGGATACATGTAATTATGTATTAATGATCAGTTGGAACATGTCATGACAGTTTTATACAGTTTTTCGTCTGACCGAGGAACGCTGACCAAAATCGTTGGGCCGACAATAATGAGCGTCTAGACTCGTCTTCCCCGCTGCCACATTCCGGTCATGGTCACTGACGACACGGGGGTGGCCTGTAGTGTAGGTCAAATTCAACTGCCTTTACCTTGCGGGAAAGGTAAAAGCTTTTTCGCAAAAAAAAAAGGGAAAGGTAAAAGCTGCCGCCCCCCGGGAATAGCAGCCGGAGCAAGCTTCCAACGTAAGTGACGCATTGAGTTTCCTTTTTGGGAAATACACGTTGGTATGGCATCAGGTGATTTTTTTTTTGTTTTGCGAGGATGGCATCAGGTGATAATATGCAAGAAAACAAATTAAATGGTCTCGCCGAAGTGCCATGTCCTACCGAGCAAGGCATAGACTTTTTGGAGTTAAAAAATGAATGCTCAGCCCAGCTGCTCCATCAGGAAACGCAAGAATCTTCAAAAGAAATTCATGATATCATGCACCATGCTGTATTATATTTCGTGGAGTGGACACCAATGAGGACAGATTGAATTTGTAATCTATTACCTGGACCATCAAAACTTCCAGATTCGAGTACACGAACTCACAACAGAGAGAAAAATGGCGCGTGAACATTTCTTTTGACAAACAGAGAGCCAATTGAACCAAAATCATAGAGTACCTCTAAATTTTTTTTTTCTTGATTTGGACACAAATGTAACATCTTCAATCACGGTGCCCAAGAATCTTGTAATATAAAACCGGCGCCATCTCCTCCGTCGGATCCGAAAATAAACGGCGTAAGATCACGCGAGACCCCACCCGGTGGCGCCGGGGAAGGGCAATAACCAACCCATTTCCATTTTCCCCGTCCCATTTCGGTTTCTCTTTCTCGTCGCCGCCCACCTCTCCATCGTCGCCACCACCACCACTTCCACCCCGCGCACGCGGCTCCCCATTCGCCTCGATTCCGCCGGCGATGTACGGCAACGACAACTGGATCAACAGCTACCTCGACGCCATCCTCGATGCCGGCAAGGGCGCGGCCGCCGCCCGGGGCCGGGCCGCGGGAGGCGGCGGAGGGGACCGGCCCTCGCTCCTCCTCCGCGAGCGCGGCCACTTCTCCCCCGCCCGCTACTTCGTCGAGGAGGTCATCACCGGGTACGACGAGACCGACCTCCACAAGACATGGGTCAGGGTAAGTGTACGCTGTGCACCCCGCGCGGCGGCGGCTGCGCGCGCTCGAATCCCGGCCGCTGCCGTTGTTCGTCGTCGGTGATTTGGCGATCTGTGTGTGAACGTGAGCGCGTGGTGGACGCAGGCCAACGCGATGCGGAGCCCGCAGGAGAAGAACACGAGGCTGGAGAACATGACCTGGAGGATCTGGAACCTCGCCAGGAAGAAGAAGGAGGTGCGCCTTTACGCTTTTGATTCGATTTGCTTTCCTCGTCGTGCTGGTTCTTAGGTTCCGGATGTGGTAGAAGAGAAGCCGGGCTCTGGAAATGGGGTTGGGCGTTAGATTGGCGTGCAGGTTTTGCTATGTTACAGCTTAATGCTGGATTGATCTTGCCATAGGTGCAGTTCGAGAGAGCACCATGATCTGTTCAGTGGAATGCTTATTGAGCTATGGTCCTTCTTAATGAGCTTCTGAAGAAATTAAGTCAGTAGTGCCTCAAAAATGTGGACTGGGTTGGGCGACTATAATGTGAGGCAGGCTCTCACCTCGTTTGATCACGAATTATAACATCCAAAGTTTTTGCCAAAATAATTGCAGTTCTCACGAATCATTCTCTCTTGTGATAACGAATTATGCTGGGGACCGAGCATGGAAATAGTATACCACGTTTCTCAATTTCCATGTACAGGGGTGGGCATTTCAGATTATGTAGAGGCAAAACTTTTGTGTACACCAAATGTCATATGACTTCGCTGCAAGTTTGGAGTTTAGATGACAGATTTTCTCTTGACAAACTTGTCTATGTAGCATACAAATTTGAATGCTTCTATCAATGTACTGCTGAAAGATTTTGTAAATATTGATTCCACTCAAAGATCACTGTGTTAATCTTTTCACCACTCAATTAACATCAATTAGACTTTCTTCACACACTAAAATCAACAGATACTAAACCTCCACTCCAAGGATGTGTCTCTACTCTTCGGTTTTCACACATCCTTGCATGTCGTGGTGGTAATTTATGATCTCAAACTAGTGACAGTTAGAACCTCTACTTATCATCACCACCCTTGCCAAATTCACATGATATCGCTCTTCTACCTTCATCCACCTCATCTGCCCTTGCCAACACATACACCGCCTTATCGCAAGCTGGGTGTTTTGATCTTCTAGCAGGAGAACACAATTTGTGCTATTGCGGAAAACAGAGCTGTGCAGTCCCTCTATTACAGATCTACTTGGGCAATAATGAACTAACCTGTAGCAAGCTGGTGAAAGTCATTAACTCATTATTATTATTATTATTATTGCAGTTGAGGTCTTGAGTGAGGCCTGCCTTGTTTTCAAACTTTTCATGATTGTGGCTATTGTGTCACTAAGGAGCTCCTCCCACCCCGTGTTGTTTGCTGTGTTACTCTGTTTTCTACCCTATTTATCTCCCACCTCTGTTGCTTGAGATCTTATAAGCTCCATGTCATTGTGGATGATACGAATGAGCGTACCCACTGGCTTGTAAGAAGAACTCTGCAGGGGCAAAATGGTGGTCTCAAACAGCAAATGTGCTCTAGGTTTACGGAATGGTAAAGAGAGTGATGTAGTAATCTTTGAGTGATCTTAGAGTGTACCGAACCCTTTAGTGGTATTGTCTAAAGTGTCCGAGTTTGCTAAATAGCCAATTTCTTTCCATTATTGTATGTCTTTGCAGTATTGGACGCGTATCGCACATTTTTATTAATTTTAAATAATTAAATTAATTCCGATACTTTGTTGACACCTCTCTGGTTCTTTCTTGATACCTCAAACCCTAGCCACATCTCATTCGACTTGTAAGAAGGCATTGTGCTGATAATGCTGCAACTGCAAGTGGGAGGGCAAGCTGATGCCCGTGTGTTTCCTCAATCTTCTTATAAATCACATTTAGTTCTAAACAGTTTTTTTCGTAGTTTATAAATACATATTCACATAAAACATTAATATATACATATCGCCATATCAAAGTTTTTGAGAAAATGGTGTATCGCCGTATCACATACCGGTATCGGTATCACCGTGTAACATAGATTGTCAGCACACACGTTCATATGCCTGGCAGTCGTTTCACATCGTAGCTGTAAACAAGGAATCAATGTTTTAGGTGGCCAAAACTCATTTCAAGTGTTCCCACATGCAAACTAAATGAAATTGTCCTCTTGGGATTGCAGTTGTAGGTTTTTGTATCATTGCTTGTATTCCATATTTGATATCTTGACTGGTTCCTTAGATACATCCACATTATGCATAGTTTTTTCCTTTTTGTTTTTGCATCTGGTGTTGCTTTCTCTTATTAATCTCATTGTTGGTTATCGAAAGGTTGATTTTTATAGTTCACATTTTCACGTGATACATATTCACTACATTTGGACTTCTGTCTCTTCTGTTTTTATATGTTTCTTTGTTACCTAAATGTTTTATATTCAGTTTGAGAAAGAGGAAGCCAATCGCTTGTCAAAACGCCGCCTAGAGACTGAGAAGCCACGAAATGATGCTACTGCAGATATGTCCGAAGATCTCTTTGAAGGAGTAAAGGGGGAGGATGCTGGTGATCCATCGGTTGCCTATGGTGACAGCACAGGGAACACACCTAGGATCAGTTCAATTGACAAGCTGTACATAGTGTTGATCAGGTATCAAACAGTATATGCTATAGAATAGTGCAACCTAAGAAACACACATGTTATATATTCCTAAGTTGCATGTGATTGATTCATCATGTAATGGCATGCGATTCATATCTGCTGCAAAATGACACACAGTTAATTGGAAGAACTTATTTTTAATTACTGTTCTGAACCAAGAGGTTCCCCATCTATCGTAGAAACACAATGATGTATGCATAAAGGGACCTAAAGTAAGTCAAGGCTTCAAACATTTTGTTATGCACACTGTTCACAAATGCTCTATACTCAGTGGTCTATAGTCCAATTTAACAAATATGTTGTAATCCTTTGGCTTGTTGGTATTTGTGTTGAAATTTACGTGCCACTGAATTTTTTTTATGCTGTATTCTACTATAGCCTTCATGGTCTGATTCGTGGAGAGAATATGGAGCTTGGCCGTGATTCAGATACTGGTGGCCAGGTAATGGTATATTGGTATTGTTGTTGCATTTAGTTATAGAGTTAATTAAAAGGACATTTGTTCCTCTAGAATGAATAAGAATAACTCAAAGTATCTTGTAGTTAAGTGATGTAGCTATTACTTCCATGTGATCTTTTGAGACTATCAGCTGAAAAAGAAATATCATATAAGGACATAATTTCACATGCGTCCACTGTGTGTCATTTCATAGGTTAAATATGTCGTGGAACTTGCTAAAGCTCTAAGTTCATGTCCTGGAGTTTACCGGGTTGATCTATTGACGAGGCAAATCTTAGCCCCAAATTTTGATCGTGGTTATGGTGAACCAGTTGAGGTGCTGGCTTCGACCAATTTCAAGAACTTTAAATATGAAAAAGGAGAGAGCAGCGGTGCCTATATTATCAGAATACCATTTGGGCCGAAAGACAAATATCTTGCTAAAGAGCAGATCTGGCCTTTCATTAAAGACTTTGTTGATGGTGCACTGGGTCATATAGTGAAGATGTCTAAAGCTATAGGGGAAGAAATCGGCAGTGGGTGTCCAGTGTGGCCTGCTGTGGTTCATGGTCATTATGCCAGTGCGGGAGTTGCTGCCACGCTACTATCTGGAGCACTTAATGTTCCCATGGTGTTTACAGGGCATTTTCTTGGGAAAGACAAGCTGGAAGGGCTTCTCAAGCAAGGGAGACAGACAAGGGAACAAATTAACATTACATACAAAATAATGCGCCGAATTGAGGCAGAGGAGTTATCTCTTGACGCATCTGAAATTGTTATTGCAAGCACCAGGCAGGAAATAGAAGAGCAGTGGAACTTGTATGATGGTTTTGAGGTCATGCTTGCAAGGAAGCTTCGTGCGCTAGTCAAGCGTGGTGCTAACTGTTTTGGTCGTTATATGCCTCGTATGGTTGTGAGTAGACATCATTACTCTGACTCACTTTCTTCAATAACGATCTGTCGTTAGCATTTATTCATAGTTGGGCAATTAGCATTAGCCATGCTTGCTGTCATCATCTATTATAGAGTTTTAAAATCCTTTAGCTTTCTACTCCTTGGTTTGCAGATAATTCCTCCAGGTGTTGAATTTGGCCATATGATTCATGATTTTGATATGGATGGAGATGAAGATAGCCCATCTCCAGCGTCCGAGGATCCATCTATTTGGTCTGAGGTCACAAAATTTTCTATTTGACTTATTCAACAATTAAAAGCTTTTGTGACTTGTTTATTACCTTTAACCCTGCACTTCTTTGATTTATGTGATGATGATCTGTATGTAATATGATAGATAATGCGGTTCTTCACAAATCCTAGGAAGCCTATGATTCTGGCTATTGCCCGTCCTTATGCTGAAAAGAATATTACAACGCTTGTGAAGGCATTTGGTGAATGTCGCCCTTTGAGGGAACTTGCTAATCTTGTAAGAAGTGTATTGTAGTTGATTTATGGCTGCTAATTATACGAGATATTAGCACTCTTATCCTACTAACTTTTGATTTTGCTTTCCAGACGCTGATAATGGGTAACCGTGAGGCGATTTCAAAAATGCATAAAGTCAGTGCTGCTGTTTTGACATCGGTGCTTACATTGATTGATGAATATGATCTATATGGCCAAGTGGCATACCCAAAGCATCACAAACATTCTGAAGTTCCTGACATTTATCGTTTAGCAGCGAGAACAAAGGTATCCAATATTAGGGAAAGAATCTGTCGGTGCCGTGTTTTTGCCTTGTTTTGAGTACCCATCACTTGAAGCGCTTGTCTTTATCGATCAGTTTTTATTTGCTGTTTTCATATGGTAGTAGCATTCACCAGTACAATGTTTTCTGTTATACGTATGTCCATGCTGACGCCATCTGTTGAACATCTGCAGGGTGCTTTTGTAAATGTTGCTTACTTCGAACAATTTGGTGTCACCTTGATAGAGGTCGTAACTTCTTGATTTATATTTGTAGTCATTGCCATTTCCGTGTACTGATTATTGACTATCTATCCATTTTGTGAGCAGGCTGCCATGCATGGTTTGCCCATAATTGCAACAAAAAATGGGGCTCCTGTTGAAATTCATCAGGTTCATGCATCACATTGTACCATTTATTGAACTAAAATTGTGCCAATTTACAGCTGTAACAGACTGGCCCTTTTCTCGTGGATGTTGATGCAGGTTCTGGATAACGGTCTCCTTGTTGATCCCCATGATCAGCATGCAATCGCGGATGCCCTCTGTAAGATGCTTTCTGAAAAGCAGTTTTGGTCAAGATGTCGAGAGAATGGACTGAAAAATATACACCAGTTTTCTTGGCCTGAACATTGCAAGAACTACTTATCAAGGATATTAACACTTGGCCCAAGACATCCTGCTTTTGCGAGAAAAGAAGATCAGAAGGCACCTATGAAGAGAAGGAAGTATATCTTTGTTATTGCTGTAGACTCTGTCAGTAAGGAAGACCTAATTCAAATTATCAGAAACTCTATTGACGCTACTCGCACTGGTACTCTATCAGGTTTGACAGGGTTTGTGCTGTCAACTTCACTGACAATAGCAGAGATACAATCCATATTAGTATGTGCAGGCATGGTTCCGACTGATTTTGATGCCTTCATATGCAATAGTGGGAGTGACATATATTACCCTTCACAGTCTAGTGATATGCCAAGTAATTCCCGTGTTACATTTGCCTTGGACCATGACTTCCGGTTACATATCGGTTACCGTTGGGGAGGAGAAGGTTTAAGGAAATACTTAGTAAAGTGGGCTTCTTCAGTAGTTGAAAGAAGGGGAAGAATTGAAAAGCAAGTCATCTTTGAAGATTCAGAGCACTCGTCGACATATTGTCTTTCATTTAAAGTGGTCAATCCAAATCATGTAAGCTTCTTTCCAGAAATTCTAGTGTTTGGTTTTTATTTTACTCATTTATTATGTAGACTTCTCAATTTGTCATTTTTAACAGTACCTTATGCATACTTGTTCATTTATAATATTGTAGTTGCCTCCGTTGAAGGAGCTGCAAAAGTTGATGAGAATCCAGTCACTGCGCTGTCATGCTCTGTATAATCATGATGCTACCAGGCTATCTGTAATTCCAATTCATGCATCACGATCTCAGGCTCTCAGGTTCGGTGATTGGTTTTCTTGCTTTGTTTTGCATTTCTGCATCTAATTCCCATATGCGCAAGCCTAGAGTTGTGTAGACCTATTAACAAAATTTTTGGTGATAGGTATTTGTCGATTCGCTGGGGCATAGAATTGCCGCATGCTGTGGTTATTGTTGGCGAAACCGGTGATTCTGACTATGAGGAACTGTTCGGAGGTCTTCACAAGACAGTCATCCTTAAGGGTGGATTCAACACTCCTGCAAATAGAATCCATACAGTCAGAAGATACCCGTTACAAGATGTTGTTGCTCTTGACAGCTCAAATATCATTGGAATTGAAGGTTGCAGTACCAATGACATGAGGGCTGCTCTTCAACAGCTTGGTATACCCACACAGTAACACCGAGCCCATCTATTTCTTATTAATAGAAAGAAATGGACAATACAAATATACCATACGGTCATTATCATTTCCATACTTGATGGAAATGTCGATTTTGCCTTAGTTGTGTATGTGTGTGGTCCCTGCTTGACTGTGAATTGCATTCCCTCGGATCCTCACAGCGCAAAATTTTTGGAGTAAAGAGTGAGCACATGAAAATTGTACAGATGAAAAATACCGTTCAAAATGTGGATAGTATGAGGAAGCAGTTCGGCAAAAAGCTTCCAAAATACAGAAACTCCCAAGCACACAATTTTCCTTCACTGCAGACTGGAGTGTATAATTTCTCTGCAATCTTGACCTTTTTGTTTGCCCTGCAAGGGGTGCCTTGTGATTCTGTAAATACTTTTGACTTTATTAAGCTATATATCGGCTCCACCAAAAATGAAACACTTACGTTGTCCTCAAATACGGAAGGATCTACTATATAACTGATGCAAGCATATTTCTTGCTATTTTGTATTCTCTTAACAGCATGTCTTGTTATTGTAGCTTTAATTTCTGTATCCATCTACTGTTGCGGTGGTTATGAAATTATTGCAGCAATTCTTATGTATGTGCCAACTCAGAGGTCATATGTAAAGCATATATTATGCGTAAACATCATTCTTTGATATGACTTGCACTCAAAGCAGCTACTATGTTTGGTGTAGTAGCTGAACCAGCTGCACGAGCCTTGTTACTCCGGTGGATGATTTACTTCCATGCCTATCTTTTCGTAGAATCAAGAACTATCTTTTAAACTTTGTATACCTCCTGTGTGACTACTTGGTCTCTTGTAGTGTTGCTTGTTTTTGTGTAGTTACAGACATTTTTCTCGTTAGACTTTGCTTGAAAGAATGTTATTTTTTTCTAGACTTAGCTTAGAACTTTTTTTGGTTGTTGATGTTAACTTATACCAGTTAGAAACAATTGGACATACAGCATTTGGAGTGATTGGTTATCGGTTTGTGGTTGGCCATCTGCATCAGGGACTGTGATACGGCTGTTTTTCTTTGACACATGTACACGAAACAATATCAATGTCAAGGTCGTGATGGCTAGGGTATATTTATATTATGCGCGTATTATGCGTCTATCGGATGGAGAAACAGGCGACCAAAAAATGCAGCTTGCACATTTGCACTTCCTTTGTTCTGGTTCATTCTTCCAAGGTATGAACGGTTGCCATTTCAGTTTACAACTTCAGAAAACAGAACAAGTACCATTTCCCTGAGGAAGAATATGCCCGTAGAAACATCAACGTAAACGTGGGATTTGCGGTGCAACAATGCTTCATCTAGTTTGATTAGCTGGTTCTTTAAGACACGGGTATGGCCTTCAATGCAAACCTTTGACCATCAACTTTCCTCTTAAGTGTAAGTCAAAAAGAAATACGTACTAACGCCAGAAAAGTTCTATTGATTTTGAACCTATCGCTTTCATTGTTGTTGCACCACAAACCTTGCTATGTTATTGTGTGGCAGTGGACTTCAATTAAACTGATAGTACAAGTGGCTAATTAAACTTTCAAAAGATTGACTTCAGGCAGCTCAGGACGGCATCTATATTAGGCAGGACGTGATAGTACATTTTCTCTGATATTATCTTTGAAAATGTTCTAAACAACTTTTGAATGTACTGAAGCCAAGGCACATGAGTGCATGACTCTTTATCATTTTTCTCTTTTTATCGTCCAAGGTTGCGCGCTTCGCCATTCCTTCACGAGAAGAAAAATTACAGCACCTTCCCCGTGAACCATTCCGAGTTTCCGGTATCGGATAGCACACGCATATCGCAACAAAGGATGTCTCCCCGTCAATCTTTGACCGGGTACCAAAACGAGCAAACTCTTAGAACGTGCATTGTTCGTACACCATCATCCATTCATCGTTCATGAAAACCATCAACTTGCTGCTCCGTCGTTCACCTCATCTGAACCCCGCAGCTACTTACCGTCTAGCTACCTGCTTATTCAGTTCGATTAGCTCGCCAAAATCTCGATAAATATAGCAATATACGTGCGTACAAGTTCAGCCTCGGTATATAACCACATGAACCATGTGCTATATCAAAGAAGTCCGGCATTGCTTTTCAGAATCGCTCATGCCATCTTTGACATGGTCAGAAAACGACCGAACCTAGAGCATACACTGTTCATGATCATCACCAATTCATCATTCACGAATCATGAACTCGGCGCCGCCGTACACCTCATCTGAAACGCACGTTTGCAGCTGGAGTACCAGCTTGTACCAGCACGTCGAGTTCGCCACGTCCCAATCACCTGGACGTAGATGCAGTGCAAGCAAATGGTCAGAGCTCATCAGAAGGAGGGCAGCCTCCGCCGCAGCAGCAGGGATTTGGGGTTAACAATCTGGCGGACGGAGTTGGTTGCGAGCTCCCAACTAACCATCAGTCCATCGCAGGTTTGAACTCTGACGACGTCGTCGCCGGGGCCGCCGCGTTTTCTCGTCGCTTCATCGACGGTTGCCGAGCCCGCACGCCACCGCGAGAAGACCTGCAGCTTGTTGGGAGCGAGAGGAGGACTTGCTGGAGAATTCATTGTGGCAGTTGGGAGAACGGATGGATGATGGACCATGGATGGCCAGCGAACACCAACAAACATAAACGGGTCAAAGATCGAGATGAAGGGATACGGGCAAGCAGCAACAGCCACCTAATTCTGCCGCGAAGCTGCCGGGATTTACTGAGGCTTGTAAAAACACGCTTGCACTAGAATATTAACTTGATTAGGTTATATACCAAGCAATGATATCAGGTTGGCCTTAGAATAAATCAGTAAATGTTGTACTAACTGATTAACTTGCTTCGATTATACCAAGCAATGTGATTGTATAATTCATATTGGCCCTATATAGACAGTAAACGTTGTGTTCACTAGGGATTCATCCGAAGTTTCTGTTGCCGAATTTATTGCAGATTTGTTCATGTCCATGAGATTTTAAAAAGGAAAGATACATTTTCTTGCTACCATATTGAATCTTTTTTTTTTGGACATTGTTATAGGCCGTTCGAAATTAAATAGGTGTGGCCCATGTGCCGCCGGTGACTTGCGTTCTGTTGCTCATATTTGATTCTGCCTTTTGTTCTCTAGAACAAATGTTGTATAATTGAGCTTTTCGTTCACCTTCTCAACAGTATTGATGCGGTTGTCCTCCTGCTCTACCTGTATCTGTCCCTTTCCACATCAAAGCAATCAGGCCCCTGGCTCGGCCGTGTGTATACACCATACCACATACCACACCCAGAAAGATAATTAGATTTTTTGCTATGTAATTACAATTATCCGTGGCCAGCGACATGTGAGCCCTGGAGGCCTGGAGCAACATAAAGTTGGACCTTTCCATTTCAGTTTGGACGCATCGATGACCCAGACAATAATAAAAGAGAGAAAAAGAGAAGGAAGCAGATTAATAAATAGCACTACACTCCTTGCATTTCTTGCCTTGTTTGCAAAGTGCTCTCACACACTGCAGCACTGCTGTGCTGTTTCTAGCCCCAGGCCTTTATAACCTTTCCTGGCCTGGCCCTGTGATAACTCTAGAGAGAGAAAATCTGTGGGGGCAGCTGAGAGAGGGGGAGGGAAGCCATGGCCATGGAGAGCGAGGAGGGCACTGTGACTGTGAGTGCGCAGCAAGATGCGGCGGCCATGAAGGGAGGAGGAGGAGGAGGCAAGAAGCGGCGGCGGCAGCGGAAAGGTGAAGGCGGGGAGAAGAAGAAGTACACCCTGGTGAGCTACCACGAGCTGCCGGACTACATGAAGGAGAACGAGTTCATCCTCAACTACTACCGCTCCGAGTGGCCCATCCTCAATGCCGTCCTCAGCCTCTTCTCCTGGCACAACGAGACCATCAACGTCTGGACGTACGTATGGGCTCATCACTAACCGTTTATTGGATGTGTTTTGTGAAGCTGCTTGCTACTGATGCTGATGCTGTTGTTCATGTGGGTTCAGGCATCTCCTGGGGTTCATGCTGTTCTTCGGCCTCACCCTGGTGCATCTTGGCCAGTACTTCCCCCAGGTGGCTGATCTGATTGGGCACCTTTCCTGGTAAGCCACTCTTCAGATTTAGCTCGTGCCTGTCAGTTCCAATAGGTTGAATTTTATTGCATGGCTAGTAAGAATTAGTAGCTGCACAATATAAGGTTTCAGTAACACTGAAGAAATTCTGTAAGTTATCAACCAGGATTTTATATCATATATACTACTTAAGGACTTACGAATAGATTGAGTCTTCATTTTTCACTAACAGTTCTGTGCAGGTAAATCTAGATATGTTTACAATTAATTCTCACCAACTAAACTCACTTTCGGTACACGTAACCTTGATAGTTGATTGGAATAATAAATGTGTTTGCTTCTGCTCTGATGTGATGTTGTGTAAAGCAAGTACTAGTTATTGGACTGGAAATGTGGAATCACTAATAATACTCCACCATCTTTTCTACCGCAGGCCAATCTCAAAGGTTGCTGAAAATGTCTCCAGCAATATTGGGGATGTCTTATCTGTGAGTAGTTTTCCTTCCTGGAACATTCATAGATTCTTATGGAAATTGTAGGAGAAGATAATGGATTGCAGTAAAAAAAAATGCTCTGTTCATTTTTACGTGATTAGGAGATTTTGTCTGCTACTTTTAATGCTTCAACTTTTTAGTACTAGTTTGTTGCCTTTTGTTTGTGCGGATGTGCATGATTTGGAAGGCAAGGGTGGGTGAGCTTCTGATTTCTTGAGTTGATGAACCTTGTTAAATTCAACTTTTTTAGTTTGCCTTTCTACTGGTCCCAAGAAAAGGGCCACAAATGTGATTGTTTCTTGGTTCATCACAACAAGTTTCGTGATGTGTTTGGAGGAATTGGTTGTGATCTAGCGGTGTGATCATGCTCATCCTAGTGTCATGAACGATGACCCTCACGGCACGGCTATGCTTTTGTCGCGACTTCCTTTGTTTCTCAAAATCCTCGTGACCGCCTACCTAACTAGTAACAAGACGCCGTATGCAACAATATTCCATTGGGAGCATACTATTTGAAGATTAGGTGGCTGTGGAAAAGCTTGTATTGTAGCATAAGGCTCAGTGTGCATGATAAACAGAGATCATTCAATGTGAATATTTTGGTTTTCATGTTAACTCTGCCCATGTTTCATGAAGGATTTCACATTAACATTCCACTTCCACATGATACTTCACTGCTGATTATTGGTCTGCAATATATTGGTACTTAAGTTAGAGGTTGTGTATAGCAAACCTCTATTTGTCTTGCTTGGTATAGCTTCCCAGCTGTTCAGTTACTAGTAACATGACTAGAATATGACTGTCACCGCATTTGACAACCAATTGCTTATTCAGATTTCGTGGTAACTTCCCTGAAAATTATTTGGAGCACATTGCTCTAGATATTTAACTGAAAATATCAGTGTCGCAGTGATTAACTTGGTTTTTTTATGCATGTTCTTCAGGGCGCGGCCATGTTCATGCAGACGAACCCTGCCCTGGCCTCCTACGGCATGGCAGTGACGTCGCAGACGACGCGGTGGCCGTTCTTCGTGTTCCTCGCGGGCGCCATGTTCTGCCTGCTGAGCAGCAGCGCGTGCCACCTGCTGTCGTGCCACTCGCACCGTCTGAACCTGTTCCTGATCCGGCTGGACTACACGGGCATCGCGGTGATGATCGTGGTGTCCTTCTTCCCGCCCATCTACTACATCTTCCAGTGCGAGCCGCACTGGCAGGTGGTGTACCTGTCCGCCATCACCGCGGCCGGGGTGGCCACCGTGTACGCGCTCATGTCCCCGCGCCTGAGCTCCGCGCGCTACCGGGCCCACCGCGCGCTGCTGTTCGTCGGGATGGGCCTCTCCGGCGTGGTGCCGGCCGTGCACGCCGCCGCCGTGAACTGGCACGAGCCGCGCCGGAACGTGACGCTGGCGTACGAGGGCGCCATGGCCGTGTCCTACCTCACCGGCACGGCCTTCTACCTGACGCGCGTGCCGGAGCGGTGGAGGCCCGGGATGTTCGACCTCGCCGGGCACAGCCACCAGATCTTCCACGCGCTCGTCATCGCCGGCGCGCTCGCGCACTACGGCGCCGCCATCGTGTTCCTCAAGGCCCGCGACGAGATGGGCTGCCCGGCCTAGCTAGCGGACGGGAACGCATCAAGCGTGGAAAGAACTCGTTTTGGGTGAATTGTGAGGTTCTCTTTATTTACTGGAGTAGTGGTTACAGCTTTTACAACAACAGCAGCAGCAAGTGTGCAATATCGATTAATTTATACCGTCCTATAAATGACAGTTGATGATCTGTTAATTGGTCATACTCTCAATTTGTACATAGACAGATGCTTCATTACAATCGATCAATTGATTGATTCTTTTCTCTCTCTGATGAGAAGATGCAAATCCAGTGGGTTGTTATCGAAGGGTCCGAGAATGCAGGAAGTGTTGCTTGCCACGTTCGTTCCTCGTTGAGACGTCGCTGTGTGACAACGCGAGCAAGTTACTACTCCGGTTGCTTTCAGGTGGACGACTACGGATGGCGCTCACCGGCCGGACTCATAAATGGCCGATCGATCATTCCAGTAACCTAACAACCTTCCGTTCGCACGATCCCCGCTGTCAACTCCGGTAGGCCGGCCGTCCATTCTCGCCATTCATTACCGGCTTTGGTCGTCGGCCGGCGACGGCCGCGCACCGCCACGGGTCGCCGTCGACATCATTTGGTTGGCCGGGGCGACGCGGCGCTGCCAACCCAATTATGGCACCGGCGACGTTCAGTGTGGGAAGTGGACTGCGAGCTGTGGCCCCAGTCAATTTACAACGGTTGTGATATCCACAATTCGAGCCGTTGTGTATTCAGGACGGAAGCGACGATCGTTGACCTGTGGGCCAAGGCTCTTGAGTCTTGAGCGTTGTAAACACCTGGGCCGTGGATATCACAACCCATGGCTCACGGGCCCAGTAGGTGGAGCCTCTAGTCACGACACACGAAGAGGCCCGGCGAGAGAGTAGAGAGAGGAAGAGGGAGAGCGAGCGCCGAGCGGAAATGCCGGAGCTGCCGGAGGTGGAGGCGGCGCGGCGGGCGCTGGAGGCGCACTGCCTGGGCCGGCGCATCGCGCGATGCGCCGTGGCTGACGACACCAAGGTCGTCGTCGCCGCCGGCGGCCGCGTGGCCTTCGAACGCGCCATGGTCGGGAGGACCATTGTCGCCGCGCGGCGGAGGGGAAAGAACCTCTGGCTCCACCTCGACGCCCCGCCGTTCCCCTCCTTCCAGTTCGGTCAGTGCTCACCTTACGTAGCTTAGGGTTAGTCTTTTCTTGCTTCTCCTTCAGTGCCCTGCACTACTGTAGCGCAATCCCAATTCTCGGACACGCTTTGACATCTAGGCTACGTGTGCAATTGGGCGTGATTGATTGTTAAAATGTCGCCTTTGGCTCGTACTATCCTTCAATTGGGTGTAATGTATAACGATTATTGATAATTCAAGTCGAATTCATCAGTGGCAACCCAACTTTCTGCTACTTTGCATTTGTCAGTACCGAGGCAACGAGACTGATAAGTACATGCCTTGATTGCAGGAATGGCAGGCGCGATATACATAAAGGGTGTTCCTGTCACAAAGTATAAGAGGTAAGTGGTCGTTTCCATCTCATAGCTTGCGATTTTGCGAATTTCATTAACAAGATGTTAGGAAGTAACTCTGCATAGTGTTGCAGATCAGTCGTGAATTCCACAGAAGAGTGGCCATCCAAGTACTCTAAATTCTTTGTCGAGGTAATGATCGCAAACAGGATACATCTCTTGGTGATGTGATGTGTTGCTTTTGCAGTAATGCTCGTATGGAAACCTGTTGTGGAAGTAACAGATCATAATTAGAATCAACACATAATTCTTTCTTCCTGTATATTCCCTCCACTCCGGAATAAGGTATTGATGTCGTTTAGGACATTAATTTTTGTCCCATCTCGCTAAGTACAATGAATTGCTTCATCCGTAGGCCTAGAATTTTTCCACAATTTTGTGCCTCGTGAAGTTGGATTGGAGAGCAAGGCATGGCAGGCAAGTTGGATGCCCTACTGGCCTACTGTGACTGCTTGAGGGATTATTGAGTGTTCACCACATAGTTTTTAGTTGTTTAATCTCAACTTAACCTATGATGACCACTTTTAGTTGTTTTCTGGTGTGCACTCCAACACACATTGTATCGCTGTTTGCTCTAAATTTAACTTCATCCTAACTGATACTAGCGTAAAAACTCAAAATTTTGGCACTATGATATTAGTTTCGAAGCTAGATGTTTCTAAATCTTTTTTCGCTTGATATATACAGCTTGATGATGGCCTGGAGTTTTCCTTCACTGATAAACGTCGCTTTGCAAGAGTTCGTTTGTTTGAAGATGTTAGTATTTTCACAGGTTCTTTTTGAATAACTGGAATATTACTTTCTTATTTATGGTACAAAATTCCTAACCCAGAGTAATGTTTGCAGCCTGAAACTGTACCTCCAATTTCTGAGCTAGGTCCGGACGCTCTCTTTGAGCCAGTGTCAGTTACTGAGTTTTTGGACTCTCTGGGTAGAAAGAAGATTGGAATAAAAGCTCTTTTACTTGATCAGGTGATCAGCATCCTACCAGTATAAGCGTTGCCTCTACAAAAATGTTTTCCCTGCAATATACCTATTTGATCTGTTGCATTTCTTTTTAAATGTGCAGAGTTTTATATCAGGTATCGGTAATTGGATTGCAGACGAGGTGCTTTACCAGGTATTGGTGCATTGTACAGTGGTTTTTGAAGCTTGCATAGGACGTAGCAATGAAATTTGATCTATTTTCTTTTTTCAGTCAAGAATCCATCCATTACAAATTGCTTCAAGTCTATCTAGGGATAGTTCTGAAGCTCTGCACAAAAGTATCAAAGATGTGAGTCTATCTTAACACTTTTGAGGAACTGAACTACATTCTATTGAAGTAGCATTTCGGAATGCAAGTACTGATCAAGAACTTGTTAGGTTGTGACATATGCTGTTGAAGTTGATGCTGACTGTGACCGCTTTCCAGAGGAATGGCTATTTCATCACCGATGGGGCAAGAAACCTGGTAAAGTAAATGGTGAGATTTTCTCGAGTTTTTCATCATAATTGTCTTGAACAAAATTTGGCAAATCCTTCACTGTAGTCTCTGGTGCTATTGATTTGTCTGTAATGATGCGTAACACAAATCATACTTGTTAAGATAGGGGAGAATGAATAGTAACATTTCCAGTTCTGCATCTGAGGTTCATTCCATTAAGGATTTACCAAGTTTCTGCTGTTTGCAGGAAAGAAAATTGAATTCATAACAGCTGGTGGCAGGGTAAGTTATTGTCTGCTTGTATGCTTCAATACTATACCTTCAGCTATCCAGATGTATATGTATCTAGCTTCTAATTTCTAGTTCCTTTACTCAGACTACAGCTTATGTGCCTCAACTGCAAAAATTGACTGGGGCCCAGTCTAGCAAAATGGTTGTTCCTAATCTGGAACAACTGGCCGACAGTGTTGACACGGAGGATCCAAAAGCTGACACAGAAGGTGACGATAATCTGAAGCCAAGGAAGCGAGTGGCAATTTCCAAGGCTGCCAGTGCAGCCAGAAGACCAAGGAGAAATGGTGGTGATAATGACAAATCTGGTATAAAGATCATCGAACCAAACAAAATTGGCACCAATAGAGTAATGCAGGCAAGAAATCAGATCAGGTTACAAGAAGATCATCGCGGAACAAAGTGAAACCTCAAGCAAGCAAGTCAGAAGAAAGATAGCCAGGAATCAGTCCCATTAGTCTTTCACTTTCTGGTATTTTGAAACAGCATTTTGGTGTACATATGTTGCTCTAGCTAGATAGATGCTCGCCTGGGCTTATTTGGTGAAATCCCTGAAACTGGAGAAGTGATTTCGGTCCTCCTTTTTTGTTACCACTGTACTCTGTAACTGATGCATGGAAGATTCTCGCTCCATTATTGCAATGACTTGTGCGGCCAGGAGGACGTGTTGCCCTGTCAGATCTTTTTCGCATATCACGCAGGTGTATATCAGGTCTGGGATATATTTTCATTTTGAAGTACTCCTGGATGCAAAATTGAACAAATTGCAGATCTATACATCTCGTGTGTGGACAACAACAGTTATGCGGTGTGTGTAAACAGACCAATTAAGAGCCAACGTTCTGTTCGTCTTGTGAAGCGATTAGGCTTTTTTTTTGTTACGTGGTGATCTTGTCCTGCAAGGGAACATGCTCTGAGTTTTAGCAGGCTAAGATCGATTTAGCAGCAAGGTGCCTAGCATCATTCCAGCCTTAGTGTAAGTGAACTGCTCAGAACTTAAATACATGAAAATAACAAGAAAGCGTGAACTATCTTGGCCTATAATTCTGCGCCCTCAAGTCTCAAAAGAACCGCAACCGATGCTAGCTTTCCGGCCGGCTCCATGTCGCGTTGCAGAACTACTTGTGGATGTGCACAAAGCAACAAGACAGCGGCACAAGGCCACATCGATGGAGCAAACAAACAGTGAAGAACGCCAGTCTGCTAACACGCCGTGCGCCCTCTCGTTCACGGGCGACATAGCGCCAAATAACACATGCCCGCCCATCACTTTTGCACCTATCGTGGAGCGGCTGTCTGAGGCAGGGCAGACGTACAGCAGGCACTAGTCAAACTATTCTATAGGGTTTCGCGGCCGTACGTACGTACGTGACCACTAGCTAGTAGATCCTCTCGTCGAGACGTCACGTATGCTGTCACGTGAGATTTCTAACCGATCGAGGGCCCTGGCTAGTCGATCCGTGTGTCTCGCACACTGACATCAAAGCCAAGCATACGTATCGATCGATACAAATATGATGCTATATTCCATCAGATTTTCAGAATAATGTACACGACGATACATGGGCCAATCCATCACCGACACGTACCTCACACTTTTGTCATCACACCAACCTTTGTGTCGTGCTCGTATGTACTACTGCGTGATCTCAGTTTCACAAGAGCACAACCACAGAATATCACATAAACAAAGCCTACAAATTATTGGCGACACTGTTCTTGCTTTTTCATGCACGAGTTCACGACAATACAAACAATCAATCATCACCCCAGCCTCTCGCATCAAACTCAATTAACCACACGACACGTACAAATCAATCAGAGAACAAACTGAAAATCAACAACCAAACAAACAAGTCAAAAGCCACAAGAAAACAGATATGGAACAGCCAATCATCGTTTGCTGATCGACCATTTCTTCTTCTTGAGCCTAAGCAACTAGGAACGATGCAGATGACATACTCTCATGTCAACCTGATGATCTCTTCAAACACCAAATCAGCAACCTCCAGCACCCTGCAGTTTGACGTCGAAACATAAAAACAGAGTAAGCTAATGTCACTTGCAGCATGTACGTAGATGACTGTGTGTTAGGTAGATACGTACGTACATACACATGCACGGGCCGAGATCGATCAGACGGTGCAGGTGTATCCTGGCGGCGGAGCCTTGCCGCAGGTGAGGAGGAGCTGGAGCGCGAGCGGCAGGTAGATGTTGATGTTGAGGAGCTTGATCTTGATGGTGGTGCAGAGGCACACGGCCGCCTCCAGCTCCACCAGGCCCTCCAGCAGCGGGCAGCACTGGTTCACCACCGGGTCGCCCAGGCCCACGTGCACCAGCCCGCCCAGCAGGTCCACGCACGCGCCGATCTTCAGCGAGTCCACCGGGCACGTCGGCGACGACGGCGTCGGCGTCGGGGTCGGTACCGGAGGCGGCGGCGGGCACGGCACGTTGCTGCCTTCTCCGCCGGGCGGGCCGGTGACCGGAGGCGTCGTCGACGGCGGACCGGTGACCGGAGGAGGAAACGTGACAGGTGGCCCGGTGACCGGTGGCGTCGTCGGCGGGCCGACGACCGGTGGCATCGGGACCGGCGGGTAGGTCACCGGCGGCCCGACGACGGGCGGGCGCGTGACCGGTGGCCCGACGACGGGCGGGCGCGTGATCGGTGGCCCGACGATGGGCGGACGCGTGATCGGTGGCCCGACGATGGGCGGACGCGTGACCGGGCCCTTGGGCGGGCCGACGACGGGCGGGCGAGGCAGCACCGGCGGGTAGGAGGGGCTCTTGGGCGGGCGCGTCGACGGCGACGGGTAGGTGGGGCCCTTGGGAGGCTTGGGGGCCTTCGGCGGGTGCGTCGACGGCGACGGGTAGGCGGGGCCCTTGGGCGGCTTGGGGTTGGAGGGCCTCGACTTGGGCGGGTGCGACGGCTTGGGCGCCTTGGGCTTGTCGCAGTCGCAGGCGAGGTCGTCCGCCGCGAGGATGGGCGTCAAGGCGGTGGAGAGCAGCAGCAGCAGCGTGACGAGGAACGGCCGGATCCTCTTGCCGCTCGCGGCGGCCTCCGCCATGGCTAGCTGCTTTCTCTCTAGCTAGCTGATGAGTAGTGTGGTGCTGGAGTGTAGTAGCTAGGAGTACTGATGTGCGCTCTAGGGTTTCGAGGTTGTGGGCGTTTTATAGAAGCTCGAGGCTTGATCTTTTTCGTACGTCGATCAGGCCCGTGAACTCTAGGGTATCTAGCGTGTTCTGGATTTGTCCCAGCGTGGTGGTGACCACTGGCCACTGGTGAGTCAAGAAGTTACAGTGGTGGTGACTCGGAGGAGATTTTGTTGACGGATGGATGATCTGAATGCAAGGGTAACACTGGAGGGATGAGCGACGTTTCACTTGTCTAATTAAATTATTATGTGTCACTAATTAAAACTCAGCCATGTATACGACTTCGTGATTAGATATCCTGGATCCATGATGCACATTGCAAGGATCTCACGTGATAAATTAGATCCTCCGGCGAAGCTAATAATGCTGCTAAGATCCGGGTGTGCGACTGACTGCTCCGGTGGTGTT
Organism: Eragrostis nindensis; assembly: GCA_012490785.1. Lineage (NCBI taxonomy): Eukaryota > Viridiplantae > Streptophyta > Magnoliopsida > Poales > Poaceae > Eragrostis > Eragrostis nindensis. Next base: position 286,187 of record JAAXCT010000231.1, read on the forward strand.
TCCATGTACTGAAATATTGTTCCTCCCAGTTGAGTAAGCACGACGTCGTGTGACTTTCTGATCTGGCCGACCGACCGACGCGCTACCTTCGTCGCCGTGCGCGCGCGCGCGGCACTGCGACGTGCTAGCTAGCTTGCACCGCCGGCCTTGCCCTGTGCATGTGTACGTACGCACTCGTACATTTTGATTTTGTGTCAAGTCCATGTAGGCAATATGGCTACATGTGCGTGTGCTCGTCCGATTGGATATGCATGCCTGCGAGTTCGCGACATGTGCGTCTCATGCGCATCCATGCCGCGCACGTCCGTACAAGCCTGTGGTTGGTGAGGGGTACACATGCCGCGCCAGTACTGACCGGCCCGCGGTCACTCACGCGCACCAACACCGCCCACATCCGATCCGATGTACCCAGACGCGCGCGGGCTGCAGTGCAGGCTCCGGCTGGACCGGCTGGTCGTCGCCGCGCGTCGTGGGCCAGCATGCCGTGCGATAATATCTGGCGCTCGCTCAGTGCAGAAAGCCGTCGTCCGTGACATGCTGTGGGGGCACGCACGTACGTGGCCTTATGCGGCTCGTGACCCCGGCGGACGCGGCGGCCGCACCCTAGCTATCCCCTTCGGCCGCGCGAGACCCACTTGCATGCATGCTAGTACAAGCTTTTCAGCTCTTCCCTTCCTCATCATCTTGCATGCCTGCCTGGCCATGGAGGAGCCCGCTCTTCTGCCATGTTGTCGCCTTGCTTGTTCCGGCTGCTGGCACTCCCGATCGCCGCCAGTCGATCTATGGGCGCGGTTTCCCGCGAAGCACTTTGATTCGACGAGCGGTTTTGTTCACGATCCACACGCGCGCGCGCGGCCGGCTGGTGATTTGCAAGTGTAAGACATGACGCGGTGGAGATTTGACGACCAGCCTTACATATAGACTTTTCTTGTGTAATTTCATTCAATTTGCGAAACAAACAACCTTTTCTCTTTGTGTGCTCTTCTGTATATATAGTTCAATAAAAGAATCGCAAAAAAAAAAAGAATCGCAAAATGATAATATAATATAAAAGGTGCAACACACGAGCCATTTTGGTGTGTTTAAAAAAGTTGCCATCTCCGATCGCGTCGGACGAGAGTACTATATATACTGGCTAAAAGAATATAGCAATTGGAGTGTGTGCGCTGGGACACACCACGGCTACATGCAATGTATATATTCTTAGCCACATAAGATGATGTGGCATAGTACACGTATTTGGAGCGTTGCGTGGAAGTCCACGGTTGGATGGGCTCCCGAGCCGAAAACCCTCTTGTTCTCGTCCTGATAATAGATTTGGCCAGAGGTGGTGCACACCATGTGCATGCGCCGAGCGGAGCGTGTCTCGGTTAGGCCGTAGATATTGTTCAGAGATCTAGTACCCGAGATGTTTTTGTCGCGAGATGAGTGGCTGATTATCTCTTGTGATTCAGAAATAACAGGGACAAACATTATTCATTGCCATAGATAACCGTGTGATGTCGCATTGTGCAACTTGCTCGCCAATTGGGTGCTCCAAATAATTAAGATTTTGAATAGCTAGTGTGTGGCCTCATGACTCACCAGCAGATATGTCTGTCAGGGGCGAAGTGAGCAATCTGACTACAATGGAGTAGAAAAGGTTCAGAAAACTTGAGCAGTTTCATTTTAAAATGAATTGATGTAAGGATATCAACTCTGCAGGCATTTCTGGATGCACTGCATGGGCGCTGTAATAATGCTCTCTGGAACCTACTTCAGGTTTGAGATACTAAATTGTGTATAAATGATATGGCTTACTCGCTCGATCTGTTCTATTATATTTAAAGCGTTTAAAATTTGAGAAAATATCAGGTGCACCGCGCACATGAAGTATTTTGTGCACATATGCACAAACTTATTAAGAATTATTGAATTGCATCTAAACAATTAAAATTATGGGTGACAATTTTCATTTATGAAACATGGCCAATTTCCATGACGGTAGTTTACAGCAACTAAATGAGCTTAGGCCTACAAAGGAACCAAAAACCAAGAGCAACGCACTCATTGAGGTAGTTTACAGGAATTTGGACGGAAGTAGCTCATTTCCCATTCTTTTGAAAACGAAGCTCATTTCCCATCTGAGCTGCCACACATATGGTGTACGCCAGTTGACCATTCCACCTAGTTTAGTCCCACCTCGGGAAACGAACCGCGCACCCCACAGCATAAAAGTCTCGGTTCCTGACCGCCTCTTGCCGAGCTCAGCAGCGCGAGCTTGTAACCCGAGCGGGGGCTTTAAGGTGGTGCGGACGCTGCCGTATGGCTGTGGGCCTGTGTCAGGTGTCGCTTTGCCGGCCCGCCCGTTCCAAGTTGGTAGTGGACCTTGAGAGGTTTGGGCGAAGGCCTGGGCCTCTCGGTTCCTACAGTGGCAGAAACCGCGTTAGGCTGGCTTCACAGAGCAGCGTCTACTGCCCGCTTCCAACGGTGGAAGGACAACGGGCCGCCGCGCTCCTGGCACAAACTGGGCCTTGCAGTCTTCTTCAGCGGACCACCATCTTTTTTATTTCGGCCTTCAGGCATTTCTTTTTGTTTTATTTTCTTGCTGCGATCTTTTTCTTTTACCTTGTTTACTCATGTTTCATGCGGGGATAGTAGACGCTGCAAATTGCACAAAGTGAGGGCACTTTTGATCAGTATACATCACTTTTAATTTACATAAACCACTTTCTTCAGCAAAGGCCTAAAGAAAACGAGCAGTTCAACAACCAGGGGCCCTGTTTGGTAGTTTGTATTTATATAAAAACCAGGGTATTATGGAACCGCCAGCACCAAGCAAAACTTTGGTTCTTCAAAAAAAGAAATGAGGTATTTGGTAGAGTCGCCGGACGAGGTGCACAAGAGAACACCACCTTGTTCATCATCTCGAAGCAAAAGAACTGACGATGTAACAGAAAGATGCGAAGGATATAACCAGTTTAGCACTCTATTTAGACGAGTGGATATCGAGACGGCAACACAATCACAGATGTTAATGCAAGTCCACCGATTGTTGATTTTATAGTACAATATCACACAGCAAACGTTTAATCAAGTCCACAGACCCCACAAGACAATGCCAACACATACGTTTCGGCATAACATTTATATACGAATCTGTCGTAACGGAGCTCTCCGCGTGACCATTGGCAGCTCATGAGAAATTGGCATGATTCGGCTCTGCAAAAAGAGGAAGACTGAAGTTAGTGCACAGAGCAAAAAGTTCAATGAATGGAAGCAACAGTGGAGGGAAGAAAAGAAGACAATACTCTCATCCATTATTAATTCTATTTTTTAAAAAGAACATTTATTTTTTGGTTGACGTTGCATAGCTCAAAATCAACAACAACAAAAAAGAGACTGAGGGAGTAGGTTAGAAGACATTTTCAGATCATTTTCACGACTTAACATAAAATGACCATGAATAGCACTATTAGTTCAGAATTTAATATGCAAATGTACAAATCTCAGGAAGGCAATAATCAAGCATCAGTCTTTAATTTTAATACTATTAGTTCAGAATTTAATATGGACTGCAAATGTACAAATCTCAGGAAGGCAATAATCAAGCATCACAGTCTTTAATTTTAATAAAGCTTCTGAACATAATGGTTTAACCAAATTCAGCCCAATTTGGCATTCATCCAGGTGTGGATCTCATTAAGGCTTGCGATTAACTGTAAGTTTGGAAGCCCATAATCTAGTACCATCAGATAAAAATACTATGCTCATACAAGTGAGAAATATTCCCAGTTTTGGCATTGGTCTGCCAACTACAGCTAGACGAGCTAAGCAGTGGTTTTTGAAAACACAGCCCCTGCAATCTAAACGGAGACCAACGCACATTCACGATGAAAATGGAAATATGATAACATCATCAACGAAACTGTAAGTGTACATCACAAAGCATTTCCTTTTCTCGTAAACTGAAGACCACAAGCAGGTGACACTTTTTGTAAGCGCTGAACCCGTAGCACTGCAGTATCATGCAGACCATAAATATTGCATATTAAACAATAACCTTTTCTAGACTTAATAAACCAATCATATCTTATGGTCATGTCATATAAGCCACCTTACCACATCTCTACTTTTAAATTAATGACAGGGTAATAACCTAGTAAACCTGTACTTTTGATGTGTCCACGGAACAAATTGTACCAGCAGCAAACTAACAGGCTTTACATTTGGTCACAACAAGTACATTTATAACACAAAGAGTTCAACCACTATTGCCAGACTAATATTTGACATAGAAATCTTTAAGAGTTTAGCTGGCACTTGCAAACAACTTAACTATCGAGTCTTAAACGGCACAATCGTATTTCCTGCAGTAGGTTGCTTAGGACAAACATAGCCAACAGAATGAACTGAATAACACCAGGAACATTCACCATACTCCAAGAGTCACACCAAATATCACGATAATAGTAGAAGACAAAACAACACATGCCAAGCACTAAACTTAACAATTCAATCGTGACTAGGGATGCTTGTCACACGAGTGACACTTTCACATGATGCTAATCATAGTATATTTACTTGCCCCCATGTAAAAATTTATTAGTGGCTCAGGGAGTGTTACCAGCAAAGCCAATGATCACTAAACGTTATCTCTTTTCTGTGCCATAGCAAATACATGTCAAAAATCTAAATTTGAAATAATCTCATGAACCTTTTCTTGGCTGTTCAACTTATTACGGAGTCAAACGGAACAGAAGTGCGAAGCCTACCTATACGAGATTACAACTGTTGACGCACAATCGGGAAAAAAAAGGGGGACTTTATCAGATGTACAGCCTAACTCCCTTGACTAGTTATGCTTATACAGCATAGGAGTATCTAACACCACGATTACGAAATAGCATAACAGTAATCAACGCCTAAGGGTCGATGCAACTGCAGGACGTACATGAGTGTGTAGGATTAGGATTTTAGGAATGGGATGCATCTACTATCATCACCTGCGGGGCTGAATGCCTGAAATGCCCTCAGCCGCGAGCCTTGAGCTCGGCAAGGCGGCGAGAGAGGTCGTCCTCGTCAACCTTCTCCTTATCCTTGGCAGCAGGGATGGCGTGCGCGGCAGCCTGCGGCAAGCCGACAGAGACCTCTAGGCCGTAGTCGTCGGCGACCTGCTGCATGAGGCTGTTGACCTCGGTCTCCGGCGTGGAGAGGGAGGTGGATCCCGCCATGGCGCCCTCCATGAACTCAGCCTGCACCTCCATGTTGACGAACTGGCGCTCGAACTGGTCCATGGTCTCGGACATCTTCTGGAGGTTGCCGGTGGCGAGCGCCGAGTCGAGCGACTTGACGATGGACTGCATGGACCTGCCGATGACCTGCATCTTGGCCTGCGTGTCGAGGCGGGCGACGACGGCGTCGAGGCGGGAGGCAAGGCGGAGGTAGTTCATGTGCTCGGTGCGCTTGCGGATGGCGTTCTCGGCGTAGATGCGGGCGCCGTCCATGTTGCCCTTCTCGATCGCCTTCTTCACCTTGAGCTTCTGCTCCTTCTCCTCCTTCTCGCACTTGCGCGCCTGACGCTGCAGCGACTTGGACGTGAACTTGAGGTCGAAGATCTGGTTCATCAGCTTCTCCGGGTTCCCCATCGCCACACGCCGGAGCAAGGACGGATCTGGGATTTGGCTAGGGTTTGCAAGAGATTGGTAGGAGATCAGGGTGGGGAATCGGGGAGGTGAGGAGGAGAACGAATGGGGGATTTTGTGGAGGCGTTTGGGTTGGGGGAGTTGGATTTGATTTCGATTTTTTGATCGGGGACGGGGGAGACCGGAGACGACGACGCGGTTTGGGGACAACACGGCTAAGCAACGCGCTGCCGTTTGGGTGGAGGGGTGGCTGCGTGTGGGGTCGGCCTGCGGCGGCGGGTCCTGGACGTGGATGGAAGGTCCACCGTTGATGCACATCAATCCCTAGCTGTTGACTTTCTTTCTTGTTTTGCAGTTTTGCTCGGCTGTTGAATTGGTTTTCCCTTTTTCTTTCAAACGAACAATCTTATTGTATGATCCACACAAAATCACAAGCAGTAACTAGCACAAAGCATGAATTAATTGGCGCAAAATTGTGGCGTATTGAGCTGCAGTGATACAGCCTAGCCGATCGGGGCTGCAGGCCAAACAGCCACTAACATTTTTTTCTAAAATTTGTTTTAGTTTATCGACGTTCAAAATAAATGACTGAAGTGCAAATCATTTGGCTTATACATCTATAAAAAAATCTATTCTCACCAACATCTAGTTATGATATATGTTCTCAACTTTAGAGCGACTCCAAAAGAAAACATTTCATATGTATTAGTATTAGTTTATATGCTAGCACTAACTCACATTCGTGACAAAAGAATATAATACTTTTACTGCCCCAAATTGCATTGCATTACGACAACTTAGCTGTATGACGGTGTCTTATTTTTAAAAGAAAAACATTGCATATCGACATTAGACGAAAACTAAGGTTCAAGCATTTTGCACCGAGTCCCGAGATTAATATAGTTTGTCATATCAAGAAATTATCATTATGTTTGTAATTTCCACAGTAAATAAATTTGTAACTTGTCTAGCTAGATTTAAATAACACACTCACGTCTTTTACATTTTTCTCAGTTGTACCCATGTTATAAATACAAAAATCCTCGTAAAAATAATAAAACACAAAATCATTAGGTTAGGTGGAAATCACAGATAATAGAGGTGAGCACATTGATGTCAAGTTTTTAGTGATGAAATCAATCAGATTAATCTTAAACTTAGTATGGACGTTACATTTATGACTATTTTTTTAAGTGGTAGGCAACTTTTTATTGACATGGAGTCATATGTAATGACTTTGTAAATCTCAAAATCAACTAACTTATTTTTTATTGTCTCGTAAAGGTAACACGTGCATGTGTATTTATACACTTTTGCGTGTACGTGAGTGTAAAAGGAAAAAGAAAATTTGATAAGAAAGGGAAGCGGTAACACTGAATTGCCATTTTTTTTTAAGACTCACACTGAATTGCCATGTTGACACGAGTGGAGGTCTAAGGTTTCTACCACACTGGAATTTTTTTCTTATTTAAACCATTATTAGACAATATTTTAATAATAGACCGAGTCAAATTATATTTTCAGAATGTAGACCATTTGGTCGTGCCAATCTGACCGGCGTGACAAATAATACAGTCGCGGCACATTAAACGGCGCGACCAGTGCCACGTCAGAGAATAAATCCACGTAGATCAGAGAGTCGCGTCAATCTATTTGGCGTGACAGGCACATTTGTCACGCCAAACTGTGTGGCGTGACCAGCTGAACGCTTTTGGCCACTCTCGCCGTGCTGTGAAGATAGAGAAAAACTGGCCCTCTGTCACAGAGAGAGGGAAAAACTCCAGAGTACCATGCGGTCACTGTTAGGCTACGAACGGCATTGGCACATACCATAAAGGCTGATGCCTTTTTCAGTTGGTAGGACCCACCATATAGTTTTGCCCATCCAAGCCGTTCGGTAGGAATAAATAATTAAAAAGTCGCCGCCGTGGTAAACAAACTTAGGTCGGTTTCATTGTTTAGGAGGTGTACATGTTTAAAAAATAGAAATCCAAAATACAAAGATATACAACTATATGCATATTTTCGTTAACAATTTTCTCTATGTCGGCGTCCCTCCCATCGAAGTCCTCGACTGCGCCGCGCCCTGGAGCCTGTCGTGGTAGCTGTGGAGATGAGCTCATTGGAGAAGGGGCACCTGCGATTCAATTATTTCCTCTCAATTTTGAGAACCAAGCGGAGCCTAAAGGATAAAGGGCCACTACTGATAGAAATCTTAGATCATTAGGAGTAGATCAGTTCGGGTTTTAGTTCTTAGGACTCATCGGGATTGGTGGAGGAGGCAGCCACAGTCGATACAAGATGGCTAGTGTTGGTGTAACGAACCAACAATACTAGTCAGCGTCACATTTTCCTTTTTGTGGAAGGGATTGCAGCTGCGACAGCCTATAGCGGGGCTGTCGTGCTGTGGTCATGGATGACGTCTTGGCCGATGCTTCAGCTTAGTCACCGCTCCGACCATGGACGCCCCTGGTCGGCTTGAGCTCAGTTGTCGGAGTCGTCGAATAGACCCTAACCTGAGTTGTCCAACGCCTTGGGTGCAGTCAGACTGTGGTGGTCGAGCTAATACGCGCAGCCTGTGGGGAATTCCTGATAGATGAACTCCATAGCCGGCGAGTCGTTACTTCGTCGCCGGCGATGACACTGTTAGATTAACAGCTAAAATGCAACTTTATATTTTGAAACGGTTCTTATTCTGAGCTTTTAATATTCAAAACTCATAGACTTTACCATTGACCACAGATCAGAGAAAATAATTCACCCAATCGACCAAAAATTTTGTGAGGAATACAAGAAATCTTAGCACCAGAAAGTAAAGGTGTTGCCTTGGATAAAAGAAGATCTGGCTCAGCGGGGCCCAGCAACCTGCCAAGGAAAAAATCTGATGGTCACTGCCACCGTCCGCAAGGCCCTCGTATATCTCTCACTTTTCGGTGTGCATTGCTTTTGCAGTCTGCTACGGCCAGGTCTCGTCATCGCACGGCCGAGGGTCACGACGGGAGCGCACATGCGACGGACCGATGGACAGGACCGCACGTCTCCACAGCTCGCAACGAATTGTCCAACTGGTCACGCCAAACAGGGAGCGACAAGTATCTCAGTCACGCTAATCAATTTGGCGTGACCGCGTGGTCTACGTGGATTTATTTTCTGACGTGGCACTGGTCGCGCCGTTCAATATGTCGTGACTGTATTATTTGTCACGTCGGTCAGATAGGCATGACAAAATGGTCTAGATTCTGAAAATATAATTTGACGTGGTCTATTATTAAAATATTATCTAAAAATGGTTTAAATAATAAAAAAAATTCTACCACACTCAAACTGATCGATGGACGGCAGCTGGCGTCCCTGGACCTTCTTGTTCACCAAGAAGCCCAACTCGAACTCATAAGCCCACCTCCGTCACTTCTACCCGAAGTCCCCTTCTCTCACCATCGCCTCCGCCTCCGTCGCGAGCTCTTCCATCTCCTCCTGAGCTCTGGTCATGTCGGTGAGTAACCCGAGCTCCGGGCGCCTCGCAGTCCTTCCCGTCCCACCAGATCTCGAATTCTTAAAGGGCTCGTCCCCCGCTCCTTGCAGATCTTCGAGTACAACGGGTCCGCCGTGGTGGCGATGGTGGGGAAGAATTGCTTCGCGATCGCCAGCGACCGGCGCCTGGGCGTGCAGCTGCAGACCGTTGCAACCGACTTCCAGAGGGTTTTCAAGATCCACGACAAGCTCTACATCGGTCTCTCCGGGCTCGCCACCGACGCTCAGACGCTGTGAGTCGCAGTTGTTTGATCCCTTACCCGTTTGCTTTCGATCACTCGATCGGGGGCTTAGGTTTTGGGTGTTTGTGCAGGTACCAGCGTCTGGTGTTCAGGCACAAGCTGTATCAGCTGCGGGAGGAGAGGGACATGAAGCCCGAGACCTTCGCCAGCCTCGTCTCGGCGCTCCTCTACGAGAAGAGGTGAGAGGTTTACCAGAGCAGCACTTTGATATTCTGTATTTTTCGCTGAGTAGACTGTCATAGAATTCCACTGTGATATTTCCTGTATATCGATTGAAATACGGTGCAAGATGCACAAATGAAGCAGAATTTACCAATATGTTTGCTCTGTAGTCTGTAGTTATGTTTATGACATAGTTCATGATGGCGAATGAGAGTGTGAACCTGCAAAGGCCGAACTGTTGGAGTCAGCTAATATGTTGTTCTGATGTTGTGGAGCAGACGACTTCCAAATTTAGGGCGATTCATTTTTACACTTGTACAAGCGTATATGTTGTTTCTTGTTCATGCCATATCAATGGAGTTGCCTTAAAGTTAGTAAGTTCATTCAGAGCCCGGAATAGTACATGCTTTATCCATGAAAACGACAGTTAGCTTTGCTAGTTGGTAAACATAACATTCACTGCCTTATACCACGATGGTTTGGGGATGAGATACATTGGAGTTCTATGTGCATGTATGCTTTGCCTTTTGGACTTGCTTCGTTCCATTCCGAAGGGATTAATTCATTTGTACTGTATTGTCTTCTATGAGGATTATGTTAGTTTAGACTTGTCCTGGTACTTCTTTTCTATTTGCTAGCTTAATGTCTACGTAGCTAATCAGTAATTTTCAGAAAAGCCTCTGAAATCTGATTCGTTCAACTAGAGATTCGAATGATATGTTGCAAGGCTTGCTATTTTTCAAGAGTAATTTAAGAAATTGTTTAGATAATGTGAACCTAAAACTCAGATCAATAATGCTTTGGTAGTTTTCAACTTTTCATCCAGCCTTACTCATTATAACAGCTCAGGGTTAGCTTTTGTGTACAAATATTTGCTCACGGCTTATTGGGCCCAACCTGTTTTACTCCATTTTGAGTGATTGAACTACAGAGATTGTTTATCTAACTTTTTATGCCACATGATAATTTCAGATTTGGACCATACTTCTGCCAGCCTGTCATTGCTGGACTTGGAGAAGACAATGAGCCGTTTATTTGTACCATGGACTGCATTGGTGCAAAGTCGGTATTCTGCATCATTTATATTTTTTGTAGCTAACACGCTGATGATATTTGTCATCAATATGCTGCCATCTTAGATTTTACTGCACTGAGTAGTGTGTACTGTGCTTGTTAGTTCTTGTTCTGTGCCTTGGGCAAATTACACATTCAGTTTATAGTGCCACAGAGGCAACAGACAAGTAATGCAATAGACTAGCCTCATTCTGGTAGTCCACTATACTATCGGATAGTACTGACAATCTCTGGACGATTCAAGACTCAAGATAGAATGCAGTCTAAATGTCATGTATATGCATGCGCACATGGAAAATTTTACACTAAAAACAATGAAACATCTAACGATGGCCGGTGCATTTGTAACTTACTCCTTAAATGAAAGTGAACTCAATGAAGGTTTGTTGTTTTTTCCTAACCTTGGCACTTGTAAAGTTTCATAGTACTATAATTAACCGGAGTAGAATTGTGACCCGTTATTATTCTTTTGTTTACGTATTCATGCTTCCTGTGCCTTGTACACAATGCTGTTAAAGTTATAAACTGTGATCATCTGACTGGTCACCTAGTACTAGTATCTGATTATATGGTAATAGGCTGATTATAAAGTTACCTAGATTTTCATTCTACGACCTGGCAGCCCTGTTTCTAGTACATTTCTTGTAGGTTTCTTGTGATGCCTTTTGATGTCATCTTCTTGGGAACTGATTGAAGTATTCCTGTGCAGGGAACTAGCCAAGGATTTTGTTGTTTCTGGGACGGCATCCGAGTCTCTATATGGTGCTTGTGAATCCATGTACAAGCCAAACATGGTATGAGTTTCAAAATGCTTTATAGTCTGTTTTCTCGGCATGAACTAGTGCCAGACAAGATATTTTCTTTTCTGTTTTGTGTCTGGCATATTTTAATGGGTTTTTTACCCTCAGATTGTAGACTGTAAGGTTATAGCCTCCCGACCATTGTATGAACGATACATATGTCGTTTGACATTACTTTTGTTATTTTTCATGATAAAGGAACCGGAGGAACTCGTTGAGACTATATCCCAAGCTCTTTTGTCATCAGTTGATCGAGACTGCCTTAGTGGATGGGGAGGCTACGTTCTGCTCTTGTAAGTTCACTGGATCTGTGAAATGTCGGGTGACAGATCTTCATCCACCTTTTTGTTATCAGCTTTTGCATTATGTAATTCATTACTCTCTACTAAATCAAGAATAGGTTGCACTTTGAGCAACATCATATGGTTTTGCTATGCCAAATCAAGGATATTAGGAAGTTCAAAACCAACTGATGTGTTGTTCTTTCGGATGCAGGACGCCAACTGAAGTACAAGAGAGAGTGCTTAAGGCCAGGATGGACTAGATTACGGCTAGAATTCTTGTGCTGCTTTTCTAAGCAAATGAATGTTGTTTCTGGACCGACAGTAGTACACCCTAGTTGTATTTGGATTCTGAAGCAATTATCATCAAAAAGTGGATGTTATAGTGTCTCATAGAAGAAACATTTGATTTTCTGTATCTTTGACAAGACATGTGTCATGCATAGTGCTTTACATCTTAATGGTAAATTACTGATTGTGATTGATATGGATGTAGAGGCAATGTATTCTTGATCAGTTTGGTTTTCTTTGTTGTGACTTGTGAGCTTATGTGAACACGTAATAATGCTTCACGCGAAAAAACTTGGCCTAGAGACTACTCACACTGTACTGTTAATCGGATGCTGCCATCGGAGTTTAGCATGTATGCTCCATTCTTTTTCGGGTGGTTGCTGTCAGTATCACCTATATTTAGATAAGCTCCTTTACACATGTAAAGGTGGCTTTTAGATAATAATCGTGGTAATGCAAGTTATATTCCCTAATAATTCTATAATTAGCAATCAATGAACAAACGAACATATGGTTGGGTTTGCCCTTGCTTGATATAAGAAGTTACTACCTCCGTCCCATAATAGTTGTCGCTTTTGACTTTTAATCATCACGTTTGACTGCTCGTCTTATTTAAATTTTTTGTGTTAATATTAAAACAAATATATCATGATTGAACTATCTTTACTGACAAAACATGCTAGAAAAAATAACTAACATTTACATAAAAAATTTAAATAAGACAAACGGTTAAAGATGATGTCTGTAAGTCAACAGTGACAACTATTTTGGGACGGAGGGAATACTTCCATAAATAAGCTATATTTTAACATTGCTGATCTCGTCGTAAGTGTCAGCTTCACTATCAGTTCTCATTAGCCGAAGCCGTTTCTCGCGGGCTGAGAGACCCAGGTCGGATCCAACCAGACCGCACCGCTCCAAAGTCCAAAGCGACCGACCGAGGTCCGTCCGCTGGAAGGGAAAGGGTGGCCGGACGGTGGCGTTGACAGTTAGATGCGACCGCGGGAGCGTCCTCGTCCGCCTCCGCGTCCGGCTCAGCAGCTCCGCTCCCCCCCAGCCCCTGCCTCCTAGCAGGAATCGTCGGCGCCACGCCTCGGGAGATCCACCACCCCTCCCTCCCCTTGGCTGCCTCGGCGGCGGGCGGCGATGGCGACGTCGTCGTCGGCGGGCAGGAAGAAGGCGCTCAGCCCGCCGAAGCACCGCCACGACGGCACCTCGCCGCTGCCGCTCGGCATGGACTGGAGCCCGCCCCCCAAGAGATGGGTAAGCACCCCCGCGATCCTTCCGTCTCACCTCAACTGCTCCCTCGCTCCGCCCGTCCCGATCCGGCTTTTGGTTGGACTTGCTTCGCCCGCGCTTTGATCTCGCTGGCAGATGCGGCGGCCCACTTGGCGCTGTGAGCTCGCGATCCCGAGGTGGTAGGGCCGTGAGGGGGCTAGATGCGGTGCTGATTTTGTCGATGATGTGGGTTTGTCGTGCTTTGGGCTCTCGATCGTCGGACTGGGGAGCTGAAGCATCGGACTCTGTAGTAGTAGCAAGATAGCAACTGCATGAGTCGAGGTATCAAATGTGTGTGTTGGGATCCGTGCTGATCAGAGCGTCATTTTGCCTGTGGCTGCGGGGGTACTAATTCTGTGGCTTGGAGCTTCACTAGGGTTTTGGAATTTTCGTTTTTAACTGCATGTAGGAGATCTATTGGTGCGTCATCTGATTGAAGGATTTGTAGTATCGCTTAGAGTGTGGGCATTTGATAGTTGTAATCGGGCTAGTTCATGTTTTGACCCTTTTAGAAACATTTCATGACAAAATGGACTATTAGACCTGCCTATCAGCCTATGTTGTGTCAGTTACCATGGTCTCATATATGACCAGCGACCTCTTTAGCACACTAACACATGTAGGGATTCTTCTTGTTTGATCAGTGAAATGCAGTGCTTTATAAACGGTCACGGGAGTTCCATTGCCTTTTACATAGGGGTTCCGTGGAGAATTTTCCATGCTACATTCACATAATGTATTTCAGTGCTGGACACTGCAATGTTCATGTATTATGTTCATTACAAGCAGGAGGGGAGGAACACTGTATGGCCACATAACCCGCAAACGGGTTGGAGTTACTGTGTGATGATACCTTCTTGGATTGCTCAAACACCTGAAGCTGGTGCGACCGCCGAGAGCTTCTTGAAATCTGTAGTTGTGAGTAATGTTTATCTCATATTCGTCTTGTTTTTCCACATGTAGCATTTGTTCTATTCCATTTAGGGAGGGCATTATTATTTGTATGGATCCTGTGCTAAAAAAAATCTAGAGTTGCATCAGAACCGAGAAGTTTGATAGACTGTAAAAAAGCGAGAAAGACTGCCCATCATTTATCATAACAAAAACTTTATGTTTGTATCTTTGTAAGTGTTGATTGATCTCTAAATTTGGCATTTGTGTTTATTTATGTCCCTTTAATGACCATAAAGGACAGTTTTACAGGATACATGTTGGTATACAGTCTCCAGAAGGCTTTAGCTCTAGCCATGGAGTTCTCCGAAGGTTTAGTGACTTTCTGAAGTTATCTTCTGATGTAAGTTGAAGAATTTTTTGTTACCATTTATATCTTCATATGCCTAGCATTTTAAAATGTAGTATTGTTCGTACTAAATATCTGTTGGTACTGTCATTAGTCACCTATAATAGCTATAAATCTACATGTTATACTTCTAAGGAGTGAAAAGATGTGGAATGAAGAAGAGTGAGCTATAAGTTGTTGCACATCTTGAGAGTAGGCGGCTTGTGGCAAAGGACGCATATCTTTTCCCAATTTTTCGGCGAATCAAATATTTTCTGAGAGCACTAGACCTTCTCTCTTTCAGGATTGATTCCCAAAGAACAAACCAAAAATAAACATTTTTGTATCCCAACTGTTCTGAAAAGTTACTCGAGCTAGCAATTTTCTTTATTTTATTTCAAATTTGTCTGAACTTGTAAGAATCACTCTAACTATTGTATTTGAATTTTTTTATAATACTCATGATGGAGAGCACGTACTACACAAATTACTGCTATCGCTAGTAATGATTTGCACAATGTGTATATGCAGTTCTTCACCTCTATACACTTTCAGTTACAGTGTCCTTATAAGTCTGGAATGCCTTGCTTGGATCAGTATATAACTTTTTTTCCTCGAAGACCAGCATATAACTCATATAATCATTTTATCATTCTCCGCTCATTCACCTTAGAATAAAGACTTCTACATGTATTTGATGTTCATATGTTGGATCATTTGCGACCTTTCTTATTTTTTCTTTTAGAGAACCATGCATTATATTAACCTTATTATATTAAGAAAATCTCCTGCGTGTTCGAGAAAAAAAATATGTTTAGAAAATGGCACCCTACAGTTTCCGTCTTTGATTTGATCTTGATATAGCGAAGTGTTACCATGTCCTTTCTACAGATTTCATTTTTTTTTGTTTTCCCAAACTAAAAATGCCTTTGTGTTACAGCTTAAGCGTTCATTTCCCAGAAAAGACATACCTGCTGCTCCGCCAAAACATGCTTTCTTAAGGATAAATTCAAGCAGGTTGCTTCTAGAAGAGGTTAGTTGTATTACAAACTGATACATTGGCATTGTTGACTTGTTGTAATGCTTAACCAATATCAACAGAATGTTCTTATGCTAACTGGTATAATACCTCTGTTTTGATTCTTGGACTTGTGGTTCTGATATTTGTTTGATTGCAGAGAAGGCATTCTTTAGAGGAGTGGATGCAAAAGCTTCTTTCTGACATTGACTTGTCAAGAAGTGCTCCTGTTGCTTCTTTTCTTGAACTTGAAGCTGCTGCACGCTCATGTATGTGCTGTCTGACTTGTATTCCCCTAGTTGTGCATTTTTTATCATCTTAATTGTGCAGACTAAGCATATTAGCAGATAAATCAATTATTCTTTTATTTACTACATTTAGATTTCCAAGAATGGAATCGGCGTCCTTCTGAGGGAGATTCTTCTGCCAAAAGTAGTACAGGCTCTTCTCCTCATCCTGATGAACCTGGTTCAGGTGCACGTGCTCAGTTCAATCAAATAAATCCATCATTTGCTCGTGGAAGCAGTCTGACAGGATCAACTGGTAATGGCTTGCATGGAGAAGCTATCATAGATCAGGCAGATTTGCATGTTAGTGGTGTCTCAAATCACAGGAAAAGTGATCGTGTGTTTTTGGAACATGATGGTAGAAATGGTTCAGTAGAGACTTTCAGGGGAGTGGTTTCTGAAGATGATCATGATTCTAATCCTGGCCATGCTCGGAAGGATTCTACTGAAAGTATTGGGAGTGATTTGAGTTCTTTACGAGGCAGTGAAATATCTGCTCCAGGGGCTAGTAGTTCCTTATGGGATGGTCCTGTGGATCTTCCAAGCGGTGTGGATAGACATAATAGTCAAACAGAACAGCTTGGTGGCTTAGACATGCAGCTTTTGTTTGACGTGGATGCACAAATCATCCTTCCAAATGATGAAAAACAGAAGCTGACTAGACTTTTGGTCACCATGCAACGAAGAATAGGAACAGCAAAAACTGATATGGAGGATCTCATAGCAAGGCTAAATCAGGAAGCAGCTGTCAAAGAATATCTTGCCACAAAGGTATTGCTTTCTATCTGGTTTCATTTAATGTATTATGCATCAAGCTCTATTAATATTCCTGAATCATGCTTAATAAAAGAATGTACTTTCGTTTTTACATTGAGTAGAATATTGTATGTTTTGCCAAGTGACTTTATTTTCTTTTAGTTTTGTTCATTCTTGGTTATATTCAAATGAAATTGCGTACCTTGTAATCATTATACATATTATGGGCAATCTGTTTGTTACTTATGATTTCTGATGTAGGTTAAAGATTTGGAGGTTGAGTTGGAAGCCACAAAACAAAAAGGTAGAGAGACGCTACAACAAGCTATCCTGGCTGAAAGAGAGAGGATTACCCAGATGCAATGGGATATGGATGAACTCCGCAGGAAGTACTCTGAGATGGAGTCCAACCTGAAGACTGAACAAGTCAGTTTTGCATGGCTGTTCTTGTGGCTTATTTATCTTTTTAGCCATATGAGGATATTAATCACCACTCTCTATTTATTAGCAGAATGAGAAAACTCGTGTGGAGTCTGAGAAGACAAGTGCTAGTGGCGAAAGAGAAATGCTGCTGGAAGAACTGGAAAGTAAGCGGAAAGAAGTTGAGAGTTTGCAACAGCATCTCGGAGAAGTTGAGGCAAAGTCTAAAGCGGATATAAAAGTTCTTGTTAAAGAGGTTAAGTCTCTTAGGAACTCCCAAAAAGAGATGAAGAAAGTGCTGAATCAGTATCTTGAAGAAAAGACTGATTTAGAGGTATAATGCTAACCCAATGTTCCTTGTGAAGTTTTAGCAACAGGTTAATAGCAAAATTGGTGGTTTCAAGAAATATTCATTAGCTAGAGGCAACATTTTCTGGGGTGTGGGAAATTAGAGACATCATATTCGTTCAACATGCTAGGTGGCTTTTGAAGATGTTATACAGCAAAAGCCTTTGGGAGGATGAAACATATCCTGCCTTTTTCCTTTCCACGTTCATGGTTTCAACATTGTTTCATGCATCAACTCATTCTATTTGGGAAGGCTATCATAAACCATTATGCTTGGTGAAAATATGCTCTCAAGTAAAGAATGTGACTGTTCTCATGATTTTCACATGAACAATTAATTTATTACACCATGTGATTCATCCTGTATCTTGTGTATCTATAGGAATCTAGGATGTATATAAGTTTCTCCTTATAATATGTCGAATCTTGGAATTTTAATTTAGTGGTGATTCCTTGTAAACTAAACTGCATATGCTGAGAAAGGGATGTATACCTTATGCATTTTAACAGCTTCAAACCAATTAATCCTTTATGACTTTATTTGGTTCGTTTTCCAAGCTTCTGTGCACTCAAAATATCTTTAGCTTGAAAGCTATGCAATTTGTTATTTCTCTAATCTCTAATGGCATATATATTTTTGTTCCAGAGGGTTATTAATAGAGAGAAGCAGCGGTCAACACGTATGAAGTTATCTCGTGAAAAAATTCTTCATGAGTGCAGATTGCTGCGTGAGCGTCTACAAGAATGTAGTGCTAAATTTCTTGCTGAAGAACAAGACAATGTTACCATTGATCCGTCATCCTTGCCTGATGCACTAGATCTTCTGGCAACATCAGACAATAGAATACGTCTACTTGTTGCAGAGGTAAATTTGAATCTTACGATAGTTTAATCTCATTTTTTCAAGTGCCTGCTTGATCAAACCTAGTTGCAGCTTCTTAGAGAACACCCAAAGTGGTGGAGAAGAGCTCCAACTCTAGTTGTGAAGTTTTGGGTACACCGAGTTGTATGATAGTAAATGTTAATTTCTTGTCTGAAAAATAGAACACGATACTTAAAAAGAAAGAACAATACTTTTTTAATACAGATAATTAGAATGCCGTTAATAGGATGAGAAGCATGAATTTTATTGTAACGTAGTAACTGGAGGTCAAGAGTATTTATGGTGCGAAGGCGTGCACAGCGCGATGGTAAGTTCCATCGGCTGTGTTGCGCCCGCCCGGGGTTCGACACCCAGGTGCCGCACCCGATCTGATATCACCGTAGGAGCCTCTCCTGCTGCGTGTTTAATAATAAAAAAGGTAAGAGTATTTATGGTAGCTTTGGCTGTCACTTGGAACTCGTATAACCCTAATTTGTATTAGGAGCCTGGAATTGATCTCTAATTTTCTTTGGTTCTTTTGCTATTGGGGTTTGAGCACATATCATTCTTACCATCATGGTTGCATTCCGTACTCACTGGTTTATAGGTGTAGAATTTTGTTCCCTCTGGAAAAGAATATTCGTGTGTCTCTGGCACATTGGGTGGGTAAATGTCAGCTGAAGGAGGCCACGCAGCTACAGTGCTTGGTGAAAAAGGACGCAACAATGGTAGACGGATTTATCTAGATTAACCAGTCCAGGGAAATATCTCAGCATGACTTATCCTTTGCACTGAGGTTTCTATATTCATCTTTGCTTAAAATGATGCACTTCCTCATCATTTGCATTGATGAGTCTGGCCGTAATGGTGATAGCCAGTACGTTTTATTTTCTGGGTAATTAGATAAGTAATGTTTCTTTCCTGTGTGTCACTAGTTTGATTTGGAATTCTGTTGATTAAAGGTTACACTTCAGTTTTTTTTTTCTCCAACCGAGTTTTTTTTTTTCATCTTTTGGTTATATGATTTGGCCCTGGTGCTGTGCGCCTGTGCCCATGAAAACCTAAATACGCCAGTATGGAACATCCGTACTCAATGCACTTTATTTTCACACCGCCACTTTTAAATTTGGTATCAATACTAAATCTAAGTTCTGCTGGTCATTATAGGCTCAACTTCTAGCACGAGATGATGAACAAGGCTCTTCTGATGATGGTGACAATTCTGATAGTAAATCCTCATTAACAATGGGCAGCGAAGAGGCAAATGCTACTGATGAGGATACAACAAAAATGTTATCCGATCTGCTTATTGACAATGCACAGCTGAGAATGCGCCTTAATTCTGTCATCCGTAATGCCGTAAATACTGCAGTGAAGCCAGAGAAAGATGGTAGTGATGAAGTTGTCCCAAAGAAGACAGTTCTTAACTGGTTATTGGACAGATGAAAAAAAAACCAATGTATATTCTTGTGAATTATATCTGAAATGCATGCGGCTTGATCAAAGTTATATGATGATGAGCGTTCCTATAGTGCCAGAGTAACATCAGGATAAATACTCCTCCATGCGAAGGGAGTCTGGAAGGGTGTCATGATGTTGTATTGTTGTTTGGTTACATGGAAATTCATGGAGGATAGTAGTAGTATATTTAGTGGGCGTGTTACATTGCACTCCTGTTACGAGGACAGTAAAGCTTGCGCAGGCATAGAGAAGCATGCAAATGGAGTGATACTGATAGATAGTATATAAAGATCCCCCTTTTTGCCCCATATATGTAACTAAAGGTTGGTCGATACCTGCATGTACAGATGTGTCAGGTTCTCAGTTGGTGAATCTCCAGTAGGACTGGGCACAGTTAACTGTAGCCTAATCTTTTCTCATGGACTGCTCCAATGTTATTGTTTTGGTTCAGGAGTTTTCCACTGCCATTAGTGCATCTTTCCAATGACAATTCCACTGTTGGGGTTCTGAATTCGTGCAGTTGAATCACTGCATGTGAGATTTTTCAAAACCTTGTGAAATTCCTTTGTTCAACAGGATACTTTTTTATTTTTTTTGCACCGCAACAGGATACTCCAGTACCATTATATTACTACGCGCTATGTTTCATGTTCCCAGGTCCCAGCGGTGACAGACCGCACAAGTGCGGGTCGCTATATGAGGTCCTTTTCGCAGCAGCTTATCTATCTCTTTGATCAATCATAGCGAGCCGCATGGTACCGAATGCAATTTGATGACGTGCCAAAAGGCATGGAATAAGGGCAGGATAGTTTCATCTTTCACAAATCACAGTTCACAGATCACCGTTTCTGCTCCAATTTGGCTTCGACAGAAAACCTTTTTACTACCGCCAGAAATGGAATCAACCCCACCACCCCCCTGCACGAGACCACGAGGGTCAGAAAAAGCGTTGGTGTGGCCCATGGAAAAGCTCCATCCGGGCCCACATGTCCGCCAGACACCACGCGGCAAAGCTGCCGTGTGTGTACACTCACGATCCACCGCCCAGAAAAGGATGGAAAAAACAAAAAAAATCGCATTCACATGGAGGTAATCACAAGCTAACGTACATTTCAAAAAAATAAAAGAATAAAAAAACCACAAACCAACGTAAACGAGAGGAGACAGCGAGATAAATACCCTCCCTCACAAGGCTCGGGGAGCACGAAGGCGTCACGAACCCAACCAACCCAACCCATCTCATCAGCCCAACAACAGGAGCCGAGCCAATCAAGGCGGCGGCGACCAGGACGCGGAGGCCCAGCCGTGGATCGCCGGGGGAAGGGGAGAGCGGCCGGAGCTTGGACCGGATGGCCGGCGGCGGCGGGGAGTAGGACGACGACGGCGGGGATCGGCTGCGGAACCGGCGGCGCGAGGAGGCGGCGGCGGCAGGGGAGGGCGGCACCATGTCTGCGGTAGTCTGTGGCAAGAGGTCCTCCTCCATCTTCGCCGACGAGCTCCTCCCGCCGTCCCCTCCCTCCCCTCATTCTTCTCACCATCACCACCACCCGGCGGCCAAGCGGGCCCGCCGTTCCCCGGCCCGCCGCCGGGAGGCGCTCCTGCACCAGCTTTTCGCCCTCTTCCCCGACATGGATCCCCAGGTCCGCCTCGCCTTATCCTTTTCCTGTTCCTTTTCAATTTTAGTTGGTAGATGGCAAGATGCGGTTTGGTCTCCATGATTTGTTGCGACCATTTCGGGTGCGTATCGTACTCGGGTCAGAAGATGCAAGGTTCTTCTGTTGTTAGTTTGTGATCTCATCGGTTTCATCATGTGCTCATGGGTTTGTGGATGCGGATTCGGAGCCTAGAAACATGAAAAACGTCTCCTTTCGTTGGATTATGTCACATATACTTGATATGCAACTTTGTGATGAGAACCTGAAGCAAACCTGAGGTCTTTTTTGTCATTGCTTTGATAGGTTATACTATCATGCGTATATTCTTGCTTAAATGATCCTGTGAAGATATAATTGAATGATGATTGACCAGTCATTTGACTGCTTTAGGACATGTTGACACTGAAAATGGTTACATTGATAGGATTTCATCTACCGCTATCTTGTGCATGTTTTCTTCACAATGACGAGCAAGGTTCCTTAGATGGATTTGCCATAGTTGACGTGCGTTGTGGGGTCGAACAAATATTTCAACAGTCTTTCCAAAGTTTGCAAAGATTCATATACTTAGCAAATCGATGCCAGTGATTTTTCCTGCACACAAGTTGAAAATTTGAATCTATTAGGCTTTCATAGACGAAATTTACCCTCCTGCTGGCACATGATGGATGGAGCAAATTACTTCCCATCGTAGTATGAGCTAGGTCTTGTTGAACTAAATACATAGTCATTTAGTTTTATTAGTATATCATATGCACGGCACAACTGACTATGGTTGTTTTTATTTTCAGTTGCTTGAAAAAGCTCTGGAAGCATCTGGAGATGACTTGGACTCCGCAATAAAGAGTTTGACTGAGCTGCGCTTGGAGTCAACAGATGCTATCTTGTCATCCACTGGTTTGACACCTGAAAATGGTCACCCTGCAGCAATTCACGCATCTGTTGAAGGTTCGTTTTTGTACCAATGACTGTTACTTTCCGTGAATGCAATCGTACGGCAATAATCGTGATATCTTTCGTCCATTGGGTTCTACTTTTACATATTGTTGTCACCAGGCAAAGGACTTGACGGGTGTGTGGGTTTTGATTCTCCATCAGTGTTACTCGTAGTGCTGTTATTTCACTATTACTGATTCTTTAATCGATACATTTATTACCATTTTATTTGTACACTGTCTTGCGCTGTCCAATTGAAACACATGTTTGGATCTGATTGTGTTACCTAATTAGTTGTACATAGGATTGTATCACCTAATGATTATATATCCTATTTTCTGTAACAAGTCAGGTAGCCAGTGATTTAACTGTGCTTATTGCACAAGGAAAAAAATGTTTCTCTCTCTCCATCTTTACTCTAAACTTCACCTTGATACGTCATCAAGCTGTCAAGCTCTTGTGTTGCATTTGGTGGTTGACATAATTTTGTATCAGCTAGGATGACATTACAATGAGTTAGTTGCATCACATTTATTTCCTTATGCGTTCTATTCCTGGAACAAAACAGAGTAGTTTTCCTGATTCATTAGTGACAATAGCTGTTATTCTGGTTACATTGGCAGGTATTCCCAATGGTGGTCTGGATGCAGCTACAGAACATCCACCTATTGTAGATAATCATCAGACAACTAATAATGGCTCTGAATGGGTGGAGCTATTTGTCAGAGAGATGACAAATGCTTCTGACATAGATGATGCACGGGCTCGTGCGTCAAGAGCTTTGGAAGCTTTGGAGAAGTCTATTGTAGAGCGTGCCGGGGCTGAAGCTACACAAAACTTGCATAAGGTACACACGGGTCACTATACCTTCTAGTTCCCTTGTAGTATTTGACTTCATTGAAAACTGTATATAAGTGAGGAAGGCATGTTTATCAATTACATGTGTTTCATGGTACATAGGAAAACATGATGCTCAAAGAGCAGTTGACAATTGTTGTGCGGGAGAATGCTGTCCTGAAGCGGGCTGTTGCCATTCAACACGAGCGCCAAAAGGAGTTTGACGAGAGGTCTCAGGAAGTCCAAAACTTGAAGCAACTTGTTTTGCAATACCAGGAGCAAGTGAGGACCCTAGAGGTAATAGTCGTAACCCAAGTCCTTTCTTCAACTATGCCCCTTTTTTTAGGAACTTATCCACTGATGAAGCCTTTGTTTTTTATACCATACATTGCAGATCAATAATTATGCTCTCACAATGCATCTCAAGCAGGCCCAGCAGAACAGCTCTATACCAGGACGTTATAACCCTGATGTATTTTAGGTTAAGCTGCAGGGTTGGGCCCCCTCCAGACTAATATCTATCAAGATGTCGTGTTTTAACCTACTTCCCCAGGGAATGGGGATGTGAGATCGGTGGATTAACCACCCAATAGGTCCAAAAATTTTCCAAGTTATGTTGCTTTAAACGTGTTGCACGTACGATTTGCTATCCAATATATAATGTTCTTTCCCATGTCATCAAGTATTGTTCTACATGTCCGAATTGTGTTTCACAAGAAAAAAAATAAAGCGCGGTTCTTCATAAGAAACTATGATAAACTTTCCGAAGTTCTGAAACTGGTAAAGCTTCCTACCTTCCCAGCGTGTTTCTTCGGTGAGCTACAATCCCCGACGGCATATGCAAGTAGGATTTCCTCTGTTCTACATGTCCGAATTGTGTTTCACGTTGCCAGGCTTCCTGGCTGCCGGCTCGTCGTGCCTACACCGCGTGCCGAACGAAAGCACCGCACGCTCCAAAGCGGCAAGCGCGCGCCTCGGTAAACCCTGTCGCATGCATGTTTCCATCCACCGCCGCGCTCATCGTGTCGGGACGTGCGTGCCCCCGTCCGGAGCTCGTAGAGATTGTGGAGAGGTCCGTTCGCTGTCGATCCTTCAGCCTCAACACCCGCGGGAGCACTCACGCCGGCACCTGGCTCCAGCGCCGCGAGCTGCGCCCGGAACGCGTGAGTGATGTCCAGGATCCTTCCTCTCTGCGTCGCGCGGCGCGGTGGAAGGAGTTTGGTTCGCGGCTGCCATGAGCGGGAGACCGATCCGGCGCGTCAATTTGAAGAACACGCCTCGGATCGGCCCGCCACTGGCGCCCTTGGCTGGCTGCCTCTCCTGAGCCGGCGGAGCACCACGAGCTGCGGCATGCTAGCCTGACGAGGAAGACGGCCTCCAAGATTCGACTAATCTAGGCCGCACAAGCCCAATCGGACAGCTCTCGGGTACCCAGAGGTGGTCGCTATTTGAGATAGCGACCACCCCCGAGGACGCAACGAACGCAGCCTCCGCGCCTGCGGCGGCTCCCCGGAGCGCCGCCACGCACCGCGCGTTCCTTGCCCCTATCTCCTTCACCACGGAGTACGCCTGTTGCGTCGGGCGACCGCCCTTTGACTGTCTCTGAAACACCGACCGCCCCCGCGTTGGAAGAAACGCCTCGGCCGGTTCACGGGCGCGGCTCGCCGGAGCGCCGCCGGTACTCAGACTGTCCCTTTGCGTCCCTCCCCATGATCCGGTAGTCATCGCGAGGCTTAGAGACCAAGAAGGGGTCGGAGTCTGTATCGACGACCACAACCACCGGGGTGACAAGAGAGGCACCCTATGCTTCACGGTGAGCGCGCCCGCCGGGACGTGCCGCCGCGTTCCGGGACGTTCATTTCCTCCTAGCGCTCTCACCGATTCCCCAGAACGCACCAACCAATGGTCGTTCCTTTCCTCCTATCGTTGGCATTCAAAAAATAAAATGAAAAAATAGATCGTTGTGCCCTGAAATGGCGCACCGATTTGGTTTGATTTAGGAACGGCAAGTTATCAAATTGAGACGACCGTAAACTGGCCAGACCAGCCAGCCTTGGAAAGATGAACGTAGCTACGGTGCCGTGAAAACTGAAGGCGAACAAAAATGCTCCGTTTTTGTTACATTATGATTGTGCTCTAGGTAACTGCAACCAAGATGCGTGCGTATGCTCCAAAGTCCTCAATCATTGGACCGATGACACAAAATTCCAAACGAAATGCAAACAAGGATGCTCAAGCTTCGGGATTTCTGTTCAAGTATACCTTGTTCAGGCGGGCCTTTACCATGACTGAAATCATATCATACTGTTCCTGTGAAGACGTGCAGGATTCATGTCTGTTCTGTAAAGATGCCTGTGCCGTGATGTCTCGTGTCCAAGCCTGAGCCGGCTACACGCGCCTAATCCTACTGCCCCACGGAATTCGCATCGAAACTGATATGGATTCTCGGTCTCGTTCGACCCGGAATTAGACTAGCTGCTGCCACCGATTCGTACCTTGACTTGTAGGAATCGCCCAATAAAACCAGAGGCCGGGTATGCCGTTCTCCTCAACCAGAAAACCAAACCAGAACACACATCAATCGCCAACAACAACAGCGGCGAAAGAGAAGCCCTAC
The DNA here is from genome assembly GCA_012490785.1 of Eragrostis nindensis. Classification (NCBI taxonomy): domain Eukaryota; kingdom Viridiplantae; phylum Streptophyta; class Magnoliopsida; order Poales; family Poaceae; genus Eragrostis; species Eragrostis nindensis. Next base: position 311,946 of record JAAXCT010000231.1, read on the forward strand.
ATCGACGACATAGCAGCAGCCAACATGGGGAGCACGTCCAAGCTGCCTCTCCTCCTCGCGACGATCTCGCTTTTCCTCCTGCTGGTCGTGCCCTCCACCGTCGCGGCTCGCGTAGGGCCCGTCGCAACCAACAAGGCCATCGACGCGAACGGCGCGCAGCGGCTAGAGCTGCCCGACTCCGTGTTCGGCCCCGAGAGCGTCGCGTTCGACGGGCACGGCGGGGGACCCTACGTGAGCGCCTCGGACGGTCGCGTCCTCAGGTGGGACGGCGAAGCTGCTGCCTGGATGACGTTCGCCTACAGCCCGGGCTACGCCAAGAACAAGCTCTTGTGCCAGACCCAGGCTCCGTCCGAGTCTGATCTTCCGCCGGAAGCCACGGAGAGCAAGTGCGGCCGGCCGTTGGGCTTACGGTTCCATAACGCGTCCGGCGACTTGTACATCGCCGATGCGTACATGGGGCTCATGCGCGTCGGCAAGGACGGCGGGGAAGCTACCGTGCTGGCGACAAAGGCTGATGGTGTGCCGTTCAAGTTCACCAACGGGCTGGACGTCGACCAGGTCACTGGAGACGTTTATTTCAGTGATAGCAGCATGAGGTTCACGCGCGCAAACAACCAGCAGGTGACAGCGTCAGCAGACTCCACGGGGCGCATCTTGAAGTACGACGCTCGGACAAAGCAAGTCACGGTTCTTCAGTCCGGATTGCCATACCCCAACGGCATTGCTATTAGCTCGGACAGAACTCATCTAATCGTCGCACTTACGGGGCCGTGCAAGCTACACAGGTATTGGCTCACCGGACCCAAGGCCGACAGGTCCGAAGTGTTTGCCTACTTACGTGGATATCCCGACAATATAAGACAAGATGGGAAGGGCGGCTATTGGGTCGCGCTAAACCGAGAGAAATTTGAGTTCCCGCGTAACGACAAACATGTGGTTGGCATTAGGATCGGAGCTCAATGGGAGAAGATGCAGGAGATAAGGGCGCCCAAGGATGTTACCTTTTCCGAAGTGGTGGAAAGAGGCGATGGCAAAATTTACTTTGGGTCTGTCGAGTTGGGTTATGTCGGTGTTGTTAAGAGTACGTAGGATAGGTTGCAGTCTGAGATGCTATGTATTAGTTAAAAAGAGTTTATTAGTGATTTTTATTGTCAATCTTTGTTGTTACATATATTTGAGATGGTTAAATCATACTGGTTTTCATAGCAAATCAAGTTGCTTGCTTCAATGACATGAGACTAAGCCTCCGTTCGCGCTACATCATTTAGGCCCACTGTCTAGACATTAGGAATTGGTACGCGCACGGTGGCGTTTAGCCACAAGTCGCTCTTCCTCCTCGCGGTGATCCCGAGCGCCTCGGCCATGTCCAGCTCGTCCGGCGAAGCGCCTCCAGGGAGCTCCCAGTCGAAGTGGAAGAGGAGACTGGCGAGACCGAGCTCCATGACGGCCAGGCCGAGCGTGACACCGGGACAGATCCTTCTCCCCGCGCCAAACGGCACGAATTCGAAGTCCGTGCCCCTGAAGTCAACCGCCGCCCTGTCGGCGCCGCTGCCGCCCTCGAACCGCTCCGGCCTGAACTCCTCGGCGTCGGGGCCCCAGCTCGCAGCGTCGCGGCCGATCGCCCACGCGTTGACCAGCACCATGGCTCCCTTGGGCACGTCGTAGCCGAGGACGCCGCGCGTCTCCTCCTGGCACTCGCGCGGGAGGAGCAGAGGCACCGCCGCGTGCAGGCGCAGCGTCTCCTTGATGACCAGCTGCAGGTAGCGCAGCTTGGGGAGCGCGTCTTCTTGCACGCGGTTCTGCCCGGCGAGCACGCGACGCACCTCGGCCTGCGCACGGCGCAGCGCTGCCGGGTGCCGGATGAGCTCCGCCATGGCCCACTGCAGCGTGGTCGCCGTGGTCTCGCTCCCAGCGCTGAAAAGATCCTACGCGCGTGACACAGACAACAGTGTCAGGGAAAGTAATTTCGTCGAACACATTGGAGAGAGAAAGCTTAACTTACGATGATCACTGCGCGGAGGGTGCCAATGTCGAGAGCGAATTGAAGGCCGCCGTCCTTCTGGATCCTGAGCAGCACGTCGAGAAGGTCCTCTTCCTCGCTGCCACCGCCGGCGGCCCTCCTCTCCCGGTGCTCCTCAATGACGCCGTCCATGAGCAGGGTCATCGCGCGGCTGTGCGCCTCCGCGCGGCGCGCCGCCCCGCTGAAGCACCGGGCCAGCCAGGACGACGGGAACACGTCAGCGAGGCTGAAGCCGGCGGCCACCCTGACACCCTCCTCCAGCCTCTCCAAGAACGCGTCGCGGTCCCGGATCCGGTCTCCCACCACGGCGCGCACGATCGCGTCGGTGACGTACGTGGCGAGGAGGGCGCTGACGTTCACGGGCTCGGACGGCGACGGCTTCGCCAGCGACGCGACGGACGCGACGAGGTTGGCGGCCTCCGCCTCGCGCCCCCGCCGGAGCGACCGGACGCGCCGCGCGCTGAGCAGCTCGGTGACGCACAGCTTGCGGAGCTCGCGCCAGCGCTCGCCGTGCGGCGCGAACGCGATGCCGGAGCCATCCCGCGTGAGCTCCCGGATCGTGGCGGTCCGCGGCCGCGTCGCGAACACCGCGTCGTGCGTCCTCATCACCTCACGCGCCGCGTTGGGCGAGGAGGCCACCACCACGGGGAGCTCGCCCAGGTGGAGCAGCATGAGCGGACCGTGCCGGCGTGCCAGGTCCCGCATGGCACGGTGAGGGAGTGCGCCGACGAGGTGGTGCAGGCTGCCGATGACCGGCAGCTGCCATGGGCCTGGAGGAAGGTTTTTGCGGTGTCTTCTTGGCCGGATCTTGGCAGCGAGGAGAGGCAGCAACAGGATCACAGCAAGGAAGAGGTAATTGTAGTGGGAGAATTGTTCTTGGTCCATGATTTCTGCGGCACCTCTGTGCAGTTGCTCTGTGCCTTGAGTTTTTATTATAGAGTTGAGTGCAGAAGTGATGCAAAAGTCAATGACATGTGTTGCCATGTGGAGGGGCTCGAATTTTATAGAGAAGCAGGCGCACGGCGAGTGGATTATACTACGAAGATGTTTATCAGATCTAGAGGCTATGTTTCTCGTATGAGGATATGTGGCTAACAATTTCAATTTGCTAGTATACGCCGAAACAGAATGTACATAAACTTCGCTTGTATGAAGAATAACTGGTCGACATATCTGTTACATTAATGCAACAATTTACAAAAACAGATGCTCCCTTCTACTAATTTATTTCTTCTAAAAGATGTCTCTTGATATTCAGGATCTTGTGGATTCAGTTTAAGTTTGGTCCACAAATTGCAGCATCAGCAGCACCGATCAGTGGTCTTCTAGAGCAGTCGAACTGTTTAGCAGATGTCTGGATTTTGATGCCCGGAGATGCTGCTGTGATGGTTCGCTTGCTGAAGATGGAATGACAATACATAGTTCTTATCCTGCACAGCAACAGAAAATAGAACAACAATCAGAGGAGAATGCTAAGACACAGAGAAATAGTTTCAGAAATAGAAACATACCTCTAGCGCCTTAATCTGCGCCTGGTACTTCTCGATAATCTGCTTGAATTGAGAGCGCTCCAGCACCATATTTTCATAATCCTTGAGCCGATTGTGCTGTATAAGGAATGCTCGCTTCAAAACGCCATTCTGATGAAGAAGGGATCCGAGCATCTGCTTCACTATCTTGTGCTCCTGGATTGACCCAACCTTCACGGTAGATTTCTCAAACAATTCGAGCATCCTGAATGCACGCTTTTTGGCGTCAACCAAATCTGAAGCGGAGGACATCTCCTTGACAATAAGCTCCGCCCATTCAGAGCCATTTGTTGGAATTGTTAGCACTGGCACATCAACTGCAACAAAGATTGTTATATCAGATGTATAGTTCAAGTTAACAATAAATGGTTTTGCAACCACAAAGATTAAACTAACACTGCTCTACAGAAATATGTTGTCCCATAGCATCACAAGAGTTGTTAATTTCCCTGACTATGATGAATGTAACGATCGCATTGTGAAATTTGATATTTGGACTGAAGAAAATATGTGTACTTCTGTTCACAAAAAATGGTCCAAAACTACCAATAGCAAGTCATAGTAGGTTTATTGCAGCTGATATACCTTCAGAGGAGGAGACATGGTTTGCCCTGTTCCTGTAAGACACATAGTTTAAGGGAGAAGTAGGTTCTGCACTTCTATTTGCCATGTGATCTTTGAATGCTGTGATTGCAGCATCCAGGACATTTCCAGATGCTTCAAAATAATTTCGCAAAACCTGTATGTTCAGATAAACACGTCAGGCAAACACATCGAGGCAAGTACAAATTTGTGGTGTAAGATTTTAGGGGCACCTTGGCTTAAGCCTACCTATTACCTACTGATCAATGTGCTGTCTATATGAGCATTGGACCATTGGTCATCAAAATGTAAAGATCCCCTCTAGAGCCAGGAACCAAGGAGCACCAGAAATGATTGATTCAAGCTTTTACCCATACAATGGCCAATAAATTGAATACTGTATTATATGTATAGCGATTTCAAGAGGATCCGGTATTTTGCTAGCAATGCACCAAGCATCTTAAACACAACCAATGAATGAATGAATGAAGAAACATGTCATCAGGCAGGTTGATCAACAAAGCCAGTAACCATTGGATTAACTCCTGCCCTTTTGTATTTTGCATGGAAAATTTTCGAATAATGACTAGAAATTTTATATCCATAGCAGAGTACTTCCTAACAGATTCCGTATTTGATTTGGTGTCGTATTTTGGGCATTTTGTATTTGTTCATCGGATGGATTCAAATCAGGAGACTAATATTATGGCGATATTGCAGCCTCCTGTTGCAATAAGCTTGGTCTCACAATTTTTTTCCCTCCGCGCTAATATATCAGTATGTTATACGCCTGCCCATCGCGATTAATCAAACTAATGAAAATTTGAAAATAGCAAAGCTTATACGAGAAGGAAGCAGAGATGGATCGATGCGCGCGCACGGCCGGCGTACCTGCGGATCCGCGTCGGGGAAGATGAGCCGGAGCGCTTCTACGGGGTCGAACTCGAGCGGGAAGCTGAGGCCCAGGTCGGCGGCGGTAACGGCCGACGGGAAGCACCGGCCGCGCTTGGCGAGGGGCGTGGGGTCGGTGGGGAAGCCGAAGGGGTCGTCGAGGAAGGCGTCCGGCCCTCGCTTCCGGCGGCTCGCGACGCTCACGGCCATGGGGGAGGTGGTAGTAGGGTTCCGGTGAAGGTCGGCGGCCGTGAGCTCCGCGGTCTCGTTGGATCGGAGCGGAGCAGAGGGCGAGGGGAGTGTGAAGCCTTTGAGGGGCGATAACGTGTGGATTTATACGGGCCGGACGGCGGTTGGGTCGGAAAGTCTTGGACGACACGTTCCCGGGCGCGGTGCGATCTGACGCCGACTCGATCGGACTCGCAACCGGCCGACCACCTTGGACTCGTGCCAGAAGGCGGCGGCTCCGGGTGAGAATTTCCTTGTTACGAATGTTGGTTCTCGTGGGCCACCTTTCTTTCCAAAGCAATCGGCCACATGGGCCGTCCAATTTCAGAACTTGTGCTCCGAAATCAGAGTGGGCTCACGGCAAAAAAAAAATCAGAGTGGGCTTCAATCAGAAGATGGGGGCAATTTTTTGCGATGGTTCGGCGCGCGTTCCGAATGGCAGCCGACGCACATCAACAGAAACTTGTTTCAAGCCTTCCAGGGCAGGTAAATGGAATGCTAGTTATATCTAAAAAGATTACAGTAATTGCTATAGGATGGATAGAGAGATAGATATGGGTAGACCGACTTGTCCTGTTCCTCGTACTATAAGCATAGCATCGTCAACCTTGACCGGACTTTAATTTGGGGCTGCAACTGCAAGCCAAGCCTGCAACCGAGCATGCAAGAGAGCTACCATGCAATAACCACACGTGCATTATCCCTAGCTATAACTGCTTAGGTATCTAAGCGATACTAGTAAACATCGTGCCAGGCCTATTAGTACGTCCACCACCCCAGCTCACAACGTTCGGGGGACCAAACCCAAAATCCATGGCGACGCTTGCAGTCTACCTCCACCTGCTCCTCCCTCTCCTGGCCATCGTCGTTCCCTTCGTGTACCTCAGCCGTACAGGAACGTCTCTCAGACAAGGCGACGACGACCGCGCCCAGCTTCCTCCATCCCCATGGGCGCTCCCGGTGCTCGGCCACCTGCACCACTTCGTGGGCGCGCTCCCGCACCACGCCATGCGTGACCTCGCGGCGCGCCACGGCCCGCTCGTGCTGCTCCGCCTCGGCGGGCTCCGCGTCGTCGTCGCCTCCTCCGCCGACGCGGCCCGCGAGGTGATGAAGACGCGCGACCTCGACTTTGCGACGCGCTCGATGAGCCGGACGATACGCCTCGCGTTCCAAGCGGGCACCGAGGGCATCATCTAAGCCCCCTACGGCGAGGCCTGGCGCCAGATCCGCAGGATCTGCACCGTCGTGCTGCTCAGCGCCCGGCGGGTTCAGTCCTTCAGGCCGGTCCGCGAGGAGGAGGCCGGCCGGCTCCTCCGCGCCGTGGCGTCGTCGGCGCAGACGGTGAACCTGAGCGAGCTGATCGCGGCGTACGCAGCCGACTCGGCGGTGCGCGCCATCATAGGGAACCGGTTCAAGGATCGGGACGCGTTCCTGGCGTTGCTGAAGCGCAGCGTGAAGCTGTTCGCCAGGATGAGCCTTCCGGACCTCTACCCTTCGTCCCGCCTCGCGATGCTCGTCAGCCGAATGCCGGGTAAGATGAACCGCCAACGGCAGGAGTTGGTCGGTTTCATGGACGCCATCGTCCGGGAGCACGAGGAGAACAAAGCCACCGGCGATGCCTGCAGGGAGGACTTGCTCGACGTGCTCCTGAGGATCCAGAGGGAAGGGTCTCTCCAGGTTCCCATCACGACTGACAACATCAAGTCAGTGGTTGGAGTAAGCGCTGCTACTACTACTACTACTATTTACAGTATACACAAACCTTAGTCGAAAGTCGAAACAAGTTTTTCATTACGTGCTTAGTGTAACGTACGATAGATAATTGACAAAGTTTTTCATAGGACATGTTGGGCACGGGCAGTGAGACGGCGGCGACGACGCTGCAATGGATCGTGGGCGGAGCTCATGAGGAACCCAAGAGTGATGCACAAGGCACAGGACGAGGTCCGGCGTGCGCTCGCCGGGCAGGCCAAAGTAACGGAGGATGACTTAAGCAAGCTTCGCTACATGCACCTTGTCATCAAGGAGGCGCTCCGGCTTCACCCGCCGGCGCCACTCCTGTTTCCACAGGAGTGCCGGAGCGCGTGCCGAGTACAAGGGTTCGACGTGCCCAAGGGCACCATGGTTCTGGTGAATGCGTGGGCTATCAGCAGGGACCCTAAGTACTAGGTGTTGAGTTGCATGCACCAACCAGTTCACCCAAAAGCCTAAGCTGATGGGGAAAGGTGGGCAATTCACTTATGGTTCAACACTCCCCCTCACGTGTAGCTCTCATGGGCGCAAACGTGGAAATAGGAGCGACGCAGCGGAATATGCGGTCACCAGGACTTGAACTCAAGACCTCTAGCTCTGATACCATGTTGAGTTGCATGCACCAACTAGTTCACCCAAAAGCCTAAGCTGATGGGGAAAGGTGGGCAATTCACTTATGGTTCAACACTGGGACGTGCCTGACGAGTTCTTGCCGGAAAGGTTTGAGCACTCCAAGGTTGATTCAAGGGAACTGACTATGAGTACACGCCGTTCGGGGCAGGGCGACGGATGTGCCCAGGCATGGCGTTCGCGCTGGTGAATGTGGAGCTGGTGCTCGCTAGCCTCCTGTACCATTTTGACTGGGAGCTGCCACGACACACGGAGCCCGTTGATCTGGACATGACAGAAGAAATTGGGGTCACTGTCAGGCGGCTCCAAGACCTTATGCTTCTTCCTGTCATCCGGGTGCCATTGCCCGTAGACTAGCAGGAGTAGCTAGTGCGCTTCGTATTTTACTCTTGGTTTGCGCCGGTAGCTTGTATTTCTTGTCTGTGTGTGTATGTACGATTTAACATGTCGTACTGCACGCTTAGATTTAAAAGGCTTCAAAATACAACCGAAGAAATGGATCATTTCAAATAGGGTATTTGTACGCTAACGAGTTCACCTACAAGCAAGGTCGGAGCTTCAACAAAAATCCAACCGGGGGGGGGGGGGGGGGGGGGGGGGGGGTGGCATGGCCACCCTTGCCCTCAACTAAGCTCCACAAAATCAGTTTTCCAGAAGTCATGGGTACGTACAAGAAAAAATTGGAAAATTCATCGAGATGTAGAAAAATATTCATCAAAAATAGAAACTGAAATAATGCAAAACTAGGAGCTAGAGGCTGCTTGTGTGAAATAGAGGAAACGTGCTAGAAGCTGCTTGTAATAATTTTAATTTAGGTAGGTGTGTGCGCAGGCATGACCTGGCCCGGCCCACTCATAACCCTACACGTGGATCATCATTACATTATACACGGTTTAATCAACAAGCTAGTATAAAATATTTATTGTATTTTCGCAGTAAGTGCTATGCTGCAGCATGTGGAGGCACACGAACAATGGGGTGCAAATAGAGGTCTCTCTTTTTGCGCACTGTCATGCCCATATGCTCCGTCATGTCCAACCCATCTGGTGCCACTCCGTATGGCAGCTGCCAATCGAAGTGGTACAAAAGGGACGCGAGTGCCAACTCCATGTTTGCTTGCGCAAACGTTATTGCGGGGCACATCCTCCGCCCTGCTCCGAAGGGTATGTACTCAAAGTTGGTGCCCTTGAAATCAGTCTTGACATTCTCGAATCGCTCTGGCTTAAATTCCTCAGCTTCAACCCAGTAATTTGGATCCCTTCCAATGGACCATGCGTTCACCAGGACGAGTGCGCCTCTAGGAATGTCAAAACCAAAGATCTTGCATTGTTCCATGCACTCTCTCGGTACCAATAGAGGCGTCGGCGCATGTAGCCTTAAGGTTTCCATTATAACGAGCTTTAGAAACTTCAAATGGACTAGGTCATCCTCTCTTACCCTTTCTTTGCCTTGCAAAGCATGTCTCACCTCTTCTTGTGCTTTCTTCATCACTTCAGGATTTCGCATGAGTTCCGACATGGTCCATAGGAGAGTTGTTGCTGTAGTCTCACTCCCGGCACCGAAGAGATCCTGCGTTCCATACATATATAGGAGTGAACTTTAAAGTCATCTTTTAAACATGCTATACCAAAAGTACTGTTCAAAAGTCGTTTAAAGAAAAATTATAGTTCCAAGGTACCAAGGTCTTCGCGCTCTCTGCATGTCTACTGATATTAACTTGTTTTACTTTATTCAGAGCTTCTAGGCCTCTAGCGCGTATGAAATTTCAGATTTTTTATGAAAAAAAAGAGTTATATGATGGATAAAAAAAAAGAAATTTCATATGCAAGAAGCAGCAGGGACGCACCACGATGACTGCTTTTACAGTTCCCATGTCAAGAGCGAAATCAAGGCCACCTTCCTTCTGTATCCTAAGAAGGACATCCATCAAGTCCTCCTTGTTGGCAACGGTGTCATCGCCGGCAACAACAACCCCTTTCCGCTCCCGGTGCTGCTCGATGGCGCAGTCCACCAGCTCTGTGATCTTGCGATGGAACGCCCTCGCGTTCCGCACCGTGCCGCCGATGGCGCACATGAGCTTCGACGACGGGAACATGTCGCCGATGCTCATCACCGGCTTGATCTTATTCAGCCCCACCTCCAAAACCTCGAGGAGCTCGTCCCGTCGGCTGAGCCGCTCGCCGAGCACGGCGCGCAGCACCGTGTCCGCGACGAACGCCGCCCCCCGCGCGCCGACGTTCACCGGCTCGCCCGGCGGGGTCGCGGCGACGGCGGCGACGAGGCGCGCGGCCTCGTCCTCGCGGACGGCGCGGAGGGACCGCACGGGGGCCGCGCTGAACAGCTCGACGCTGCAGATCTTGCGGAGCTGGCGCCACCGCTCGCCGTAGGGCGCGAAGGCGATGCCCAGCCCCTCGTGCGCGGTGGCTCTGATGCTCAGGGACATGGGCCGCGACGCGAAGGTGGCGTCGTGCGTCCTCAGGACCTCACGCGCCGCGTCGCGGGACGAGATCACCACGGCGGGGACCTCGCCGAGCTGGAGGTACATGACGGGGGCGTCGCACCGGCGCGCGAGGTCGGTCATGGCGCGGTGCATGAGCGGCTTGGTGAGGAGGTGATGGAGGCTGCCGATGACCGGGAGCCGCCATGGCCCGGGCGGGAGCCTCGCCGGCGCTGCCTTGAGTGACTTGCCCTGTGACCTGAGGAAGATCAGTAGAAGGGGGACGAGAGCCAACAAGAGGTAGCACTGGTTGCAGTAGCAGGAGGCGTGGTCTCCAGGCTGCATGGCCACACCCACACGTAGCATTGACTCGATGAGCAATTGTAATACCACTTGGATTTGGCTTCCTTTATAGAAAAGTTGGCACTAGGAAAGTACGAGGTTGCTTCTATATAGATAGATCGCCCTGTCCTATTACTTAAAATTCGTATTGCTCGTGTAAGCATGGTCACCACCAGGCCATGGCCTATTGCCAATGTGTCAGAATGCATGGTCAACAGCAAGCCATGGATTTTTTAAGAAGAAGATCTTTTTTATTATTATTTTTCATAAGGGTAAACAGAATTTTCGCTGATGATGGAGCGTGCTTAGTGCCTCCAGATTTTTCATTGACGATGGCTGGAGTATATATAATTTTCAACCTTAGAAAAGTGGGTACGGTATCTAGAAAATCCTCATGCATGAGTTGTACTCCAATAAGTTAAGTTTAGACTTTGACTCGAAGTCTGTCAAAAAACAAAGCTCTAATAAATTAAGTTTAGCGTGCAAAGAGGGGCTCCATCTAGCACTGCAATGGCTAGATAAAGCCATCATCCTTGAAAGTGATTGTTTCACTATTTACTCTGTCCTGAAGTTGCGTGCAGAGAACTGGTCGTATCTGGCAATGCTGCTGAAGGAGGTGTTTGTGCTCGTTGATGAGCTCAGGGAGCAGTGGCGGAGGCAGGATTTTCAAATTGGGTGTGCAAAACAGTTGAATATTTGTCTCATAATTTTGAAAACTTATTCAAATATTGATCTCTCATACTAATATTGGATGTGCACTTGCACACCCGTGCACCATGGTGGCTCCGCCCCTGTCAGGGAGGTTGAATTCAATCACTGCTTTAGAGAACAAAATAGGGTTGCTCATTGTTTAGCTAATAATTCTTGTGATAAGACGTCTACTGCTGTCTGGTTGCGACGTGCTCCGGACTTTGTTGCCAATCTATTGGCAACGGACTGTAACCCTACTGTGATCTAATAAACCTCGACCTTCCTCGCAAAAAAAAAAAAAAAACAAAGGAACACATCTCTCTTTACAAAGCTCGATGGTTTGGACAATAAGCTAACTGTTATGCGTTAGTTCCATCTTGTTTAGGCACACCAATTACTCTTGTGTAGTACCCGTGAATTGGGAATCTGACTCTCCTCAAGCAAACAAGAGTGGCTCAACCTCATCTTGGAACATCCATCCTGAGGAAACCTGCACACACCCTCGGTGGAATCATACATGTTAATCCTCTCGATACAAATGTTTTGATGTCTTTAAAAACTCTTACGAAAATCCACATATGTAACCTGGATTGTGAGAACATGCACTTAAAATTTCAAGCCCAAATTCAACTTCATTAATTTGAAAGATACAAATAAAATAATAAATCATGAATAAAAAGATAAAATACAGCATCTGCACTAGCATTCCAAACGAGGCTCTGCTTAAGTGTCATGTGCGTCTGCTAAGTGCTGATGGCCAAGCGTGGCCCTATAATTTGCAAACAAAGGTCTATGCCACAGCAGGTGCAGGTGGTGGCACGCGAACGATAGGGCACATGTAGAGGTCATTCATCCTGCGCACGGTCATGTTCAACTTCTCCGTCATGTCCAGCTCGTTCGGTGCCAGGCCATTAGGGAGCTCCCAGTCGAAGTGGTAGAGAAGGGCAGCAAGCGCTAGCTCCATGTTTGCTTGCGCAAATGTTACCCCAGGGCACATTCTCCGGCCTGCGCCGAAGGGTATGAACTCAAAGTCTGCGCCCTTGAAGTCCTTATCACCTCCCTCGAACCGCTCCGGCATGAACTCCTCAACTTGGTCCCAGTACTTTGGGTCCCTTCCGATCGCCCAAGCATTCACGAGGACGAATGTGCCTTTCGGTATGTCGTATCCTTGGATCTTGCGTGACTCCGTGCACTCTCTGGGAATCAGCAGAGGTGTTGGCGCGTGTAACCTTAAGCTTTCCTTGATGACAAGCTTTAGATACTTCAAGTTGATCAAGTCGTCCTCAGTTACGCTGGCTTTGCCTTGCAGTGCATGCCGTACCTCCGCTTGAGCTTTTTGCATCACTCTTGGGTTTCGCATGAGCTCCGATAAGACCCACAGGAGGGATGTCGACGTTGTCTCGCTCCCAGCAGCAAAGAGATCCTGCGACGTACGTGTTTGAAGTCAGCAAAAGTACGAAGATTTGCTTAAGAAGTTGTGTGTGCAACAATGTCGTTTAGGTTACTCACCAAGACGACGGCTTTTACCGTTCCCATGGTAAGAGCGCAGTCTCTGCCGCCTTCTTTCTGGATCCTGAGAAGGACATCCATCAAGTCCCTGTCGCCACCATCAGCGGCGCCAGCTTTCCGCTCCTGGTGCTGCTCGATGGCGCCGTCGACGAGCCCCATGAGTTTCCGGCGGAACTCAAAGGCCCTCCTAACCGTGCCGCTGATGCAACGCACGATCCTCGACGACGGGAACAGGTCGCCGGCGCTCATCCCGGGGCTCACCCTCTTCATCACGTCTTCCAGCGTCCTGACGAACTCGTCCCGCCGCTTGAACCGCTCCCCCATGATGGCGCGCAGCACCGAGTCGGTGACGAACGCCGTGACCCGCTCGGTCACGTTCACTGCTGCCGCCTGCTGCTGGCCCGCGGCGGCGGCGGCGACGGCGGCTATGAGGCGGGCGGTCTCGTCCTCGCGCACGGCGCGGAGGGACCGCACGCGTGCCGCGCTGAGCAGCTCGACGGTGCAGATCTTGCGGAGCTGTCGCCACTGCTCGCCGTAGGGCGCGAAGATGATGCCCAGGCCCTCGTGGGCGGTGACGCGCACGGTGAGGCTCATCGGCCGCGTCGCGAACACGGCGTCGTGCGTCCGCATCACCTCCCGCGCCGCGTCGCGGGACGACACCACCACGGCGGGGATCTCGCCCAGCTGGAGGAACACCACGGGGGCGTCGTACCGGCGCACCATGTCGGCCAGCAAGCGGTGCTTGAGCGGATGTGTCACGAGGTGGTGCAGGCTGCCGATGACGGGAAGCCGCCACGGCCCCGGAGGAAGATTCGTCGCCGCCGCCTTCTTCCGGCGCGTACCGAGGAGGAGAAGCAGAAGCGGGAGGAGCGCCGTGAAGAGGTGAGCGTAGCTGAAGGAGCCGGAGGAGCCTGCATGCTGCATGGTCTCGTTGCGCAGCATGATGAGATCGGTGAGTTAATGTAAGCTGATGCAGCGGATGATTGGCTTTCTTGGCGCTCGATAGCCTTTTTATAGGGAGCTTCTGACATCGGAATGGAAAGCAGCTGCCATCCATCAGGTTGACCTGGTTACGAATTTTGTATTCGACGTATATTGCTCATACTGACGTACTACTTATGGCCAAATGATCGCGACACCAAGCCAAGCCATGGAGTAACTGTTAACGCAGTGACAGTTAACAGTCGACCTCGCTGTAATCTACCAGGAGTAACTGTCTCTCTCCATGGGCCGGCACTTTGCCGGGCTCGCAACACCTGAATGAAGCCTCACACGGCCGGCGTCAAGGACAGCAGGCAGCAGCATCAGCTCGGTCACGATGCAGCGGCCGGCATCTTTCACCTTGGTGGATCCTGCGCTTGGGCTTTTACACACACCTCTCTTTGATTCCTCCCGGCTACGTACGTGATCCAAACATCCAATGCGCCAGGAGACAACGATCAAAGGAGGCGAGCGAATCGCATGCCTCGGGGGCGGGGTGCAGCCTGTCTGCAGTCTGCTTGACAGCGGCATGCGCGCGTAGCGCCACCAAGCCTACATGGATCGTTGAGATGGTTGGCAGGTTGGCTGGCGAGCACCTGTGCGATGGGAACGTCCGCCATGGCCCATAGAACATCGATCTCTTAATTACCAACGGCTAAGCAGCCACATAACCTGAGATCTGCATGCATATAGCGATGGCCACGACTCTCTTCGATGGAGATTCGATCCCCGGGTGCTGCCGGATTAGACCTTCTCTAGCTTCGCCGCGATGTTTGGCGCGTGCTTGTTGGCCGTGGTGTACGTTGTAACTGCGGCTGGCTAGTTTAATAGTCACTTGAAAAAGCACCCTTTTCTTATAGAACGGTAATTATTCAACTTGTATCGGTTCATGTAGCTTGCTCAGTTCTGGGTTCCAGCTTTTGGCTTAAAGCACAGCCTGCTGTAGTGGCTGTCACGTTGACGACATATACGCATTATGCCTCGGTTATTTTGGAACATCAGTGGATGGCGTATGGCTTTTCCACGGAAGAACCTTTTCTTTTCTGGTTGATCACTGAGGCTTCCTTTGGTCTGGTAACAAACAATTGAACTTGCAGTTACTGTAAAAAGTTTGAAATGTTTTGTAAATTACACATTGGTGTCGACATATTTATTCTGGACAATAGTCGGTAGTTACATCCAAATCGGTGTTGCACGGACACGGCACATCTATATATCTTATATAGATGCAACCCACTAAAAGTAATTTACTCCTATAAAGCTGAAATCTCGTGATGCCACATCACCCGAATTGCTTCATCCGTTGGATGATCGTGAACAGCACATCCCATCCGTCACTTCCCAACGAATGGTTTCTCCTGCTGTCCCCCTCCCTCCCGCAATGTTCTTCCTCCTCCGCACGGTCGTCTTCTTTTTTCAGTGCCTAATTAACTACTATCAGTAACGGCTGTACAGGGAGAGTCTGCCTAATTAGCAGCTCTAACCAGTACCAATGCACGTGCGCCACGCACGTGTCAAAATAATGACATCACTTGGCAGGACCATTAGTTAAAGGCAACTTTGCATGAAAGAATCATGTAGGACCAACACGAAGTTTAAAATATTGAGAACAACACATTCATGGCATTGATTTGATCACCAGCGAGCATATATCATTCTTACAAGATTGTTAGTATGGTGTCAACAAATTAGTATCCTGGATAATTCACTTCAGAAATATATTTATACAAAGAAAGAATCTAAAAGATTTGTATAGTACCCGGTCGGGTATAAATAAAAAGCAAAGAAAGGAGGTAGAGAATTAATTAAGAGGCCCTAGCCAACTAAAGAGAGTTCTCTTTGAATCTTTATTACTAAAGGAATTCTCTGAATTTTTTCTTCAGTTCCTGAAAGTTGGCAGCTTTCCTTTGAAGATGTATCTATTTTGTTGTTTCCAGATATGCCATGTTACATCCATATAAGTTTCCATGAAGAAAAGCAACTGGGATTTATCAAGTAACTAAAAAATTACATGCACCATAAAGCACATACAAACCGAAAAAAGAAAATGATAAAGTATTCCCAGACTATTGCCATTCACTGTTGCTTACAAATTTTTATTTTCACATGGAACAAGTGAATAATAAGAGGAACAAGTGACTTTGGTTGTCGAAGACTGGCTGCTAAATGATTCTTGGCAGGACCAAGCTTAAACAGGAAGCCAACATTTGCACGAACTGTAAGTTTCTTTATTAGAGCAACATACCTGCCTTGCTCTCGTGCTAAGAGGGTTACGAACCCTCTTCTACCCTAATGCCGTGCTTGGCTGTGTCAAAATCTTGAATCAGCTCCTTACTCCCAGAAGGAAAAACATTCCAGAGGGACCAAGATTATTCTTTGGTTCCTGAAAATACAGTACACAATACAAACAAGGAAGTGCACAGTCTCGTACTATGAGCACAGGTTAATAATGTCTGCATTATCGAATTCGCTTATCACCTAGCTTTGTACAGCACCATTCTCTGTACGCAGAAAACATGACCATGGATGCATCTTGTTCAGAAGGTCAAATAGTGACAGGTAAAAAAAAATTGGATCAACTGATTATAATGCAACAGAAGTGAGAATGCTCATTTGACTGATTTTCTGAAAATTACTTTCTTTATAACTGAATTTCAGCATTCACTCGTCAACTAAGGTTGAGAAAAACAAAAACAAAAGTGAGTTATTGAGAGACATATTGCTCCTATTGGAGGCAGTGATAAGATTAGTTTTCCTCTGTAAATAACTGGGGACCAAGTGAATTTGTTGGGCAAATGTACACTATTATAGTTACCCCCTTGCAGCAAGCACAAATGTAGCTCCGGCGTGTTTATGAAAAAAAATGGACAAGAAACTGGATACGCATATTTATCAAATTCATTAGTTACACTCAATCTTAGCAGTTGTAATTAAGGGCAACAATACATTCATGATTGCTACCGGTTATATCAAATTTAAGATTAAAATTTTCGTCAAGAGGATAGATGAGATGTTGGAACAAGCTTAGGCGTTGGTCTGTCAATCTCCTGCTTATTCCCCTTCGTCTCCTGCTTATTACCCTTCGTCGCCGATTTAGTCTTGTCCTCCATGGACCAAACCCGAGATACCTGCTTGGATCAAGTGAAAAGAAATGATCAACGTGACTCAGGCAAGCAGGACACCAACATGAAACAGGCAACTCTAAATCGATGTGAATCATTCTTCGCAGGTTTAGTTTTTTCCTTCATGGACCATACCTGAGATACGTGTAGGGATCAAGTGAAAGAAACGATCGCTCTGTGGATCACTCAAGCAGGGGCATCAACGTGATTCCTAACGTCGGCTGCAAGATGAAAGCTGGTGAATCTGCCAATGCAATGAAGAGGCGGCCGTGATCTCGCTGTTATCTTGATTTTGCCGCAGCCTTGATCCTGCTTACCAACCTTGTCGCGCCGCCTGCCAGTAACAGCAGAAAGATTTAGTCCAATAACAGCGCATTTAACATGTATAGATATCACCTCGACTGAATTTTATACATGGCAGAATTTATCTAGTAGACAATGATAATAAATTGACGTACTGACGAACGAACATGATGTTCCGACTCCTGCGGGCGTGTTGTTAATCTTCATTTTTGAGTTCCCGGCCGGCGTGCGGTGGTGGAACCGTCGACGGGTGACGCCGCGCGGGCCTAGCGGCTTGGCCGCTTGGGGCGACCGAGAGGAGCTGCGCATCGGCCCCGTCTCGGGCGGGCATGGCGACGACCCGGCGCCTGGCGTCCATGATGAGGGTGCTCTGCGAGACCACGACTCCAGTGGGTTCCATGAAGAGGATCAACGCACAGCTAGATGGAGATCACGGTTTCCCATGGAGGCAAGCGAGTGCCGTGGCCACCACGGTCAGATCGAGATCAAAGTCTCTGACAATGACGCCTCCATTGCGGACGGCACTCACGGAATCGAGGAAGAGGTCGGCTATGGTTTGGAAAGCGAACAAAGAAAGGCAGGCTGCAATCACGGAAATAAGTATTAACAAAATGCAACCGCGCGCGATGGCAAAGCTAACATGCGGCAAGGAAGGGCAATCAAGATCCCATGAATCACGGTTGGTGGGATCGGCGGGGGTAGGCTTTCATTCGGGTGAGAAAAAACAGGATTTTTAGCGTTACGGTGATGCAACATCGATCAAAAATCAACGTAGAGGGGAGGGGAGGGGATGGGGGCGTTACGCCCGGGATTTGGTGGAATGATTCGGTGTGTTGGATTTTGGACTCACCGTATGGCTGGACGGTTCAGATGACAGGGTAGATATGATGGCATGGTGGAACTGATTTTTCTCACAACTGGTTCTTTATTGGTTTAGATTAGATTAGATTCTTCCTCCTCCCACAGTCGTCTTCTTTTCTCAGTGCCTAATTAACTACAATCAGTAACGGCTGTACAGGGAAAATCTGCCTAATTAGCAGCTCTAATGGCATTAATCTTTCACCAATTACACAGTTACTAATCCAAGCGTCACCCCCATCACGCCCTGCTATCTACAAGCTTTTTCTTGCCTCCCATTTCTGATCGTATCACATGCTATTGCCCTGCACCTGCAGCTTTCCATCGTCATTGCCACTGCTGTTGGTTTGACCCTCAATTCACACAGTTTTTTTTCCATTTATAACTTGTATCTCTTCTATTTTGCATTTACCATGTTTCAAATTTTGGCCATTGTTTCGTGCGCTCAAGCTGTTTGATGGAATGTGCTCTCAGGTGAATGGATCTCTGCTGCAACATCTCTCTCTCTCTCTCTCTCTCTCTCTCTCTCTTCTCTCTCTCTCTCTCTCTCTCTCTCTCTCTCTCTCTCTCATGTGATTTCATACATGTTCGCCTTTTTTACGTGCTTGAGGTTCATCAGCAGGGAACTACGAATGGACTATACAGGAAGAATCACACTTTGTGTGTTTGTTAGCATGATTCTCTCCCAATTATTCCCTTATTATATCTAGCAGTTTACTTGATTGGTTCAATGAGGCACCAATGGTAAGCTTTTCTTCCCATGGGTCTTTATAAACGTACTGCAGACTGCAGCTCATTCAGAGATGTGAACTGTCTAAAACTACTCTGTCGGTGTAATTTTCTTTTCTGAAGGCTGAGGTAAAATCACTCCTTCCTTATTTCTACCATGCAGGCTAGCGAGAAAATATCCAATCAGAAAATATCTTCTTCTCTAATATGGTGCTAAATTGGGCGACTAAAGTTTATCAATTGATAGCAATTACTCTGTTTTTTTATTGGCTGCTATGCATGATGAATGTCATGTCTCATTATGTAGCTCTCCTGGTCAATACAACTAATGTGCTGCGTTTATTTCATTATCAACCTTCTACACGTCCCGCAGCAACGCGCGGGGTATCAACTAGTTCATCATACAAAAGCACCGCTAGTATGTGCTAGACTGCTAGTTGACCGGTAAGGGCACTCGGACATCAGGAACAAGCAGGAGGTCATGGAGCCGACGAACCGTCACCCCCGTCTCCTCCGTCATATCTAGGTCCTCCATACTGGACGGCAGCTTCCAATCAAAATGGTATAGGAGGCTAGCAAGCGCAAGCTCAATATGCACCAGCCCAAACGCCATTCCTGGGCACATCCGCCGCCCTGCCCCAAACGGCGTGTACTCGAAGTCAGTCCCCTTGAAATCAGTCTTGCAGGCCTCAAATCTCTCAGGCATGAACTCTTCAGGCATGTCCCAGTACTTGGGGTCCCTGCTAATAGCCCATGCATTGACAAGCACCATGGTGCCTTTTGGCAAGTCGAATCCTAATACTTGGCACGCGTTCCGGCATTCCCGCGGGAGAAGAAGCGGCGCTGGTGGGTGTAGCCGGAGTGCCTCCTTGATGACAAGGTGCATGTAGTGCAGACTGCTCAGATCGTCCTCTGTTACTTTGTGCCGTCCGGCAAGCACTCCTCGGACCTCGTCTTGTGCCTTCTGCATCACTCTCGGGTTTCGCATGAGTTCGGCCATCGTCCATTGCAGCGTTGTCGCCGCCGTCTCGCTGCCCCCTGCGAACATGTCCTTTATGACAGAGCCAAATGTTTGTGCGTAAGTACATCATGGAAAGCACAACGTGATAATTAAGTACTCATCATTTCCTAGAGGATTTAGATGTTTAGGTAGGGTGCTTACTCCGACCACTGACTTGATGTTGTCGGTGGTGAGCGGAAACTGCAGGTCGCCTTCCCTCTGGACCCTCAAGAGCACGTCGAGCAAGTCCTCCTTGCCGTCGCCGGCGTCCTTGCTCTCCTCGTGCTCCCGGACGATGGCGTCCAAGAACGCGTCCACTTCCTGCCGGTGCCGCTGCATCTTGCCGGGCATTCGGCTGACGAGCACGGCGAGGCGCGACGACGGGTACAGGTCCGGCAAGCTCATCTTGGCGAACATCTTGAGCCCGCGTTCCAGCATCGCCAAGAACGCGTCCCGCTCCCTGAACCGGCTCCCGATGATGGCGCGCACCGACGAGTCCGCGGCGTACACCGCCAGCAGCTCGCTCAGGTTCACCGCCTGATCCGGCGGCGCCGCCGCCACGGCGCGGAGGAGCCGGCCGGCCTCCTCCTCGCGGACCGGCCTGAAGGACTGGACGCGCCGGGGGCTGAGCAGTTCGACGGTGCAGATCTTGCGGAGCTGCCTCCAGGCGTCGCCGTAGGGGCCGAAGATGATGCCCTCGGAGCCCTCGCGGATGGCCAGCCGGACCATCCGGGTGAGGGGCCGCGTCGCGAAGTCGAGGTCGCGCGCCCGCATCACCTCGCGCGCCGCGTCCGCCGAGGAGGCGACGACCACGGGGAGCCCGCCGAGCCGGAGCAGCATGAGCGGGCCGTGGCGCGACGCGAGGTCGCGCATGGCGCGGTGCGGGAGCGCGCCCGCGAGGTGGTGCAGGTGGCCGAGCACCGGGAGCGCCCACGGCGACGGGGGCAGCCGGGCGCTGCTGCCTCGACGGCGCGACGCGGCACGGGTGAGGAACAGTATCGGGACGACGGCAAGGAGCGAGAGGAGGAGGATGACGGGGATGGTAAGCGCCGCCATGGCTGTGACCTCGGCTGACTGGCTGGAACAGAGTAGTGGAGCAGAGCACAAGTCAAGTATTGCTTTGACAAATGACAACGGCGTCTCTGCCGTAACTTCCCTCTGCAGTGGTCACTGACGCGTGGGCCCAGCCACGCCCGGACCCACGTGTAGTCCACACGTCAGTGACTCACTGCAGAGGGCAGTCCACTGCAGAGGATCTGAAATAGGGGCGCGGCTCTGCTTTTGGCCTTTTGGGAGGCGCAAATACAAGTCGGTCCTTAGTCTGATGTTGACGGTTCAACACAAGGCAATTTTATGTGTGGTCAGTTTGTTCATTTGCATCTTTCGAAAAAAAAGTTTCTTCATTTCGAATCATGATCTGCGTAACACTGAAGACTAATTATCTTCGTATGTTCAAAGTTTTGAACGGGATTGCCTCGTTTTTCTTCTCGATTTAGTGCACAGTTTCTTCTTTGAACCATGATTTGTTGCAAAACTTCGCCTGTTTGTTCAGTTCATTAGGTAGACAGACAGAGCAAATCTGCATGTATTGAAGCACATAGCACACCTGACGATTGACAGTGTAAGCAGGGCAGGACATCCCCGGAAAAAAACTGCTCCAGGGCGTATGATGTCCCTTCCCGCCTGTGACCTGACTACTGAACTATACGAACTACGCAAATCCATAGCAATACAAGAAGAGTTCATTTCCAGCAAAGAGCTGGACGTGGACGACAAGACCAGCAATTCTTCGGCCCGGCCGGCGCCTAGGCGACTTGGGCAACGCTCGGCGGCAACGGCACGCGGAGGACGGGGCGGAGCGTGAGGTTGGCCTTGCGGCGCGCGGTGATGCCGAACGCCTCGGTCATGTCGAACTCGGCGGGGTCGGACACGCCGGGCGCCTCCCAGTCGAAGTGGAACAGCAGGCTGGCGAGCGCGAGCTCAACATTTGCCAGACCGAACGACATCCCGGGGCACATCCGCCGGCCGGCGCCGAACGGCAGGAGCTCGAAGTCGGCGCCCTTGAAGTCCGCCTCCACGCCGCCGCCGCCGGCCTCGAACCGCTCCGGCCGGAACGCGTCGGGGTCCCCCGGCCAGTAGCGCTCGTCGCGGCCCAGCGCCCAGACGTTCACCAGCACGGTGGTGCCGCGCGGGACGTCGTAGCCGAGCACGCGGCACGGCTCCTGCGACTCCCGCGGGAGCAGCAGCGGCACGGGCGCGTGCAGCCGGAACGTCTCCCGGATGACCAGCTGCAGGTACCGGAGCTCGCCGACCGCCTGCTCCTGCACCGTACCCTGCGCGCCGAAGGCTTCGCGTACCTCCGCCGTCGCCCGGCGCATGACCTTCGGGTTCCGGATGAGCTCCGACATGGCCCACTCCAGCGTCGTTGACGAGGTCTCGCTGCCGGCGCCGAAAATGTCCTGCGCGCAACGCATTTTAATAAATAGCTTAATCTTATTTGTATCAAGGGAAAAATACATCTGCCTCACGACAACTAATCCTGACGGTCATGAAGACCACGACATCCCCTTTTTTTATTAGGTGAGATATATTTTTTTGGGAAATGGTGAGCTTATTTTGTTGCACCGAATGATTCAAACAAGCTGTTACGTTGCACTTCTACCGTTCAAAAAAGAAAAAACGTTGCGCTTGTGCAGTGTCACGGCTGTGTCAACCTCGCAGCTGAAAGGACGCTCCAGATTCGAGAACGACAGCTTCTTTGCCGTATGGTATGACTTCCAAACTCAAGCGTAACACTAGCAAGTACTCATGATTGTTTTTTTTTTTTGACGGTCAGTACTCATGATTGTGAAGCAGCGATAGCTAACTAATCAGAAGTCAACAGCTGTTTAATGGGTGATAACGAGTGTTCAGTACGAGATGATTTAGCGAGCAAGTACTACTTACGAAGATGACGGCATTGATGACTTCCATGTCGAGTGGGACCTGGAGGCCACCATTCCTCTGTATCTTGAGCAGAACGTCGAGAAGGTCCTCGGCCTCGCCGTCGCCGGCGCCGCTGTCCATCCTCTCGAGGTGCTCCTTGATGACGCCCTCGAGGACTCCGAACACCGTGTCGCGGCACTTCTCGGCGCGGCGCACGGAGCTGCTGAGCCGGGCGACGAGCCAGGACGACGGCCACAGGTCGGCCGGGTTGAACCCGGCCGAGAGCTCCAGGGACCGGTCCAGCTCCCGCAGGAACACGTCGCGGTCCTTGCACCGGTCGCCGAGCACGGCGCGCGCCGTGATGTCCGACACGAGCGCCGCCAGCCGCTCGCGCATCTCGATGGGCCGCGACCCGGCCGCGGCCGCGGCGCAGGCCCGCAGCATGGCGGCCACCTCCTGCTCGCGGATGGGGCGGAAGGAGAGCACGCGGCGCGCGCTGAGGAGCTCCGTGATGGCGATCTTGCGGAGCTGGCGCCAGTGGTCGCCGTAGGGCGCGAAGATGATGTCGCGGCCGCCGCAGGTGAGCGCGCTCACCGTGGCGCTCAGCGGCCGCGACGCGAACGCCGCGTCGTGCGCCTTCATCACCTCGCGCGCCGCCTCACGGGACGACACCACCAGCGTCGGCACCTCGCCGTTCCGGAGCAGCATCACCGGCCCGTGACGCCGCGCCAGGTCCCGCATCGCGCGGTGCGGGAGATCGCCCGCGAGGACAAGGTGGTGCAGGGTGCCGATGAACGGAAGCTTCCACGGCCCCGGCGGCAGCCGCAGCCCGTGCTCCTGCGCCTTGGCCGAGCGCCGGCGCTTGTTGAGCACGACGAGCAGCGACGCGACAGCGAGCACGAGGTACATGAAGTAGTGGTCCTCCATTGGTGCTGCGCGCTGCTATGCTCCCAAGCTCAGGTGTGTCTTTGGTAGCTTCAGCTCGTAGGTAACAACATATATGAAGAAGTTTTCTATCAACCGCTGCTCAGTGAAGGCTAAATTATTGGAGAACGCAATGTCGTTTTCTAGAGGGAGAACCGACGAACTTGGAGCCTGCAAAGATGCCATCGAGTAATAAGACAAGGCCTGCACAGTTTGCTACTTAGCTGTGTATAAACAATCCCTGATCTCCGAACAAATTAGGATCACAAATCCTCTACTCTATAAGCAATGGACATGCGGAAGTGCAGTGTGCTGCATGCGCATTTCTCTTGCGCGTCTTTGAAGTCTGAACAAAAAATAAAATTTATTTATCGAAGACATCAGCTACAAAATGACGACAAATAACATCTGCATAGTTTACACGTGGTTTTGCGAAGACAAGGTCCAGGCGCGTTGATGTTAAATATTTCCGGGAAAAGACATGGTTTGGTCGCATGGATGAGCCGAGAATATGGCACCAAACAGATGCGGTTTGGAACGACAAAACAGAATCGTGCGTGCCTGCGTGGTAGCGTTCAACTTTGTACTCTCTCTTTTTTTTTTGTTATCAACTTATCATCACTTTAATTTCACGACTAATTAGCACATAAGAATTAGGTATGAGATTCTTAGTCACGTTTTGTCACGGTACATGGAAAGAAGATGCCAATGCAAGGCGCGTTGAATAGATTTTTCGCTCAATTAAAAGACAAGGGAAACCGGTTCGGCAAGAAATCAAAAAGAATAAATGACAAAGGAAACCCGTATTCCAGATGGGCTCGGCCCAAAATGAAATCCCCCAAATTGGATGCGTTTCCTCCTATCAGTCAGGCCCACAGGCCCCAAGAGAAACAGCTCCCTCTCCGCCAGAGTACGTTTACGGTTTACCCCCGGAGCCACCTCCATGGCCGCCGCCGCCTCCGCCTCCCCCGGCGGAGGCCAAACCCTCGGCCGGAGCAGTTTTTCTCGCGCGACAGCTAACCCGTTGGCGTCTTCTTCCGGTACTTCGGGAATCAAGCTCGGCCCGAACGGCGCCGCCCTCGTCTCCTCGGGCATACCCGACCTCGACAGTAAGCAGCTTCATGCTCACAACCCCCCATTCTTCAACTAAATATTTCTCCTTTATGCTTTGCGAGTTCTATTCAATATATTTGCTCTAAGGGATACTCATCTGTTTGCCACATGATATGTTTATAAATTTCGATGGAAACAGTGCCAATTGGAGTGTTCACAGGGCTTAACTGCGCAAAGTTTTAATTTGCTTTCATCTATGCACTATTATTTTCCTTGCCACTTTGGAAAGATAAGAGATATGCTTCTCTAGGATATGTGGAGTGGAACACAATAGCATGCGGGAAACTAGACAAAATGAAACATATTGAGGCAAGGGAGCTTCTATAGCGATCTTAGTTGGTCATAATCAGATTTTCATTTATTTGGCGTGCCCTTGCAGGGATTTTGGGTGGCGGATTCCTTCTTGGGTCACTTGTAATGATTATGGAAGATGCTGATGCTCCACACCATCTTCTGCTTCTTCGGTGCTTCATGGCACAGGGTGCCATGCACAAGCAGCCTTTGCTCTTTGCGGGACCGATGAAGGAGCCCCGGTTGTTCCTTGGTACACTGCCTACCCCGGTTTCATCTTCAAAGGAGGATGGACGGCACAGAGCTATGGTTGGTGGAGCAAGTAGTGATGGACGAGCAAGCGTAAGTCTTCTGAATAATTTTTATTAGTAGAGTTAGTGTTGCCAAGGATTGTTATTATTTTCTTGTTTCTCTGTATATGTCATCATACAGGACGAGGGTTTGAGGATAGCGTGGCAGTACAAGAAATACTTTGGGGATGAGAAGACTTCTCATGGTGAACATAGAGGTGGTCCTTCACTTTTAGTCTTCTTTATTGCTCTGTTGTTGGTGATTTTGTGCAGTACACTTAGAATCATGCTTTCTATATGTCTTTTTCTTTCCAAGGATATTTTAGACATATGCAAAACGAAGCTTTATATATCGATCACTAGTGAGCTGATTCCCCCCTCTTGTAAAATCTGCACCTCCCAGGGATCGTTAGCTGCAAGCTGATGCTAACAACATAGTAGCTGTATTTGAATACATGTCAGTTTGTTTACATTAGCATCATTTCTAGCACTCATATCTGATTTAACTGTTAATCTATCATTATAAGTCCTTTGATATGTCCATGACAAGTCTAACTCATTTAGCATCATTGCAGATAATAAGCAGGAGTTTAGCAACAATTTCGATTTGAGGAAGCCCTTGGAAAGGCACATACTTAATGGACAGCATGTTGAATGTGTAAGCACTCAAGATACAGACACCCTCAGTGACCTGCAGGACCGTTGTTCCACTTTCTTGTCCAAATTCCCAAGGTGAGGTTAATTCGGGGCTGATGTTCCAAAATCTTTCAGGAAAATCATATGACATACTTACGATACATGTCATGATTGACAATCTGTGTTACCATGATGATGTCGTTTTATCAGGAGCTGAGCCTAGCTTAGTTTGTTAAGGGCGGGGATGTAGCCTGACCACCTAACTTTGAGTTCTTTTTTACGTGAGTTTGGGTGTCTATTTCTTAATTAGAAGCCAGTAAGCCACCTAGTTCCTCCTGAGTTGGTTGAGTTTGTTATCATAGTTCTATTCAACCTAATGCATCATGTCTAGTACCGCTTCTCACATTGAACACCATTTTGTTTTTTTTGCTTTCAGAAAGGATGGAGGAAGTCCTACTGCTGGACGAATTTCTATACAATCACTCTGTGCACCGCAGTGTGGATTTTTTGAGAAGGCAAGCTGTTAATTCAACAGTATTCATTGACTAGCTACTGCATTATGCTGAGTATTTAAAACCAATTTATGTTTCTTCTATCTGAATTTATGAATCACAGGACTGGGAAATGGTTTCATTTATTAGATCTCTGAAGGCCATGGTGCGCTCATCTAACGCTGTCGCAGTTATAACATTTCCAAGTACCATTTTGTCAGATTCATTCTGCAAGAGATGGCAACATCTTGCTGATACACTCTTGTCTATCAAAGCGATTCCAGGTGAGTCTGACCCTTTAGATTTTGTTTCTTGATAACCATGTCAATCACCTGCATCGTTCAGCATTTTAAATGCCTGTTTCCTTGGTTACCAGATGAGGACAAAGATTTGGCGAAACTCCTCACAGGGTATCAAGATATGGTTGGTTTTTTGTATGTCCATAAAGTGGCACAGACTAATAGCCAGGTACCGCCTTCCTCATAACTGCTGTGAAACAAATCGTTGTGCACACTTGTTTTGACGCCCTTTATGTGGACAAGCAGGTCCCTGTTATCTTAGAGGCGTCCACACTTTCTCTGAAGCTGCATAAGAGGAGGTCGCTGGTCCTAGAACGGTTGAATCAGGCTCCAGTGGATGGATCGAGTGGGCCTTCTTATGCTGCATCAGGCAGTTGCTCCTCGTCCTCACAAGGTTCACAGCTTGATTTCTAGTTCAGATACGAATGAACTAAGCGGTGATCTTTGGAACGGTTGAATCAGGCTCCAGTGGATGGATCGAGTGGGCCTTCTTATGCTGCATCAGGCAGTTGCTCCTCGTCCTCACAAGGTTCACAGCTTGATTTCTAGTTCAGATTCAAATGAACTAAGCGGTGATCTTTGGCTCTTTATCAGGAAATAGAAGCTAAACAGTGCTGTGTAATAGCTTATGGTGGTAGATAGTTCATTTTAGCCGTCCCCTTCATGTATCTTTCAGCTGTGTTGTCCAGACCCCAACTTGTATAATACTCTGCTCATGATAAGAAATTTTCTATTGCTTTAATTACTTTTAGTACGCTTATAAATTGCAGATTTGCACCACGTCATGTGCTTTAAATGATCATATTTTTTCCAAATTATAATAAGACGAAGCATCTAAAACCAAACGACCCATCTGATGCAGCCGTAAGTGTTAGTGACCTCCACGAAGATGAACTCCAGGAAACTGTCCTTAGGGACTTCTCAGTTTGCTAAGTAATCTCACAGGCCAGGCAGTCGGCAGTACAGGAAATAACTTCATATAATTGTATGTTCTAAAAAACAAAGCATATATAATTAGAGAACAGAAGTACTTCCAGTAAGATAACCTAAATATGCACACAACTACGATTTGTTGCAGAGGTACTTCCAGTTGATTTCCATTTTTACATAGATCTTATGATTTTTCATCCAGAAGGTGTGACGCCATCTCCGAAAAACATGTTTGCCACTGGTGGAGGAAACCATGCCACATTTGCACTGTTGTGCGTTTCTTGCTGCAGTTGCTGGTGGTCACCGCTCTGGTCGGAGATGCTGGCAACCTTTCGACTCCGGGGCTTCACGATGACCTTCCCAGCATACATACCCAGCTTGAGAGCAGTGAAGAAACCTATAGCAATGAACAGGGGCCTCACTGCCCAGTGGAAGTCCTCTAGATGTTCATACTTCTTCACGATCCCATCGCACTTGTCAAAGCTCACCA
This sequence comes from Eragrostis nindensis, assembly GCA_012490785.1. Lineage (NCBI taxonomy): Eukaryota > Viridiplantae > Streptophyta > Magnoliopsida > Poales > Poaceae > Eragrostis > Eragrostis nindensis. The sequence goes on from JAAXCT010000231.1 coordinate 339,938, forward strand.
CCTCCACCTCAGAAGGATCTGCCAAGCAACTGTATACTTCACCAAGGCTAAATTTGCCAGGAAATTTCACAACAAGACACCCATTCGGCAGTATATGTGAAATTCGACCTGCAGCTAATCCCCCTCCCTTTTTTCGCTGCCATTCGAACCGTGGGCTGCCAATGTTGGTTTTCAGTCTCACAAACTGCCCAACACAGTAGGCTTCAGCCATTTGAAGATCTGAATAATTACCCCTCCAAAGGGTGTCCATTCCTATCAAACCAACAGTCACTGAACCGTCACGGTCAATGCTATGAAGAATGCCAACCTGAGAACGCTTCTTGTCTTCCTCCCTCAGCCGCACCCAGTCTCCAGCAGCAAAACCATATGTAACCCTCTCCACTGTCGAGGAGTGAACCTTCAAAGGATCATGTAGCCCGTGGACTCGAACAAGAACGTAACTGTCACGTTCTCCATCATCATCAATGCCAACTATGGTTCCGTCAGGGATTTCCATAGTTTCAGGACTACAAGAATTGTTAAGCTTTCTTGAGCGCACTTTGTCACCCACTTGCAGCTTGTCCTTGAAGAGCAACCAATTTGTGCGACTCACTAGGATTGGCCTATCCACCCTTACATTTTCAGAATTGTCCCAGCCAGTGTTGTCATGATCTGCATCCTTAGCACTAAAAAACATTAAACATAAAAATTAGGTCAAAAGTTGGTCCAATTTTTTGCTAAAAAAATATGGTTCTCTAAAGAAAATACAATGCTACAGTAGAAACAAGGAAGGGAATAGGATATTCCAAACATAATAAATATTAAAGAACAACCAAAGCATATCATCACATTTCCATGCTTTGATAAGATGAAAAATAGGATAAAACATGGTGAGATTACTCATCTAATGGAAAATTCAAGAAAAGCTGTAGATTATGACAATGCAAAAGCAGGATATCTAGCATGTTACCTTTCAAATGCATGCAGGATATCTTTCATCAATGGACGGTCTCGAAAGTCATACTCAAAGCACCCAGAAAGGACGTTTTCAATCTCTGGAGGCAAGCTGCAAGGGAATATTGGTTTTTCTTTCTTCAGGACAACCAATTGATAAATTTCTTCAGGTGATTTCCCACGCCATGGTTGAGTTCCACTCAACATCTCAAGGATGCTGCAGGCAAAACCCCATGAGTCAGTCTCATAGCTAACTGGACCTCTGATGTTTGGTTGCCATTGTTCTGGAGCCATGTAGTTTGGAGTTCCAAGCCTTTGGATGAGGTCTGGACTAGGCAGTGAAAGTCCGAACAACAGGGATGGGATCCCAAAATCCCCTAGCACAGCACGGTCATGTTCATCAATGAGAAAATTACAAGGTTTAAGATTCAGGATCAATATTCCTCTGGTGTGCAAGTCTAGTACTCCGCGTGCCAAATCAGCCCCATATCTGCGAATTAAAGAAAAAGGTCAAGCAAACTAGCTGCAAGAAATCTATAAACAATACCACCGTAAGCAATAACAGAGAATCAAACAATACGTTCAAGTTACAAGTTGATGGGAAACGATAACTGACACTTAGACTGCATTGGAGCCCCTGCCATTGCACTGTAAATTGTAGAGAACAAATGCCGTGCTATTCTTTCAATTCTAGTCAACAAATAATTGATTAATTCGGTCGATAATTTCCAAATAAATTCCTAACTATGATATGACACCTGGTACCTAATGGAAACCACTTATGAAATCCTGAAGTTTCAGATTCTAGACATGGATTTCAATATAATCTGTTGGGGAATTTCACTGTACCTCAAAGCATCTGATAAAGGGAGCCTTCCACCTTTAAGCCGAGCCATCTTGTCTCCAATGGATCCTTCATAAAATTTCATCGCTATACAAATCTGAAAAATCAAGAAGCAAATAAGTGATGAAGGTTAATCGCCAGGGTGATGGAGCAGTGAGACTTGGCATGCCATCACAACCAACATACCCGTCCATTCTGTGTCGAGATGCCATGGAGGAAACAGACACTGCCGAGACCCCGGCACTTGCTGAAGATCTCATCGAACCTCGCCGAGAAGAGCTGCAGTTGGTCTTCTTTGATTGGATGCAGCATCTTCACCGCAACCTCATGGTACCGTTCATAGTCCTCTGTTCTCTGATGGTGAGTTGCTATCCAGACATCCCCAAACGGGCCTCTCCCTATCCGGTGCTTCAGATTCAGCACGCTCGGGTCAATCCATGGGCTTATCTGGCTCGGACCAGAGAAGACCGTCCGGTATAGATCAGGGTCCTTCTCAAGCAGCATGTACTCGAAAGCATCCGTGGGTTCAGAGTCAGAGCTTAGTCCGGCCATCCCTGCATAGCAAATCTCACCGTTACAAATCTCTTTCTTTGAACGAGAAATCACAACAGTGTTCTAGCCAGAGCCATGCTTATAGCGTTCTATCAGATTGCCGAGACTTTTATTGCTTCCAATTTCAATGGAGCTACTAATCAGAGAAGAAATCCAAGTTTTCCAATTCAATGAAGTTGAACTAGCGTTGGAAGCGAACTGAGAGTTGACGTTCCCAACTTCCCATAAGTTGTAAACTTGTAATACAAGGACACGAAGGGAATGCGGAGAAGTCCAGATGCGAGCAAGAACAATTCAATTAACTAACGGTAACTACTGAACTGGCCAGTATGAATGAGCAAATCAATGGGCACGAAAAGGACATAAATTGGACGGGAAGCAGAATCAAGACCAGGGAGAACAAGAACCACTCAATCTAAACAACAAAAATCTCACCTGACAGTAAAAAGACTTAATGGGGAACAAAAAAGCAAGAACTTGGATCAGAACCAGATCAAGAATCTACAGAACAAGAAGATTCTCACCTCGTCGCGTCTTGTTTTCCTCCCCTGCTTTTCCCCCTTTCCCAAGTTATGTCGACGAATCGGTTCTTGCTACACTAAAACTTCAAAAGTAAACCCTAGAAATCAACTACGGCTACGGGCCTACGGCTACCGGAGCAATCCGCGGAAGACGAGATTTGAAGCTGCTGCTAAAACTCGGCAATCCACGGGCATGTTGGCTGGGTAGCCTGGGTGGTGGGCGGAGGTGGGAGTTGAGCGGTGGAGAGGCGGTTTTATTTGGTGGGGATTTTCTGCGCTTCTTCCTACTTCCAGACTCCAGTCCGTGCTTTCCTCCGCTGGGCCTCTCTTTTTACCCCTTTTGCCCACTGCGGTTTCCTTTTCTTTTGTTTTCAGGTCCAGTTGTACTTACAATGGACTGCAATATCTTTAGTTACGTGAAGTCTTCTAAGTATATATGGATTGATCCTTCCTGAAATAAAGGCCAGAGTGCATGATTTCTCCAAGATGGAGTTTGTTCATGAAAGCCGCCAATCAAACTTCAATGCACATATTTTAGCTCGTAGCGTGATTTATAATTTTGTTGGAAGATATGTGTGTTTGTTAACGTCACCGGATAGTGTTTGTAACTCTTATTGTCTAAATAATTAATAAAGATGGTGTTCCTAAAAAAAAGTACATGTTACCCTGTGAGATGAAGAGGAATTTGTCGATGTTGAACTCCTCTAATGTATCTCAACAATCAAACTTTTTTAGTACTGGCTATTATGAACTCTCTAATGTATCTCAACAATCAAATTTCCTTCATTAATTTGTCAACCTGCGGGGAAATATTACCTTTATAAAATTAATTTATTTGGAAAACAAAGCCAACTCCATAAAGTAATTTCTATTTCCCACTGGTTTCCCATGTGGCCTGTAGTGGAGTAGTACACATTGGAGCATGTAGGGGTCGATGCAACCAGTAGCGCATGCCAAAATGTCGGATGATAGAGCATGATTTTGGGCTGCAACAAAGGTTTCGGCCGAAGTATCAAATGCTTCCCCAATCCATTCGCAACAAAAAAATGCTTCCCCAATCGCTGCATTATTGCGCCCTGCTCCGTACGCCCAAGTTACACAGAAATGCTTCTCATACATAACTGGATCCATGTTTTCACAGTATTTTTTTTTTCGAACAATGCAAAGTAAAAGTTGTGCAAATTTTCAAGAAGTTCAGTCAGAATGTCATTTACTCATATATTTAGTTAAACTGATATAGGAAACAAAGTGCTATACTGTTGCTCCTTTTGGCTGATGACAGGCACCAGGTGATGATGTGACGTCTAACTGTTTCTATATATACAACCAGACACCCTCATCTCATATTCCTCCCCCCTTTTCTTTTCGCAAATCCGAAAGCCAGATCAAGATTTGGTATGATTCTAATTTCGAAAAATACCTAAGCATGCTTGATGGCCTCTGAAAGAGCATCGGATTAGACCCTGTGACAACGAAGGAATCCTGCCCTTGTCCACTCATACCACTCTATACCACTCAAATGAGTGGGATGAATTACTACTGGTGCTTGAGCTATGCGGCTATAGACCTATCGCAGGACTTCTGAAACCACTTGGCCAGCTCCATTTTCTGCAAGGATCCGGCACCTGTGGTGAGCAACGGCACCAGATGCCACACTCTTTGGCAACAAGTTCTCTACCAAGACACTCCAGTTGTAAGCTCTGCTTGTACGCCTTGGACTAAGACTCGGCTAGTACATGACACTAACTGAATACAAGCGCAGGCATAAAGCAAACCCTCTATATTGTTTTTCTAAAATGCATATTCTCCAGAGCACCTGGATTCTTGGAAAATCCTTAGATCATCGAAGTGACAAAGCTTGAAGATGAACAGAGTCTCAGTTCCCAAAAGATCATCAAAGTACAACAGTTGTAGCATTCTTTATGCAAGGAAAGAGCCAACGCTCGTTGACCCAGGTGGCTAGAGCCTCCAGGCTCCGGGAGCTTTCCCGTCAGCCCCGGGTTCGAGCCGCGGCATCTGCGCGGCACTGTAGCTTGCTACAATGTCGCGCACGCACTGTAGCATTTGTGGCTGAAATATGCCACGCTGCAGTGCGGAGTAAAAAAATCCCCTCGTCCTCCCCGGGTCAAAGCACATGGTAAAGACTCGCGCCGGAGCTCACAACGGCCAGCTGAGTCTCTGTGTAGGATCGGGGAGGGGGTTCGGGGGTTTTCTCGGCCTGCGTGAGAGACTCTTCTCCTTAAGCAAATGCCGTCGGGGGCGGTCTTCCCCCCGGCAGGTCGAGTTTTTTTTTTATGCAAGGAAAGAAGAATAAGCACCAAGGTGTCTTCAACTTTAATCTGTCTATGTTCGATGTTAAAGGAACAGATAGCCAATAATATATTGGTGTAGTGGGCCTTCATCTAAAGATTAGCAAAAAGATAACGACATTGACTATTCAGTCGTCAGTGCATGCAAACTCCTGGGCTGCAAGTTGATGAAATTACCCTTTTACAGTGGAAATCATCAAGAAAAGGTCTTGAGCTCGAGATAGGGTGGTTATTCGGTGTACGTGGTGTCCACCTTGAGTGTATCTGTGGTTGCATCGCTTATCTTCTTTACTGAATGGCACAGTTCCTACCATTGTTCCTTTTTTTTCTTTCCAAAGAAGGAAAAGTTTATTGCCAAAAAAAAGAGAGGAAAAGAGAGGAAAAGTTTGCGTATGGAACAGTTGCACGCTTGCAATTGAAGCTGTATTAGCTTCCAAATCGATAAACCGATTGGACGGTGAAGCTTTGTCCATATACGGTCCAGTTCCTGTCAAAGTTCACAAGTCTGTTTGAAACTTATCAGGCACGTACATTGCGTCTGATCGCAGGACATCATCTACCAGAAGACTGTAGACAAATGCATCAATTTGCAGACTTGCACAGCTGTGAAGTATCCACTTTGTCAGTTTGCCTGAAAGCAGCTGGTTTAAGAATGCGGTGATTGGTTTCCTTCAGGCTGTAGCTGTTATCGCAGCTGGAGCTTATTTGTCACGCTCTGAAGTCTGAATCACCAATCTAGTGTCTTCTACGTAGCATATATTTAGGGCAAAGTGCAATTAAAAGCAAATTTGTGCAATTAAAACATCTATCCATTGATATACAGTATGTCAATCCATGCTGATTTGTTTCAACTTTTTTTTTTTAGGATCTGCTCTTCCTTTTTTCTTTTTTTTTTTTTGAGGATCTGCTGATTTGCTTCAACTGCTGACCTATCGTGAAGTTTGTTCTGTAAAGATCTCTTGTTCACATTTGGTTCTTGGGCCAGGAAACCTATAATCCGTCCTGGCCTGATCACCGTGGCCCACGGACCAGCCCAGCAGCATAGCGAGCGTTCTCTCAAATAAAAAGGAGAGGCCCATCCATCATGATGTCCGTGGAGTGGATTTCCTATAACAGATTCCACAAACTTCGCCATTTTTTTCCATGTTTGTTACTATAACTCCCTGCACCATATAAATCGGAGGAGTTCTCCGCAACCGATCGTCGACGTGCAACAGTCAGCGCGACCTAGCGGCGCAACGCTCCACTTCCGCTGCGGCGAGAAAGTAGCTAGCTCGGCGACCATGACTGGCCACTGCGCGCCGGCGTGCCACTGCTACTGCTACCCGTCGTCGACCGCGAGAAGAGGCGGCGGCAGGGCGTCGTCGGCCGTCGCGGCGCCGCTTCTCGAGGCCCAGCCTGCAAAGCCGGCCGAGGCCGCCGTCGATCCCAGCGTGCGCACAGTACCTGATCAATTACCGGTTCCTGTTTTGTTTGGATCGAGTGATCGTCGACGCTCATAATCCGTCCATTTTGGTCGTGTTAATTTTACTTCTCTCTCTCCTCTCCTCGGTGCAGGTTTGGCTCGGCATTGGGCTCGCCGGCATCGTGGTCCTCGCGTTCATCCTGGTCATCATGTTCGGCAGCTGGACCGCGACAGTCTGATGTGAGGCGTAGCCCGATCATGGCCTTTCCGGTGCATGCTCTTTTTTTTTTCCTTGAAGAAGTGGCGTGCATATTTTGCAGATGTAGCTTTGATTGTGTCTTCGGAATGGAAAGTTGAATAAAACTTCCCGTCCTCGTTTTGTACTCGAAACCCGGCGTTTGCATTAGTTGCAGATTGCGCTAACCCCTGCGTGCGCGTTCTAGTGTTCAAATGTATCATCTTCATGATTATGTGGCTTTGTGGATGAAGCGAGTTCCCACTTGCCAGTACAAGCAATGTCAGTTGCTGGAGTTGGCAGGCATAAACCTCAAGCCAGATTTTTGAATTCATTGGCTTGATGATATATATGATAAAAGGGGTATCGATTTGTAATATACCATCTTCTCTTTTTCATGCTTGGTAGTATGGAAAGTACACTGGTTTAGTACTATTTTAGCTCTGGAATGTACTTGATCTCCCACATCTCTAAATCCTTACCCCTGTCGTATTCTCTGATATACTGAGGAACCTCTAAAAGGTCTATCTGCTTTCCAACAAAACCTGGTTCAAATGTACCTTCTGCATTCCCATGTTCTGCACATACAAGATGATGGAGAGAAGATTTATATAGTAGCTTGACAAAAAATTGTGCTATTAGCTAAGCAGAATGTTTTTGTTCCGAATTTTCGACAAAAGAAATAGAATGTTTTGCGAACAGTTTACCATCTTGATCCATGAAGAAACTTCGGAAGTGCGCGTAGCCATTGGCCACAACATCTAAATCGTCCAGGCTGAAGTTGTATCTCTTCTCCAGGGCCAAGTATAGCACCTGCCAAATAATAATAATAATAATAAAGAATTCTAATTCTTCACTGTGGGGAATCATATTAGCTCAAGTTCTTACAAACGAATAGTAGCGAGCAATACCTTCTTAGCACCTCTAGACATCAATTTCTTCACTGTGTCGAAGAACAAATCAGTGAGATCATCGCTGTAAATAACATCCGCAGCAAACAAGATTGTTGCCTCCTCAGCCTCTTCAATTTCACTTGTAGACCACAAGTGCTCTGAACTGCATTTGAGAACATGTAGTTTGAGCCCAGTGCTGAAGAAATATTTGCCAAAATAGAAATTGCAAACCAAGATTATAAAGCGGACATGGAAAGTTTCATCTAATGTCAATGCACATAAATTGCACATGAATGTTGTACGACTATGCCAGGCTTCAATGAGACACATAGAACATCAGTCATCTCACAGTGAGACCTCATGGTCATGGGGGCTCATGTTAAGCCAGGACACCTCCAACTTGTGAAGACGACAACGATAAGTGAGCAAGATTCGGGCGAGTCCAAAAAAATTACTGTGTGTGTCTGTGTCCACCTAAGTCCGCGTAACCGCCCATGTCTCAATCTCTCCATATTGGTGTGCCCTAAAGCCCCAGATACTTCCTGACGCTATTCACAGCCTATATTCGCTTCTTGCTTTCGTGGTTATTCTACATCTAATTTACTCGTCTGCATGATGGTGCTAGCGACCACTAGGTTAAACTGATGTCATGGGTCTACCCTATGAAACAAATAATTTTCATATTAATTTCGAATTGAACATACTGCTTACAGTGCAATGTGGTGTATCATAGACATGTAAAAGTGGGATTAATTTTTTTGTGGAAAAGAAAATGAACCTTGGATCAGATGGATCACATGCACCCACTGGTGGAGGCCATGACATTTTCCAGTCCAGTTCCCGTACACAGACTTTAGCTTCATCAAACTTTAGCTTACTAGAGTTGAGATGGACATTAGCCAAGCAGTTGTCCAAGATATCAGTGCCTCTATCTGTTCATCCCCATTGGTGAATCATTTTGTAAGAAGAACTGAAGAGCCAAGTTCCAGAAGAAGAAAAAATATTGAATATTCCAAATCAAATATTCAAAATTGTTGGCTGAATTCAGATGTTAGACAACAATAAATACTAATTGTGTACTTTATCGCATCAGTTAACTTTATCGCAACATGTCAATAAAAATGAAATGTCCACTCGGCTAACAGTATATATATATGTCTGAATTTGTGAATGGAAATGAGTAATAATTTTTTTCTGACATGTGCAGGAGATGTGGTACCACAATTAGAACCATAACTGCAATTTACTTATATACAGTGGAGCAATTTCAATATCTGTGGTGTGCATTGAAATTCTTATTTCAAATAATATTTTTTGGTATATTCGTCAGATAGAAGCAAAAAACTGTACCTATTAATCTACATGGATTCAACAAGTAAAATTCAAGCAAAACATTTGTTCAGATTGGATTCGGAATAAAGCCTACCTGTAATGAAAACTTTTCTACCGACTCGAGCTTGTACCAATCCTACCAAACCTGAAAAAGGATTGTGGAGTTGGGAACACATCATGCAGTAGCCTTATACAAACTTCTGAAAGTGACAGATAAAGCAAGGTACTACTTTACTAGAAAGACTTAGCCACTGATTTCATAAGGAATAATAGATAGCACCTGTTCCAGCACCAATCTCTATGGCAGTAATGCCATCAAAGTCAGATGATGTGAAGCTTTTGTGCAACACGAAGTCAGCTAGCAGCAAGGCTGCTTTCCAAACCTGCAAACATCCACCAACAATTGATCACAATCCACAAATGAATAAGAGATGAACTGAAAATTTCGAAGAGCACCATTGGCATTCTCCAACCTGAAGCCCGACGTTCATGAGCGAGCTGGTGATACCATGCCGTATGGTAAGCACATGGTAGTCACTTGTAACTGCAGGACAAGAGGACATATAAAGCCTTATTATATGAACAACTCGTAAATTACATCAAAGCAATGTCTTACCATTTCTCTTTCTTTTTCTCCGGTCAAGAACCAGATCCCCATCCTCATCCACGGCAACAGCATCAGGCGAACCAGCTTCCCAACAAAACCAACGATTATGTCACAACAATAAGCATTTCGATCCCCAAATGAAGTGAACGACCCTCTACCCTTGGAGTCTACGACCCACTCATGGGAAAGACACAAGCACTCCTACCCACTTACACGAACTGCACGTCGCCGCGACCAGCTCGCTCTTGCCACTGCCATCGCCGTTGCCAACCCCACATGGCTCTGAAAAATACCCAATCCAAGCTCATAACAGTCCAAACCATGCCCTTAACTAACAATCCCATATCAGTTGACACCGAAATTCAGTGCAGGTAAAGTGCACGACGAAATGCGTGCAGGGGGACTGCTGCTGCTGGTACCTAGTGGACTGGTAGAGAAGGTGAACCGGGAGATGTGCGGACCAGAGGAGCCCGGCGGGCAGCCGAGGTGAACCTCGCTCATCACCTGCTCCTCCTCCGCGGCCTCAGCGCCGCTGCCGCCGGCTTCCATGTGAACCTCGCTCATCTACCGCTCGCTGGAGCGAAGCCGAAAGAGAAGTGGAAAGCCTGTGGGCCTATTGGCCGAAAAGTGTGGGGGATGGGCATGGCCTAATAACGGGCCTCATATCGGGCTCTAGGAGGTGTGGCCTCTCGTTAGATGAAAACTGCAGTGAGACCGTGAGTCTGCTAATGCGACGGCGCTACGGCGGCGAACCGGCGATTCTTCGCCGGAATCCCATCCCGGCGCCATGGCCGCGGTAGGTGGGGATGGCGCCCTGTCAAGGCTTGTACGACTGAAGCTCGCCTCGCCTTCCTCTGGTGCAGATGCCGTTTTCTCCTCTTCCATCGCTGTATGTTCAATTCCGCGCTGCAAATGTTCATGTTTCTTTTCAGATACTGTATTTCTGTGTTTTTAGTTTATATGGAAATTCTACGACGTTTGTTATGTGATTTTATATTTCTTCTTTGCCTTTTTCGTCAGCTCAATCGAAGGAATACTATACACAATCGGATTTTCTAACTGCACAAGAAAACACCTGATAACTGATGTTTTTATTTTTGGAATTTTCTGAGTTTCCTGCGTATAAGTTGCTTTGCTCTGTAGATATAGTGCTACAACTATGACCTAGTATTCACTTTTCTTATTCATGGTCAGGAGAAACATAATTCCATATTTGCTGGCCCTCCCAAACAGTTCGTCGTGCTTGCTATCACTTTTTTTCCTGACAGCAGCTCCCTGTTAGCGCCCTGTGGGATGTCGAGAAACATGACCGGAACTGAAAAGTTGAATAGTATGTTGCATTATTTATGTTTGCTATGCTCTGTAACTGGTTCGACGAGCATAGTGCTGCTCCGGTGTAATTTAACTATCTCTACAAGTCATATTGATTGCTTTATTCGTCATCCTCTAATAATCTAATACCTCTGATTCGGTACCTTGTCGATAGCAAAATCCCCAGCCATAGCGATTTATTTTCTTCCGTTAGGCCTGTGCAGGCCTGTGCAAACCTTTGCTTAGATGTCGTATCATTATGGAAGTTAAGAAGAATTACAATCATGGTAGTTGGCTAATTTCAACAATATAATGGCCAACAGAAATTGAAAATTGTCGAAACATTTTTTTTTTGCTGGTTCCATATACTGATTCACGTAGTTTCCTTTCAGTTAATCCTTTTTGAGGAATCTTACCATTTGAACCGTATGTATGTTTTCTTGTCTAACATCCTGCACGGCACTTAGACAAATCCTCTTATCTTCCCATGAGCTGTACATGATTGACAGTGTAACTAGAATCTCATTCTAAGTGCTAGTTTTGCAGGTTGACACTATGGGGGAGTGATCATAGGAGATGATGGGTTCAAAGAAAATGAGGTAATCGATCAACTTTGGTTTTATATACATCCTTCAGGAAAATGTGATTGAAAATTCTTATTTGTATCAAGGGGTAATATCAGGTGCACATGAAGCATTTAGTGAACATTTGCACAAAAACTTTGGACCGTAGATCTAATCTTGATGGGCTAAAATATATGAAGTTTTGAAAGTGTCACCCATGATTTTAGCAACCATGAATACAGGGGATGTTTCCAAAAATATGTGTTTCATCAATGGAAATTCCAACCCATGATTTTAGTCGTTCAGATGCAATCCAATGGCTCACAATGAGTTTGTGCACATGTTCACCAAATGCTTCATGTTCACCTGATATTTCCCCTTGTATCAATTGCTTACTTCGACGGTTCTTGGCTCATATTAAGTCACTACTGTGTAACAATCAAACTTTCTCACTTGACTTGGATGTTGAACTTGTGAACCGCAAATTAGAAAATAGTGTCTGGAATTTTCAGATGAGTTTATGTGTCTCGCATTTTCCTGTGACCGGTTTATTTATTTTTTAGTTTTAAATAGAGTCACTCATGCAGTTCCTACTACATGTTGGGCTCAAACAATTTTGTTGAAAGATGCCTGCAGAACATCCCGTGAAAATTCCAATGAGTTCCTGGAAAGAGGGAAATGCAGGTTCCAAGATCCAAAGCAGTTTGGGAACATGCTAGGTAGGCTTCATGTCTCTTGTCGTTGAAATGGATGCTATCAAGAGTAGTAATCAACAGGACGACTCAATTTTTTAAAGATAATTGTTTGATGTTAACTGGAGACAATGAGATAGGTCAGTCAGAGTCAGGCATATTGTCACACAATATTCCGGTGCTGTTGTATGTATTCGTCACTGAGGCATATTTCTGAGTATCGGAATATCTTAATCCGCATAAGTCTTTGAGTTGATATCCTTGTTGTTTGTGTATTTGAGGTCTTGAGCTTGGTTATTGATCACGTAGGTCCCTGCCCCAGTTCATAAGGTCGTCAAAACTCAGTCATGTTTCCATCTGAAGTTAATATAGTCCTTAATTATGCACACGATTTCATTGCTTGCATTGTTCGGAAAGAGGTGCATCCAAAATTTGTTGTTGCGTTGATCTGTACGTCTGCTTTCACCCTGTGGTAAATACCTTCACAATTGATTTACTGTGCATATCATGAGCCCTTTCGTCCTTTTTGTTTAAAAAAAAATCACAATCACCCATTGGTTTCATGCTAAGTTTTCAATCAAAGTAATACAGTCATGCTCAGTAATTTTTGAAACAAATAAGTCGAAGGTTTTATTACACTTTTGAATAAACAGAATTGTAGTGTTAATGTTATACTATTATTTCAGGTTGGCACATTTCTAATCAGTGTCGAGGCCATCCAATCGAGTTGAACATTCTATGTAACTCAAGACTTTGGAACAATGTTTGCAGGTCTAGAATCAGGTACCATCACTGTCAAAATCAAATAGTATCAGAGTTAACTTTGTTCCAAATGCACCCTGTGGTACCTTGGGTTCTGTGGACAAATAAAGAGGCTTCGTACTATTTCATTGGCTACTTCTGTGGAGCTCCTCCTCTTGTGGCATTTGATTCCCTCCTAGCACACACACTTGCACATCTCACAGCACTATGGCAGAGAGTGTAAAAGCGCGCTGCCTTCCGTTTTAAGTGCCTGGCAACTGTTTCCTCCCCTGGTCCTTGCCATGTTCGAGTTCAAGAGGATCTGATTGCCATCGAAGATCTGAAGATTCAGATACAACAAAATCCTACTAAAATAATCGGTTAGTTAGGCCTGGCAGAACCAAACAAGTGAACAACATTTCTTCTTCAAAGCCGATATGCTCATTCAAATATGCAATGTCCTGTGTCAATCTTGTGAACTTGATTTCAAACAGAGAAGGACGGCAAGACACAGATTTTCAGCTGAAATACCTTAAAGGAACGGTCGCATTGCTTCTTTTTGGGGTTTTGCTGGATCTATAAACTATAGTAGCATGACAAGGGAGCTGAACCGAAATGGGATTGAAGTGATTGTTTCTGCTGCTGTGGGAGCAAGAAAGGGGCTTGATTGATGAGCAGTAAATAAGGACTGCAGCAACCCTGCAAGTCGCCTCAAAGGAAGACAGTAGGGGAGAGAGGGGCAAAAAAAGGAGGAACAAGGACCTACAAGGTACTCTTGGATTGGCCTCTTATGGAAATACCTTGCTTGCTCGCATTTGATTCCCTACCCTTCCCAGCTGTTTATGATGGACAGCACTGCTTGGAGATCCAGCATAATAAAAGCAATTCACCTTGGCATCATCAGCTTGAACGTAGTAGTAAATATAGTACTCATCTTTCAATCCTGTTTTTACCTGCTCCCAGTTTATTCATCTTGCAATTTATGTACGACGTCTCTCTTACGTAGAGTCTGTTTGGTTTTTTTGAGAAAGGTGTATCCTGCGAAAAAAGTGGATAAGAATTCATGCTACTGTCTGGTATTCGTCATCCCTTTCACTGTTGTTGCTTTTCATCTTCTTCCTTTTGACAGCTTTTCTGCTCTTACAGAGAACATAACTTGAGACACCTACCACAATGTTGACTTCTCAGAGCCAATATCTCAAATGTGCCCTCAAGGTTGCTTTTGGATTTAGAATTAGCAATTCAAATTCCAACAACATGGTTAGTGGATGGAGATGGACGGGACAATTTGATAAAGTGGTGTTTTTGTCTGCAATTTCTTAGGGTATTGGGCCAGCTATGTTTCTCACATTTTCTGAATTAATTACGTTGGTTCGTCCTTGTGAAAACATGCCAACCAAATGATTTCAATCTTCAACCATAACCATCATTGTCAAGTTTCACAACTTTGCTTGATTCCAGAATCTGTATTAGTTGGACAAGTCATCTTCAAGCAATCTTACTTGTTTACTTCAATTTATGCCAAAAGAGGCATGTTGTGTGTTTTTTGGCAGGCATAAAAACAGTAGCAGTTCGTATTTCACGTCACTCTTACATATGTCACTCTGGTTTCCTTTTGAAGTTATTTGCTCAACGAACTCTGGAATAGACGTGTGGGACCCATGCATGATGCAAAAGCACAAAACATCAACAAATAAACAGTGGCTTCGGAGAACTTGCACCAAACATATATCCAAGAGCCTATAGCAGTGCTAATAACCCAATAAATTAAAGAAGATGAAAACAAAACAAAAGCAAAAAGGACGATTCCTTAGTGCTGCAACTACCTGTTAAACTAATGCAATTACACGAGATCATCCCATGAAACTTTCTCCAATCAAACATCCTAGTTGCAGCCACATCCCAATCACAATGGCCAACCTTAAAGATGAAAAGGAATGTCTCAACCACTTGCCTTTTCTTGTTCTAAAACAGGAAGATCAACCTATGATCTTCTCCATACTCCCTCTTACTGTATATTTCCATCATGGGAAGGGGGCATGCGCACACTACAGTAGTTTGATGATTACCCTAGTATAAGGGCATGCTTGTTTTTCTTTTGGCTTTTCCGAAAGATGATTCTGTATTGTGGCTTTATAAAAGTTAATTCTTTAGCAATATGGTTATCTGGCATCCTAGCTTTGAGATCGATTTGGTGTGATTTGTACAAGGTCCCTAGAGTATAATAATATCGCTTGCAGCAACATGTAAAGCACCTCTATTACTTTTTTTTTCTCGAACGCGCAGGAGCTGCGTGTCATTTCATTAAGGAGAAGTTTAAAAAGGTACATTGCCCTGTTCTATCCGGGCTAGCCTCAAGATTACATTCGCGCCGGTTACGATTAGATCAACCCCTCAGCTAAGCTGAGCGTTACGGCATCAGCTCGGCTAATCTCTTCGCCCCCGCCATCTTCCATTCCGACACTGCCTCATGGATGCTTCTTAAGATGGCTGATGGCTGTGGCCGCGCGCCATCGAATACGCAGCGGTTCCGTCGTTTCCATATCTCCCAAGACACAAGCATGACTAATGAGTTGAAGCCTCTTTTCTTGTCTCTTGGAACTCGCCTAAGTGACCGGCGCCACCAGCTTTTAAAATTTTTCTCTTGATGAGAAGGCATCAGGCTGGACATTCCTACCTTGTCCAGTGCATGGAACCATACCTCTCTTGCCACGACGCAACTGGTCAGGACATGCTGAATATTCTCTTCCTCTTGGTCACACAAAGGGCACCGGTCGGGGTGCTGCAGCCCACGACGCGCGAGGCTGTCAGCTGTCCAACACCGATTGAGAATTGCAAGCCAGAGGAAGATTTTTTTACTTTGAGTTGAAAAGCACCTCTATAACCGAATGTTAATGGTAGAGAGGTAGCTTTTGGTTGTAACTGATTCTAAAAACCACCTTGTTTGTTTCAGCTTTAGCTTCTGTTAGTAGAATCAACAAAAGGGCTCAGACAAACGGCCCTCAAGATCCTGAAGTCCTCAGATGGACCAGCTTGTTCCCGAACTTTGCATCAACAATGATGATCCGCACGTATAAGTCTACCAACACACACGGACCCCAGATTTAATGGCCCATATAGACACGCCATGCTCGCGTCGACGCACGGCGCATCATGGTGTTTTCTTCGATTTGGTTAACGTGGGACTTGGACCGAGCGGCAGATCTTGCCTCATCTCTCTCGTTGCGCCGCACACGCAGAGGGAAAACACACATGACTTTTGCCAGGCTCGTATTAAACTTCTTTCACCGGCGCAAGCAAGGCAAGCGGCGGTGGTGGGGTCTTTAACGCAGCGAAGTGAATGTGGACAACGGCTCTTCGCTATCGTTTGCATGGAAACAGGCAGACACTGGTGGGTGGCTGAATGCAAGAAACCTACGAGCTAATCCGCAGCACGTCTCCATGCTTTGCTTGGCTGGTCACTGGTCACCACTACACGGCACTAGTTGTGATAGTTTTTGAGCAGTTTCCGTTTGATAGAAGACACTAGGTGCTCACATGTGAATGTTAGAAAACGAGATGCATTTGTTTGATGTGTTACCATGGTAAAGTTCAACATATATATGTTTGGTAGTTTCTCAAAAAAAAAAAATCGGTTACTTGTTTTTAAAAAAAATATATTTCGTTATGTTTGTGCATACAGAATTATCTATGTAAATGTGCAGCATGAAGAGACAGAGAAAGGATGATGGAAGTGATGGTTAGGTGACAAGCCTAAAGCACACTGGGATCAGGACGGGAGTGAGGGCCCCGGGCCCGTGCTGGTGTTCTCTCCTTGCAACCCCATAAAAAGAAGACGCATGACATGAAGTGATAGCCTGCTCAGAAATCTTTTCCTTTCCTTAGCCTTCATACCTGCAGATTCTCCAAAGCGCAACGAAGTGCAAGTGTGCAACACACATATACACACCCGCAGGGAGATACTAGAGGGAGAGAGAGTTCGGCTGGTATCGCATCAGTAGCAGCATAAAAAGGAAAAGCTGCAATGATGCATTCCATCACCTAGAACTTGCTAGGAAGCCACCATGGCGGCCGCCAAGAGAGTCTTCCACGGCGTCGACGACGGCATTGGACGCGAGGACGTGCCGCACGGTGGCCGGCTGGATGAAGGCTCCAGGATGATCTTTGGCTTCCCGGTGCCTTGGCCGCACAGCCGGCCGGCCGCCGTCACCCAGCAGTTCTTTCCGGCGACGACGGCGGTGGAGGCGCCGGCGCGGCAGCATCAGCAACCGGCAACAATGGAGCTGTGCCACGCGGTTGCCGCGGTGGCGGCTGACCCGTGGGCACGGCCGGCGTTGAGGAAGAGCAGGCGCGGCCCGCGGTCGCGGAGCTCGCAGTACCGCGGCGTCACCTTCTACCGGCGAACCGGCCGGTGGGAGTCCCACATCTGGTCAGTCACCTGTTTCCTTCATTTTGCAATAAACTTTACGAATTGTTTCATATAAGGAATAAGTTTTTGCGAGTTGTTGTCCATTTCGTTTTCATGTACCTGTCTTGCCTGTGCTCTGATTTGCAGGGATTGTGGAAAGCAGGTGTATCTGGGTGAGGTCCTGTCCACATGGAACTTGGAACACCGACACTTGCTGTGATTTTATTGACATTTAATCAGGTGTCATAATTTGTTAACGGATGGTTCTATTTTTCCTTTTCTTTTTTCCTAGGAGGATTTGACACAGCGCAGGCTGCTGCAAGGTTAGCACAATTCTGCACACTTTGGTTTCGTACCGACAAAGAGATCCTGAAGTTTTATCTGAATCCCATTTGTTCTCTGTTTCTTTACAGAGCCTACGACCAGGCCGCCATCAAGTTCCGGGGTGTGAGTGCAGACATCAACTTCACCCTGGACGACTACAAGGACGACATCAAGAAGGTGATCACTGATCATAGTAATACAGAACATCTGACATCATGAACAGGAGTGAGCAAAGAGCTGCTCTGTTCATCTGCATTTTTTTCACTGTTTGATTCAGACATTGCTCTTGCTGTGGCATTGCCAGATGAACAACTTCAGCAAGGACGAGTTCGTTCAGCTCCTCCGGCGACAGGGCGCTGGCTTCGTCAGGGGGAGCTCCAGGTTCCGGGGAGTCACACAGCACAAGTGTGGCAAGTGGGAGGCCAGGATCGGCCAGCTCATGGGCAAAAAGTAAATAAGTCCTTATACCACATTTATAAGCTGCATTCTCATAACAGATCAAGAAACCAAGTCTAGCATTTCCTTGTCATTGCAGATACGTGTACCTTGGCCTGTATGACACAGAGATGGAGGCTGCCCAGTATGTCTGCGCTGAACTTCTCTGCATTTCTGTGATGTGTCATCATGCTTATTCAACATTCTGATTTGTGCCCATGCTGATCAGGGTCTATGACAAAGCTGCGATCAAGTGCTTTGGCAAGGAGGCAGTGACCAACTTCGATCTCCAGACGTACGACAGCGAGCTCCAGCTGAACTGTGAGCCCCCCTCACATGTGTTTGCTTTTCTTGATCACGCATTCATTCAGGCATTCTTGAGCTGTTCGGTAATCGAATTGTGTCTGTGAGTGCAGACGGTGAGCTTGATCTCGAGCTCAGCCTGGGCTGCGCTGGCGGCGAGAGGGGCGGCGATCCCACCACCGTCGCCGACGAGGCGTTCAACTCCGCCCCGGGCAAGCAGAGGACGAGCCTGACGGTACACACACAATTCTGAGCTTCCCATTGCTACCACTAACCTGACTGAACTGCCTCGGACACTGACATTGGAAAAACCAGTTCGAGCTGCCGGAGGAGGACTATGTGATCGCCGGCTACCCTCGCCGGAGCATCCGCACCAGGCCTTCGCCGTCGCCGAACCGCGGCGCGTTCGGGCACCACCCAACTGACGACCACGCTCGCGTCGCCGGCAGCGGGAGCACGATGCACGTGCTCCAGATGGTACGATCACTGATCACAGCTCACAGAAACCACCAAACTGAGTCACGCGAGAAAGACGCACCAATACATGCTAAGCAAGCACTCTCAAAGCCGCGATCTTTTTGTTTCCGTTTTTTCCTCTTCCGTGATGCACTGACGGCGGGCCGGCACCGCCTGACGCTTGCGCAGGGCCAGATCGGCGTCGGCAGCAGTGGAGGCGCTGCGGCAGAGGCACACATGCGCTGGCCCAACGGCGGCAATAATTGGCTGCCGCCGTACGCCGCCCGGCCCCGGCAGCACGACCACGACGCTGCAGCATCATCAGGATTCCCACTGGGGCAGCAGCTGGGCCGCTGCTGGGCGCAGCAGCAGCCGGCCACGGCTTCCAGGCCCAGCAGCTGAACCTCTATATCAATGTTCATCGCCAGCTTTGCCGTCACTGATCGACCACTGGCGAAGTGGTGGCAATCTGCCACGTTATGCCGTACTACGAAGAAGCAAGCGCCGTTCACCTCGGCCCCTCTGCGCCGTTGAGGCCAGCGAGCAGAGCACCGGTACTAAGGTCGGCAAGCAGAGCATCCCCTCTGCGCCGTCGCAGGTGCTCCCACGCGGCCGGCACTTGCTACTCCGGCTTCGAGGTGAACCGAACAGATCGTCAGGCTCGAAAAGATTTGAGCGGTTTTGAGCTTCTGTAAAGCTTGAGTTTTCTTGTCCTGACGGGATGTATAAGCCTACTGTGATTTCCATATGAAGTAGTAGTAGTATTATAAATGGATCGATGGATGAGTTTGTTCTTGATCAGTTCTACGCCTTTTAGCTCGCTCCCGTACATAACGCTGCTCTGCCTCCTCTGGTGCTGTTACAGAGCTCAGACGCTGAAAGTAGCTTTGGGTCTTGGGCTAAATAACAAAGTGAATTTCTAAGAAAATGGGCCTGATGAGAGATGGGCTATATGTACCCTCACTTGTAGCCCATCGAGTGTATAACTGGGCCCGTAACGCCCCATTGGCCATGCAGGGCCGGAAGTCCGAACTCTATATAAACTCCTCCGGGGCTCCAAACCGACCCGACCCACCCCAGCCGTCCAATCGAGACCCGCTACGCCGACTGCCACCGGTACCGCCTCGTCACCAACGCGTCAATTAGCGCGGCCCGGAAAATCTCCGTTCCGCTGCGCCTCCCCCACCTTTCCCACCGCCTTCCAGCCTCCCCCTATCGGCGCGCCCCCGGGCGATCGATCGCGCGCGGCCGCCGCCGCTACCCCCCCTGTAGCCAGCCATGGCGGAGATCGCCGACCGGGCTGCCGCGGGCGAGCTGCCGGAGGAGGCGCGGCCGCCCTCCGCGGGGCCGGAGGACGAGGACGAGGAGGAGGAGGAGGGGGACGTGTGCCGGATCTGCCGCAACCGCGGGGACGAGGACCACCCGCTCCGGTACCCGTGCGCCTGCAGCGGCAGCATCAAGTTCGTGCACCAGGACTGCCTCCTCCAGTGGCTCGACCACAGCAACTCGCGTCAGTGCGAGGTAAGGCGCGGCCGATCCTTGTTAGGGCTTCGATTGGTTCGGTTGCCTAGTTGAATTGATCGATTGAATGTTGTAAAGGAGCTTAGCTGTTGGTGTTTCGCTCTGAAACATAGATACGGGGTGAATTTTGGCTGCTAGGGATAGGGATTGAGCTAGGGATAGGTGAGGTTTTTGTGGCGGACGCTCAATTTGATTCTCAATTTAGCAGAATGAATTGAATGAATCTAAGTTTAGCAGATTGATTTTGGTTCCGATGCATTTGCTCTTGTGACTTGGGATATGTCGGAGGCATGATTGGAAACAACCTGTAATTTGTGCGCCTTTAGTAATATGCAGTGTAATTTGTGTAAGATAGTGACTATTTTAGTTGCCACAATTTTTTTTTTCTGTCGAAGAAAGCTGTCCTCTTGAATTACTTCCTGAATCTACAAAACATTCCACATTTGGGTGTTAGTTAGGGCCATGATTGATAGGTCTAGCTCGCAGGCTTCAGCGCACGGCTGGTAGTAATTGCTTGACTAGCAGAAACTTGATTTTTATTTACTTAAATTTGTATTAGTATTTCTGAGCTCTGCACCTGTGCTTTGCAGGTTTGTAAGCATGCATTCTCCTTCTCACCTGTATATGCTGATAATGCTCCGTCAAGGCTTCCTTTCCAAGAACTCATTGTTGGCGTTGGAATGAAAGCATGCCATGTGTTCCAATTCATCCTCCGGCTTGCCTTTGTTCTCTCAGTCTGGCTCATGATTATCCCATTCATTACCTACTGGATATGGCGGTTAACATTTGTGAGAAGTCTTGGCGAAGCGCAGAGGCTGTTCTTGAGTCACATCAGTGCTCAGTTGATCCTTAGTGATTGCCTACATGGGTTTCTCCTCTCAGCTATCATTGTCCTTATATTTCTTGGAGCCACCTCGTTACGGGACTATATAAGGCACTTGCGGGAACTTGGAGGGCATGATGCTGAGAGGGATGATGGAGGCCGTGAAAGGCATGGTGCTCGGGCTGTCAGGAGGCTACCTGGTCCTAATAATAGGGTTCCAGCTGATGGAAATATTGATGAACTGGCAGAAGCCCAAGGAATTGGGGCTGGTGAACTTCTGAGGAGAAATGCAGAAAACGTTGCTGCTCGATTAGAACGTCTTGAAGCCCAAGTTGAGCAGATGCTTGATGGTCTAGATGATGCAGATGGTGCAGAGGATGTTCCTTTTGACGAACTTGTCGGCATGCAAGGCCCTGTCTTCCACTTGGTTGAGAATGCAATTACAGTAAGAACTCCCTACAGCAACCTTTTTTAGGAACTACATATGTCTTCATTGCTATTTTGAGTTTTGAACTCATTGCCATGCTATTGCAAAATACTAGGAACTCTCCTTGTTTCCTATTATATTAAGGTCTAGCATTGAAGTGATAAGGAGTGAATTTACGTCTGCCATAAGCCTAAACCTTTGTTTTACAGGGAATCATAGTGGAACAATAAGATTGAATGGTCGGAACCATATTTGTTTGTCTTAAGACTGCTTCTACACCCCTACGCCCCATGTGCCTTTCATACATGACTTGGATAGTTTATTTTGTTTATCCATTTGAAATGATGTGACCGCCTATCTCCAAGATTTAGTCAGGGTGTTGATTCAGCTGGTGGCTTATTTTTTGTCTACATATTGATTGCTAGCTTCTTTCATTCGTTCATTTTTGCAAAAATATGTCTTGCGGAAGTGTCACGAGTGAAGCTTGACATTCCTAAACTTGTTCAAAACTATGATTGACCTCATCTTAATTATGTTTCCATGTAAACTATTTCATCTTTTAAGGCCTTCATTTTAGATGCATCTGCTTGTCTGATGACATTGATAACTGGAATGTCTTCTCTCCAGGTTTTGGCCAGCAATGCTATATTCCTCATTGTTGTAATCTTTGTTCCGTTCTCACTGGGAAGGATTGTGCTGTACTATCTATCTTGGTTTTTCTCTTCAGCCTCTACTCCTATGTTTGCAAAAATGATGCCTTTTACAGAAACTGCTATTTCTTTGGCCAATGACACATTGAAGACTGCAATCAATGTTGTGAAGAACTTATCCTCTGACAGTCATAATGAAGGTGTTATTGGGCATGTGATTGAGGTTGTCACACAATCCTTGAAGATAAACACCACTGGTCTTAGTGTGATTCAAGGCACCGGGAAGAACAGTCTGATAAAGGGAACAACGATCGGCTCATCCTATCTCTCTGACGTGACAACTCTTGCTGTTGGATACATGTTTATCTTTTGCCTTGTATTTTTATACATCGGATCGCTGGCTTTACTCCGATATGCTAGGGGAGAACGCTTTACCATTGGAAGGCTATATGGCATAGCTACCATATTAGAGGCCATTCCATCTCTATGCAGGCAGTTCTTTGCTGGAATGAAGCATCTCATGACCATGGTCAAAGTTGCATTCCTTTTGGTGATTGAGCTTGGTGTATTCCCACTTATGTGTGGTTGGTGGCTTGATGTGTGCACTCTAAAGATGTTGGGTGCTACAATCGCTCAAAGAGTTGAATTCTTTACAATCTCACCCTTGGCGAGCTCCTCTATCCATTGGCTTGTTGGGATTGTATATATGCTCCAAATAAGCATATTTGTCAGTCTTCTTCGAGGGGTACTGCTCAATCATCTTGATATCTCCATTACCTGCAAATTCCTATATCTCACTAACCTTTTACCTTTTATGATATGATAGGTACTGCGTAATGGAGTTCTTTATTTTCTGCGAGACCCTGCTGATCCAAATTACAATCCGTTTAGGGACTTGATTGATGATCCTGTGCATAAACATGCTAGGCGAGTTCTTTTGTCAGTTGCGGTGTATGGAAGCTTGATTGTGATGCTTGTTTTCTTACCTGTGAAGCTGGCTATGCGTGTAGCTCCTAAAATTTTTCCTTTGGACATCACGTGAGTTAGCTTATATTCATTTTCTTTCTAACCTAAAGTTCTTTTTTGTTTTGTATTTTACACCTAAAATTTTGTTGGCCTCTGTCGGTGCAGCATTTTTGACCCGTTTACTGAGATCCCTGTTGATGTGCTTCTGTTTCAAATATGCATCCCATTCGCGATTGAACATTTCAAGCCTCGTGCAACAATTAAAGCCCTTTTGCATCATTGGTTTGCTGCGGTTGGTTGGGCACTGGGCTTAACTGATTTCTTACTGCCAAAACCTGAAGAAAATGGTGGGCAAGAAAATTGGAATGGCAGGGCAGAAAGAAGAGATAGGGTACATGGTGGGCGGGAAGTGATTGCCCCACAGGTTGAACAACGCATGATACAGCATGCTGCTGCTGAAGACAATGGTAGGGGAAATGCAAATGAAGCCAATGACGTCGCTGAAGAATCTGACGTGGATGATCAGGGAGACTCTGAGTGAGTATTATCCTTACATATATGGGAAGCAATTTCTATGTTTTTTCTCTGTGTACTGTGTAAACATGTCCCCAGATTACAATTAGGAAATAAACACCTTGGAACATGATTAATGTTATCTATAACAAATTCTTAGAGCAAAACATGAACCTTGATTTCACCATATTTTTTCTCATTTAGTTCTATCCTTTGTTTAGAGGATTGTGAAGTACTCAAGATATCAGCTAGCGTGTTGCATTGTTAATTGTGTGTCAACATAAACTCTGTTGTTGTGCAGTTATCTAAATTTGTTACCCTTTTTTTTAGGTACGGCTTTGTGCTTCGGATTGTTCTCTTGCTGGTACTAGCATGGATGACACTACTGATATTCAATGCTGGAATGATAGTTATTCCTATATCGCTTGGACGTCTTGTTTTTGAGGCTGTTCCCCGTCTGCCAATCACACATGGCATAAAATGCAATGGTAATTTGCTGGATGCTGTATTGTCATGTTTATCGATAAATGTCATGACGTATTTGGCTTGCTAACATCTGCTGATTACCTTTTCTCTCTCGATTAGATCTGTTCTCTTTTAGCATTGGATGTTATATTCTCTGGAGTGCTGCAGCGGGGACAAGATATGCAATTGATTACATTAAATCAGGACAGCTGGGCTTCTTGGTACAACAAATTTGCAAGTGGTGCTCTATTGTTTTGAAGAGCTCCGCCCTTCTGTCTATATGGGTAATTCTTCCGGAGATACTACTTTGGTGCATTTATTTATTTATTAAGCTATCTAATAATCCGTGATTGAATATGGCACCATCGTGTAGATAGACTCCATGATTTATATGCTCTTTAATATCTAATGAGTTTTTTTTTTCCTTCAGATTTTTGTTATTCCTGTGTTGATTGGACTCCTGTTTGAGCTACTGGTCATCGTTCCCATGAGGGTGCCTATCGATGAGAGCCCTGTTTTTCTACTGTATCAGGATTGGGCGCTTGGGTTAATATTCTTGAAAATATGGACTAGACTGGTAAGATCATACAAATGTGATCCTTGAATAAACACATTTGGAACACCAGAGATTTTAATTTGGATATGTGTGTTAGTTTTAGGTTTCACTGTTTCATTTGATAAGCTTTGATTCTATTTCCAGGTTATGTTGGATCAAATGGCACCTTTGGTTGATGAAAGCTGGAGGGCGAAGTTTGAGAGAGTAAGAGATGATGGCTTCTCCCGTTTGAGGGGTCTATGGGTTCTCCACGAAATTATAATGCCAATTGTCAGCAAGCTCCTTACTGCTCTGTGTGTCCCATACGTGCTTGCAAGGGGTGTCTTCCCGGTTTTGGGCTATCCACTCATTGTGAACTCCGCAGTCTACCGTTTTGCTTGGCTGGGCTGCCTTATATTCAGTGCGCTCTTCTTCTGCGGCAAAAGGTTCCATGTTTGGTTTACCAATCTCCACAACTCTATTAGGGACGACCGCTATCTAATTGGCCGGAGGCTGCACAACTTTGGTGAGGACTCACCCCAGTCGAGTGATTCTGGAGCAACTTCAGGGTCAGATGACCAAGATCAGGCACTAATCCTCCGGGACCAGGAAGGGGAACAGGGACTAAGGATGCGGCGCAATAACTTGCGTGCAAACCAACCTAGGCTGGCTGTGTGAGCAAGGAGTTATGACGAAGAGCGCATAGCCACGGTATAACGTCCACCTTGCAGCTTCTGTTCGCGGTTTGTATTGTTGCATTTTAGAGCGAGTCTTTGACTCTCTGTTATAGCGTCAGAGTAAAGGATTGTGTTACGGCAAAGCTTGC
Organism: Eragrostis nindensis; assembly: GCA_012490785.1. Lineage (NCBI taxonomy): Eukaryota > Viridiplantae > Streptophyta > Magnoliopsida > Poales > Poaceae > Eragrostis > Eragrostis nindensis. The sequence goes on from JAAXCT010000231.1 coordinate 365,528, forward strand.
GTAAAGCTATTCAGGCCAGGAACTGATGGTTAACTCCCTTCCATGTGGTAGTCGTTACTGACTGTAAATATCGTTTGGCAGAGCACTACCAGTCGTACATTATTTGATGTAATTCTGTTGTAACTCCTAATCAGCTCTAAGTGAACTTTTGGGTAGTTGATGATATTGTCACCCGCAACTTGTGCAGTTTTAGTTTTATTCTGTGCAACTGTTATATATTGTACATTATTAGTAAAACAAAAGTAGTAGTATTCAAATGCCCGGAGGAATTGGAGAACTATGGGCCGAAAGTGGACCTTTCTGAGAATTGCTCAGTCGTAGGAGGCGCCTGTCATACTTGGGGAGGTGGTTTCCTCGACGCAGGCGGGTCAGAAGTATTCTGCCTGCGTCGGGCCTTCCTCGAGTCGTGCTCGGCCGAGCAAGCCGTTACCCAGTACGGTTGACTTGGCACGTGGATGGCAATTGCCCACCGTTTGGCGCACATGCCTAGTGCCAACGGATAGCGTTTGATTCCCGCGGTTAGTAGGAAGTTGAAGCACGACGACCCAGGCGCGTCTGAATTTATACTCCTTTCTTCTTTTCGAAACAAATGAATCCTCAACGCAAATCTGCAGTCCGTTCGGTTGGCTGCGGCTGCTGCGGCTGCAGCTGTTCCTCCCTCATATGACTACAGTGTTGCTGCCAGCGGTTACAGTGTTCTCTTTCAGAAAAACAGCGCAGCGGCTACAGTAAAACAGCCTGCCGTACAGCCCGCTGGTTCTCTCGGATCCGTTGGAGGGCAACGCGTTTTTCATAATTGAGGTTCACGTGTCGTCGTGCTTCGTGTTGACACGTTGAATGGCGCAACGGTATAGGTAGCGGAAGCGCTGAACAGACGAGGTAATTGTTTTGTTGGTGCATCATCAAAGTCCAGGCAACTTCGGTGTAGTCGAGGATGCGAGGTTACACGGAGGAGTCGCGCAAACCAATTCAAATTCCTGGGGTTGTAATTGACGAACCTGTCTGCGAGAAGAAGTCGTCTGGGATAATGCCGCTAACCTTTCCTTTTAGAAAATAATGAAATTAAATTATGACGGATTCTATTTTATGGAAAACACGACCAAGTTCGAGGTCTCCCCTTTCCTTGTCCCCTCTTCCTTAAAAAGTAACGTTGAGCTCCGTTGTGTATATTTAACGCCAGCCACCAGGGGAGCCGGACGACGAAGCCCTCGTCACCGCGCTCGCATCACAGCCGCCGCCGCTTTCCTCTCCGCAATTCGACGGCCCCGCTCCATGTCGATCCACGGGCTGATCCTCGAAGTCAGAGGTGCTTCCTCCTACCTCGAATCCGCCCGAGTTTCCTCCTCTTCGTCCTCGATCGCTGAATCCCCTTCTTGTGTTTGCGCTGCAGTCACGGGATGCCGGAAGCTGCGGGACACGGAGTTCTTCACGCGGCAGGACCCCTACGTCGTCCTCGAGTACGCCAACACCAAGCTCCGCACCCGCACCTGCACCGGTCCGTCACTCCTCACCTCACTTCCCCCTCTGATTTCCCCCTCGTCCTCCTGAATTCCACCGTTTCTCAGGTTTTGGTACTTTTATTGCGTTGCGTACGGTATACCCTGGAGCCTTCTGTGATGTCAAAATTTCCCATGATCACATAAAAATTTCTGAAGAAAAACGCATGGCAAGGTACAGCACTGGACCATAAAAGAGTAGAATTTGAACTGTTGAGACAGTGATTCTGCTGGGTCGTCTGTGATGTTGCTTGAGCCTCTAGGGCATATTAGTTTTCTGTCATTGGGTGAACTATCGATATGAACAAGGTAGAGTAGGAGCTTTACTGAATTGTACAGCAGCAGCTGCTTCCTGTTAATCTCGATGTGGGGGCTGGCTGCTGATAATTTTACAAGCCAGCGTGATCACTCAAAAACGAAGAAGAAATTGGGCAACAAAGGACACTCGGGTACAAGGACATAAACTCAAAACAAACTGCAACAGCCCCTAAACGAGCAGACAGAAAAGGATGGGGGAGATCATAGCTCATGCAATAGGCCCCGTTGGGAATAAATTCGAGTGCAACACAGATTACTACCGAACCGACCAGCTGGCTTGATTCTTCTTCGCGAAGAGTGGTATAGGTGTGCCTAATTTATGTGCCACCGATATGTTGGATGCCTCCTGTTGGAATCATGGAACCTTCCAGTTAGCCCAAGGTGTTTGACTTTTGTTTAGTTTTTTTTAAGGGAATACAGCAAGGGAAACCCCTGCTGTGGGTGTTTGACTTTTGTTGATTTAATAACAAAGTATTATGTTAGACTTTCCAGTTTTAAAAGGGTATTCAATTTGGCTGATAACTATTGTGAACAGACTAACATATACTAACTCATATCTACGAAATGCACTTAGTGTTACTGCAAGACAGTTTGACACAAAACAAGCGTCGCATTCTCCTTTTTAACCTACATAATGCAGACTATTCCCTTTGTACTCTTCTAAAAATGCTCTACTCTCTTGTTGACTCTTGGCAAAATGAGCTTTTGGACATTATCGACAGCAGTTTAACATTCATCTTGCGGGTGTTTTATTTTGATGAAATTTTATTATTATTCCTTAAAAGTAGGCTTCTTCAGAACTGACTTACACAAGCTGTTGTGACATATTCTGCCTGTATCTTGTCTACTTCTTTCCTCATTATTGTTTGGTAATGTCAGATGGGGGAAGAAACCCAATTTTCGATGAGAAGTTTCACATACCCCTCATTGAAGGGCTTCGTGAGATGACTGTTAATGTTTGGAACAGCAACACACTCAACCATGATGACTTCATCGGCAGTGGCAGGTTTGTGGTCTTAACATTCTTCCTTATGGTGAATCAAGGTCTTGTGAAGTAACCATTGGTTGGGTTTTCTTGTAGAGTTCAGCTCAACAAGGTGCTAACACAAGGATACGATGACTCCTCATGGCCACTTCAGACACGCCACATGAGGTACTCCTGCCTCGTATAACATGACCGTCCTGCACTTGTGATTTGTGAACTGACAGTGCTTGTATTTGCAGGTCTGCTGGGGAAGTGAAGCTAATTTTGCACTTCGATGTCTCAGCATTGGTGAAAGACTTACTATTTTTCTTTGTTACCCATTGGTGGGAGACTATATTTTTCTTTGTTACCCTCTTAGCTCTGACATTTGCTTGGTTTTCTTATGTGTGCCAGAAGAACAAGATGGGTAAAAGTGCCGCTGGATCAAGTACGCATTATATTCCTTCTGCAATGCCAACACTGGCTCCAGCATTGGCTTCTGCAGTTCCATACGCTGGCGCCCAACCTTCATATCCACCTGCATATACTGCGTCTGCATACCCAACTTATCCAACTCCAGGCCATTCACCGTACAAATCTGCCGAATATGTGCCGCCTCCACAGCAACCATGCCCACCAATGGGATATCCTGCTACAACGTATCCGCCACAGCCCTGTGAGCAAGCATACCCGCCGCAGCCCCGTGAGCAAGCATACCCGCCGCAGCCCCGTGAGCAAGCATACCCACCACAGCCATATGGGCAAGTATACCCGCCACAGCCATATGAGCAACCATACCCTCCCCCGCCGGCTACGCAGTCCCCATATCCACCTGGTAAGATCAAGTTGAGCAGAGATAAATGCGCCTACATATTGATATTTGTTGGTGCACTAATTATATCTCTCTTTGCCTTGATTAATCTTATGCAGCGTCTTACCCTGGAACATATCCACCCGGACCATATTGATATAGCTCGGTAACCTCAAGCAGAGGCATCAAAAGCACAAACAGCAACCTTGGATGATATGTGTCTGCGCCTGGATTATTTAGTTCTGGTTATCTTGTTATTTTCTTTCTGCAAAATATGCTACCAGCTGTCGCTTAGATGTTAGATAACGATCAGAAGTCAATTAATGTCTGGATACCTTGTGAGGAACCAAGAAGAATGTCGAGAATTCACATGCCTGATGCTGAAGAAGCTGTGGTTAAGTGTGACAGGCGGTAAATGCTTCTTTTGATTGAACCTTGTGTAAACCCCGGTGACCATCAGTAATATCTATCCTCTATAAGTAGCTTGCAGAATGTTGTGGCAAAGGTCATTCTATGTTGCTTGTTTGGTCTGCCAAAATAGGGACCAGATCCACCTTGCTTGTGTCTCGGAGTTGGAGTTTTCTTGTGCAATTGTACATAATGGGGTATTTGTAATAACTGTAAAATGTGGTAGTTGCGAAGGTTGCAGCAACTAGTCACTTGAAGAGTATTTGGAACACCCAATAAATTTGTTTTTGTGTTGGACTCTTGACGCGTATGCCCAGCACATAATCTTATAGTTTGTTCGTTGTTCAGCATTTCTGCCTTACCCTGTAGCAAATCATGCACTGTCATTAGGCAATGGCGTCCGCGCACCGATCCTTAAGTATTGAAAACCTCTTGTCTATATCTCTCACGTGCTTTCTTTGAAAAAAGAAAAACATTTTGGGTGTTGCCTTGAACTCGTCGATTTGAAATGAGCTGGATACTTTATTGGTGTTTTTCAGTGTTCTCGATAGGATTAGGTTCTCTTGGTGTTTTCCAGTGTTTTCTTGGTTTAGTTTGCGGCGAGGTCATTTTGATCTAGTTTTCATCGTTTAGTGCTCAAAGTCGATGTATGACGAAGATAAAAATTATGGTCCAAAGCAGAACATGGCGTGGTGTTTCAAACCAAAAATCTGTTGTGCAAGCGCCCAGCTGCTGTAAAACGTTGTTTTTTTCGGGGAGGAACAATGATATTATTCAGTCACGGTAAAGGCATGCTGAACCATGTATAGTTGAATTGAAATTTGAGGAATCGTTGTTTGCATTTCCTTTTGAATTGTGTTTCATGGCTCCAACGATTCAGCACTTTAGAATGATTGCATAGATAAAAACGCAAAAATATTGCACTTGCATTTACCCCTATGTACAATGGGCGATCTCTGTCACAGAGCATGTTTATTCGCCTTCAGTTTTTTACGGCACAGTACTAGTGCTACGCGTTCGTTCCAAGTCAAACCAAACCGATTTTCCATTTCATCGGCGCGATAGCTTCAAGACGTCTGGGCGTTGGTTGATGCGTTCTGGGGAAGCCGCGAGAGCGCTAGGAGGAACGAAATGATCTGGAAAGCTACGTGGTGCCCCGGAGAGCGCGCGCCATGAAGCACAGGGTGCGTCTCGTTTGGTTGACACGTTTTTGAACTCCGACGCCCTGTGCCTCACTGATGACAACAGGATCATGGGGCCTCGGCATCACTCACGCGTTCCGGGCGGAGCTCCCGGCGAACGGGCCCCCTGAACAATGTCTCCGAGCTCCTGGGCGCGCGCGCATGGGCACCCACGTCGACGCGCTCCGGTCCGGCTCCGGCCACTTAGTCCACTTCAGAGGCGCCTTCCAGCAGGCCTACAACTAACTCCCTTTTCTCGGCAGAGCTTGGGCGCACGCCGACCAACCAGCAGCAGCCATGCCCAGCTCCAGCAACTGAATGTCCGTGGCGTGGTCGTCGCCCGACGCAACAGGCGGACTCCAGGGTGAAGGATATAGGGTCAAGGAACGCATGGTGCATGGCGGCGCACCGGGGAGCCGCCGCAAGGCGCGGAGGCTGCGTTCCTTGCGTCCCCGGGGTGGTCGCTATTCGAAATAGCGACCGCCCCCGGGTACCTGCTAGCCATCCGATAGGAACGGTGTGGCCTAGATTAGTCGAATCACGGGAGCGTGTTTCTCGTCAGGCTCGCGCGCCAGCGGCAAGGCGCGTTCTGTTCTCCTGCTCGTCGCGGCCGTGCGCCAAACTCCTTCCGTCGTACAGCGCCGACGACATGCGGGAACTCAAGCGCTTGCGCGAGCTCCGCAAGATGTGCGTCACCGAGCTGCTCAGCGCGCGGCGCGTCCGATCGCTCCAGCGAGGGCGCGAGGCCGCCAACCTAGCCCCGGGCGAAGCCGTCCCCGTCTAAGCTCGTGAACGTCAGCGCCCTTCTCGCCACGTACCTCTCCGACGTAATCGTGGGCGACAGGATCCGGGACCGCGACATGAGGAGGGCGTCAAGGTGGCCGCCGGCTTCACAGCCTCACCGACGAGTTCCCGTCGTCCTGGCTCGCCCGTGCCTTCAGCGGGGCAGCGCGCCGAACGGAGGCGCAGGCCGAACCGGGTACAAGAAGACGCGCTCCCTGAGCTGTGCGTTGCCTGCAGCTAGTCATCTGAGCCTGCACGCGTCGGTCCCGCTTGAGTCTCAGGAGGAGACGCGCGGTGTACTTGGCTATGACGTGCGCCATGCATTGCGCTGGTCCACGCGGGCGATCGGCCACGTGTCGTCGACGACGAGAGTTGGGGCCCCGACGTGGTGGAGGAGTTCAAGCGCGGGGAGAAGGTTCCGCCCCGGCGGAGTCATCACGCTCTGTCTCGCCAGTCTCCTCTTCGACTTCGACTGGGACCTCGCCAGACAAACCGGACAAGGCCAAGGCGCTCGTTCTTGTTCTTCCCCAACGACGACGCTGTCTCTCCTGGCGATGGTGCGCTCAACGGTGAAGAATCAAGGTACGATTTGGTTTCCCTGGCTGACAGCTTCTCTTTCCCTTCTTCACTTTCGTGGGGATGGATGGGATGGAATTGCTGGCCGGCCGGTGGATTTTTCTGCTTCCTGCTTTTTGCGAAAAGAAAGGAGAATCATTTATCCTCTTTGGTGGTGGATTCGTCTGGCTCTCTGCGATTGTTTTGATCGCAGTCGTGCCTTCGTTGCTTCCCTATGTGGATCGGTGGTGGGATGGTTGATGTTCTTTCAGATCGGACTTTTGATCCGTGGCAGATCCATCTAGGTGAGATCCCAGATGGTAGCAGTTGCAATCCTTTCAAGGTCATGTCTCCCATCGATTTCATGGAGGAGCTTATTTGGCGATCGGATGTTGCTTGCCAATGCTCGTTACCTCTGGAGAAGATGAACAGTACCCTGAAGGACTTCAATGTAATTTTTCTTTTTTTCAGGGTGCGTTGTGTAAGTTGGGGATGTTCATGTACTGAGTTTGATATATAATAAATCCCTTCATTTCGCAAAAAAAAAAAAAGGCCAAGGCGCTCGTAGATCACGGCGAGAAGGAAGACCGACTTGTGGCTGCACGCCACCGTGCGCGTACCAAATTCATAATGCAGAGAAACTGGGCTAAAAGCTGCATCGGAGAACGTAAGGCTAGCTAGTTGCATGTCTCTAGGCACTGCGGCAAGAAACTTGATATTGCTACGAAAACTCAAGAATAAACTTTCGATCTCAAAAAACCTTATATTATGACTATTTATTTATAAAGATTTGTTGACAATAATTAAAAACACACCCAAAAGACTATATATTGTAACTAGTACATATCATACGACTCAACAATAAATCCTAGTTACTCTTAGCAACACCGACGTAACCCAACTCGACGGACCCAAAGTAAATTTTGCCGTCGGCTCTTTCCACCACTTCGGAAAAGGTAACATTCTTGGGTGCCCTTATCTCCTGCATCTTCTCACCTTGAGCTCCGATCCTAATGCCGACCATGTTTTTGTCACTACGGGGGTACTCAAACTTCTCACGGTTTAGCGCAACCCAATAGCCACCCTTCCCATCCTGTCTTACATTGTCGGGGTATCCACGTAAGTAAGCGAACGTTTCGAACTTGTTAGCCTTGGGTCCTGTAAGCCAAAACCTGAGCAGCTTGCATGGCCCCGTAAGCGCAACAATTAGATGACTTCTGTCTGAGCTAATAGCAATGCCGTTGGGGTACGGCAATCCGGACTGAAGAACCGTGACTTGCTTTGTCCGAGCGTCGTACTTCAAGATGCGCCCAGTGGAGTCTGCTGAGGCTGTCACCTGCTGGTTGTTTGCGCGTGTGAACCTCATGCTGCTATCACTGAAATAAACGTCTCCAGTGGCCTGGTCGACGTCCAGCCCGTTGGTGAACTTGAACGGGACGCCATCAGCCTTTGTCGCCAGCACGGTAGCTTCCCCGCCGTTCTTGCCGACGCGCATAAGCCCCATGTACGCATCGGCGATGTACAAGTCGCCGGACGCGTTATGGAACCGTAAGCCCAGCGGCCGACCGCACTTGCTCTCCGTGGCGACCGATGGAAGATCAGACTCAGACGGCGGCTCCTGACACAAGAGCTTGTTCTTGGCGTAGCCCGGGCTGTAGGCGAACGTCTTCCAGCCAGCAGCTTCGGCGTCCCACCTGAGGACGCGACCGTCCGAGGCGCTCACGTAGGGCCCCCCGCCGTTCTCGTCGAACGCGACGCTCGCGTTCGATGGCCTTGTTGGTTGCGACGGTCCCTACGCGAGCCGCGACGGTGGAGGGCACGACCAGCAGGAGGATAAGCGAGATCGTCGCGAGGAGGAGAGGCAGCTTGGACGTGCTCGCCATGTTGGCTGTTGCTATGTCGTCGATGTAGGGCTTCTCTTTCGCTGCTGTTGTTGTTGGCGATTGATGCGTGTTCTGGTTTGGTCTTTGGTTGAGGAGAACGGCATACCCGGCCTCTGGTTTTATTGCCGGCCCCTGGTACTCCCCAGTACGAATCGGTGCTGGTTGCCAGTGGAATTCCAGGTCGAACGACACAGGGAATCCATATCAGTTTCGGTACCAATTCCGTGGGGAAACAGGATTACGCGCGTGTGGCCGGCTCAGGATTGGACACGATCAACGTCACGGAGCAGACATGAATCCTGCACACGTTTTCAGAGCGCTAGGAGGAAAGGAACGATCTGGAACGCGGCCGATCTCCGGCAAGCGTGTGCCATGAAGCACAGGCCAATCTCCGACAATTTCTTGGCTCTCTGAGCCTCACGACGACTGCAGGATCACGGGGAGGGACGCAAAGTCGCGAAGGGAGAGACAACTTCTTGGAGCATGCCAGCATGGGCGCCCACGTCGACGCGTCACGGCTGGTCAGGTCCGGCCACGTCGCTCAGGACCACTTCGAAACCGGCGTCCACCAGACCACAAACAAAATCGGTACAACTATACCTCTTTCCTCGGTTGAGCTTGGCGCGCGCAGGCTAGCCATTGTTTGCCATGCCCCACTCCAGCAGCCCGTTGATCCGGTCTTTCGCCTCCAACTGAATGTCCGTGGCGTGGTCGTCTCGCGACGCAAGAGAGGCAGAGGCTTCGAGCTAGGACTCCGGGGTGAGGGAGAGAGATCCAAGAAACGTATGGTGCGTGGCGGCGGTCCGGGCAGCCGCGGCGAGGAGCGGAGGCGGCGGTCCTTGCGACTCCGGGAATGGTCGCTATTTCAAATAGCGACCGGCCCCTGGGTACCTGCTAGCCATCCGATGACAATTGTGCGGCTTAGAATAGTTGATTCGCGGGGGCCGTCTTCCTCGTCAGGCTCGCGCGCTGCAGGCCGTGGTGGTCCGCTGGCTCAGGAGAAGCAGAGGCGTGTTCGTGTTCTTGATGCTTATTACCCAACACAATCTATTTATTTATTTGCCCTCGTGGACATTGGTGCTCTGATTCTCTGCTAAATATCATTACTAGTTTTTGCTCCAAACACATCCTAACTTTGATTATATATATTTTTTTAGATAATGGATAACTTACAAAGCAAGTTTCCGGCTTTTTGCATACTTGATGCATACAGCCTTTTGGTCACATTATTACAAAGTTCATGAACTAAAACAAAAGGTGCGTTAATTAAGCACATAGCCTAGCATTATGTGGCCATCTATTATTGGCGAAGAACTGCATTGCCACCACTTCCAAAGAGCGACAAATGGCGACAATGTCCTCTCTGTGAACCTCCTTTTGCAGCAACCGCCAAAATCTGAACCAATAGGTTCCCCGGAAGATAGCCTGCATAAAAGTAGTCCATGATCTTTTGTTAAATACAATATCATTGCGGCACAGCCAAATAGACCAAAAAATAGCTGCCACCCCAACAAGAAGAACCCCTTTGTTTTGAGTGCCAATTGCATCTGTCCAACCATTCAAAATATGAGCAATACTAAGAGGTTGTGGGATACCCAACGCAATATAAATAACTTTGATTATATAGTTCTTTAAGAATCTGTGGTTTCATTGTTGCCTTGATATCCAAACTACGATGCGCAGCTCAAGCAAGGGAATCGCTGAATATCACAAAAGGAGTTTGATGAGTATTTTCAGAACTCTGAACAATGACAAGTAATCACAAATGCTGAACAGAACTTAAGTGTATCTCATTTACCGTTCAGTTTCCATTTAATCAAGTTTGTATGTATTCTGAACCTTCAATATTCAGGAAGAGATGTGGCTAAAAAATAGTGATATAAGTTTTGTTGGATTCATGGAGGACGCTGCAAAATGGTTAGTTGATAAATATGTTGTTAATCATGTTGGTAAGTAGTCTCAGTGTGCGGCCCTGTCCTGCAGAATATCTTTGGTCTATAAACGTTATTTTTGTTCAGTTTTTGAATTATTGTTTTTGATTCTGCGTAGTCCTTTTGAAATTTAGTACTCCTATGTGCATGTAAAGTTTCAACCTTTTCTTTTCCTTTTTTTCTCCTGCCGATTTGTTCTGGTATGGTTTGGTAAACTTTTGAAATTCAGAGTTGTAGCTTTCTAATTAACCAATTGATATAAAAAGTGTATAAATAAGCACGGTTTGAGGTTCAAGTCTTCAACTGACTGCATATATTACTCATGATATCAATGATAAGGTACTCACTGCTCAGATTCAGGTGATCTTACATGGTCAAGGCAAATCAATAGTTAATCATTGCAATGTTCATAGGTTGGCAAATTCATGTTATAGGATTTGTCTTTGTTATCAAGAAAAAGAAACAGTCTGCATTAGTGCGAGAGGCACTTTGTACGTTCAGACTCGAAAGATTGTGATGATAATGCTGTTGACAAACCTGATGATAATGATATGTACTTTAGTCTTCACTTTTGGTGATCTAACTTTTGCTCTAGTGGTTCTTGGAAAGAACACACAATTTGTGCCGGTAATACAGAACTTAAAGCATACTGCTTTGCAAGATAATAAAATATTACTTTATGTGCTGGTTGATTCGGCTATTTTTATTGTTTTCTTTTCGGAATATTATTATTGTGCAAGCTCTAGAACTAGATGGTGCTGATCAAGGCATAGATATGTTGCAAGGCTTGTCTTTAAAGTTGGTTGGAGTTGAGGGTTCTCCAGCCTGGGATAATCATGAGTTTTAGCCTCAAGGTGATTACTATGCCAGGCGATAATATCATAATAACAAGGTAAATTGCATTCATATGTTGGTTGACTTCTGACCTTCCAGAGATAGGTTTTATCTCCTATTCATCTGTTTGTAGGGTATACATTATGTACTGAATCTTTTGATGCTCGGATAACTCCGTTGATCATGCTCACAGATTCTGAATGCCGTATGCTGTTGCATAAGTTTTCCGCAATCAACAAAGTAGTATACATGTTATATATTACGCTATAATTCTGCAGACCTCATCCCTGTTTTGTGAGATCATGGATCGTACAACATTAAGATCCACTTCTGCATTACATTTCTGCACCAATATTTGTCGGTGTTTGAAATATGCACTGCTTACTCAAGTGGCTAGCTGAAAACAACAGTTTGTCTGCGAACACATGAAACCTTCTCTTCTTTGCGTATTCACCTCATTTGCATCGGAGTCCTTCGAAAGTGGGAGACAGAGTAGTAGCTCCAGGGTCTCAAAGCTAAAGCCCAGTTGCACACACATCTATACAGAGAACAAAAGGAGAACATTCAACAGTTCAGATCACTCAAATGGGATTGTCCAGATTGACCTTTTCTTAGAAGAACTGTTCATACTGACTGATCATTCAATCATTACAGGTCAGCCTTTCTCAAAGGATGCTCCTTTCCCTGCAGGTTACTGCTCCTTTTCGGATCTCTGAGTGCAGTAGTTGCACGCGTGCTCAGTTGATCATCCGTCGGGCGGGAAAATTCAGCACAGTCGCGAAGGACGAAGGCGTGGTGGTTAAAATGCCGAAGTGGAATTGGGCATCGATTCTTTGCAGCCTTGTCCTGGTGCTGAAGATTGTGCACCTAACTTTGGGACAGGCGAGAAATTTCAGTACCATCATTGGCGCCGTGTGTTTGATTATTAATTGAAGCCTCGATTGATTAATCATGAGTTGATGCAGTTGCGCTGCTGTTTACACGCATTTCCTTCCGTTCTCATAGCAAAGCTGCCGTAGTACTAGTACTAGCATTGTAAAATAGGGGGAGTAGGTTTTTTTGGGTGGATCCGAGTTATTATATATGACAAAATCTGTCTCATCTTAGTATTGACTTAGCTGGTCCTTCCTTTCTTCTTTTTCTTTGGAGAGAAAATAGCACTCATAGGGAAGGATTCTGTACTGTTGATTCCGTTCATTTTAGGTAAGTAACCAAATAGTAGTCGGGTAGTTTCGATTCCACATTAGTATCTTCTAGAGTCACCCTTTAACCAGCAAACATGCCATATTCGACCAGTACTGCCTCTCTTCAAAATGGAGTAGGAAAGAATAGTACAGTACTATCAATGCATTGTTTCAGGATTTGCACCTTTCAAACATCCTGAAGCTTTCACCAGCTTGGTCAACTTCACTGCGTTTTAGTGCTACTACTCTAATCCGCAGTACAATTACTGAGCTCCAATCTCGTATGGTTTCAAGATGGTGGTTGAGGAATGAGGACCGAATAAACGCATTCGGCCTGTTCGGCAGGCTGTTTTGCAGACGTTTTATTGTAGCGGCTGCTGAAGAAATAACTGAGAACACTGTAGCGGCTGCAGAAGAAATAACTACGAACACTGTAGCGGCAGAAGGCCAGGCGGACAGGTTGATTGTTGTACCAATGCAAATGAATTGTTGGTCAGGCTTAGGAATGCAACATCGTGTATATTACTTTAACCAAATTGACCTCAAGCAGTCCATATCTAATCATCAAGTTGAGGCCATCCACTTGGCAAGCGACCAAACACCCAGCAGCAGCTTTGTACTAGTGTCAGTTGACCTCGACCATCCAGTTTTCAGCTTTGCACACACCACATGACACCAAAGCACAAGAGCGTGTTCGTAAAGCTAGCCGCGACGCGCTTGGGCGGAACGCAAAAGGCATCGCTTTCCCGCTGTGTTGTTGTCCATTGCGCTTGGATCCTCGCTGCTGCCGCTTGCGAGACTCACCAGATGCTGCTGCAAACGAAAGGAAAAAGGAGCCCATGTGTTACCCAGCGTTATCCACGGCAATGCTAGTCTTGTTACGTTCAGACTTCAGAGGTTCATGGCTTCATGCTAGGTTGTTTGCTCCTAATCACTTTTCAGCTTTCGAGCACCTGCACCGCACCAGGGTTAAACTGCTTTTCATGGTTGCTCATCCGCATGAAGCTTCGTTGAGGGTTCCTCAAAAAAAAAAAAATGAAGCTTCGTTGAGGTCCCATGCATGGTTCTTTGCACAGAGTGTAGGTAGACCAGATTGCCATCAGATTGGTATTGGTGGGTGAAAAAGGACGATGGAGGAAAGCAAAGCAACGGGGATTATAGTAGAATTTACCAGAGCGCGATCACTTTTAACCACCTGCCATGACTCTCATATGACCCAGTTTGAATTTACCGGGAGGCAGGTGGTCGCATTCACGGACGTGTACTGTGCGCCACATTTACGCCGCGTTTGCACCATCTGATGAGTCTCGCAAGCGGCAGACGGTGCCCGGAAGGACTGGCTCGCAGGCCACATTGAGGCATTATGCATGCAAGCAGCGCCATAACTTGTTGCAGGTTGTTTTTCTGGAAGGTGGTTGGGTTTTGCCTACTCCTACATGATCTATGTGCAGTGGTGCTCTTGGCGTCGTGCAAAGCTGGCGTCCACTACCAACTTACCAAGTCTACCATCGCAGGTAAAAAGAAAAGAGCCCAGGCGCCGACGGCATCCATCCTTGCCGAACGCGGCCACCGGCGCCGGGGACCATGCCTATCTCTGTGTGGTGTGGATGCTACGTAGCTAGCCGCGAGAAGAAATGGAGATCTATTGGCAGGGGAAGGGGAGCAAGCGACGAGCCGGCAGGCAGGTTGCCGAGGAGCGTGGACCACTGGTGAATTTTTGCAGAAGTTGGTGCAAATCCGGAAGCTGTGGCACGGCCCCGCGCGAGTCGCGGGTTTCTACAGCGGCATGGCCGTGTACGTTCCTAGAGAGGAACCTGGATTGTTGGGACGGTTGTTACTTGTGGTTAATGCAGGACGACGACCAAGACCAATCGAGACCAGCAGGTACTAGATCGCTGGGGGTGATCAGGTGGGATCAAATTCTGGTGTGGCAATGAATGCATTACCATCACATTTCTAGCGTAAAACCTGCAGGTGAAGAAAAGTTTTTGGTCTTTACCCAAGTGAGTATATATACTCTACCGTACCATATAATGAAGTGTCATCTGGGCATCTTTGACATTCGTTGGTTAGCATGCATGATGGCCGGTGGCTTGCGATCGAGGTGACGCGGCACACACTTGAGCGCCAAAGATTTTAGAGCGTGAGCGAGGCATCTCCTGCTGGGGAGAAGGCGGCCAAACGCAACGGGCGGGTGTGGTGGGTGGTGGTGTGGTGTGGCCTTGTCGATTCCCTTGGCGCGGTGCATGGCACTGTAACCAGCATGTGACCGCGTGAGTGTTCTACGTAAGCGTGTCGCCAAAGATTAGATTAAGTTGGTCGCTGTGTACGGACACGGCCGTTACCCGGCTCATGTGAACCTTTCACGGTAAGAGCACCAGGGATCTCTCTGTCGTAATCTTGCATCACACTTCAACTTGACGATGCGCTTGTCTTCTTCATCAGCTCTGCATCTTTTCTTTCCTTTTTTCTTTCTTTTCTAAAGTCGTCAGTTTCTGCATCGACCCGGAGGATCTGGTGTTAACTGGATCTGATATTATCGAGCTGGAGTAAGCCATAAAACTTTGTACGGTATGACCGTTATTGTAGTATAATTAAGGGCACTGTCGTCCAAAGTTAATTCTAATTAAGTGACTGCACATTTGTTACGGTAACTTTACCTTTTAGCAAGAGTAATCAGTTAAGCTGCTCGACATACTTTTTTTTTTAGAAAAGGGAGCTGCTCATAGTGGGACCGACATGCTTTTCATCTGAGAAAGATGAAATGTGTTGGGCTGACGATCTTTCGTGCCATGCAGCCTGTTCGGCAGGCTGCGCTGCAGCTGCGGCTGCTGAAGAAATAACTGCGAACACTGTAGCTACTGCAAAGCAGCTGCTGCAAAGCAGCCAGGCGAACAGGCGCATGATGTTTAGCTAGAGTAGCTCTTAGCTTCATCCCACCAAGGCACCAACAACAATCCAGATTATATTCGATTGGGAACCAACATCCTCAAATCCAATGATGAAACCCTAGATGTTCCCGAGCCTATAAAATTTTCGGACGATGCATATGCACTCGAACACAAAGGACAGCAGTACTACTCCATCATAGGAATCCCAGATGAGGGGCCTTTTTTTACGACACACCGCCAAACGGGGCACACCGCCAACCCCTCTTTTTCGTATGTTGCCAAACTGCATTACATACTGGTTGATTGAAATGTGTCATGAGAACCTAGTCTTTCAGAAAGCATTTAGTAGTATAAGTATAACAAGCATTTCTTCGGATCTCAATATTCATCGTAATATGTATTCTCCAGTAGCAAAATAAAAATTCTGACCGGCACAAATAACATCCTCGGCAACAGTTCATGTTTCGTTCATATGCTGTCGCATTTTGTACTATAACAACTGTTTTGTTTTCTTTGTACTACGTGTATAGTACTGTACACCACATGCCTCGACGCATTTGTTTGAATTTATTTAAAGGATCGTCCAATTATATACAGGCCACAGTACCTATGATGCTGACCTTGACCAGGCACACAGACAGCTCTATCACAGCACGGTTACGATCAGTTTATGACCAACTGTCCTACGTAGCATCGTATTCCAAAGGATGCGGTCCATAATGATTATGATTATGAGCCTGTTCGGCAGGCTGTTTTACAGTTGTTTTACTGTAGCGGCTGCTGAAGAAATAACTGTGAACACTGTAGCGGCTGCTGAAAAAATAACTGCGAACACTGTGGCAGCTGATAAGCAGCAGGCTTGGCGAACAAGCCTTATATCTTTTGTCCAACCCTGTTTGGTTCCATGACGTTACAACAAACTTCAGCTGAAAATTAAACTATAACAAACAAGCATGATCATGATCTCCTTATGAAAGCGACATCTCAAATACTCACTTAATCCCACTCATTGACACGGTATTAATGCGATGGTCAAATGCACGTCAAAAAATCCTGGCAGCCAAGTTTTGCACGCGGCCCACCCAACAAACGTAGTACTACCTCCGTCCCAAAATAGTTGTCGCTGTTGACTTTTGATTGTCACGTTTGACCATTCGTCTTATTTGAATTCTTCGTGCAAACATTAATTATTTCTTCATCACATGTTTTTTCATCAGTATTAGTTTAATCATGACATATTTGTTTTAATTTTTACAAAAAAAATTTAAATAAGACGAACGGTCAAACGTGATGATCAAAAGTCAACAGCGACAACTATTATGGGACGGAGGTAGTACTCCATTTGACATGCATGTGAAGATGAAGACATGGTCATGCTGAAAACTCACACATGTCATGTACCACGTCCGCGACGACAAGCAGAGGTGCTCACTTTTTTTTTTTTTTTTTTGCGGTGGAGCAGAGGTGCTCACTTCACTGGTCATCCAACAAACGTAGTACATGGTCATGCTGAAAACTCACATGTCATGTACCACGTCCGCGACGACAAGCAGAGGTGCTCACTTCACTGGTCATCCAAAGGGACACAAGAACAGCAATGCATGCATGCATGGCATCAAGATTCGACACCTTTTGTAATCCCGTTTCACATATGAGAAGAGAAGCTCCTGTTTACACAGTGTGATGACAGCCGGGTTTGCAACTTTCTTGTGGACCTCTGCCCTTATGACACGCTATCAAGCTTATGGAGAAACCCACATTCAATGCATGGATCATGCATAAAGTATACATTCATTCCTGACGAGGACCCCCCGAGCGAGCCTGCTAACCAATCTTCATCATGGCGAGGTTTGGTTCTGTTAGCTCGCCCACATTTGTCTGGTGTTGGTTTAACAATTCCACTGCCTGTATAATTTTCTTTTCTTATATCATTATGACGAGGTACATGGGATAAATCGAAGCTAAATATCCTAACAAGAAAAACTGGGTTTTTAATTTGGTGGCTGTAGAATGCGCCAACCAGCACAGCCACAGAGGTACCGGCCGGTGCTGAAGTATGAAGGCAGCAGCGTCCCATTCCCATCTCAAGAATGACCGAATTTTTAAGCGAGACGACACTCTTTAACTTGAAAAGCTGAGGCGGCCAGCAGTCGGTACAGTACCAAACTGGAAAAGCTCCAATTTATCCCAGCTCATAATCCAGAAAGTGACCACGTAATACTATCCACAAATTAACACGCGCGTCACCGTCGCCGGGCCGGTGCAGACACGACGCGAGACGCGACCGAGGGCAGGTCGCGGCTCAACGTCACGCTTTACGATGCCTGCCCATGACCTCTCGCTGGCACTGTGGCACTGGCGGCGTCGCCGAGCCCAACTGCCTGCCTCCTGTGCCGAGCAGGCAGCATCGGTATCAATACAGGGGATCGCCTCCGAAAAAACAAATACAGGGGGATCGATAGCGTAGCGCATACAGGCGAGATG
This sequence comes from Eragrostis nindensis, assembly GCA_012490785.1. Classification (NCBI taxonomy): domain Eukaryota; kingdom Viridiplantae; phylum Streptophyta; class Magnoliopsida; order Poales; family Poaceae; genus Eragrostis; species Eragrostis nindensis. The sequence goes on from JAAXCT010000231.1 coordinate 383,251, forward strand.
GCGACGTGTGTACCGCATGCCGGCTCGCGCCCGGGCCCCAGGGACTCGAAAATTTATAGCGGCAGGAAGCCGAGCCGGAGGCTAAAAAACCGGCGTTTCCGTGCGATTTCACGGCCGTTTTGGACTCGCGTTCGTTCGCTCGTTCCCACGCGGCCACCCACCCCGGCCAAGGCTTCTTTATTCCGCTTCACGGACGCTGCTGCCCCCCGGCCTCACATGCCATTGCCAACCTCCCACTGCTCCTCCTGCTTGCTTGCTTCCGTCTCCGCCTGCTGCTGCTGAGGTGGGGTGGGCTGTGCAGTCGCGAGAGCTGCGGTCGACCGGGTCGCGTCAACGGTTGCTGTGCCGCCGGCGGGCAAGGGCGAGAGGAGGTCAGCCATGTCGCCGTCGGTGCTGGGTGCTTAGGTAGGTAGCTGGAGCGGCGGCCATGGAGGGGAGGGGTGGCGGCGCTGTGGCTGGGGTGACGGCGGCGGTGCTTCTGTTCCTGCTCCTGATGTGCGGCGGCGCGTGGGGGCTCAATGACGACGGGGAGCTGCTCATGTTGTTCAGGAACGCGGTCACCGACCCGCAGGGCGCGCTCGCCGGGTGGAACTACAACAGCACGGAGCCGTGCAGGTGGAACGGCATCGTGTGCGCCGGCTTCCAGGAGCCGGGCCCCGCCGCGGTCAACGTCACGTCGGCGGCCGGGGGCCTCGGCCTCAACGCGTCCCTCGCGGCGGCGACGGTGTCGCGGGTCATTAGCCTGGTCCTGCCCAACGCGCAGCTGTCCGGGCCGCTGCCGGCGGACCTCGGCCGCCTCCAGCACCTGCGCCACCTTGACCTCGCCGGGAACAGCCTCAACGGCAGCTTCCCCGCGACGCTGCTCAACGCGACCGAGCTCCGGGTGCTCTCGCTCGCGGGGAACGGCTTCACCGGCGAGCTCCCGGACGGGGCGGCCGCCTACGCGCGCGGCCTCCAGGAGCTCAACCTCTCGGGCAATGCGCTCGCGGGGCGCCTCCCCGCCGCGCTGTGCAGGCTGCCGAGCCTCGCCGTGCTGGGGCTCGCGAGCAACAACCTCACCGGCGAGCTCCCCGTCGGCGGGCTCGGGGCGTTGGAGCTCGTCGACCTGAGCATCAACCGTTTCAACGGCTCCCTCCCGTCGGACTTCGGCGGCAGCCGGCTGCGGCTGTTGAACGTCTCGTCCAACAACCTCACCGGCGCTCTGCCGACCGAGATGTCCGCCGTCGTCCCGGCGAACGCGACGCTGGATTTGTCGCACAACAACCTCACCGGGGCGATCCCGCAGGCCGGGGCGTTCGCCGTGCAGCCGGCGGCGGCGTACGAGGGCAACCCGGAGCTGTGCGGGCCGCCGCTGAAGCAGGCGTGCTCGATCCCGTCGTCGCTGTCCCACCCGCCCAACGCCACGGACTCGCCGCCGGCGTTCGCGGCCATTCCCAAGAACCCCACTCGCGCCCCGCCGGGCGCCGACGGACCGCCTCAGGCGCCGAGCGGGCAGGAGAAGCTTCACCCCGCTGCGATTGTCGCCATCGTCGTCGGAGACATCGCCGGTGTGGGGCTCCTCTTCGTAATCTTCTTGTACGCGTACCACGTCAGGAAAAAGAGGCGGCAACGACGGGAGGAAGACCCGATGCCGTTGCAGCAGAAGAGCATGCGAGTGATGGACGACGGCGTCAAGACACTGGACATCGCCGGAAGTAAAGAAGAGAGGGCGTCCACATCGATTGGGTGCTGTATTGGGCGCAGGAACGACAGCTCGGACAGCTCCGAGTGCTCGGTGTCATCGGACGGCGAGTCTGACGACGGCGAGGACATCAAGAAGAGGGGAAGCTTGATCGGCCGGAGCACCCCACAGGACCACGGCAGCAAGAAATACAACCCGCAGCAGCAGCAGGCGCCGCCCGCGCCGGCGACGCTCGTCACAGTCGACGGCGACGGCGAGCTCGAGATGGAGACGCTGCTCAAGGCGTCGGCTTACATCCTCGGTGCCACCGGGTCGAGCATCGTGTACAAGGCCGTGCTCGCCGACGGCACCGCGCTGGCCGTCCGGCGCATCGGCGAGAGCGGCGGCGCCGACAAGCTCAAGGACTTCGAGGCGCAGGTGCGCGCCGTCGCGCGGTTCCGGCACCCCAACATCCTCCGGCTGCGCGGCTTCTACTGGGGCGCCGACGAGAAGCTCCTCATCCATGACTACGCCCCCAATGGCAGCCTCGCCAACATCGCATTCAGCAGTAAGTTCCCTTCGCCATTCTCAGTACCACTTGCTTAACTGAATTTCGTTCAAGCAGTTAGTAATAGTTTGCATTAGAAAGTTGCTTGATTCGATCCGACATCTCAACAGAACTAGCGGTTCACTTGTACTACGATCCATTCATTTGCAACGGCTGAGTCCTTCGTAAAGGTGTCACCTTTACTAATTGAACTGTGCTACAGCTTAAATGCGCATTAGAAGCACTCACTCATCTACTTCGTAGTAATGGTATAACTTGTCCTTGACTGCACAAATCATTGGAAATTTGCCTGAATTCTTCATGGCTTTCTTGTACTAGTAGTACCCGTTCACTTGCGAATGAAGCAAAATTCTGAAAGAACTGTACTTGGCTGCTTGAGTAGCTGCAAATCACTCTGCCTAGTGCATTGTTACTAGGTTCACTTGACATGGTGATGACCGGTTGTGTGCGCTGCTTCTGCAGGGCGTTTCGGTGCGTCGTCGCCGCTGCACCTGAGCCTGGAGGCGCGGCTGCGGATCGCGCGCGGCGTGGCGCGCGGGCTGGCGTTCATCCACGAGAAGAAGGGCGTGCACGGCAACCTGAAGCCGAGCAACATCCTGCTGGGCGCCGACATGGAGCCCTGGATCGGCGACCTCGGCCTGGACCGGCTGCTGTCCGGCGAGGCCGTAGGCAACCGCCCCGGTGCGTCGGCGCGGCTGTTCGGGAGCAAGCGTTCCATGCACTCGACGAGCAGCCTGCCGGACCTGTCCCAGATGCCGGGGCCGGGCGCGAGCCCGTGCGGGTCGGCGTCGGCGGCGACGTCCTCGGGCGCGGCGCCACCGCCGTACCAGGCGCCCGAGTGCCTCAAGAACCTCCGGCCCAACGCCAAGTGGGACGTCTACTCCTTCGGCATGGTGCTCCTGGAGCTGCTCTCCGGCCGGGTCTACTCGGAGGTGGAGCTCTGCCAGTGGCACGCCGGGCTCGTCGCCGAGGAGCGGGGCCGCGTGCTCCGGATGGCCGACCCGACGCTCCGCGGCGAGGCCGACGGCAGGGAGGACGCGCTGCTCGCCTGCTTCAGGCTCGCCTTCGCGTGCTGCGCCATGGCGCCCAGCAAGCGGCCCGCCATGAGGGACGCCGTCATGGTGCTCGAGAGGACGGCGGCTTCGGCGCCGGGCGCGTCGAGCAGCAGCAACGCCGCCATTCCTTGAGAGAAGAGACACTGAACCTTGTAGCGTTTGTTAGTAGTAAATCGCAATAATTTTACGACAAGGACGGTGACAGTGCGATCATCACAAATGACAAGGCTGTGTTGTGTGTTAGGGTGTGTAGATTTGTGTCACTAATTTTTGCGGTGTTACGAAATTAACCTACTAATCCACTGTTTTGTGATTGTGCATCTGCGATTGCTACAAAGTCATGCATTCTTTTTTTTCCTCTTTTATCGTGTTCTTGGCCTCTCTTCCAGATTACTGGCCTTGGTGTGAGTGACTTTTGAGATCTACACTCTGATCACACGATCAACAGCTCTGATCGAAACAAAAACGTCGGCAAGGCGAGCAGGTTCAATTCGGTGCACGGGTGGGTAGACGCCAACAAAGTTTTGGTTTTCTGGGCACTAGCAGCCAGGAAGCAACACCGACGTGTCGACGGGGCGGCCAGGTCCGGTGCACGGACGCGACGAAATGTGGTGCCCCCTTGTCCCTTCTCCCTCTGCGGCGGCGACCAGCGAACTCGAGGAGGTTACTGTTGCTGATCTTTCTAGTATTCCTTCGGGCCATTGCAGCCATGGCTCTGCCGAGATGGAAATGGACCACGAGAGGAGAGGAGAGGAGAGGAGATAGAGAGATTTCTGGGGGAACGATGCAGAGCCTAGTGCTTCGAGCATATAATAACAGGCAGTCGTGTCGGGCGGGGGTGGCAGGGGTTTTTCTGCCGGCCTGGCCTGCAATGCTCTGCCTTCGTGCCCTCGCCTCGTTGCACGTGATTTCGCCAGAGTTCAAGCAGTAAACTACAGCTAATCCAACTGGTGACAGGTTAATGACATCAAGCTCACAAGAGGTTAAACGCATGGGATAAAAAGGCTTTCTGGCATGCGCCCCAATGACATGCTACCGTCACAAGCTACACATTACAAAATGGAGGGAGGGAAAGGCGGTCAAAAACTTGTGAAACAAGGCTCTTAAAGATGGTCAGCGTGAACTGATCTTCTGGTCAAGGGGATCAAAGGAGTGTGGCATTAAGCATATGAAAACAGAGAATGTGCACAAACATGCTTCAACTACACTATTAACGTCACATGCACAGCATATGCTGCTGTGCAATGCAAACTGCATATATAAACAAATAATACTACTACTACCTACCAAGCTCAAGCTTGACCAACCGGCCATGGATACAAAAAAATGGACAGCCCAATACTTCACCGTTCTCATGCAAGAGCACCAGTCAAAACAGGCAAATATATTCCCACATTGGAAAATTAGTGCAACTGAAGATGGGGGGTAAACCGGCTGACAGGAATAATATAACTGTTATCATAGGCTCAGTCAGAGCAAATCCAGCTTGCAGATCTCTACCATCATATCAGCATTATCACGCATTAGTTTACTACAAGAATTAGTACATAAATAAGCGTGAGAAAGCTTAAGCAGATCTAACACCACGTGTAAGGTAGTCACACAAGGTGAGCAAACCAAGAGAAACAGGATGCAGAAAATAAGATATTTTGTATAACAATCTACAGGATCAAGCTCAACAAGTAGTACCTATTTCCTTGATGCAGACATTCTCCATTGCCAGTCTGCTGTCATCAGGTTTAGTAAAATCAGTACTCCATGTTATCAGCTCAGCTGCGCAGGGTTCTGAGAGCCAACAACAAGAATCTTCAGTCTACACTAGCAGATGGTCAAGTATGACGTCTCTTTGTCAGTTGATCAGGAACTTCTGTTGGAATCATCCGGGGGTTGATCTTGCATTTAGTACTTGATCACATGATGCCGCAGGTATAGTTCATACATAACCATGTGAAATGCATCATACGGGATGGGAGGTGAATGCCACTCAAAGTGCTTCTGGACCTGCAATTCCAGCTTGATTTCTCAGACATAGCAAGTAAAATCTCAAACATAGTAGATGGAAAGGATGTGAAGCTCACTATGATATTTTCTCTGGCCAAGAGGCAGCTACAAACAAATTAAAATCACAAATATAACTCCTGGCTATTCCTTTAGTGACTTGATGTTTACTGATATGTCCATCGTTACTCGACATAAATATACCTTCACAAGAGCCTTGTGTAATGCAACAAACTCGTCTTGTGATATAGACTTCAAAATATGCTTCAGCTGGTATACATCACTCTCCTTCAGTACAATTGAAAACTTCCTCCAGTCAAGGACATCACTGAAAGGTAGGTCATAATAGTCTGACAAAATAACTGCAATGAGGAAAGTACAATTATAAACGTAGATACTGGAAACCATGATTGTTAACTTATTTGCATACATATGTGGATATGAAAATTTTATATCATACTGTACCAACCAGGAACACAACCATAGTGGATGGAATCAGTTATACGGGCACTATTAACTTGGGAACCACCAGGGCATATACAATACTTAGTCTGATAAAATTGCTTCTGGTAAACTAACTCTCCAATAGCTCTGTTAATACGATTGTTGCTAATAGCAAGCTCTGTATCATTCTCCCAGAGTTGTGCTAAGATTACTCTTATTTTGGAATTGCGGTGGCCAGCCCAGAAGCCAAGAATGTTCCTGTTTCCATTAAAAATGTAAGGAAAGAGTATTTCAGTAGTTTGCAGCCAGCCAGAGGAAAGCCAGTGCATTTGTTAACAAATGTGCAGGAAGTGCAAGTAGAAAACATCATCTCAACCTGTTTGTAATGTCATTTCCTCCTGCAGGAAGAGCAAATGGCTGCAATATTTGCGGAAGGGCAACATCCTTGTGAGGGATGTAGCCAACATTATAGCTTGGTGAACATACCACTCTAATGGAGTTTTTAACAATGAAGGGGAGCCCTTCAAATGCTCTCACACCAACATCATGGCATGTGACAAAAAAGTGGTCAGCTCCAAGTGTCCTGTTCCAGTAAGGGTACTTGCTTATCAAGCTTTCAACATAATGCTGAACTATTATTGTCATATTCTCATATGAAGTACCCTGCAAGCTAAACATGATACATGTATTAACGAAGACAATTTGCTTCCATTCACAGAGAAGTACCCCAACATATGAAAAGAAAACAACTCGTATCCCCATGCTATTTACTGTAAACATCGGAGCATCATGCATAAATAAATCGCTACGGTATCAAACCAAAAAGGCATTTTATGAGCCTGCCTAAGATCAACAGAGTTATCAACCTTGTCCATGCACTCGCTACGGGGTGAAATCAAGACCTTTAACTTCTAATGCAAGAATGGGAATCTTAATCAGTTGATCCCCTATGATAGTCTGTGAATCTACATCCCGCAAATTCTTGAATTTACATTGAAGAACCATATGACAATAGTACTTGATAAATTGGTCTTACAGAATTTCAGTCAGCCACTGACCCAAGTTAGTCAAGGTTTCCCATTCTGAGTTTTAAAACTTTATCTATGCTGATTCCTGTGGCTAATGGCAAATTACAACAACCTGTATCCGAAGTTTTAATTTCAATTAATTTCTTAGTTTTAGAGGTTACATCGACTATAATACTATTGAAGACTCAAGACTGCACCATACTTGTTCCAGTCATACAACACTGAATAATGACGACATTGATCTATCTACAAAACACAAGGAAACACACAAATGTGCGCAATAATTATCACTACAATTCGAGAGCTGTCAAAGAGCGGGACCTTGCCGCGCATCTTGTGTGGGGAGATCGGGACGAAGAAGAGGTGCGCGCGGTCGGGGTCGTCGGTGCGGAAGCGGCTCTCACGGATGTTCTGGAAGAAGTAGCCCTCGCTCGCGTACTTGCCCGTCAGCTTCCGCGGCGTCTGGTAGAACGTTCCGGGGTCGCCGTCCGGGTAGATGAACACCTTGAAGTTCCGCTCCATCTCCGAGAACCCCGCGAAGAAAACCTCCGGCGAGTGGTACACCTCCGACGGCGCGGCGGCCGGGGAGGAGGAGAGAGGTCGGGCGTCGGAGACGGTAAGGATGGTGGCGGTACGGAGTGAGCGGAGTGAGAGGAAGGACAGTGCAAAAAGGGTGAGGGCGAAGAGTAGTAGTAGTATTCTTGGGACGGCGGCGGGGAGGCGGCCCGCCATCGCCGGAGATGCGCGGGAGTCACCGGAGTTGGCGGACGCGCGATGGCGGATAAATGGAGAAGTGACCCCACCAAAAACTAGTTTTACTTGCGTTTAACGTTAAAACAGGAATTTTGTATAAATCTTTGGGCAACAAAATTCCCAGATGGGGTTATGCAAATACCCTGCATTCAGTACAAACATATCACAACAAAAACTTTGGTCATCTTAGGAACACGAGTCATACATGATTTACCACAATTACTCGTAAAAATGGCCAAGGATATTTTTCTAGAGGAAGATGGTACACCTTTCAATGTCAGCCGTACGGACACAAGAAAGGAACATTGTAAGTTGATCGATCCTTAGCCACATACAGATATTCCCCTTGAATAATAATTCTTCATTACATAGAGGTATCTGTCGTTCCAGCAAGTATCTGTCGTTCTCAACTGATTGTGCAAGGTACAACTCTGAAATACAATCTGACTAGGGGAAGAAGTCTACAATCCAAGCAACAACCAAATAAGTTTTTCTACTCTCTAGTCTATGTATAAATGCATTACAACCTCGATCTGTTTAAAGAACGTTGTTTTACAGTAGTAAATCAGCTCTGATGGGACGGATAAAAAGCCGAAACAGAACCATACTACAATCCCAGGTTTCATGACCATTGAGAGCTCAATGACGCTATTGCAGCAAGTCCAGCTACCAAAAAGCCAAAACCAGTGCTGGAGCCGCCCACCGCGGCGGCGCTGGTAGTGTTGGAATCCTTTGAAGATGGTGACGCTGCAGCGCCACGGATCGCCACCGGTGGCATTGGTGGGTCTACAACGTCAGCGGGTTCAAGTATTGGTGCTGGCCCCTGCGCCGGAGGAAGTGAGCCGGGGTCGGCCACAGGTGGAGCAAAGAACCAGGTTTTGCTGGCAGGATTGTGTAGGTCAGGTTCCGACTGAAATCATTGCATGGACTTTCTGCATACAAGAGGGAGAAAAAGCTTAGAATTAGATGCCGATACAAATGTGGATAATGCAAAACACTAGTAGTTCAAAACGCTATGCCATGACTGATACTCACTGAAGTAGGCAGCTGCTGTCTCAGGGAACTCGGTCACGATCCCATCAACCATCAGTGACGAATAAGTCGCGATCTCAACCATCGGATCGGCCAAGAAGTCAAATCCGAGATTCATGAACTCGTTCTTCAGCGTCCCAACGAACACCAACATGTTCACAGCATGCAATTTTTCAACCACGTCAGTGAACCGCGAGAGGAAGGACCCTTGCGCCTGGATGATGGAGCCACGGCTGACGGACACGACAGTCTGCAAACTTGGTCATCTCCTCCACGGATGACGTGGATACGTCGCTGATCGTGTTGCCGATGTGGAGGACCCGCTTGAATGCCAGGAACTTCAGCTTGAATGCTCCCAGCACGGCAGAATCATCGGACTGGATGAGCACCTGCTGCCTGGTCTCCTTGTCATAGCTGGCGTTGACAAGTGCGCTGGATATGGCATCAATGATACTGATGCCTCTTGATGCAAGGTAGGGAGCGTTCTGCATTCATCACAGCAGTGTTCATCAGAGACTTGAAATGTAAGAAACTTCATGCCTTTTGCAGTCTGATTATAAAACAGACAATTCCGTGCTTTCTGAAGCCCAACCGCGAGCATATAAGAATGAATTCAAGAGAAATTGCTTACACTAAAGTCGATTAGTATGCCAGAGACGTTTCTGCTCTTCGAGAAGGCCAAGAAATCAGCCAAAGTCAAGAGTTTGCCACTGTTTTTCACTGCTGGGTTTCTTTTCAACCCTTGTTGACTGTACGGGCCCTCAAGGTCAGCTGACGAGACGAAGAAAAGGGTGTTAGCATGGAGCATGGTAACATTTTAAAGCAAGCAAGAAGTTACGTGGAAAGGCTAGTGGAATGATCCTCACGCTTTAGGGGCTGGATCTCGCTCCATGAAAGGTCAAATGAGAAGATGCCAGACCCGTTCTGGATTTCATTCACAGTGCTAACTTTGGTCATGAATACAGCTGCTGCAGTTGTGCCTTTTAACAGATCCGGAGAGTCCAGGCAGAACGGCACTGCATCCTTCGTCATTTGTACTGAACAGTCAATTATGTCAGCACCATTTTCCACTGCTTCTTGGTAGGAGAGGTCGGTGCTGCCAGGGAAGGTGCCACTTGCACCATTGTGGGTGATGATCAATGGCCTGCTATCATCTAGTTGAGTTCAGATATTAGTGATATGCAAAACGATCATACAGTATATGTTACAGGATGGATTTCTTACTTCCAGGGGGACGAAGAGGATTTTCCTTAGTATGTGCTAAGCAAGCTGCAAAAAGACAAAGATCCAATAAGTACTTAGAACATCACTTTGAATTTTTCGAACATTTAATCGTTCTTACCAAAGGCTGCCGATGCTGTGGATGGGAAATCCGTGAGGACACCATCAACAGAGAAGTCAGAGTTGTCTATGAACCGCAAGTACTCAGCATTAGGATCATAACTGTAGTTATAACTTGAAAGGAAATCGTTGGCAAATCCAGATGCATATACTTCCAAGCCTAGTGCATGAGCATCTTTCACTAAATTAGTAGCTGATTGCAAGTACTGATCCTTGTTCAGAGGCCAAATGCAAGCCTTGGGGACAAGAATTCCTGCGGCAAAAGTCTTAATATATTTTAAATCCTTAAGAATGGCTCCATAAGTTTGTTTTGTGTAAGGCTCAATGAGTTGTTCATCAAGAAACCCAAAAATAAACTTCGCGTTGCTTTTCCCAAGCTTCCGACCAAGGCTTCTCAAGAATCCAACATCAGGTGAGGAGACATAATTGACCCCAATTTCTTTTGCTTTAGATGATATGTACTCTTCAGTACTTAATTTGTGATCATGGAAGAACCGACCATACTATAAGCAGAAAGGTAAGCGCAGCTATTAGCAAAAATTATGGTTTAAATTTGGCAAAAACTTGATGAGTGTCAATCCAATATTCCAAATCCAGGGGTGAAGTTGATAGCAGTGAACTCGTGTCTCACCTGTACATTAATCCACACTTCACGGGGTCGGAGGCTAGCAATATCATCAAGAGTGCTCAATCCCATGGTGCCATCAAATACGTGTGGGCGAGACAGAACATTCTGGATCACTAAGGGGTGGTCAATAAGTTCAAACACATAGCACCAATTAAAACATGTGAACGATTCAAATAAAAAATTAAACATGTGAGATCCCAAAAAGAACCTTATAGGTAGGCTATTAATAACTTCAAATTTTTTTATCAATAACTTCAAACACGTACTAGCATGGCCTGTTCAAAGAGTATGAATGTTGTCGCTACTCACATGTGACGTTTTCAATTAGTTGAGTTGAAGTGAAGTCAACCGAAAACCACCCATTTATATCTTCCCCATTCACTTTGTATGTACTGTCATTTTTAGGGAAGACTTCAGTTATTAACGTTGAATTGTCAAGTGGCAAGCCAGTCTTGCAGAATCCAAAATTGTCCCTTGAAAGTTGCAGATCACAGAACAGAACAAGTTCATGAAGACTGCTCGACATAGCAAACTGGTACCCAAATTGGCTTGAATCAGGAAACAACCCAGAGAAACCACCATGAGCTATGACTAATGGAGGAGCACCTATAGAGCACGACAGTTAGCAACAACATGTGGTGTAATGCAGTAACTACATAAATCATTTGATCAGAATAATATTGTTTTAAAAACATCTCAGATTAGCAAACCACTTTTTTTAAGAGAAACACATTTACCATTTAGGGTCAGCCATTTCTTTATGGGGCCCGTTGAAGCTACATTAGCTTCATGAAGCAACAACACGATAAGAAATATATGAGGATATCCAACTCCCGTCAGGCGGGGAGGGGGATCCTGCATTAGAAAATAATTCTGAGAGATATACATATGAAGAGTTGTGCTTGAGAAGAGAAAAGAATGCGCAGACAATAAAACACTGCATCTTCAACAATTGAAAACTGAGATAATTAATTGAAACAGTCACCCAACATCAACTTGATACAAATAAAAAATAAGGGTAGGAGGATTTTGAAATGATAGGGAAAAAGATATCACACTAGTCAAGGGGAAAATATAACCTCATATAGAACTTGAGGAGTTCAAAGGGAAGGATGTAAGAATTGTGCTTTCTTCACGATTTTTCAAATAATAATAAAAGAAACAAAGAAATCAAAAAATAATCTCAAAAACAGTCTAAAACCTAAAGAAATAAGGAATGGAAAGGAAAGAATTACTAACCCACACGAGACTTTAACCACTTGAGAAAAAAAAGTTTCCACGAAACGGCAAAGAAGGCCTTTGAGCTCTTTATGCTGGATTGTGGAGAGGAGCCAAAAGAGAAGTTATCCTGTCTAAACAAAAAAAAAAGCAGTGCTTAAATTAGAGTCCTCTTAAAAGGCCAACAACACGTTGGGAGCGTTACTTTACAGATAGCTGCAATTGCATAAAAGTAACTCGTTTAGTATCTTCTCCTCCATCAGTATATGGAAGAGAACGAATAACAGATCTGTAATAAATACATAGGAGTGTTTCTTTCTGGGGTGATTATGATATCTTACATACAATTACACAGTTTTTATTGTCTTAATTACTCACCTGAGAGTTAAATAAGTACTAGAATTAAAAATCTCAGATCTACCTATGACTAAGTGAGCATAAAACTAAAAATGGATCAGAGAATAAATTTCCTAGCTAATTGTTCAGACAAGAACTCACCTAAGCTTACCCCAGAGTAGCTGCTTTCTCGCGACTGATTATGCGCCTACCTAATCAGCCTCCATCCTTGTGGCTGCTGTGACAATCAGGATGTCCGAGACAGCTGCCATGCTCCTCTTACAAGTCAGCCTTTTATTGTCGACCTTGGCCGCACCATCACAGGCTCACAGCTCCGATGACCTGAATCAAGCCCTTTTTTCCAGTCCTAGTCACTCCCTCCCAGTATGGCAAGCATAAAATTAGTACTAGATGGGCTATTGAATGAGCCTTTCTAGAACTCTAGATGTTTGGATATCTACTACAGATACAGGTCGATAAGCATGCATATACAATTAAATACATGTATCAGCCATTGCCCAGAGGCAAAATGAGGTAATAAGTTTACCTGATCCCACAAAGAACCCCCAACACTCATTCATACCTAGGATACACACACACAACCACCACCATCATTGCCTCCCGAAGTTATTCAGTTAGCTATCAAACAAAAACCCTGTTGTAGAATAGTTAACAGTAGAAGCATAACAATTTCTAGAACATTTCTGTAAACAATCACAACATGCATGGAGAGTATACAAATGTCCGAAATAATAACAAGCTGAATCTGAGAAGAAGCTATTGAAGAGGAGATTTCGTTCCCCTTATACTGACATGATATTACAAATAACATTTGCCACTACACTCATGTCGGATGAAGTTTCAATTTCAGAGCACATGATTAAGACACATGGGAATCTCGCCATATTTTCCATCACTTGATAATGATCACTTAAATCCCATTGAGTGTGATCACAATCTGGCGAGGAGTAGCGTAGTCTCGATGTTCACAGAGCCATATACCCTAAAACATCAACTCTCAAGATTAGGTCCCAATTATAGTGCCCAGTTTTAGCTGCTGCTAATATTTACAAATTACAATATATTGCACTTTGTACTTCCAACAACATGTTGCACAAGCATGATCTTTATATTAAAGTTAAAATTTAGATTAAACATAGGTCGAGAATACATTTAGTACACTAATGCTAGCAGACTAGCACTTCACCACATTCTGCATCTAGAATTGAAATGTCTTCTCAATAAGTGCATCTAGAGAGAGAACCTTAAATAACATACGAGGCAGTGAAGATGGTTACTATATAATACTAAGCGAAGAAAGATATGTTTATGCACCTGCCAAGTTCCCAAGTTGAGACGGCCATTAGTGATAGGAATCCTGATGCAATAATCCAAGAGTTAGTGTGCTGGAGACATTAATAGTTACCGCGGGGAGGGAGTGAGGGGGGTGGGGAGTGTACACATACGTTAGAGCACAACCAAACATTGATGATTTAATGTGCGCTGGCATGTCATCAGGTCCTACAAATGGAAGCTGATAATTAATGAGTGGTCTAATAATGTAAAGTACAGGATTTCGAGAGAAAAATGATGTAAAATACAGTATCTGCCTTTCAGCCAATGTAATTTCAGAACAGCAGATCCCATGTCCGCCACGGCTAAAGTTGACTAATCAATGCAAAGATACCAGACCCAAAAAGCATGTTTTATATAAAATTACTAAGAGTGAAATTATATTCATGTATTCTCAAATAAAAATACCAAAACCCCGTGATATGATGCTAACTAACCCTCTATGGTGTGTCTCCATGGAGCAGATGGACCCTGATAAAAAACAACAACATGTATTAACGGACTATTGTAAATATTTCTATGTGAATAGAGCCGAAAAAAAGATATCATGTCATTCACCTCAGGAACAATGCGACTAAGGAATGTTTCAGTGTCAGCCTGGACATCAGAGTCGTAGTTCTCATTGATAGTAAGTGAAGCACTTGTGTGTTGCACTGTAAAGTTCAATGATTTTATATTTTAGTACTAAAAGCAGTATATCTAAGGCTCAATCAAATTAAGTTCCACTGGTACATCTGTGTGTCATCTCAAGTTATCTTTCTCTTCTGATTAGAAATGCAATGTAAATACATAAACTGAACATAATTTCAGCAGACTCAATACTTCTTAATACCAACATCATTGTGTTGTACATGGATATAATAAAAAGTATAAATCTTTTGACATATATACCAGCAAATTTGACGTGCTGCAGAAATTCTCAAACTGCTCGGTAGAATAACAGCAGATGCTCGTTGCTATATCAGAAGCATGTCCCTAGATATATATTGTATGCCTATCGTATAGAAGACACTAAGAACTTTTAGTTATCCCCCTGAAAGTAACTAGAAGGAAACTACAAAAGCTCCAAGCTATAGTTGTTCTACTAAATCCATTTGATTTCTCTTCAAAGCTGGCTGGCTAAAATTTTTTGCAAGCATCAGTGAAGAAGCCTAACCCAACTTGCTTGGGATTAAAATGCTTTGCTGTTATTGTTGTAGTAAAGAAGCCCTGTTATTATACGCTTCTTAATCTTCTCAATAATTTCAATTTCCATAGCGATGTTTCAACAAAACAAAAGTACCAACCAGACCAACTGGAGACACTAAATTACGGACAAAATTAATCAGTGCCACCGATTCTCAGCTTTTCACCAGTCTGTAATATGTTATTATCAGGAACTGACTACTCCATTAGTGATCAGAAGAAACTGCTAGGACAAGATGATCAAAAGAACTAAAATAAAAATGCATCAAGTATGAATATGTACGGCGACATAAATTCAAAAATATATCACTCAAATACATACAGAACAGATGCGCCATGCCACACTTGAACTCAGCCAGGTCATCCCTTATCTCGTTTACAATCTGCAACAGACGAGGAACAACAATGGGACCATCACGATCACCTCACGTCTTCACCCAGAAGAGAGCTCAAAGCTGCGGGGGGGGGGGGGGGGGGGGGGGGGGGGGGGGGGGGGGGGGGGGGGCACCTTCGGGGTGATGAGGTGGCAACCGCGGCGCTGCGGCGGGATGACGACGGTCTTCTGGGCCCAGCGCGCGGCCATGGGGCCAGTTGCCGACGGCGCAGAGGAGGAGGCGACTTCGCACCTGACGGCACCGCGACGGGGTCGCCCTGAGGCGGGGAAGATGACGGCCGGAGCCGCGCTGCGGCGGGGTAGCCCAGAGGCGGGGGTGAAGATGGCCGGAGCCGACGCCACCGCTGCAGCCTGCATGGTTGTGATTGCACGCCGGCGGCGGATTCCAGCAGCGGGCAGCACGAATTTGTGGTGGGTTCACCGTGTGGTGTGTTGCGGCGGTTGTTTCTCGTTCTCGCTTTTTTTGGTGTGTGAGCGTCAGGTTTTGTGTTGTTTCCTTATGTTTCAGAATTGAATTCTTCGTTTTTTTTCGAAGTATCCGGAAATGAATTATAACTGCCCCAGAAAAAGAAATAAACTCTAGCATGGTTTATTTTTAATTTTTCTTGCGAAGTAACTTGGTTTATTTGATAATTCTCACTTTATATATTTGATAAATTCGATACGATTGTTATGTGGTTAAATCAAATATCATTCACTGGTTTACTCCAATGTTTCCTAAAACGAAAGAAGACAGGTTGACGATATTTCCATGATCTGAAAAAAAAACTGTCTCATGCTCCCTAAAGCAAGAAAAAGCGTAGTGACTAGTGAGAACTTAGCTGGTCTTTGATATATTTGTATTTTTCTGCTCCTACAGTACAAAAATGTCTAATACGTCTAATGCCACCAGAGACCAGACGTCGTCTACCGGCTAAATGCTGCTACTAGTCGCCAGCCTGTGGTATGTTTTCTTCTCGTCTAGAAAAAAACTGTCTGTGACAAACCCCGTGACCGGCAGCAGCAACCGCCCAAAACCCACACGGAAATGCAGGCGCTCCTGCTCTCCCCGGCGTCGCCGCGGCCGCCCATCCCGAACCTGAGGCGGCGGCCGCTGCCGTCAGTCTTCGCTTCAGCGCCGGCGCCTCTCGCCTTTGCAACTCGTCGCGCGGCGGCCATCAGTGGTACCACATCATATGCAGGTGCAGCTGTCCGAAGCTCTTTGCCGCGCCTCGCCGCGGCGGCATCTCGGGCGGCGACGCCCGGTCCTTCTGAGCCCGCGCCTCTCTCTGAGGAGGACGAGGCCGAGCGCGCCAAGCTCGCTCAGGTGCCGCTCTTGCGCAATTTTGTTGAGCTCCATTTTGCGATGCTAATAAGACTTCTTTATGTCGGTGTAAAGGCTGTATAAAGTACTTGTCTGGTGTCCTTGGGAGATTTGGGTTTGGGCTATTGCAACCTCTTGTGCCAGCGCTCATTTTCCTGATTGATGCAATAAGTGGTTAATTAGTTGCTGATATTTGAGAGTAAATGCGTATGACTAATGGAGTGTTCAGAAAAATACATGCGAAATTCAGCAGTGCCTTTTTTAACTTCTTTCCTCTGCTGCTTTGGAGGACGCCAGATAGCCAGAATTAATCAAATGAATCTGCAATGCCACCTAGTTAACCTCCAAATTAGAACACTTGAGCTCAGTTCGATCGAGATTACAGAACCACACTTCCTATTCGACTTTGTTGATACCTTGTCCTGTACCATAGATTGTCAGGCTATGATTTACTGACATTCATAGTCCCTGAAATGTTACTCAGCACACTATGATTCTAACGAACCAGCATTCACATTTTCCTTTTGCAGGTTAGCAAAAAACTAGAGAAAACAGCACAGTATTTTAAGAGTTTGGGTTCCTTTGGATTTTGGTCTCAGTTGGTGTGTACGACTGTGTCGGCTGGAATTTTGTCATTCACTGCAGTTGCAACCGGGAGAGCAACAGCTCCCTTTACATTATGGGCAACTGCAGTCGGTATTGTTGCGGCTTTTATCTCAGTTTTCCGGTCGTTTGGTTATATCCGCCTTTCTGAAAGGCTTAGAAGAACAGCAAAAGAACCTGCCAAGGTACTCCCGTCACCTAAAATGGTTGTAGTTTATCTGTTTAACACTTGTCTTTGCCTGTAGTATTGCCACCCATCATGTACCTGTCTACAGTCACCTCGTGTCCCTGTCCTGATCATACACTCATCAACAATTATGTGCCCTACATTTCAAAGAAAAAATGCCGAAAGTTGGTTGGAATGGAAGTCAAATCATATAGAAACTGGAATAAAATTATATGAAACAGTTCTGTTTCCTAGAACACTCATAATTTTGGTGATATGTTTTCTTTTATGTGTCACTCTTGCTAATCTGAGCGTATTCTTGTAAGCCAAAACTAAAACCAGTCACTTATTTTCCAGGCTCCTCCTCGTGCTGATGTGGTAATAAGTCTGAGAAATAATATTGTGCTTAATGTTATTGGAATGGGTCCTGCAGTTCTTGGCATGCAGGCAACTGTAGGTGCTTTGGTAGCAAAAGCTCTCACCACCTCATTAGTTCCCTACTACCAGGGAATACCACCTGGCCAGAGTCCTGTTCTTGCTCTAGATATTTTTCTCGTTCAGGTATGTCATTGCTTATTTCATTTGGGTTCTTTGTGGTACGTTCTTTACAGTGAGAATAGCCTCTTTGGGCGTTTTGTGCTTCCAATTTCCAAAGCAGTCTACTTAACTTCTGATGGGAAGTTTAATGATTATATTGTTCAAAATGGCATGCTATCATTCCTTAAAAACCGTGCTATTTTCAGAACTATTGAACAGCCATATCAGGAGAGCTGAAAGTCATTACTCAGGTTTAGTATTACGAAATTCTGAAGGTTGCAGTCTAGTTAACATCTTCAGATTGAAGAAAATCTTAAATTGTTTCGAGTATCACCTGATCAATTTCTGCTGTGCCTTAATGACGCTACCACGGTTGTTTGGCATCTTATTGACTTTACCGTGGAAATTCTGTCTTTTTTCCATTAACTACCATTTCTCATGCATTCTGGAAGAAAGTGGAGCACTTCATCATTTATTTGTCATTTTCCTTGTCATATGCAGGCTTCTGCGAACACGATCCTCTCACATTTTCTCGGGCTGTCTACCTCACTGGAACTACTGCGGTCTGTAACGTTGCCTCAAGCTGATGCTGCCCCAGTCCCTAAACCGGCATGAGCTATATTAACATTAGCATCTGCAGTCGTCTAGACTGGATTCATCCGCTCCAATCTTTTTTTCAGATTGCATACCGGTGTATCTTGTTGGTGTATATGCATGGATCTCCGTTTCATTTTTTTTATAACGAGTTTAAATTAGTGTGATAATTTAACCTTTAAGTATGAATGAAAATTTTGAAATGCATGAAAAGTTGTTAACTGATGTACTCCCTGTGTTTGGGATTTGTTACCTTTTCAGACGTGGTCTGTTTGAAATTTGTTACCGTCTCTGATGTACTCCCTCTTTACTGTGCTTACGCCCAGCATCTGATGCATGAAAAAAGACGTACAAGTACATAACAGAAAAGATGGCTGAGGCGATATATAGAAAATAAAGCTTTTCATTTCTCTTCAACAACTATAGATGATCATTTGTTACATTCAACTCTGGGTAATGTTGAAAAAAAAAAACGAGTTACACCTCAATTCACTGTCACCGACTATACCTGGGGTATATGAACCCCATGTTTCCTATTTGAGATATGTACATGATGAACAAAGACAACATGTCTGCATCTTGAAGAAAGAGAGACTCCTGTCAGCGCTCAGCCTCTTCAAAGGGTCCAACAGAACACCCTGACCCAGGTCCACTAAGCTGTATTAACAGTAACACTGTAACGGTATCTAGGCCAATCAAATAACTTGTCAACATATAGCTTGTTCACATGATCCGAGGGTGTGAGAAGCTGTACTAACACTGTAACTGTATATCCAGGCCAGACAAAGAACTTGTCAAACTCTTGCTGTTCTCATGATACGAAGTGGCTTGATGAGAGCATCAAGATTATCAGCCTGCGTCTTGAGATTTCCTGAGTCCAATTCCATCAGATGTATGTCATCCGAAGCATCCATGTCTACAGAACCATTGAGATCGGCATCAAGGTGGATGAAGTCAGGAAGATCCCCACCAGCGGCATGTTCCTGTTTCTGATTATCTACTTCCTCCGAACAAACTCTCATTGCCTCACTGCCTTCGCTAATGCTTGAGTCAAAATACCGGCCCCAACTGTTGTTTTGGAGGGCGCCTACTCTGCTTCTCTTGGACTTGATTTTCTTCTTGGGGTGATGAAGCTTGCATCTTGATTGTTGTGGACACTCCCCTGTCGCCTCAAAGACTGAGCATACATAGCTGTGCTTTTTACGACACTGCTCGTAACAGAGATTGTTTCAAGTCCATGAAAAGATTAGTGTTCTTCATTCATAACATGTATATGTTCAGCTAAAGCCCAAAGTAAAAGGTTTAGCCAAGTCTGTTTTAAAGTGGAGCCATATGCTTTCCGTTAAGTGGCAGGTAGTAAAATTTCCCAGCATAAAACAAGCACTAGAAAGAACTTAGTCTACATGCAGAATCTTTCTCCTATACTTATCTATTAAGAGCCAACACTAAACTACATCAGATGACGTGCAATGATGGTAATAAGAGTATGTGGAATTTAAGAATGTAGGGAGGTGCTCTAAGATCATACGTTTGATCAACTAAAACAGAACACAGCCCTTTAATACATAGCACAGAAATGATTCTCTAGCATGAATGGTTTATTTGTCAATATAGCAGTGTTCTCTAAACACCTTATTAGGCCGTATCTTGAAAAGGCTGCATTTTATTTATTTATTTTTAGATTTATTTCAGTTTAACTGGCCCTTAGCTAGTTGGATCGCAAATCCTGCTCTCCTAACAGATCCTCAGTTATTCTACTGGCCACCTAGGGTAATGGTTTCATGCAGCGAAACACGTCTTTTTAGGTTTCTCGCAGACTTTTGCAGAATATTCAGCAGCTATTGCTGCCGCGCCCACATCATAAACCAACCAGCGTGTATATACCTACTTCCAATTCAAGGTAATGGCAAGGAAACAAAAAATTGAGAAGATATTTCTAGCAATATCATAAATACCTCATCACCATCAGCACAATATCCCTTCAGAAAATCATCACAGACAGGTGCATTCGAGTTCACTTTCACATGCCTATAGGGACAGGCTGTGTTGGAACATAGTCCTGCATGCAAAATATATATGTAAGCAAGAAGGTGTATGCAAAAATAAAGTGAAAAAATGGCAGACTGACACTGAAATGACATACCTCGCAGAAAGTAAGAACAGTCTGGCATTCTTTCTGGAAGGACCTGCAGGACAGAATCTCACAATGAAAAGAAATTGTCAAAAACATGATCAACAGTGGAATCAGGAAGAAATATCTTACCTTGTGAGTCAGTTTGCAACTAGTGTTAGAACACAAGCCTTTAAGAAATTTAGTACAAATAGCCACTTTAGCTCGGTCGTGAATGTATGGACATTTGCCCCCAGATTTTTTACACTCGCCAAAGCGGGTGAAGAATTGACAGTATTGTTGTTTCTTCGCCAAGCGTGATCTAACAGTGTGCAAACTCCACCGAACTTTCTCACTTGCTAGCATGCGAATTACTTTCTTTGGATTTCTGACCAATTGGTTACCTTTGTTAATGCGCACATATCTGCTTAAAGGACAAGTAAAAATGCAATATCATGATTCTTTTTCTCTCTTAGGAGAGACATCACGAAAGAAATAAAGTGGTGAAAACATACTCATTGCAAGTTGATGGCACCCTTGAATCTGAAGATTGGTGGTTGTTATTTCTCGTAGTAACAGGTAGAGAGTATTGATCTGCAAGTTTCAGGGCTATCATCAACATTTACAAATGAACGGTCAGATATGGAAATTAGGAAAGTGGAAACTGGTCACTCTAAAAAAGCAAACCCAAGTCTCGCACTTCCCCATGGAAATGTACACACTAAACACGAAATCATCAACAATTGATCAATCATGTTTCTTAGATTAGGGCTACAAAAAGGATGTCTCGCTTGATATCCACTACATTAGTAACACAGATTACTTTATAAGGTGGACAAGCTTAGCAAATATACCAAAATAAAAAGGGGAAAAAACTGCATAGTACAAGTGTCACTGAATCGTATACTATTTTTAGTTCAACCATCCCAAGACAGTAATAACAAAAGATTGAATCATATCTTATAAACAAGTTAATGTGTTACCATTTCTTCCCTTGTTACGGAGAGGCTGCCGCTTTCTCTTTTCTCTTTTCTCTTTTCTATCAATTTCAGCAATCGCCAGCGTAGCTTCCTGCAGTCGAGGGTTCAATATATACTAATTTGGTCAGGCAAGAGCAAGGATAATGCAAGGATATCAATTTAAAAAGTACAGAGATAATGCAAGGATATCAATTATAAAATTCTCAGATTTAAAAAGTGAAACCAGGAATCCAAAAACTGGTTGTGCATCTTTTCTAGTGACTCTCCTGACAATCTACTAAAGCAAAGTCTCTAAATTTGGGAACAGTCGTTCACATCATATTTAATAACACTTTTCTCAAAAAAAGTTTCCATAGTGGTGGGCATCGGAAATGATAAAGCACCACAGCTAATTCACATGGACAAATAACAATCAGAAGAACATGCATCTTTGACTGTAGTACCTCATTAACCTTTTGAGAACCTTTCTCAAGGGACCTTGACCATTTCAGATTTGATCCATCAAAACTTAACACCCCAGATTTTCGCAGGGAGAATCCATTAGTAGAGACTGTATAAATTGTACCTCTCTTCCTTGTTTTCAATAGCTTTCTGAGAAATGATACGAGGATCAAGGATTGGTATACAAATTGAATGGAACAATTCAATAGGGAAGAGAGAAAGATTAGACCAGTTTGTTACTGGTTACCTGACTATCCCTAAGGAACTTGTATTCAACAATGAAGAGTAATTGCTTCTGAAGTTATGGCCAAATACTTTCCTTTTCCACGGAAGTATACGTGGAAATGCCTTCATGTGACTGGTTCCCACAAAACGTTTCCTCTGTGGATGTTGTCCACTGAGTGTCCACACGTGCGAGAAACTTCCCATAGTATTTGTTTGCTGAAGAGCTGCATTTAGAAAAGTTTATGCCAGTGATAGTTCAAATGAATGTGTTACTTTAATATAAAATTAACTATACTGATACCAGCTGCATGCACTTGGGAGGCACAGGTAAGAAACCAATTCAGAGTCTTTTGATTTATTTAAATTTCCTTTTGCAGATGAATTTAGTTAAAATAAATAAGACAAGTCGAAGCACATGCTCAATAGAAGGTAAAAAAACAATAATAATTAGGTAATTTCCAGTAAAAGATCCCAGTGGGAGAATGTTGACATGCTAAGTAAATAAAAATAACTCATAAAAGTAGAGAAATCATATATGTTACCTTTGTGTGGTCCGTCCTTAGCCACAGCGTTATTTTTGTTGGAGGATGTCAACATTAAAACTTTAGTCTCACCTGTATTTGAATTCTCAGCCTGACTCGTATCTTTTGAACTCAAACCATCAGAAGCGGAGGAACCCAAAATAATCTGATTTTTCCTTTTTTTGAAATAGAGATCGGATGTTGTGGATGGCTGTGACAACAGAACCTTATCTATCGAAATGTTATTCGAGTCACCAGACTGTTGTCCCTGTGAAGCAACTAGTTGATTTGACTTCGGTCTTACATAAACCACTTTGCCAGCATCGAGGGGTTCAGATTTCTGCTGACAGGTGACACTTGGCTTATCAACACCAGAGTTAACCTGCACACTAGAATCGTTCTTTTCAGTTTCAGGAACCTGCTTCTTCTGCAATGACTGAGAGAATGACTCTGAAATGTTTGTAGTGATGGATTTGGTGTGAAGCGGCAAAGGTGGAGTCTTGGGTCGCTCAACAGAAATATTAGAGTGTGCTACAGTGTCATTTGAATCAACTTTCCTAACAAAGTTCATGCTTCTCCTCATAACAGGCTTGCTCAACTTACTTGGAGCATCCAGGCTAGGAGAAGATTGAGGATGATTTCCGGTGGCTGGATTTCTAATGAGAGCGTTACCCTTGCGGATATAACAGTTTTGAGTTTTGCTATTCTTCTTCACTGGTGGTAGTTTGGGGGGCAACCCAGAAGGCTGTGAAGCATGCAAATATGACTTAGAAGATGAAATACTGTCACGATGCCATGTCCTGTGCCCTGCATTCTGATTCAAGCGAAGTGCCTCGCGGGATGAACCAGGCAAACCCACCTGTTTAGTAGGTACCTTCGGAACTGTGGAGCTTGCAATATTCATCCTGGGAGGAGATTTTAATGCAGAGTTTACTAATGAATCAGACAAGGCCTTCTTGGTATCCTCCTTCAGCCCTAAAATCTTGTCTGGAGTGGATTTGCATGGTTGATGTTCTTTTGTAGCTTCAGACACAATGGACTCAATCCAAGAAGATAACAAATCAGGTTTTGTGCCTGACTCAACCACAGGATCCATAGTATTACTGTGATAGGGGTGACCTGGATCAATGTATACCTGAGAAGAAGCTAACTCTCCACCTGTCACACCAGCAGACTGTGAAGATAAGATAATTGGTTTATTAGGATTATTATCTATAGGTTTATCCATTGTGGGATAACCATACTGATGTAAAACAGAACTAGCTGAAGATTCTGGGAGAACAATCTCCCTCTCATTCTCAACATTCTTATCTCTCTCTTTGAGTGCCAACAAGTCGGATTGAGCCACATTGCTACAAGATAGCTTACAGCTATGATCCTGATCATTGAAAGCATCTATCCTCCCACACTGGTCCATATCTGGCATACTACCTTGATCCTGACTAACAGAAGTGCCTTCATCTACATTCTGTGCCAAATCAAACCTATCCATGCTAATAATAGTATCACTATTCACGTAGTTGACTGCCAGGGGTAAAGTCAACCAATTCTGAGCATCTGCATTAACCAAGTCATTGCCGGATTCACTTTCCCTTTTTTCTATCTTACCGAATTCTGTCGCTGTCACATCAACCAATCCTTTGTTTAATTCAATTGGCTTATGGTATTCCTCAGGCTGTTCACTTTCTGCACTACTGAAATAGGTAATATTATTACCAAGGGTCAAAGCTGTAGGAGGAGAGTGTTCACTATTATCAGAAATATAAGGAGAATCATGGGAATGCAGTAAGGATAAACTGTTGGCAGGAGACAGATCTGCTCTATGAAGATGCATCAGTTCTGCTGCTTGGGGTATAGCGTCCTTTCCTACATCGTTATTCAAAATAATAGGACCAGATGGATCCTCTATAAGATCACCATCCAGCGGCATGATTGAGCTCTCAACATTTTTGGTTAATGAGAAATTTGAGAACTCCTTATCTGCAGTTTCCTGGCGCAAATCTGTCTTATCTAAAGCAGTTCTCTGAACATGGAGAAGCTCTTGCGTGCGGCTATCCTCAGTTCCACTAGCTAAAACAACATCCGGAGCATCAATAGAATTATCAATAGCATTGATATGTGTTTCATCTGACTCCATGGGGCTCCTACAAACTTCACTCCCAGCAACTTTATTGGTGAAAACTTCTGCGGTATTCGGAGCTTCTATGTCCTGTGCTGTTTCCAAGGCATTTGAATCAATTGGCATCTGTCTCTCTTTCTTCTGGATATTCTCATTCATGCTAAGTTTAATTGTATTAGGAGCCTTCTCATGGTGAGACACAGAAGTAGCAGCTTCACATAATCCAACGGATGTTATGCACTCTTTCTCCTGGATACCCTCATCGACACTAGCTTTCAATCCATCACGAGCATTCACATGGTGCGTCACAGTCACAGAAGCATTAGCTTTACTTTGCTCCATAGGGATTCTACCATTTTTGTCCAGGATATCATCATTGACACTAAATCTCATACTATTAAGACTTCCTAAAGAGCTAACAGATACTATGCCCATTTCCTTTGGACTGTTCATCAGATTTTCTTCTTCCTTATAGTGAGTCGTAGCGGGTTCAGCTATCTTGGGAGTTTCCATGTAGACATCTAAAGAAGCAACACACATTTCATTACCTTCTTTTCTGTGAACATCCTTGCATGCTGTCACACTAGCTTCAACTGTACTAGGACTTCTAAAATAATTATTTGTGAAGAGATTACCTTCTTCATTTGAACCAGAAAATATATTACTATTTTTGCTCCGTCCTTCCGTACTTTCACAAACCTGTTCTGTATCATCCTTAGCTCCATGCACATAGACAGCATTATTTCCCATCATGGCCTTAGGAACATCACACTCATGCAGTTTCATTGTATCAGGCATTCTTGGGGAATTACTGCCAACTACAACACTGACTGCACCTGAAACAGCCATGCCATCCTCTTCCTTACCAGAAGTGTTACCATTCTCACACAGAAGAGCAGTATTTTGACCATCTGAATCCATGCAACCTCTACCCCCAGGATGCTCACTGCCAATTGTATTGAATGCTTTAGTAGGATCAGTGACAGAGGCAGCACTAATATCACCTGGATTGAAGCTTTTATCATCTTCTTTCTCTGAATGTTGACTCCTGCTAACACTCGCTGTATCAAGAATATCGATAGAAACACTGTCTGAAGCGGCATTGCTTTTGAACAGATTCATCAAGCCATCATTTTGCTCCTTCTCAGCATCCACAGTACTAACAACTCCAGCTGTATCACTAATACTGATCAAATTGTGCACAGAACTATCATCCTTTTCAAAAGATGACGTTGTGATCTCACCCTCTTCTTTCTCACAAGCATTTGCATTGGCATCAACACTGTCCTGCTCTGGGACAGTTGAACCACTCGTTTGTTTATCCCTGGCACCAATCTTCCTAACTATCTTCTTGATGACTATTTTTTTCACTTTCTTTACACCAGCCCCACTACAAGCAGTGAAACCAGGCACATTATTCTGAACCTTATCAGGCTTCCTGGTAGCCTGTTTGACAGCCACGTCTTTTCCCTTGGACTCTGGTGAAGGCTTCACAAGCACAGAAGCCAACACCTTATCACTTTTCTTTCCTGTACTCTTCTTTGTTCCTCCATCATCACCACTATCCTTACAATCACCAGTCTTCCCCTCACGATCGAGAGACGTCACACTTGCCGATTCCTTTGGTGCAGACCCAGTACTCTTCGTCTTGGGGGGTGATATTGCCTTGCAATCAAGAGAAATCACACTGGCCAATTCCTTTGATGCATGCCCAGTGTTTTTACTCTTAGACGGTGAAATATGAACTTCCTTTGATAGCTGCCGTGGGGAAGATGGCGTAAATGCTGAGGGATTCTCCTCAATCCGCTGCCATACAGAAACTCTTGGAGGAGCAACCTTCTGGGCGCGCCTTGGATACCCAGCATCTATTTTCTGAGGTGACACCGGCAGCATAGTTGATGTGGATGTCAGCATTTTCCTGTTACCCTTGCTGTCACTGTGCATTGGGAAGCCCTCATGCCCTCTGTAACCAGAATGGGAGGATGTCCTATCTACAAAACTGTCATCCGAAGGGTAGCTGGTGTGCGAGTGCTGCCTCTGGCGGCGGGTTGGTGGACCAGAGCTGGACGTGCTCTCGAGGTCACCAGAGTCGTGCAAGGAGCAGCGGTGCCTCTTCCGCGAGTCAGAGGGCGATAACCGGAGCGGGAGGGTGGCGTAACGGCGCCTCTCCTCCTCAGCCTCTTCCCACGATAGCTGCGGCTGATGATGGTGGTGATGCTGATCTTGCAGGTGATGGGGGTGCTGGTGGTGGCGGCTGGGGGCGCGGCGGATCTCGTCGGCGGCGCGGAAGTCGTCGCCGCCGTGGCGCTGCTGGTGGTAGTGGTGGTGGGGAGGGGGGTTGTGGTACGGCGGCGGGGAGTAGGTTTCCGGCGGGGCGCGGAGGGGGAGAGCGGCGTAGTGGGGGCCGTCGTGGCGGTGGTGCGGCGGGAGAGGCGGCGGCGGCGGCGGCAGCGGCGGTGGCGGTGGCAGGGGTTGGTGATGGATGCGCTGGAGGTGGTGCGGGTGGTCGGCAGGGGTGTACTGGATCGGGTTGGAGTCGTAGTCGTACCTGGACCGCGCGGGGGCAGCGCCGCCGCTGATACCGACGGCCAGGTGCTGGTGCTGGTCGGCGTAGTGGTGGCGGTGCTGGTCGGGGTAGTGGTGGCCGGGGTGGGGGCGGCGGTGATGCGGGTGGTCGAAGGGCGGGTGCGGATCCATGCCGACGAATGGGGAGGAGAGCAAAGGTTCGATCGATTGATCCGGACTCGGGAATCGCGGCTCTTATTCGGCGGCGCGGCGCGGCGCGGAGCGACGGGGCGTTCTAGGGTTGGGAAGCGGAGAATTTGGAGGAGGCGAGATAATCGCGTCCTGCGAGATGCGGAGATGCGGCGGCAAACTGCTGCTTTTGCTTTGCTTGCCTTGCCCAGCCGGCAAGGGGCGGTCGGCCGGCTGCGCCTGCGCGTGATGAGGTGGGCGCCTGAGCCTGGATGGATGGTGGGATCTGTGTGTTGCGAGCGGGCGGGACTGGGGAATTCTTTCGTAGCAGTGACGCGACGAGCCCTTTCTCGGTGCGGCCTGATCGGGAAAGCGCCGCCTGCTGTGAGTCGTGACGTTTTTGGGTCAGCCGAGGAGGCGCCGGCAGCAGCCAAGACCCAAAAGAGTCGAGCCCGAGCCGGGTTTTTTTTTTTTTTTCTTTTTTGACTCAGCCCGAGCCAGATTTTTTTTTTTTTAGGGACAACGACCCCGAAAGGTCTAGACGTGCTTTATTATTTTCTGGATTCTGGAGAAACAGTACATTGCAAGCACCCGTTTTACAACACAACCGCTGAAAAATACAGAAAATGCAGTTACACCATCAGGAGTTTCTAGATTCCATCGGAGAATAGAAAGACGATGCCATCGTCTGGAGCGCCTGATCTCGTCGGAAGGAGGCGAAGCCAATCTTTGCACCTGACAACCACTGACGAAGTGTGTTGAGGGCGCCTTCTCTTGAACGGGCCAGCAGCAACTGAAGTGCTGGAAGAGCCACCCGCTTTGGAGGCCTCCGCCATGGAGGTAGCGATGAGACTGGCCGGAGAAGGTCTTCATCGGCGAAACCAAGTCACCGCATAGAAACCCGGCCAAAAGAGAGTCTAAAACTCCAGATTTTTGTGATCTGCATTGATGAGGTGCTGCAAATTGGAAATCCAGAAAATAAAGCACAGAGAAAAGGGGGAAGGAAACACGCACACCAGAGAGGATTCCGGCGGCGGAAGCAAAAGGCATCTCGCCTACATCCACTAGGGAAGCCATACAAACTAGTACAAACAAGCACAGGGGAGACAAATCACCGTCGTTGGGAACGACAGCAATACACGGCAGACCGGAAAAGCAAACTAAAGGAAGAAGAAGACAAGCAAACTTAAACTACTGCTGTACAGGGAGGGACCCTCACCCTACGCGACGCCGGCGGCAAGCCGGAGAAGCAAGGGGAGGGGCCAGATCGGCCCAAGGTTGAAGAAACTACTGTTGGGAGAGAGAGTGTTCGAGAGGACTCTGGGAGCAGCCGAGCCAGATTGGTGGTGAACAACGTGGCTAGCGCTTTCTGAAGTTTTCATGGTCGGTCCTTTGCTGACGTTTTGGGGTTAAATTTGACCTTGCAAAGTCAGAAATTTTGGTGTAGTAACAAGTTAAGATTATAATCATCCTAAACTTGACGAAGTGAGGGGGCTGGCACGCGCCCCTTTGAGCCATGTTTCTTCGCTACGAGAGCTACTTCGTAGGTCAAATAAAGAAAAAACACGAGTCATAAATTAACTACAAAAATATTTAATTTGTTGTCATCATGTGACAAATAAGGAATGTAATGACGACGTTTTAGGTGCGTAAGAGGGGCAATCGTCTAGCTAAAAATAGCCACCATTTGTTTGTATAAAGAGGAGGGAGGAGTGAACGCACCGTGATGCTCGCCCATGGTGCTCATGAGAGGATTGAATCAATCAACAGATTTCGCCCTAGGAAAGCCGGCGCATATCATTCACATGTAGGACGATGTCCATCTCCTGCTCATGCAGAAACATTAACCTTTCTCCCTCTCCATGGCACATGCTCAAATTGACTAATATGTATCTTCTTTGGTAAGCCAAACAAAGGTTCACCTGGAGCACCTAGTCCCTGATGGCCAGGATCTTGCTCTCCAGCTCGGCGTCGCCAAGCTCATCCACGCGATCGACATCGCCCTCGGCCTTCGGGAACACCAGGCCCGCCTGGTCGTCATCCTCCTGCAGCCCCGCCGCCGCCAACGCGGCGTGTGGCAGACGCCCGTCACAGTTGCTCACCTGCCGCCGCCGGCGTAAAGCCACTTGATGAAGCGTCGCGGCGTGTGCGCAACTCCTTTATGAAATCTTTTCCCAAATCGCCCAAGCACCGAAGCTCCGCCGCCGCTATCGCCATGGGTATCGAAACAGACGAGATCCAGGCTTCTCCCTCTCTCTGTTTCGCTAGATTTCAGAGGCGGGGGCGGATGGTTTGTTGGTGGCGGCGGCTAGGGTTTGGTGAGGGGGGAGGGAGATCAGGGAGGACCCGTGAAGGAGTTGGGGACAGTGAGGGGAGAGCCTGACTGGGAGAGACGGGTGGTCTTTGGCACGCAAAAGTGAGCCCCACCTGTCGGCGTCGAAATTTTTCATATGGGAGGGCACGCGCGGACGGCAGAGTGGAGTCATACCGAATTTATTTAAAGAGTAGAGATATGAAGCTAAAGAGATTGCCATGGGACAGGGTGACAGAGGCTGATGGGAAAAATGTAATTTGTGTTCTGTATGCGAGTTGCTGGGGTGAGCTTAGAGAGTTTTTGCTGTAAGCGTTGGCGTGCGTGTTACGGCCGCTTGAGGTTGAGCCAAAACTGAAAACATGCTGTAAACTGATTTGTTGATTGCAGATTTGCAATGCAATTTAGACGGGCCTCTCGTGCGCTGAAAATCTAAAAAAAAAAAAAAAAAAATCTAACGGCTAGAACATGCCATGTTTGTAAGTGGGCCATATCCACAAATATAATTGTAGCCCATTCCGAGTACACGAGGATTTGTACTGGGCCCGCATTACGTCGAACGTAGGAAGCAAAGGCCCAGATCTCAAAAAAAAGGAAGCAAAGGCCCGCCCGGCCGCCTTTTGTTTGTGGATGAGCGTGATTCTTTCCGCTTAGCGGCCCATCATATGTACAATTTAAAGCGCTCCCATATCCCCACACTCCCCTGGCCTGCCTTGTCCAGAGCCCTCGCTCATCTCGTCGATTCCGGCTTTCCGCCCACACGGGCGGGCACATGCATGGCGCTCGCCGTGAGCTGGCAGCCTGTGCGTGTGGGGTGAGAGATCTGGAGCACGCGACGACGTGGCCACTGAGACTTCCCTCCTCGATCCTGATCTTGACCAGCGCCTTGTCCGTCAGTCTTTTTTCCCCCAGCTTTCCGAAAGCGAGCCGCCCGCCTTTCCACTTGTTTACTGGCCAACGGACGGCTAATCCCTCGAACCGCGACGCCACTGGTGGTGATGACGCCCCACCTAACCTCAGATCCAACAAACCACGGAAGGGTACGTGCGCACAGCCGCGAGCCGCGAATTAACAAACCCAGTCCTCCGACGTAGTGACGACCGGTGCCGCTAGCTGCTGCGCGCCCAGCCAGCAGCAAGCAAGAAAGCAAGCAAACAACCGGAGGAGTAGTTTCCATCCCCGGGTTTTTTCTAATCGCCGCACCCAGCCGAACCGCGCAACGGATCCGGTGGTGGACGGTGACGTCACCCCCGCGCCTCGTGCCCCGTGCGGGGCTCTGACAAATATCCTACTACTGTAATGCGCGGCAGCACGGGTGCGATCGCTGCAGATCACCCCGCATGACAGCGCGATTAGGGCTGGGTCAGCAGGGGGGGATCCTAAAGCTAGCTAATCACATGCGCGCGCAAGCAAAGATCTCGCGCCCTCGTCGCCTCGGTCTCGGTGGCCGTTAAACAAACCAGTCCCAGGAAGCTGCGAGGAAGCTGCGCGCCGCGTGCGCCAACCGCCCTGGTGAGGTGGTGCCGTGGTTGGTTGGCTGGCTGGCTGGCAGTTCGCAGTACCGGCTCCTGTCGGTGGGGCGGGGGGCCATTCAAAGCTCGCCAGCCTGGCCGCGCCTCGGTCGCCCCGCCGGGGCATCCATCACGTCTGACTCACCGCCTTCCCTCGGGTGTTCGTTTCTGTAGGCCTAAAGGTCACGTCAAGACTAATCTTGTTATTTAAGCATTTTAAATAAGTCTAATTATAAAACTAACTACAGAACTTTGTACTAATTTACGAGACGAATCTAATAAGAGTAATTAAGCCGTGATTAGATGATGGTTACTGTAGCATCACTGTAACGAAACATAGATTAATTAGGCTCATTAGATTCGTCTCGCAAATTAACCCACATCTGTAAAAAAGTTTTGTAATTAAACTTATTTAAGACGTTTAAATAACAAAATTAGTTTTGATGTGACCTCTAAGCCTAAAAACTGCCCGTCACTCACCCTACGTCCTTTGTCCTCCTCCGGGCCCGCGCGTCGGTGCCTGGCAGGGGCGAGGTGTGAAAGTGAAATTAATGTCTCTGTCGTGAATGGTTAATTGGTTAGGGCATGTACAACCCGCGTCTCTATCCCGTCTCTGTGTTGGCACATTTGCGAAAAACCCCCCGCTCAAGGCTGGAGACGGGCTCTGCGTCGTCTCGTGAGGCGACGAGCTTGTCCCGTGCTCCCAGGCAGAGGAGACGGGCGGGGGTCCGTTGTAGATATCTGTCTTCTCGAGACGACGCGCCGCCCGGATCCCGCACGGGGTGATTTTGGACGCCTGAGTTCGAGCGTCGCACGCCATTTCCTGCCTGAGTCTCCTACCTCCTCTGGCTGTCTGTGTTCGTCGCTCCGTCACGGGCCGTATGGGGCCGCCTCCTCGCCCTCGCCGTCCCTCTGAGTAGCTCGACGCCGAGCCCGTTCCCTGTCCCCTAGTCTTGCATTTGCAACTCGCAAGCACTGCGTCTCCATCTGTAGATGGAGAACAGATTAGAAAGCGCATGACACCGAGTTCCTTATTTTCAACCCTAGCCGCAAATCCATGAAATTCACATTAATGTCTTCAAATTAGACCAAATTGATCACACGATTCTTGTACACACTACCTTACGAATCCATTCCAGGTTGGTTGCTGCCCTCGCACCAGTTGCCGAGGACCGAGCTGCTGCTTCTTCCTCAACAACCCATTTTTCCTCTTTTCACCCCTAGCAGCAAATCTAGAAAATTGACATTATTCGCCATCAATTTAGTCAAATTGATCGCACCAATATCTTCTATACTCCCGGACGAATCCATTTTGCTGGTCACCCACACCTCTCTGAACTAACATGGCCGCCGGTGGTGGATCTTCATTGACATAGGCTGTTCGTGTTGTTCTTGAAACGAAACAGAGAAAGCACCTTCTTCTGTTTAGCTGTTTTAGCTAAGACGACGTATTTTGTGACTCACGTTTCTCTCTCAGGCATCTGTTTCAGCTAAGACCCCGCTTGCTGCTCCTCAGGGGCTGCTCCTCGCCGGCGCGGCAGGTCAATGTGAACAACCATGCCACACAATAGTACACACAAATTTATTCATAATTGATCTTAGTTGTATGCACAATATTAAATCGCTTATAGACAGTGAGATAGTCTCTGGGTTGTATGACTCGTCTTTATAGCTGTCTGTATCACTGTTTAGAGACGACCCCCTGTCTCTGGGGTTGTACATGCCCTTAGCAACTGGCACTGTGACAGCGATAGTGGAGTGCGCCGTACTGTGGAGTGCGCCGTACTGTGCCGTTGCTTTCGCTTACTGCTTCAAAGTCCAAAAGTGAAACGGCCGCCGCTGTGTCACGTCCCACGAACAACGACCGGCGAGGTGAAACGGACGGCCAGCCTCGCCTCCGGCAGCGGCGGCACCCGGTCCACGAGCATCAGGCCACGAAACCGCGCCGCTTTCTTTTTTATCAAAAAAAAAAAACCAAAGAAAACTAATCTGCGCTCCAGGCTGGCCGTGGACCTGACCGTCCTTATCGCCTGCAGCTCTGCGCACAGCGCCCAAACTGCCGCCGCTCCCGATCCGGGACCACAGGTCATGGGCAGCGGCAGGCGCCTGCCAGCGTGCGGCTAGGGGAAAAGGACTGCGAGGCGGGTACGTACCGGGCGGGTACACCTGTAGTACGGTGCTCGCCTAGGGTCCCACGTGGGGAGGCCGTGGACGGTTGTGATGAACTGGCCACGGGGTGGGGTGCAGCGCATGTACCGCCGCAGTGGCGTAGGGGGAATGGACCGTCGTCCCGTGCAGACGGATGATAGGTCATGGATGGAAGGATCGCCGGATGGTGGTGGCGGTGGTGGTCACCGCTCGCCATGCATGATGATGCGTCGGTTTGGGTATGGGCCGGCACGTACCACCACGTCGTTCGTTGCTTTGCTTCCCCGGCCGGAGGAGGAGCAGCAGTTTCCAGGTCACTCCACTTGCCCTGCTTTTCGCTTGTCGCGTTGTGGACGTCCGAAAACGACGAAGAATGGTGCGTGCGAGCTTTGTGCGGTCGAGGTGTTGCGAGTTGCGTGGTTCGAGAGACGACTCAACTTGAGTGGACTGTCGCAGTCTCCCAGCTTACGAAATCAACTCAAAAAAAAAAACAACTCAAAAAACGAATGTGGTGATGACGCCGTTAGGTTACCGGAATTACCGGGCGCAGTCACTTTCCATCCGTTCATCAGTTGGCCGTTACCCGAACCCTGGGGGGCCCAACTCGCAACGGCACCACTACCATCACCAGCCGTTTCCCACTCCCCCACGTACGAACGCAAACGACACGGTTCAAATTTCGAATCCACCGAGGCGAACCTCCCCGCCCCCAGAAACTACCAGGTCAACCGCTCGAACGCCCACTGACCCACGGGCCCAGGACAAGCTGGGCCCACGCGCCATTCGGTCGCGCAAAACGACAAGCGTGGGCGGGTACGGCTGCGTGAGGTGGCTCTGGGCTCGCGACGCGTGCGCCCGGTGCCAGCTGTATTGCCGGTCAGGTCACCGGCCGCCCTGCCGCTATAAATACCGTCCGCTTCGCCTCCACTATTTCTTCAACTCATCTTCTCCTCCACCACCACCACTCTCCTCCACCACCACCACTACCACTCGCGATTCCTAGACAGAAACCGCAAGAAACCAAACCGGCTTTTCCCTCCGCCGCTAACTACCATTGCCGTCGTGGTCGTCTTCTTCTCGTGACCACTGCCACCATGGGCGTAGAGGCGGATTGCGATCGGATCAGGGGGCCGTGGAGCCCCGAGGAGGACGATGCGCTGCGGCGGCTTGTGGAGCGCCACGGCGCGCGGAACTGGACGGCGATCGGGCGCGAGATCCCCGGCCGGTCGGGGAAGTCGTGCCGGCTGCGGTGGTGCAACCAGCTGTCGCCGCAGGTGGAGCGCCGCCCCTTCACGGCGGAGGAGGACGCCGCCATCATCCGCGCCCACGAGCGGCTCGGCAACCGCTGGGCCGCCATCGCGCGCCTCCTCCCCGGCCGCACCGACAACGCCGTCAAGAACCATTGGAACTGCTCGCTCAAGCGCAAGCTCGCCGTCGCCAACGGTGGTGAAGCCGAGCGGCCGTGCAAGCGCGTCAGCCTCTCGCCGGACAGCCCGTCGGGATCGGGGTCCGGCTTCGGCTCCGACCGCAGCGACCTCAGCCACGGCGCCGGCTCCGGCTCCGGGCAGATTTTCCGCCCCGTGGCGCGGTCCGGTGGGTTCGAGCCGGCGGACTGCGCCATCAGCCGGCGGCAAGAGGAGGACCCGCTCACGTCGCTGTCCCTCTCGCTCCCCGGCATGGACAGCAGCGGGTTCCACCACGACCGCGCGCACAGCCAGTTCCAGGAACTCCCGGCGTCGCCGTCGCCTCCTCCCCCGCCGGCACCAGCAGCCTCGTACCCGTTCAACCCGGAGTTCATGGCCGCGATGCAGGACCTGATCCGCACCGAGGTGCAGCGGTACATGGCGAGCGTGGGCGTGCGCGCCGGGTGCGGCGTCGCGGGCGGCGCGGACATGTTCATGCCGCAGCTGATGGAGGGCGTGATGCGCGCCGCGGCGGAGCGCGTCGGCGCCGTCCGGAGGATGCAGTAACCATCTAGGCCGGTTGAATGATGCCGACGCTTCTGCTAGGTGGATCTTTTGTTAGAACCAACGAACGTCACCTGCAACTGCTGTGTAAACCGAAACAGCAGTCGGGAACGGCAGGGGGGGAAATGGGGGGAAACTTTGGAATGGGGAGACAAAATGCAAGGACTGAGCAAAGCTCATCTTGTGTACAGGAGAGATGTAAACGAGACGAAATGGATGGTGAATTGTTTCAAGTCTCAATTCACCATTTTTCAAACTCCGATGAAATCTGGAGTCACGGCGACGTTGCCGTTTCTGTAAGATTTGATTTCGATCTGAATCAAACGATGCCGTCTCAGTATGATTTGGTCACCTGCTTGGTTGAGCGTGTGAACTTGTTGCCGAGTACTACTACACGAGTAGATGGATCGTCGGATATCGTAAATTCGTGACGCTAACGAACGCATCTAGTAGCTGTTGCACGCTCGGTTGCAACTTTTACCCGTTTCAGTGCATCCTTTCTCGTGCTACTCCATCTTTGGATGCGATCTCGTCTATCGCCCACTTGCTAATTTCAGGCGCCCGTACGACTGTACTTTCATGCGGGGGCATCTTTCAGCGGACCGGGATGGACATGGCAGATCTCGAGTAGGATGGGAAACGGGCACGCCTGCTTTATGAGTAGGGTCGTTGCTCACCGTCGCCGGCGAATGAATGAATGTTCAGTCAGACTCGGTCGCGAAAGGTCGGATGGATGGAGCGAAGCCGGGAAAGAACTTTCGGGGTGTTCGGCAATTTAGGCCTAAAGGTCACATCAAAACTAATCTTGCTATTTAGGCGTCTTAAATAAGTTTAATTACAAAAATTTTTTACAGATGTGAGCTAATTTGCGAGACGAATCTAATGAGCCTAATTAATCAATGTTTCGCTACAGTGATGCTACAGTAACCATCATCTAATCACTGTTTAATTACCCTCATTAGATTCGTTTCGCTGATTAGTACAAGGTTCTGCAGTTAGTTTTTTAATTAAACTTATTTAAAACGCCTAAATAACAAGATTAGTTTTGATGTGACCTTTAGGCCTAGAGAAACGAACACCCCTTTGCATGTCGGCAGGCAGAAGTCGACGATGAAGTTAGGCCGGCGTACTGTTGAGTCCCAGAATGCAACCCATACGGGCCGGGAAAGCTTTTTGCTTGTTGGGCTGGACCTGCGGTTGGAGCCCAGGATAAGCCTCAAGCGACTCAATTTCTAGCTCGTGGACGTCTCTTCGTGGATACAAAGCGTGCGTTCTTCGCTTCTCTCTGTCTGCCCCGTCGATTTTAAGGTCTGGAGACTGGAGCAGTCTCCATTTTTTCGCCTCTCCACTCGGGTGGGCGGCCGATCACGAGCGCGAGATACCTCGCATGGCCAAATCCCAACTGCACATGGTTTCCACAGGTTGGAGCATGAAAAAGGTCAATGAACAACTACCTGCTGCAAGGAGGAGGTTTCATGGTCTTATCACGAACAGCTCTGCCTTAGGTGGGGAACGTACATCTCCATTTTTTTCAACTTATTTAACATGGTATCCATAAATTATTGTCTTTGTTCTAGGAAAATGTATAACGAATCACCACTTGGGCAAATAATGATGTTACGTTTACTTAACCCCACGTACGAACCTGTATATTCTATTTCTATGTGGTACTCCCTCCGTTCGCGAAATGAAGTTGTTTAGACAGCAGGACTAATTCAAAATTGCACTAATTTCTCTGTCCTAACGACATCAATTTGCAAAAAAAGGGAGTAGCAAGTAATGTGTCAAACAAGTAATTCGGTGGTTAGCATGTTTCTGTTTTTGACTATGCCATTTGATTGCGCGCTATACTTCTCGTACCTTTCCTACACCAACCATCGTGATGGAAAGTTTTGTGTATTAGATACTGATAATACGCTGCTGGTCAGAGACTTTGATAACGATGGTTGCAATTTGACTAGGAATATACGAGTTTACTTGGTGAAAGGCATACCTGGTGAAACTAGATTCCAATTCGATCAGCCGTAGTAACATTACTCTCTCTATTTCACAATACTTGTCATTTTAGCTCTCGAAAATTTTGCCACAAAATGTGTGATTCTCACTTTTGAAGGCACAACAAAGCACATACGCAGACACTCACAAACACGCACAGATACTCATCCTATGGACACACGCACGCAACCTCTACTCTTATGAGCGCCTCCCATTAAAAAACTGGGTCGGCTGATCTTGCGATTCACGAAGTCATCACGGACGCCTCGCTGTGGACGGAGACGCCATCTCCCGCTGAAAAGATAAATAGCCGTAGGTGCAACACCAGTGCCAAGCCTAGGACTTGAACTCGGGTGGGTTGGTTTCACCAACCTAAACCTGAGCTATATGCTCGTTCTGCTTGCGTTACATTTTTTCACTTCTCTCTGTTTCATGTTCTCGGAGCTAGAATCTCAAATATTGTAAAACGGAAGGAGTATATGGTTTAATACTGGAGTTGTCATATTATTATCCTATATACAAGTAATAAACGTAGGCACATTGACTCAGCAATGGTATCTACTTGATGAAAACAAATAAAGCAACTCAAACCCTAAATCAAAACGTGCACACCTACCGCGAAAGAAATTTATATCCGTATTATATACTTATGAATCATGATTAATACGCGAATCAATCGGGGCGGATCTGTTCCTGATTCTTAGATTGTATTTAGAATAATATAATCGTATTCTAGTAGAACTTGTAGTGTAGGTCGGTCTCCGGGCGTGGTGCATCCGACTGAGATTTCTAACGTTTCTCCAATGGCCTCTTGGCCTATATAAGCCAGACTTTGGTGCTTCAAACAGACCACAGCTCATACAATTTTTGCTTTCTCCTTGTTCATAACAACTTCCATCTCGCCGGTTCCAACAAACATGGGCAGCCAGGCCTTGGATATGCGGACGGCGGTGGGATGGGCGGCAAGGGACGCCGGCGGCCAGCTCTCCCCTTACACCTACGATTTGAGGTAAGTTCCCATCCTTGATACCACAAACGCGTGAGTTTCGTTACTTTTGAAGCGGTTGAAGTTTTTCATGACACTTCAAGATTTGAAAATTGTCGTGTCGATTTTCAGGAAGACTGGTCCGGAGGATGTGTTGGTGAAGGTCTTGTACTGCGGGATTTGCCACACTGACATCCACCAAGCCAAGAATCACCTCGGCATGTCGAACTACCCTATGGTCCCTGGGTAAGTGCAATGCAACAGTTCTTTTCCACACACCGCGTGCGTGACTACAAACACAAAGATGCTTCATCTGATTTTTTAAGTTAGATTAGACCAAGTTCGAATAATAACTTGCCTCATCAAGTAATAGGATTACATGCATGTATAAATGGCGTGTTATGAATTGCGTAGTACTATTGTTTTGTGATTGATTCACATACCTGTTGTTGGTTAAACCAGCCACGAGGTGGTAGGCGAGGTTGAGGAAGTAGGAGCCGAGGTCACCAAGTACCGTGCCGGCGACGTTGTCGGAGTTGGCCTCATCGTCGGGTGCTGTCGCCAATGCCACCCCTGCAAGTCCAGCAACGAGCAGTACTGCAACAAGAAGATATGGTCGTACAACGACGTGTACACCGACGGCATGCCCACGCACGGAGGCTTCTCCTCCGCCATGGTCGTCGACCAGAAGTGAGTAACTTATCATGCCAGGCAGACAGTTTAATCCTGATATGTATTGTCAAACATGGAATGATCTGACGAAAAATCTGTTTGTTAATTTGTTCGCAGGTTTGTGGTGAAGATACCGTCCGGTCTGGCGCCGGAGCAGGCGGCGCCGCTGCTGTGCGCCGGCGTGACGGTATACAGCCCGCTGAAGCAGTTCGGTCTGACGGCGCCGGGGCTCCGCGGCGGCATCCTGGGGCTTGGCGGCGTCGGCCACATGGGCGTCAAGATCGCCAAGGCCATGGGCCACCACGTGACCGTGATCAGCTCCTCCGACCGGAAGCGCGGCGAGGCCATGGACGACCTCGGCGCCGACGCCTACCTCGTCAGCTCCGACGCCGCCGCGATGGCGGCCGCGGCGGACTCGCTGGACTACGTCATCGACACCGTGCCGGTGCACCACGCGCTGGAGCCGTACCTCGCGCTGCTGAAGCTGGACGGCAAGCTCGTGCTCATGGGCGTCATCGGTCAGCCGATGAGCTTCGTGTCCCCTATGCTGATGCTGGGCAGGAAGTCCATCACGGGGAGCTTCGTCG
Source organism: Eragrostis nindensis (assembly GCA_012490785.1). Classification (NCBI taxonomy): domain Eukaryota; kingdom Viridiplantae; phylum Streptophyta; class Magnoliopsida; order Poales; family Poaceae; genus Eragrostis; species Eragrostis nindensis. Next base: position 422,713 of record JAAXCT010000231.1, read on the forward strand.
GGAGCATGGAGGAGACGGAGGAGACGCTGGCCTTCTGCGAGGCCAAGGGTGTCACGTCGCAGATCGAGGTGGTCAAGATGGGGTACGTGAACGAGGCGCTCGAGAGGCTGGAGCGCAACGACGTGCGGTACCGCTTCGTCGTCGACGTCGCCGGCAGCAACCTTGACGATGCCTCGTCGACCTTGAAAGCCTGATTGTTGCTTGCACTAATAAGCTTTCTTGTTTCTTGCTACTTGCTAGTATACTGTGCGTCCAGTCGTCGTGTCCATATATGTTGTTCCTCTCTGCATGGTCCCGGTTGACATTTCTCTGTTTATCACTGGATTTTTTTTTTTTGAGGAACGTTTATCACTGGAAAATTGTTCTGATGAATTTGTCCAGTTGACATTTGTCTCTTTTATTGGGCCAGCAACCTCTCCTGTTCTCCTGACGTGGGCTCAAGGACCCAAGGTCTATCTAGTCTCCCACCGGCGGTGGTGCGTGGTACGACGGATGATGGAATGTGTGGTTGCAGCAGGCAAATCACCAACCTCCTGCTGATGGCAACCAGCGTAGTTGCTTGCTTATCATTTTTCTGTTCATAGTCAATTGCCAAACTATTTCATGTCAGCCATCTAGGAGTAGCTGCATTTCTTATGCAAGAGACTCTTTGTAACTTACTGACCTAAGAATATCCTATACAGTAGCTATCAGTTTTCGGTACAGACCAAACGATAGAGTTGCAATGTTGCACAAAAAACATACGGTGACGTGCAAGATTCCCATTTTAAAATTCATCCGTTAACGTCAGCGGCCATAATGAAGGAGATTAAGTACAGACGGCATGCATCATTCTGTGTCTTTTTTCTGCGGACTGTACTCTTCTGCATTTGGTATAATGTAATCCGTTACATGCTGCCAATAGCATCTGCCTGAGGTTGGAAACACGGAGTCAAGATTGCAGATGATTCTCAGCTTGTTAAAGTTTTTTGTAGTGGACTTAGCATATTTACTAAAGTAAGTCTCAGACTTTGCACGGGTGTTGCACTTTTACGACTTTTTTTTTTGCCAATGACTCAAGATTTGGTCGAAAAGTCTAAATTTCAAAAACTAGGGAAAAATTTTTTTTGAAAGAAAATTAACCATAAATTTCATTAAAAAAATATGTATTGTAGTCCCTATATGAAATGTGCGCTCGGGAGAAATAAATCGTATCCCCAAACATGTGTTGATTAATGGATTCACTAGCCAGGGAAAGTCAAATCCATTTCCCAAAAAAAAAATCAAAATCTAAAAGAATCATATATTCAATGCACAAATCAATTTACATATCCTTCAGAATTCACTGATTTATTGATATTCAATGCACGAATTAATTTACATATCCTTCTGAATTCACTCATTTATTGATATTCAATGCACGAATTAATTTGGATTTCCTTTAACTCACTGATTTTATTCCTGTACAATTTTGAACAAAATGCCACCCTGTTTCTGAAGAAAATTCCCCTTGCCTATTTATGCCTACGACGGGGCCGCCTCCATGCATCAAAACAAAGCAACAGCGCAAAGCATCTTCCTTGGCTGATCCCTCTTTCTTCCTCAAAACTCTCCTTGTTCGCTACTGTCATCCTGCAAAAAGAAGATGGGGAGCGAGGCGTCGGAGAGGACGGTCGTGGGGTGGGCGGCGACGGACGCAAGCGGCCACCTGTCTCCTTACACATACACTTTGAGGTAAAAGCAACTGATGATCCAGCTACTAGAATTTTGGAGAAATTTATTGTCTGGTTTACCGTGAAAGGGTGAATCGTGTTTTGAACTGCGTATTCGCTTGCAGGAAGACTGGCCCGGAGGATGTGGTGGTGAAGGTTTTGTACTGTGGAGTTTGCCACACTGACATCCACCAAGTCAAGAACCACCTTGGCAGGTCCAACTATCCTATGGTCCCTGGGTGAGTGGAATTCGTTCTGTTCGGCATATTACAAGTAGAAAAAAGCGTCACTCAATATGCAGTACCATAATCGTGCTCGATCATGTGCCAAACTAGCAACTGAAATTGCCGGCGCAGTGAGCAGTTCGCAGAACAATCTTGAGTAATTGATTCGCAATCGTATTTGTTTGTGGAACCAGACATGAGGTGGTTGGCGGGGTGGAGGAGGTCGGAGCCGAGGTGACCAAGTACCGCGCCGGCGACGTCGTGGGCGTCGGCATCGTCGTCGGGTGCTGCCGCCAGTGCTACCCCTGCAAGTCCAGCAACGAGCAGTACTGCAACAAGAAGATCTGGACGTACAACGACGTGTACACCGACGGCAAGCCCACCCACGGCGGCTTCTCTTCCGCCATGATCGTCGACCAGAAGTGAGCCACTGCTGACCAAAAAAAAAAAAAAAACAGAGTACTACTAGTGACAGGGCACGGAACGATTAATAATAAATCTCTGATCTTTCCATGGCAGGTTCGTGGTGAAGATACCGGCGGGGCTGGCGCCGGAGCAGGCGGCGCCGCTGCTGTGCGCCGGCGTGACGGTGTACAGCCCGCTGAAGCGGTTCGGTCTGACCTCGCCGGGGCTCCGCGCAGGCATCCTGGGGTTGGGCGGCGTCGGCCACATGGGCGTCAAGATCGCCAAGGCCATGGGCCACCACGTGACCGTGATCAGCTCCTCCGACCGGAAGCGCGGCGAGGCCGTGGACCACCTCGGCGCCGACGCGTACCTCGTCAGCGCCGACGCCGACGCCATGGCCGCCGCGACGGACACGCTGGACTACGTCATCGACACGGTGCCGGTGCACCACCCGCTGGAGCCGTACCTGGCGCTGCTGAAGCTGGACGGCAAGCTCGTGGTCATGGGCGTCATCGCGGAGCCGCTGAGCTTCCTGTCCCCGCTGCTGGGGATCATGAGGAAGTCCATCACGGGCAGCTTCGTCGGCAGCGTGGAGGAGACGGAGGAGACGCTGGCCTTCTGCGAGGCCAAGGGTGTCACGTCGCAGATCGAGGTGGTGAAGATGGAGCAGGTGAACGAGGCGCTCGAGAGGCTCGAGCGCAACGACGTGCGGTACCGCTTCGTGGTCGACATCGCCGGCAGCAGCCTCGACGCTGCCTAGTGGATTTGATCGTGCGAATCATCATCACTTACATTTCCATCCTACAGCTGTCGGATTGGTTTCCTGCGTTATTCAGCTTTCTAGTACTTGTTTCCGACTCGTCTTCAATTTGTGGATGCCGCTGTGTCATTGGCTATTGGTACTTTCTGAAAATCGCGCGCATTGATGCTATGAATTGGATGTCAGGTTCTGTTTTCTGGTGCAAATACTACAACATTGTGAAGCACTTGAATCTGTAGAAAGCTAAATAAGCTGTCGTCCCTCTTGTACACTCGTGTTGTACAAGTAATATGTTTCATAAGGGCAAGTCGCTGTGGTTCAACAGCTGCGATGTTCCTGCACAAGGTAACCACAAAGGAAAAACACAGCTCAAGCCTAAACGAGGCCGTTTAGCTTTCGATTGCGAAGACGAGTCCTTGTGCAGGAACATCGTCCTGCCCATGCCGCGGCGTGGACGAGTCAGGCGCGCACGACGAAAGAGTCCATGGCCCGCCCGAACGGAAGGTTCTCGAGGGCTAATGGAAGACGAGGCCCGGGAGGAACGACCAAGTAGCCGCGGTGCGTTTGTTTGAGAGAGAGAAACGGCAGCCGGACGACGAGCACTGCAGCGACTACCAGTACTATCGCCGCGACGACTTGCGGAAGAAATGGGACGTTGAACCAAGAAAGAAAAAAGGATCTTCACGGTGACCCTCCCGCGGCACGCACGCACGTATACGTACGCCGGCGTGAAACAGTCAAAGCACGTGAGGATTTGAACCTGCAAGCCCTGGGTCTCGTCACTGGCGTGTCGCACCGGATCTGTCTGACCCGTCGTTGGTTCAGTCCAACTTCCTCGAGTGCCATAGTCCGGTCCGACATGACGCATACCGACTTTCATTTCCGTACGCAGCAACACACGGTACTACCCACCAGTACTCCGGGTACATGCGAATTCGTCAATTAATTCTTTATTTATATAGTGTAATTTATAAAACATGTTCAGTCAGAACACAGGCCATTGCACCTGAAAATTGGTGCTGCATATACAGTCATATGTTTGCCGCAATTTAAGCTGCTGCAGCTAGTGCTTTGCGACATACTATAGTACATGCAAATCTTACAGAATGAACAAACGAAATAAACCCACGGTTAATTACTCGTGCACGTGGCGGCATGCTGCGTCTCCGAAACCATAGCCGAAACCAGGGAGATCTCCTGTCGTCTCCGGCGCACGCACCCACGCCTAGTGCCCGGCGCCGGGGCTGGGGCCGGATTCCTTGATCCCGCCGAGCATGTCGATGCTCATGAACTTGTGGCCTCCCCTGTCACCGGCGCCGTCGTGCTCGGTGGTCCTCACGACCGTCTGGATGTCACCTGCCGGCGATTCCACCGTACGCGCACAGTCTCCCTCCGTCGACTGCTTCAGCGGCCGGGCGCTCGCCACCGTCGCGGCGAGGACCAGGCACGTCGCGAGGAGCAGAGCAACGGCGATCGGCGGAGCTGGTGCCCTGAGCTTGGCAGCCATATTCTCTTGCTGTCGATCGATCGACCAAGTGAGGAGCAAGGAACGCTGTATCTGCCGCAGACAAGAGCGTGCCTTTTACTTGTCAGTGCGCTCTCGTGGTCAGATCACCAAGTATATATATGCTCAGTTCGCATTGCATCTCAGTTCTGGTGTTGTGGGGTTTATATACTTGGAGCTAAGCAGTAATGGTCAGAGGAGTCGTTGGAAATCAGGGGGTGAGCAGAGACCAGCACGAGGAGGCGGCATCAGGGGAAGCGTCCTGGAAGCGACACCGGGGGCGTGTCGCAAGAACGCACTCCAGTCAGGTGTGCCGCGCGCCGCGGGTGGAATGGAATTCTGGGCGTGGAAGTTAGAAACACGAGAATTTCTGCGCTCCGGAGTGGACTTTGAAAGTGCTGAGGACGACGTGATAATGTGGCATGCAGAGAGGTGGCGGATCAGTCATTTTAAGTTGCAGGATTTCCTGGTTAACACTCACACTAGCTTACTTATTGAGTTCCTCGTGTTCTGGCACGCAATTCAGTTTGTAGTCGGAGTAGTTGAAAAACTTACGACCCAGAACAGCAGAATGCATTCCTTTTTTTTTTCAAGTTTCAACGCAAATCAAAACTTGTCTTGCACAGGGCACTGCCCTTGTCCAAACATTCCGTGGACTCAGGGTTCCCAATGCATCTGAACATATATGGTCACAGGCCTAAGACTGTTACGTGTACTACATGCTAGTAGGAGTACGTTGTAGTACCTGGTTGCAGAGGATCTGATAGCCTGAACGTAGCGAAAGTGACTAAAAGTTCACGAGGTCAGCGCCAAAATGGGAACCCTCGTGGAGAAACTATGTCCGGATCCCGGCCGGATGCGGACGCGTGTGGCGCAACCGATCGACCGACCGAGCCATCTACAACTCGGTTGCTGGTCTCGCCGGGTCACCATTGTTCGTGTCCGCACTAAGTTTCCTTTATCAAAGACATGGACACGACCGACAGCGAGTTGATCGTGCTGAACTTGTTTAAGACGGCCCAGCACAGGACCAAGTTAAAAATGACCACGTACGGCAGAGCGCGTCAAAAGTTTGATGACTAGCTGCTGACGGACACCACCATTGATCTGAGACAGGGATCCTCTGATCTGGGTTGGAGGGCCCTAGCTAGAGCTCAGCCAAAACTGGCTTGTTGGAGCTGATCGATCCGTGGCGTGTCGTAGCTCCTTAGCTAGACGATTCCACGCACTAGGACACTGGCCTGTGTATGTTTGGCAGTTTGGGTCAAAGCTATAAACAGCTTTCTGGTTAAGTGCACGATGCTCGTTCAGCATTGCCGTGTGATGGGACATCAGAGGCTGTCAACAATTAAAAGGATCGATGCACAGTTGCACACTTGGCTAATGCTAACGCAATTGGAGAAGAACAACTTATGTGCTGATTGGGGAAAAAAGTAATTAGCACACAGAGTTTTCACGTGAAGAGATCTTGAATATGGTTGAAGCTCTCAGCTAGCTCGTTGGCGCGCAGAGTAGAGCCCACAAGGCGTGTAATCCGCGCGATAAATTTTGACGGACAGGCGGCGGTATCGCCCGACACGTAACTTGTTTGACTACCAGTACATGGAGTTGTAGGTTTGTGCATCATGAATGTGGTGTCGCTATCAAAGCTACGTGACTCGATTAAAGCCCAAGGTCTGAGCAATTCACTTATCTTTTTCCTATATAAATAAAATCAAAAAAATATTAGCTTTGTTTCTCAGCCGAGTTACTCTTGGAAGTCCATCGTCAAATTCGACTACAACCTACTTCTTCCTTCTTCCTCACTATCTTTCCATGGGGCTGACCTGAGTTAGTGATTGATACTACTCGGAACAATGTAACTATTTAAAAATTAGAGATTCTCGTGATTTCAAATGTACAAGCTAACCAACGATAGCAAATTTATTACTATTTTAGCACACTTAAAGCTAGAGAATTCTGTTGGGGCTTCACACTCTCTCATTCGATTGGATAAAGTATGTTTGTATTTGATTGGCATCATTCCAAATTTTATAGTGAGTGTCTGAGTTGTACTTTGTAATCGCAAAAAAAAAAATCAAATTTTATAGTCTCTCTTTTATATTCCTTAAACACATAATAATATACTCGCTCGGTCAATGTGTGGCCTTTATTTCATAGCTTTTCCAAGGTTGCATTGCTCCTTAAACACACAATAAAATCTCTTTACAAAAAAATACTAACTATAGCAAACAACAATTGAATAATAAATTATTGCTCTACAATATGCTTTAAGTTTGCTAAAGCAAATTGAATACTCACATCTCTACCCTACTGGGTTTGTGGCTGTGTTGGTTGCATACAATTCCTATTCATTGCATGATTTGTGGTGAATGTAGGGTAACCACATCTTGTAAAATATGCATACAACCAAAGAAACATGATGCAATCCAATCATGTTTCAACAGGAACAAATAACCAAACACGCCCACCTCGCATTAGTTGGTTGGCCATATATTGATCAAACATGCCATAAGATTCTAAAAGGCGTCATCGATACTTTGATATACATATAGTATATATGACCGTCGTGTCCATCTTCTATGACATAGTGAGTCGTGCATTGAGCTAAACTCTATCTATAGTGTTATGTGGTTTATTGGAATGTTATGACGGTTAACAATAATTTTACACACTCAGCTTATACAAACTATTCTATTTGTTGTAATTTCACTGATTGTTACCTAAATATTACAATATATGTTTAAAATATTTACCTCTAGTGTTTTCCATACTTTTGTGTTATTTTTGAAGCATGACTTACTTCAGATAAATTTCATACCCATGCAAGATCACATCTCTCCAGAAATTGCACCAGTATGCACTGCACTAACTTCTATATATACCGTGATCACCAGTATGCACTGCACTAACATGTTTCTTTGGGGGATCTTGGTCTTCAAGGGTTGAAGGGCAACTCAGCCAATGCTGAAGTTGGAGCAGAGTGGCATGTTGCTGGTGCATGCACTATTAGGACGTGCTGGCCCATGTATATTAATTTGGTAGTGGAGGGCGGTGGTACCGCTTGATACACGACGTGTTAGGATTAGAACACTTTTCTAGTTCTGTTGGTGGCAGTAGAAGTTACTGAGGCATTTAGTAACAAACTAGGCACAAATATTTTTGGGATGACTGATGGCGTGTGTGTTTTTGCTGAGCTCAAATATGTGTTCTCTATATTAATTATAACATAGATGATGCATGCTCGAGTTGGCAATGCTAGCCCCATAAAAAGCAACAATCTGTGCACATTGCAATGGCATTTTTTTAGATAAAGGAAAATTATATTTCATCAAGCAAATAGAAACATCCCGGCCTCCACATCACTCAGATGCATTTAGCCGTCCATTATTACAAAACTCAACTAGTCCGTCTACCCATAGGCCAAATAGGACATCACCATATATACAAACAGTGTGAAATAGTAAGATAAATACTTCTGTGAGCACAGAGGTGTGCGTCCATCCTAGTTTGACTATTAATTATAGTCCAATATAAAAACCAGCTATGTAATTGTACTATCAAACATGTCAAATCAGTTGTATATATGTCAAACTAGTGCGTCAATTCATGATTTAATGTGCGAAAATGCCAAATGTATACACCATGTGTTAGATCATAGCTGATTTACCAATTAATAGTGCATGATGTATAAATTTGGCATTTTCGTAAATTAAATCATGAATTGACGCATTAATTTGACATATATATAACTGATTTGACATGTTTGATAGTACAATCACATAATTGATTTATATATTTGACCATAATTAATAGTCAAACTAGGGGTGGGCGCACACCCCTGTGCTCACAAAAACCACACTCAAATAGTAAATAGTTCATCAACATAACATATTACTAAACTTCTATCCATGTTTAACGAAGATGTGTGTCCATTGGCACCGTATCCAAAAGACGGGATGCTTTGATCAATGCATCTCTTCCCTTCTCCTTTTGGAACAATGACCATGTCCGCATCCCATATTGAATGATAATATTATGGTGGAATCCATTCCCCCCCCCCCCCCCCCCCCCCCCCCCCCCCCCCCCCACCCCCAAAATACTCTCATAATTGATCAAGAACAATAATGGCAGAAAAGCTGTCACAGAAGATATCGTGTGCTAAGCTTGGTTGTATGTTCTTCGCAAAAAAAAAAAAGGTTCTGTTGTATGTAATTGTTCAATGCCAGTTTATATTCATAAAGTAGAACTCTTGCAGAAATAGACAGTGGCTTTTATGATGAATTGGGAGAAAGATATTTTATGCAATGCTAACATGGGTCAAACTGTACTCACCTGCACCCGCATTCCATGAAGGACACCTTAAGGTGTACAAGGAAGAGAATAGAAATATGCGGAAGAGATATTGGCGCGGCTCAATCAGATACTGATTTTACAACTTCTGTAAAACCTACATCGGATTGAACCTCACCAATATCGCTCTTTCGATCCCTTGATCAACCATGCATTTGGATCAACCATGGATGGAGCTCTTATAGTTCCAGCCTTGTAGGAAGATTCAGATCTCTCCACACCTACACCTTTGAGATGAGATACAGATCAAACACCTGAAGTCTTGATATCAACTGATCAACAAATAATATACATGATTCATGAAACATAGAAGGGTATATACATACCAGATCGAGAATTTTCTGCTCTCCGTGTCGATCAACTGTGAACGAATCATGATACTATGCACAAACAACTGCTAGTGGGAAACCAAGCAACTGCTACTCTATCTGTGGTGTTCCTAGGGTTAATTAGAAAGAAACAGGAAGCACTACCCTCTGAAGTGATATATATACTCGTAGATCTTTCGTATACCAAGGTATATTGGTCCACTAGCTAGCTCCAGCTATCTGACATGAGATATGTATGGACAGGCTTGCCATGCGGGCTGCAGTCCACAAGGGAAAGAACACAGTGATATATGAGCAAGAAGAGGTTGATGAAGGGGCAGAATGTTGGAGGGGGCGTAGCTAGCGTGCGGTGGGGTTTTATGCTTGACCCCCATGAGGGAAGGTGGTGAGCAGAATGATGAGGAAGGGTAGATAGATCAAAAGATGCATAGCTAGCTCTCTCTCTCTCTCTCTCTCTCTCTCTCTCTCTCTCTCTCTCTCTCTCTCTCTCTCTCATATTACACAGTTGCGGAGTAGGTCGAGCGTTTTGCGGATTCATGCGGTTCAGTTATAGCAATAATATTAGAAGTCGTCGCATTAGGATAATTTTGGCAGTGAATTTGGTACGCTGATAATTGAGAACAGATGACAGACATAGATTTTGTAGTTACTCCAATATTATTTCCTTTTCCATTTTGTCGCGGAAATGGTCGTTGTTGAAAGATTTTCAGAGTGTTGAAGGAGGAAGACGACGAGGAAGGGAGAAGACCTGCTAGCTAGGTAGGCAGCATCGGGAGCAGGAGCGCAGAATGTGTGTGCCTAGAAAGAAGCCTCGGAGGCTCGTACAAGAGTCCCCCAGTTTCTTAATCGGGAGCACCTTGCACGTAAATCTGTCCGCAATCTGGATCCCAGTTTCTTAATCGCGCTCTCCCTCCTTTTGTTTCTTAACCTGCGCCATCGACGACGCCGTGTGCGTGCGAGCAGGAGAGCGGGCAATCAGAACACCTGCTACAAAGCGGGGACAGCGGCGCCAAAGCGGCTCTGCCGTGACACCGGCGCAGGGGACACGCCCGGCATAGGGTTGCTACACCTGATCTCCTCTTTCCCTATCACCATTATTAGTTTTTTTTTCTTTCTCCCTTTTCGCATCGATCTCATCTCTAGCGCGCTAAAGGGTCTTTTTGTGCACCGTCTTTCACACACGCCATGAAGAATCTTTTCGAGTACTAGATGGCAGTATAGCAGTATAGGTTAATTTGAATTCATCTGAAGCTAGCGCTAATAATTCATTGGATCCAAATACTAGTAGCGAGTGGTAACTGGCCGGATCAGTAGTGTGGACCAACTCACACACATATGATTATGATATGTGCTCCCACGCAGACAAGCTAAGGAAAAGAGGCGAGAAAGGAGCGGGGACTGGTTGACGTGATGATAGGCGTGGTTCAGGTGGCGTGCCAGGCCCTCACTAATCAGATTCCCACGCGCTAACCCAACAAAATCATCCCCTTTCTCAACTTTTTAACCCCCTCCTCCGGGTGAAAGTGAAACAGCCGCAGGTAGGTCAACAATCACCTACGGTCAAACTGGAATTAACGGCATGCTTATAGCCACGAATCATGGTGCTCTTGCAAAGCCAACCGAGTGTATAGCATCGATCACTATCACTGCAGTACTGACGACGCTGTACTACGTTGTACAGACAAGCGATTAGTACTACTGGGTAGTAGAAATACGTGCAACAAAGGAAACGGTGACGAGAGGTTAGTCGCTGTAATCATCGTCGTCGTGCGGTGCGATCGTCCAGCATCCTGGCGTGTCTCGCTCTCGCCCTGCACCAAGCCGCGTACTACGCGGCCGTCAAAGCCGGCCGGCTGCCTTGTGTAGCCCGCCCCGCCGCACATGCGCGCGCGGGGACAGTTATTATACGTACGCGCGTATACGCGGCCGCGTATGGCTTTTCCCGCGCGGCCGGCCCACGCCCAAATACGCGGAATTATGCCTGCGCGCTCGGTGCAATCATGCCTTCGCTCCGCACCCCAGACAGCGCCGCCGCTGTGCCTGTACGTCGAAGGAAGTGGAAGGTCTCGCGGCCGGCCCACATCGAACCTTGGCATTTTGATTGTGCGGGCCGGCTCTCTGGGCCAGAACCAACCTGCTTCGCAAGTCGTATGGTTCTTCTGTCGAGAATAATGGGCCTCATCAGTTGGATTTCCGGGCCGAGGTGGAATTGGATTGTTGGACCAACACTATTATTGGGCTGTATGCCTGTATCCAAGTTTGACAAATTCTAAGAGCAGCAGCGTTTTGATGATCACGACTGAAGATCACAGATTCGGCTCATACTACGCATCACAGATATGGTTGATTATAACATTTTGAACAACTTACATTACCATCCGCATGAACTAGTTGACAACGAACAATCAATGCAACAATCAAACAACACGCAAAGTCCAGTTAGCTCCGTCGACGGACCACGATCGATCACGTACGAATGAATCAAATCAAAGCTCCAGTCAGATCCGTCGCGTCGTCCCCTTCACGTACGATCGATAGACGACGGGTCGGTCAGTGGCCGACGACCTCGAGCCTGTCGTTGTTGGGTATGTCGGGGTCGCTGTAGTCGTCGTCGCTCTCGGCGTCGGGCGCGCCGGCGGGCGCCATGGCTCTCCGGCTGAAGGCGCCCTCCTCCTCCTGGTTCTCGGGGTCGTGGCCCACCCCGACGCGGCACGCCTTGTCGTTGCTGGCGCCGGGCACGCACTTGGGCTTCGCGGCGCCCGACGACACGGGCGCCTTCGGCGGCGCGTCCGCGGCGTCCGTCGGCCCCAGGAGCAGCAGCGCGCACGCCAGCGCCATCACCAGCAGCCACGCGCGCACGGGCGGCGCCATGGTTGCTCGAATCGGTCCGACAGAAATCGTGAGTTTCGGGCAGGTGGTAGATGGAGAAGCTAGCGGAGTGTCGCGGGGGGCGTTTGGGCGTTAATGGCGCATTAACACGGGGGATTTAAGGAGAGGTTTGGTTTGCATGGCGCGGCACCTAACGTTCAGGGGAAACCGCGAAACGGGCCCTTGCTATTGTCTGGACGGCGACTCTGGTTTTCAGGAAGAACAAAATGAATGGCCTCTGCATCATTGCTAAATTTAGTCTGTTGAAGGGAAGCCTGCAGCTGTTGATCTTCGCCTTAACTTGCTACGTATACAAGAACTGGCACACGCCCATATGTTTTCATTCCTCCTTGGTTCGATGAACCAGCTCAGCAGCCAGTCCCTCTGTATGTCAACAACAGAAGGTCACTTGACTGTCCTCACATGAACATGACGACGCCCTGCACGACTGCCTGCCCGCTCGTGCGTCAGTGCTAGTAGTCCGTGAAAAGCCACTCCCTTGACACGGGGTTGGGAGCGGAAAAGCTGCCGATCGCACCGAGAAGTGAAACCCGACCGTTGCACACTGTACTCCGCGCTGTTTCACTGTTCGCGCTCGTGTTGGCCGTTCCAGACTCCAGTCCAGCCCAGCTGCAGCCGCTTCTCGATTGCTCAACTCAACCCGAGCACCAACCTGCACCTGGGCACCTGGCCGTCTCATCCAGCCTAGGCTGGTGTCACTTGGATCCTAAACCAACCGCCCGATGACTCGCGACGGCGACGCGGAACCGACGCGCTGTCCGTGCACGCGCCCGGCGCCGGCGCATCTGCCAGAGTTATGGGTGCCTGGCTGCTGCGTGCCGCGTACGTATGTTGCGCCCGTGCTTTTGTTCGGTTTGGTTCATCTGGAAGGAGCCAAGCGCGCGCGGAGGGACCTCGCATCAGGCTACCCGGCGCGAGAGGGAAGGACGACGTCGCGTCGCCGTTGCCTGTTTGAGGGATAAACAGTGCCGTGCAACTGGAGTGAGCACCTGAGTGGCATGGCATGTGGAGGGTGAGATCAGTTAAGGCATAAGAGGCGCGGGAAAGGGACGGCTCGGACTAAAGGCAGGGAATATTGAAATAACGATGGTATGATTAGATATTGTTTGGTTTTGTATTCCTGTGGAGGGAATATGGAGCACTGTGAGTATGTGACGATCGAGATAGCAGAATCAATTTTGCAATTTTTTTTTCTGAGTTGAAAAGGGGAAAAAAATAGTGCACATGACTGTTTTGACGAGATGAGCTCGGCCCGCAGCAGCGAACAAAATTAAGGCAGGACAGCAACAACTGAGAATTATTCTTATGTGGCCAGGCTACATCACACATATGTCCTGTTTCAGTGGCGGAGCCAGCCATGAAAGAAGGGGGGGGGGGGGGGGGGGGGGGGGGGGCGATTAGTGAAAGCCACAAAGGCTAATCAAGAAGTGCTATAATAATTTTTAATAGAAATTGGATTTTGAAAACAAAAGAGAAAATGGTAGAACTAATAGGCTACTCGTGTGGCAAATAACGACCGGAAAAAAATTTAGTAGAAATTATGATGGGTCGAGCGAACTAGGACCGAGAGAGGTGATAAGCAAAGTGGAGGCCGTCGAGGCGTCAAGCGTTTGATGACCACAGTCAGTGGTAGTCCATTTTTATTGTATCTTCTTCTATTTTTTCTTTTTCTTTCCATGATGGACCTTCTCAAAATTTCATTGTCATTTGCAAAATCATAGCAAACTTACTGGAATTATTAAAGAAAGTTGGTTCAAAACTCAAAATGAATACTAGTGGAATTAGTCCATGATCCACAGCACTAAGGTTTGTGCTAATCTGGGGCAGTAGTGCTTCAGAGTGGTAACTAGAATTTATATAAAACTATGTATTATAGTAAAACTCATACTACATACTAACAGGCGAGAAGGAACGTGTGCATCAGTGCTTGGATGATCCATTCGTGTAAGCATAGCAATGCCTTTATCTGGCTGTCTTAGTTGAGCAACTTTGCACCTGGCTGAGTACGTACTAATTAAACCTTCACAAATCTTCCTACGGCAAGGGGGGGCCACGGCCCAGGCTGGCCCTGCCGTGGCTCCGCCAGTGTCCTGTTTGTTGCCATAGTTTTTTGTTCTGTCCTGTTTTATCTGCCATCAACATGATTTTGCGATAAATTATACAAAACTGCTGAAAACGTGGACACAAGCTTTTTTTTAATGAGCTTCCCCAACAAGTTGTATTATGCAAGAAAGATCTTTTTTTTTTTACTCTCTTTTGACGCATACGTCTCTTATCGTTGGAGGCCTTCATTCATTAGCAGCTAAGTATGAAGAAAATGATACATATCCTTTCAGGATCCGTGTGATAGCATTGTTCAACCATTAATCATTTATAGTTGGTTTTTTTTTACTTTACTGATAGTCACCATAAGCTTGCTTTAGGTGCTCATGGTAAATTCGATCGAAAGCTCAAACAAACACTGTCTCGATTGGAGAATTATAATGTGTCTTATGATCGTAGCTTGGTCATGAGGATCTTGCATCGTCTTGTGAAGGCGACTCGGGAGTGACGGCCACCACCGCCGCCTCAAGAACGAATGGGGGTTTATCCTCACCCGATGTAACATGGTGCAATCCAAGCCTCCGAAGAAATTGATTCATCAATGAAAATACAAGTTGAGCAAAGTGGTTTGGGATCACCAAAACTATTAGTATCTTGAGATCCGTACGAAACGCTGTTTGGGTAACTTTACTAACAATCATGAGCTCATGTATGTACTTACGTAGTATAAAACTTTGTTTTAAATTAAACAAGAACTCGTCATTTTACAAAATCAATATGTAATTGCAGAGACACCCGCAAAATAAACTTTAGAGATGACATGTTGGCCTTTGCGAAGGATAATCAATTCAGTTAAATACGGGATGCGATCCAAGTTTAGGTGCGATTTGTCGATAAGACTAGTTATTTGTGGCCAATGGAAACTAAAAGTTGAAACTGTATTTTATCAAAACTACAAGAGCCAAAATTAGTTCATAAATAAATGCAAACTCTATTGTGTCGATGCTTTTACAAGAAACATAAATTGCATACAATAAGTGGCCTTCCAAGCATATCTGCTACTACTGTGAAGGGAACTGGAGCAACTTTAGCAAGGTGTGCATTTTCCTATGTACTATATAATCATGTTGTCATTTATAAGTAGACAGAAGAATCTTCATTATTAGTTATTTATACTCTAGATGTATTACCATGACAAGTCTTATGCTAGTAGCAGCTCATCCCTAGAATACATGCACTAGTACAACAGAACCTTCCTTTTGCTAATATGTGAAGTGACATGTGTGCATCTACATGGATGTGAACATCGACTTTTGAAAAACCGAAAGTTGCTACAGACATCCTAACATTCAAATTTTGTTCCTAAATTATATGTACAAAAAAAATTCAAGAAAAAAAAATTGATTTGGTGAAGACATCTGTTGCAACAAATAATGTGTTTCACTACACGTATAGTGAAAAACTATACTATGAGGATCTTCATGTTAAGAAAATAAGATCTACAACAACAAAACCACAATCGTTGTTGTTCCACCAGACAATACAATACATTAATGCAAGATGACATGATGGTCACATTAAAAACCTTCTATCATAGGTTAGTCATTGCGTCCTCTTTACATATTACTTGTGATCTCTCATGTCTACATAAATATCTTTTGTCATGAAACTTCATGGAAATACAAGATCTAAATGATTTTTGTATAATATTTGCCACATTTTTAGCCCACTTACATCACATGTAGGTCCTGTTTGTTGCCACAATTAATTGTTCTGTCTGGTTTATCTGCCAATCGACATGATTTGGTGATAATTTACACGCAAATGATGAACAAGTGGACATAAGCTTCTTTTCACTACCTTCTCCCACAAGTTGTATTATGCACGTACGAAAGATTTATTTTCCTCTCTTTCGAGACATCCGTCTCTTATGGCTAGGAGGCCTTCATTCATTAGTAGCTAGTATCAAGAAAATGTTGCATATGTATAAGCGAACTAAAATCAATAAGAATCCGTGTGACACCATTGTTCAATAATCATTTCTAGTTGGTAATTTCCGGTACTTTATTGATAGAGTCAGCTTAAGCTTGCTTTAGGTGCTTAAGACGTTGGTAAATTTGTTTGAAAGCTCAAACAAACATTGTCTGATTGATAGAACATCACATCGTCTCATTTTGAAGGCGACTCTGGAGTTTGGATCACCTGGGACTAAATTTAGTCTCAGAGAATCTTGCGATTTAGGAGTATTAAATAAAGTCTAATTGCAAAACCTTTTTAGGGATGGGTGCTATTTCGCGAGACGAATCTAATGAGCCTAATTAATCTCTGATTTGTTACAGTAATGCTACAGTAACTAGTCGCTAATCATGTCTTAATTACCCTTATTAGATTCGTCTAGCGAATTAGTCTGGGGTTCTGACATTAGTTTTGTAATTAGACTTTATCTAGTACTCCTAAATCGCAAGATTTCTAGGGACTAAAATTTAGCCTCTAGTCTCCAAACACCTACTTAGTGAGGCTCCCACTCACCTAAGCATCAACCGCTACCGCTGCCACAGTTGGCCAGTGGTGACACCAAATGGTTCGTATCTTTGAGCCAGGTCCGACCACCCTAGAGCTCGATCTCGTGCTTCCCTATACCTCTGCACCAATGCGAATTCTACAGCGAGTGATTGGACATCAAGTGGCTTTCTCGCCCTGTGCTGCTATCGCCCTGTGCTGTTGGTGCTTCCATACCACCTCTGCACCATTGTCGATGTTGTTACTTTCGTTGGAACCGCTGTGGGTAAACCAAAGTCGCCCATCCTCCTCCAAAAAAGAGAAGGGAACACCAAAATCCCAACATCGAATAATATGGCATGAGTATACTTAAATCATAAATCTAAAACTCAAACTACTAGCACTATTACTACAGAGATGAGAACCCTCTTTCTTTCTCTCTTCGCCTCCGGCGAGGGAAGAGAGAGAGAGAGGGATCCGAGCGGAAGCAGCGTCTTTGTTGTTCCGTTGCTTGCTTGCTGAGTCAGAGCTTTTGTTAATCTTGACACTGGACACAGGGAGAAAATCGCATGATTTGAAAATCATGTGCATGCCATATATCAACTCCTTTCAATACTTTTATCCAACCATCTGTGTGCGTCATAAGTATGGAGCTCATCTCAAATATTCTTCTGACTGCCGTGATTGTTGGTGACCAGAGCACGCCGCATGATCCAGACCTGCACGGAGAAGGTAAAGAAGATTGGCACATTCGTCGCCAAAATACTCTGAACAATTGTCTTTCGAGAAGACGACCACTTGACCAGAGCGTGCATTTCACTATCTAACAAAGTGACAGATCATGCGTAACTTTGAAAGCCTCCTCCGTCAGTTAACGACAACCTCTCTGAACGCGCGCGTCTGCCCCGGGACCCCGCCGCCGCCTCGTGGCCTCTATTTAATGACCACCATCAGACGATGCCCGCAGCTGCAGAACACACTCTCCCACTGCGCCAGCCTTACGCGCCCCTTGAGCTGGTGGCCACCTCCGTAATGGCGTCGCCGCCCGTCCATCGCCGAACCAGCTGGGTGCAAGCGGCGTTCCTTCTCGCCCTGTGCTGCTGTCACGGCGGCGGCGCCACCCCGGCTTCGCCTTCGCCGTCGCCGAAGGTGCCGGCGGTGATTGTGTTCGGGGACTCGACGGTGGACACGGGCAACAACAACGCGATCAACACGATGCTGAAGAGCAACTTCCCGCCGTACGGGCGCGACATGGCCGGCGGCAAGGCCACCGGGCGGTTCTGCAACGGGCGGCTGCCGCCGGAC
The DNA here is from genome assembly GCA_012490785.1 of Eragrostis nindensis. NCBI lineage: Eukaryota > Viridiplantae > Streptophyta > Magnoliopsida > Poales > Poaceae > Eragrostis > Eragrostis nindensis. The sequence continues at coordinate 440,715 of JAAXCT010000231.1, forward strand.
TTCATCTCCGAGGCGCTCGGCCTGCCGCCGCTGGTCCCGGCCTACCTCGACCCGGCCTACGGCATCCAGGACTTCGCCCGCGGCGTCTGCTTCGCCTCCGCCGGCACCGGCCTCGACAACGCCACCGCCGGCGTCTTGGTACGCAGCAACACACTCCCCACAATCGTCCAACCTTACTGACCACCTACTTGCATAAATATATAACCACTCAGAATCATAATGTACAAACTACCACAAAACAGGAGAATAATTTTGCCATTCTAGTCGAGCATTCCCAATCGAGCGTTTGGCAGCACATCCGAACATAGGAAATTAGCAGCCGCGTATCCGTGCTTGCTTTTGCGGCACTTCAAGACGGCAGGGACAGTTGCCGGGAGAAGATTCCATGAGCCATGTAGGGCTTCAAACTGCAGCGAGTGCTTAAACAGTTTTTTCTCCGTCTTGTTTGGGAGGAGGAAGAGACGGCAGGGGAAAGACTGCAGGGATCTTGCATCTCCGGAATTGAAGGCGGCCGGTTCCATTGGTCCGTGCTACGGCAAAGCGTTAAGAGCCCTGGGCCATACTCTCACACTGACTGAATTCTAAGTTTTGTCAGGAAAAGCCTTTGCATAAGAACAGAGCTTTGCTTCTTTAAACTAGCAGTGCAAATCTTGATTAGATTGATACTACAAATTACAGTACGGAGTAGACCATTTACGGAGAGAACCAAATCACTAATAGCCCATGTCAGTCTTCTAGACACAATTAGTACTACCATGGACTTTGCTAATCCCCGAAGGAAGTGGACCTTCTGTATCGTCCTCCAACCGTCGTCGTCCTCTTCCGGCAACCAACTGGAGGAGGCATTAAAATCGTTGCATTTAGTGCCTGGAATAGTTGAAAAGAGTGTGCCTTGACGCTGCAATCTATCATGAACTCCAGCGAGTTTTAGATTGAGGAGCATGGTTGGTTGGCCAACCTGTAAGCCACCAGCAAATCAGAGTACAGTTCCTTCGTTACTGTATCCTGTGCCTTCGTTTTCTTTCTTCAGTGCTGTACATACCGCAGTAGTATAGTAGTACATCGGCACTACCTTTTTTTTTTTGGTGAAATTTCAATGAGATGAATTGCTAGAAGAAAAGAATTATCTTTATTTCGTTTCTCTTAAAAAACATTCTCTTCGTTTCCTTTACTCCTGATCAGGTGCTGAATAGGCTAGAGTATAGAGTAGCGAGACAAGTGTGTGTTGCTATAGTAGCTGCTGGAAGATCTGCATACAGAACAGTTCTTTGTTCCCTGCTCTATTAATCAGGGACAGCTACCGCAGTACTGTTCGCTAAGGTGCAATTCATTAGTGTGGTTCCTGTAGAATTATTGGGCACGCAGTAATTTCTTTCATCGCCATCAACTATTTCGGGACAAACACCACCTCGGAGAGGTGAAGCGAAGCACGGTTTGAATGCAGATGGACGTACTGTCACGTAGGTGCTCTGAATCAGCGTCGTGGGCGGCATTCAAACTCTGCATCAATCTAAGCCATCTGCTACTCCAAAGGGCAATGGTCACTGCGCAGATCAAGATCCTACAGACTCTGTTAATTCAGCATTAGTCTTGACTAGGACTGCATGCTCGTAAATTATTATCTCCGTTAGTCCTTAATCTGTCCTGACAAAATCAAATTCTTTCCTTTTCCGCGTGAAGTCAGTGATCCCGCTGTGGAAGGAGGTGGAGCACTTCAAGGAGTACCAGCGCCGGCTCCGCCGCCATGTGGGCCGCGCCGCGGCGAGGCGCATCGTCTCCGAAGCGCTGTACATCGTGAGCATCGGCACCAACGACTTCCTGGAGAACTACTTCCTGTTCGTGACCGGGCGGTTCGCGGAGTTCACGGTGGGCGAGTTCGAGGACTTCCTGGTGGCGCAGGCGGAGTGGTTCCTCGCCGAGATCCACCGGCTGGGCGCGCGGCGCGTCACCTTCGCCGGGCTCAGCCCCATCGGGTGCCTGCCGCTGGAGCGCACGCTCAACACGCTCCGCGGCGGCTGCGTCGAGGAGTACAACCAGGTGGCCAGGGACTACAACGTCAAGGTGCAGGACATGCTGCGCCGGCTCTGCGCGTCGCGGCCGGGGCTCAAGGTCGCCTACATCAACGTGTACCAGAACATGCTCGACCTCATCCAAAACCCAGCCAAGTTGGGTGAGTTCGGTTTTCAACTAGTTTGAAATTTGTCAAAAAAAACAGGGCAATTTGCAAATGAAATGTTGTGTGCATCTGAAGGGCTGGAGAACGTGGAAGAGGGGTGCTGCGCGACGGGGAAGTTCGAGATGTCCTACCTGTGCAACGACATCCCCAAGACGTGTGAAGACCCCAGCAAGTACTTCTTCTGGGACTCGTTCCATCCAACCGAGAAGGTGAACAACTTCTTCGCCAAGGAGACACTGGACTTGTGCTACAAGGAGCTCCTGTGATCCGTCACAACCGGGGCTAATCTATTTGGTTTTGAAATGTAGTACTGTGATTTGCCGTACGTGTATAGGATTCGTCCAGAGCTATGTATTACTCCCTTTCGATGCGCCGATTCTTTCGGTTTAAATGATCAGAAAGATAAAATTTACACATTTGTGTTACATTTGGTTCCGCGTTTATGCCATTTTCCACAGACAGAAGGTACTTCCTAAGATTCTCAGACAAATAAGGATTGCCAAACAGCAGCAGAAGCAGAGTATAGGCGTCGTTACAGAGGATATTGTAAATCTTCTTAGCAGCAGCTAGCGGTTCAGCAGAAATGATCACGCATGCACCGGTATGGACAAGTTGTTGGCGATGCACCCCATCCGGAAGATCTTGGCGAAGGAGCGCCAGATCCTGAGCTCCTGGTGCACCATCACCGGCATCCCCTCCTTGACGCAGTGGTCGTACTTCTCCAGCACCGACACGATGTAGCTGAACTCCGGCCGCCTCGCCGGGTTCGCGGACCAGCACCTCTTGATCAGGTTGTTCAGCACCGGCGGGCACGAGCTCGACAGCGGCGGGCGAAGGTTCTGAACACGACCACGAAACAGAGTCAGAATCACCAATGGAGGAGCGAGTAGTATTCAGGTTCCTGTCAGAGATTGAGAATGAATTGCAAGGAACGTATACTATACAGTACCTTCTCGCAGGCTGCGTAGGCGGCCTGCACGGGCGTCATGCCCTGGAACGGGAGGAGGCAGGTGGTGAGCTCCCAGAGCACGATCCCGAAGCTGTAGACGTCCACCTTGCGCGTGTAGGGCTTCTCCTTGGTCATCTCCGGCGCCATCCAGCGGTAGGTGCCCTTGTTGCCCTTGCTTGCCTGGCACCGCGTCTCGAGGCAGGACGTGCCGAAGTCGGCCACCTTGACGCGCATCTCGTCGTTGAGCAGCAGGTTCTGTGACTTGAGGTCACGGTGGATCACGCCCTGCGCGTGCAGGTACTCCATCCCGCGCGAGATGTCCAGAGCCAGCTTCAGGATCGTCTCCGGCGACAGCGAGTAGGGGTCCTTCTTGTTCAGGTACATCCGCAGCGTCCCCTGCGACATGTACTCCGTGATGATGCAGTACACCGGCGGCTTCTTGCACGCCGCGATGAACTGCAAGCGCGTGGGGGCATGTCAGAGTTTGTTCCGTGCATGGTAAATGCAGGAGAGCTAGCTTAGATGGCAGCAGGGTTTAGACAACAGAGCAATGGTAATGGAATGGAGATGAGGACCTGCACAATGTTGGGGTGGTAGAGGCGGGAGAGGAAGGCGACCTCGGAGTTGAACTGGTCCTCGAGGACGGCGCGCCGGGCCTCGTCGCGCTCCGGGATGCGCACCATCTTCACGGCCACGGCGCGCTGCCGGTAGATGCCGCGGTAGATGCGGCTGTTGGCGCCGGACGCGAACTTGTTGCCGATGAAGAGCTGCGACAGGTCGGCCATCCACTCCTCCCGCCGCCCGCTGTCCCGGGACCCCTCGCCGCCCGGGCCCATGGCCGTGTCCAGCAGCATCGACCACGACTCCATGCTGTCCCACCGCTTCTTCTCCATGTCGTCCGCCTCCGACGGCCACGGCTGCTTCCCCCTCCCCGACGTCGACGGCGACGCAGCGAACAGGCTCGCCGCGAACGGCAGCGACGGCCGCCGGGGGGACGCCGCCGCCGGGTCGGCGTCCCCGCCGGCGGCTGGCCGCAGCAGCCGGAAGCAAGAAAGCATGTGGAGCGCGCTATCAAGAATCGCACGACGCCAACGGCATGCCGGAGCCGGCGCCGGGGAGACGGCGACGCTGAACCACGCCGGACGACGGCCGCGCCACCACCACCAAGAGCATTGCTCGCCGTACCAGCACTCCTACAATTCGATGCCTTACCACTCGATCGAAAGCAAAGTATATGCACTCCGCATCAAGCTAAACAAGATCCCAAACACTCATGCCCATGCAACGGCAAGCATCGATGCCTACGCAATCCTACGCGCCGGCTGCACGCTACCCTATCCAAACCATCCGTGACACGAAGCAATTAAGCAGCTTCTTGCAGGAGGATAGAAATGCAAAGAAAGCGAAACGGGGTGCTCGCGCGGCGCGACAAGAAGGGGACGCTTCTTCTTCTTCCTCCTCTCTCTGGCACCCTTGAGAAGCGATCTGGTGTTGTTGAACCCCGAGAGAGAGATAAGCCAGAAAGAGTAAAGGTGCTCAAGGATGTCTCGTGACGAAGCCGTTCAGAAAAGGCCGCACCTTTTCTCTTCCAGTAGCTAGATCGGTGCTGATCACCCCAGCTTCTTCTTCGAGACATGAGAGATATCTACAACGGAAAAAAAAAGTGTCGAGAAAAAGATATGTCTGCCAAAAAAGGGGGAAAGGAAAAGGTTTGCATGACATGACATGCAGTGAGACGGCAAGCATAAAATGCGTCGGGAAAGGGTGGTGCTGAAAGGAACAGCGAGCAGAGGCGATCGATGTACTTTGCGTACTTTGCGATTCGCACGCATGGAGGACGTTCTATTGCATCAGCGAATGCGTCATATCTTGCAAGGGAGCAATTTGGGAGAGAAAAAGGTGAAGGCAAATTGTAATTTCACGGGCCGATTCTTTATTGGGCCATACCTTGTTTAACACGAATGGGCCAAATCTTTGGTAGTGTCTATTAGGCCACTGTGGGGACAATTTTGTTGCGGGCCTGTATCTGAGAACAACTGAAAGTCTGTCATTACAAACTCCCTTGTTTGTTCTAAGAAAAAACTCCTTTTTCTTTTGTTGCTAAAGCATACAAACTTTATAAGCTATTCTAATTAGTGAGTAGTACTACTTCTTTGGCTAGTAGGCTATATGCGAATTTCAGGAAGAAAAACCCAGCCGAGATTAGTTTCCAAGGTTCAGTTCAGCTAAGAGTTTCTAATGCACTTTGCAAGGTTCAGTTTTTTCTTTTTTTGTTTCGAAAATGAGATCAAGAACCTTTTAGTTGAGGCTCAAGTCTGAGCCCATCATTTCAGATTCCTGGATGACTTTCTTCTGGCACTCCTTCAGATCATGAATTCTCGCGCTCGTGATTGTTGCCCGGAGTTATTAGGACATGGATAAAAGGGGACGAAGCATCAATTGTTTCACGCAACCGGTTCAACATGATATGGCGCGCGATTCGGACGAACGTGCATATACTTCCCTGAAATAGGAACAAGTGGGGTCGCGTCCGATGGCAACACCCACTCTGTTGTAGCTCCCCCTTTCTTCATTGCCTCGCTGAAACTGTGCAAAGATGGCAGCGTGGATTCAGCAGCCCTATTGCCAGTTTGCAAGGTTGTGTAAAGTTGGAATGTGATGCACATGCCCACACGCGCTTGAACGAGTGCGAGTGGCAGAGTGGGGAGGGGAGCCCGCGCGCGCGCGCGACAGCAGTGTCGTACCCACCCCCTTTCGGCTCGGCTCTCCCAGCTTTCGTTCCGACGAGAAATCCTGCAGCGGCGATGCAGGAGCAGGGCGCTCGTGTGAACGTCCGATTTGTCACTTGGCCAGTCCGATTCAGAGCTCCGGCCGTCGGCCGGCCCCGCGAGGCGAGTCACCTGTGACCTCCGAAAACGACGAAATGAAGGAGGAGAGCCTCCTCCTGTCACGCGTCACGAGACGACCGCACGCACATTCCGATCCCCTCCCGGACCCCGCCACCACGGCCCGCGCAGCGCATCTCCACCGTCCGCCGCTCGTGCTGGGCCCCCATCCGGCGCGCACACGCGTCCCTCCCGCCAAACTGTCGGCAGCAGCAGCGAGCGCGCGGCGGGGGACGGACGGGCCGGAGCGCGGCCACGTGCGCCGGCGGGGGGCTTATCTGGCGGCGACACGGCCGCGCGCACCATGTGGGATTAGAGCGCGCGCTGTTGCTTTGCCGCTAATGCTGTCATCATCTCATTCTCCACTTCCACTTGGCGAGAGGGAGCGTATCAGACGTGTGGTAATTGACGGATTAAAGCGCGCGGTTTGTGCAAGTGCGTGCTTTGGCGTCGCTGTCCCCTGGGACACAAGATAACCGGCCAAATCAAATTCGGATCAGTCTCGAAGCAGCGTCCCAAAGAACTCGAAATTTTTCCCATCTGTTTCGCAAGATTTCGTTTCGTTTCGACGCACTGCTTTCTCTCTCTCAAGCGTTTCATGCACGGCGATGCCGCGACAAAACTGATACGTAGCGACCAAAAGCCCCGGTAAGTCGCGTAATGATCCCCGCTTAAACGCGGCGCCGCGCCACAGCGCCACACACGCGCATGCGCCGGCGATGGACGGGGAGAACACGCGCGCCTCAGTTATACCGCCTCGTCCGGCCGTATTGACAGCTCTGCCGCTGCAGTTGTATTGACCAAGCTGGCAAACACACGCAGCTGAACACGGCTACGGATTTGTGCTCGAACAGTTAATTAGCCGGTACGATGCGATAGATAGCATCCGGTCCTCGCGCCGACCCCGGATTAATTCGCGATCAAGCAACGAAGCTGCGTAACCTCGGCATCGGAGCACAGTGCTACGGCGCGGCGCGGTGCAGTGCGTCCTACTCTGTTCTCGATAAGATTGACGATCACGACATCACGTCGCGGCCTAAAGCAGCAGCATCAGCTTCGCTCGCTTACATCATCCGGTTCGTGAACTCGTCTTCTTTGGTCCGCGCTGCTTCCACTAGCTCCTCTCGATCGAGCTCGTGCGGTTTCTTTCCGCGGCGGGATGCACCAGATAGGGAGCGGCATGTACGTGTCCGGCCCGCTGCCGGACAGGAAGAAGGAGCGGCAGCTGGGGTCGGCCGCCACGCCGCCCTACACGGGCGGGGACCCCAAGCGCTCCGGCGAGCTCGGCCGGATGTTCGACATCTCCGGAGCCGCGCACTCGCAGGCGCCGTCGCCGGCCTCCTCCTCGCGCCGGAGCTCGGGCCCGCTGCCGCGGCCGTCGCCGGCGTCCGGCCCGCTGTCGCAGCTCTCGCACCCGGCCCTCCTCGTCGGGCCCTCGCCGTCGCCGGCGCACGCCGGGTCCGCGAGGAAGGGCAGCAGCTCGAGCTCGAGGCGCACCGCCGGGAAGGAGGCGGAGGCGGCCGTGGCGCGCGGCAGGGCGAGGCTCGGGGTGCCTGTCGCGTGGTACGTGGTGGTGGCCGTGGCCGCCGCGGCCGCGCTCGGCGCCGGGGTGTTCTGCCAGGTGTCGTGGCGACTGTGGGAGGTGCTCGCCGCGGCGGGCGGTGCGGTGGCCCTCGTCGCCGCGGTGTTCGTGTGGAACGTGTGCCGGACCGGCGCGGAGGCGGAGAGGTTCCTCCGGCGGTTCCCCGACACGGTGTTCGACCAGGGGGACATGCCCATTGGCGAGCTCGTCAAGATCACCGGGGTGAGCTGCTGCTCTGCACTCTCATCATCTACTGATTCACGCATGAATGAACCTGCTAATTCAAGTCGTGGAGAATTGCATCGTGATCCTCACATAGAAATCTCATCATTATTATCTAAAAAACATAGAAATCTCCATAGGATGCATTCTTTTCTTTAAAAGGAAGTGATCCTGTATTATTGGGAATCCTAAAATTCTTTTCTTTCTTCCGTTTCTTCGCTCCAAAGGTGCTTTTAGTGAAATCCACTCTCCATACTGCTATTCTGAACGTGGCAAGACTTTTTCATGTGCACTTGCAATCCGCGAGTCCAAATTGTTGCTTGCACTTGTTCATGCGTCAGAAAATGTCAAAACCATGAGTCGCGTGCGGTGGTCAATGCCTTCCTTGCGGTAGACAAGCCACCAAAACCACTTTTGCTTCAAGAAGGCAGTGCTTTCTCCACTCCTTCCACTACTTGACACTGCTTTTATAAGTGGAACCACAACGTTATTTACAGCGAACTGATTTCTACCGAGCATTTTTTTTTTTACTGGCCTGCTCTGTTCTGAACCGACCACCGTGTCCTGCAGCAAGTCACCTGCGGCCGCAACCCTCTCGGAGCTTCCTTCCACGACGCGCCCCGGTGCGTGTTCACGTCCGTTCAGCTATTCGAGCGCCGCCGCTGCCGCCGGTGGCAATCCAGGCACTCCGAGGTCAGCTACCTACTGGTTATCGGAGGAGCAAATGAACTGTCATGCCCTGGAACATGCATGGTTGTAACCTGCATTTCTGGCTACTCTTTGGCAGGCAAGGGTGACGAATTTCTACATCTCTGATAGGAATTCCGGGAAGCGGTTCTACGTGCGTGCCGGGGAAGGTGCCAAGATCACTCCGATGATCAAACGGAAGACGATCAGCTTTGACGGTGATACGAAGGATACATCAAGGCACCTGAAGAACTTGATGGCAAGCAATGATTTATCCTGCGATGGCGATGTGCGAGTAAAGGAAGGGTAAGGCCATTCAAGCCCCAACGGTGAAATGAGTTTGAATAATAGGAGAGGGATTCAAACCAGTGGTTAGGCTAAAAAAAAGAAGTAAACAATTAACTATAGATGTATATATGTTACTATAGAACAATTATTCTGTTTGTTAATCTTAACTGGTGGTATGGTTTCTTCGATAAGAACTCAATTTTACACAAGAACTATGCCAATTCTAATGGAACTGAAAATTTAGAAATTTATTGATGTCGCAGCAGAAGCCACAAATTAGAAAAATCACATTATCATAAACATACATGTCTATGGCACATACAAACACTAACAATTCAGTTCTCACCACAGAGATTCATATTTTCTTGGAAGCTGCAGATCGAATGCCATGTCATATAGCAAAATATTAGCAAGCGGAATGCCGAATCTGTGAACCAATCCGGATATGCACAGAAATCTATATTGTTTTCCTCAAATATCTCACATGAGATTGCATAACAGTTTGTCATGAGTTCAAGATGGAGTAATGATCTCAATTTTGTAATGGTCTGAATAGCTTGCAACCCACTACTAGCTAACAACAAATGTCAGAGGAATTTATAGAGGAGTTGATAACTAGATGTCACAACAATGCTATGAGGCTTTGCTTGCATAACATCAATGCCAAATAACATGCTTGCGTTGAGAATACAAGTCATGATCATTTCATTGAGCATCTAATGAAAATGAACATTGCATTGCTTTCCCAATTCAAGTACCATTGCTCACAAAGACTGCACTGAAATGTGGCAGGTTCATCAGAGAGGGGGACATAGCAAGTGTGATAGGCGTCCTGAAGAAACAACAAGCCTACGACATTGTCGATGCGCCAACCGGAGTTGTCTCCACAGGCTGTCAGCCGACGAGGTGCATGTTCCCTGTCCTCGTCGAGGGTCTCATACTAATCGGAAGTGAAGACCCTGACGAGGATGTATATATGGTCTGAAGTCTGAACTCGGAACATACATGCTGATGCAGAGAACTCTACTACACACCCCTGTGCTGCTTCTCTGTTTTTGTGCCATCGGGGAAGAGGATGTTTTTTAGTACCTCTCCATGTATGGCTTCTAATCAGGAAAAAAGAAAGAGACTCGACTTACATTAGTTGATGGAAATGCAATGATGTAAATTAAAGTGGTATTTGTATTTTGTAGCCTTGCCTGTAGGCAGTACAGTACGACAGTTGCAATTCTTGTTTTTAGAGGCTGTAAGCAACTGGTTGTTGTCAAAGGCTTGAAGCAGTTGTGCCATACGTCCTCTGAAGTCTGGCCTGGTATGTCACCGGATTGCATTTTTTTTTTTTTTGGTTTCATTGGTTACGGCTTCAAGACTTTTCGTTCTTGCAATGGTGGGAAAGAGCTACCAGCTGTACGGACACGAGTGTTTTTTACAACCGCTGTACGGATGCGAGTATGGAAATCTCCACTGTGTGTGTCTTTTGGATTGAGCTACTGTGTGCTTGCGGAATCAGTTGCTCCCGTTTTTAATTGAACGTCTCCTGAATTTTGCAATATGCTTGAGGCACCTGTTGAACAGCGGCTTGTGTGATGTAGGCAAGACAAGACAACACAGGATAACACAGTGCTAAAGGTTGTTCTCTGACCAATTATTCTGACTGCAAAGCAATCCGGTTCTGTAATCCGGCTGTAAACTGAAGTCCAATGGCACGACTGAAAAATTATGCTTGGAAGATGGGGGGCACAAAGGTATTCTATGCGCTAGCTTTGCCACTGGTCTGAATACGAGCCAAAAATAGCAAAACCGCTTTACTGCTCCAGTCTTCAGTTTCTTACAATTGTTTATGTGATAATAACAATCTCTAAGAGATTATGCACCCTACAATAAAAATCATAAAAATGAAGAACGGGCATTGTAATCTAGTCAAAGTGATTGTTTATCCATAGAATGCTTCAAAGCAAGCACATCAGGCTCGCCACCGATTTTCTCACCTGATGCTATATGCAACGTAGCAAAGAACTACACGAAGGAATTGCAGTTCCTTGCGTCCAATGACAAACGCATGAAAGCCTAAATTGGTTTCCTCAAATATCTCAGTGGACTTCGAATAAAATTTTCGACATTGACAGTGACCTCCGTTTTCGCGATGGTCTATGTAAACAGTTCACAACAAGCACTAATGAATTTATAGACCAGCAGTCGACAATTAGGTATCAGAGAAAAGTTGTGAGAATTTACTTGCACGACACCAGTGCCCTGAACGTAACTTTTGCGTTCAGAACACAAGAAAGCTATTCGGCCATAAACAGATCATGGTCCTTGCATTTTTTTTCTCGAACGCGCAGGAGAGCTGCGTGTCATTTCATTAAGACATGGTCATTGCATTTACTCCCCCATTTACTTATGTACCTTTTGTTCACAAAGATGGCAATTCAATTTCCAGGTTCATCATCAGAGAGGGGGACACCATAAGTGTGATAGGCGTTCTGAAGAAGCACCACGCCTATAATTCTGTCAATGCACCAGTCGGCGAGGTTGTTGTTTCTGGTCCTCTTTCAAAGGGCTGATACTAATCGGACTTCGGAAGTGAAGACCTGACGAGGTCGTATGTATGGCCTGAACTCACTCTGTACACACCTCTGCTATACATATCCTGTACTGCTTTTTTCACTTTTTATGCTTGTAATGTTTGAGGAGGATGTTTTAGCATCGCTCCACTTAGTATTCTGACTAGGAAATGTACCGCTTACATAAATGTAAATTGAAGTACTACTATACAGGCTTGTTTTTAGAGGATTACCCAATTTTTTAGGCAAAGAAATTACTCTCCCAACTTTGGCCTGGTATGTCTTTGATCTGGGCTGGATAGATAAAGAATCTTTCTTAATTTACCGAATGAAATGAATGACCGAGTGCTACTTGGCTCTGAACACTCGATTGTTGCGTAGAAGGCCCCAAGATATCATATTTCAAATAGAAATAGTTGGAATGCTAATCTAGGACTTGTATTTATTTGTGTGCGATTCTTATAGTAAAGGCGCTTTGCTCGAAGATCTGTACATGCATCATTTCAATATTCGGTAAAAAAAATACAAGTGAGACATGAAGAAAGGTCAAGGAATTTGTAGAAAAGAAATGATAAATAATATACAGTAATAATGTATTATAACATGTGTATCAAACCAACCATCGTGACAATGAAATCTTCCACCCTGCCAGTTTTCTCCCTCTCGATCACCAAACAAATGAATGAATGAACACACTTGACACTAGCATCATATAGTAACAATCACAGCGCACGAAATGTGAAAGATATAGCCCCTGCCCAATGGCATGACAAAGGTCGCATATTCCGGTAGTACTTCGTTCTCAGTGTCTGTCGGTAGGGCGGAAGCACCCGAACATCTGCGCACACGAAAAAATGCAGCAAAATGTCAACTCAGAAATTCAAAATGCCATGCACTCCATGAGTACGTACGGTAAACAAGGTGTAATAAGGTTGGCAAGAAACAAGACACAAGTATGATCACCGTGTCGTACCTTGGCAAAGAAGGGGCTGTCCCGATGAGAGTGCCGCGGCTCCGGCGGCGGCGGCGGGCGCGGCACGTCCGACACCCCCGCCCTGGCCACCTGCTTCTCCCGCTTCAGTCTGTCGAACTGCACCGTGAAGCCCTGCGCCGCCGCCGACGCGCTCTGCTCGTCCCACACGCCGAACTTGGGCACTGCCGCCGACGGCCTCTGGCGATTCTTGAAAAACGCAACAATCCAACACCGCATGTCAGTCGTGTCTGCATGGATTCGTGTGCAACGGGGAGAGCTGGTCAGTGATGATGAATGACTCACCGGCGCGTTGTTCTGCGGCGAAGCGGACCGCGCACGCGGCGCCGATGCCGCCTGGTGGTGGTGGTGCTGCCTCGGTGCCTGCTGCCCACGGTGACCGCCGGCGCCGGTGCCGCCACCGTAGCCGGCCGGGGGAGGCTGGTGCCCGCGGCCGCCGCCGTGATACTGTTGCTGGGGGTTCTGAGGGCTCGGCCGCCGGTTGTACTGCGGCGGCGGCGCGAACTTGCTCTGCTCGGCGCCCCGGCCGCCCGGCTCGCTGCTGCTGCTCCCGGCACCCCGGTGGTGGGTCTGCTGCCCGTTCGGCCGGCCGCCGGAGGTCGCCGGCCTCGACGAAGGCGGCGGGACGCTCCTCAGCGGGCCCTCCTCGGGATCGTTGGGGTTGAACGGCCGGTGCAGCGGCGGCGCGGTGGCGCCCTTGTTCTCGCGCACCTTGTCGAAGTAGACCGTGTACCCGACATTGTCGCTGTCCCAGGTGCCGAACTTGGGCACGGTAGGGCGTTTCTGCATGTCCGGAACGAATTTTTCAGTGTCACGCAATCACGAAGATGCAAATGCGGGTTATGAATTGTGTGAGTTGGAGTATGATCTGTTGATTATTAAGGGCAGTAATTGTCCGATGCAAAGACAGCGAGACAAAATTAAGTGAGTCAATGAATATTATAACGTACTAGTAACAAATATAAATCCTCGGCTAAGAGCTTGCGAATATGAATATTGAATTGAGCCCAGGGTGAACTATTCTCTTATGAATATTGAATTGAACCCAGGGTCAACTATCTATATCTACTATGAGCCTCTTCTTTCTCTTCACCGGCATTCGAGAAAACGTCGTGTCTCCAAGTAGAAAGCAGAGCCGTGTGCTTATAAAAGTGATTGAAACATAGAGGAAAAAGTAGAGATCTTTGATTTGTTCAATGAAGAGAATTTTAATTTGAAGAGCGCTCGAGCAGACTTTCTCCTCCTGTGGGTTGCCTCGAATGTGCACAAATCGTCAAGGAGACGCAAAACCATTTTGAAGACTAATCTTCCTGGTTCCTTCCGATCTATCACATGTCATACCACCTTCCTTGACGCGAAATGAATCCTCTACATACATCGATCGTGCGCCAATCGCTGCTTGCGAGGCATTTCGACGAGACGACTAATTTCCCTCACGTTCTTATCCACGAATCATGATCCTAGCATTACCGAGGTCAATGCTACAGCTGATTTACGTTGATGGTTGAGAATTCAAAAGTCTAGAAATGGTCCTAGATTAAGATGTAGGGCACAAGAACATACGATGATCGTTTCTACAGAGATGCTACGGTCTCCTTAAACAAAAGATCTAAGAGCATGCATATCCAATTGGACAACCCATGAATTCGGCGAAACGTGCGCCTGAAACTTAAAGCGAAACAGCAGGCACGAAAGAATCACTCACGGCCATACGCCCGTAGAGGAACCAACCGGCGGCGACGTCGACGGCGAGGCCTTCTTCTCTCTTCCCCCCTTCTCCTGCAAAGAGGGGAGAGGAAGAGACAGGGCCGCAAGGCAGGGGAGGCAGGCAGGTGAAGAGAAACGGCCTCCGAAAATGGCGTCTCGACGCACCAGACCTCTCTGTTCACGAAGCTTAAATTTGACGATCCTCTAATAAAAGCAGGGGAGCATCCCAAATCGGGTCAGGAACTTTTATAGGCAGGAGGAGGAAGATGAGCAACGCGGTGCGGGTACACGGAATCATCCTACCAACCAAAACCGAGTCGCCGCTGTCTCTCCATTCTTGCTTCTTGCCGCCGCGTTGTGACAGAATCGTCGCTGGCTTTCTCGGCGTGAGACGTGTCTGCCTGGTCAATGTTGGGAACGTTGCCTTCGTGCATGCACACGAGCGTCTCTTTCGCTGGTGTTTCTTCTCCGCACACCACGTCTGACATCTGAAAGATAACGATGGTTCCGTGATGTATAGGTCGAGTACAATCCGAGAAGTAGTCATACTGACAGCGCGTTTCATTAACATTTCAGAACACGAGGTGAATCTTATCTGCAAAGCATGCCACCAACGGCGCCAATGCTCGGAGAAGTTGTTTCGAACATGTCTTGCACGGATGAAACGTGGTAATCGTCGTAATTTAATCCCAGCGAACAGCGTTGACCAAGGCTGGGTATGAGTTGTGACACCGTGATAGATAGCGGTGCCAACACGTCGCGTGTGTATACAAATTAGGGCTGGAAAAAAAGCTCGAGGCTCGAGCAGCTCGGCTCGATCTTAATTTTGGCTCGGCTCGGCTCGGCTCGGTCTTCTTAATGAACCAAGCCGAGCCTCCATTATAGCTCGTATGTTAACGAGCCAGCTCGTGAGCTGCTCGCGAACAGTTCGATTAGCTCGATAGGCTCGATTATGTAGAAATGTCAACTTTAATTTCTCTAATAAGATGGTAGTTTTATGTTACGTGAAGTTCAATTTATCATCGAAAAAATAAACCAAGTTCAGTATAGATAAAAATCATGTTAAATTTTGGGCCATCTTTTTATTTTCATTTATTTTTCATCTTTGTTGACTTAGATTGATATTTTTTTTGTTATATTGTGTTACATTATGATTTTGTGTTGTTGACACATGCTAATATTTAAAAACCGTTTAAAATCACCTAAATTCTCGTCATAAAAGTTTTAACATACTTGGCTCGTGAGCCTAACGAGCCAGCTCGATCTTTCTAAATGAACCGAGCCGAGCTTTCATTTTAACTCGTTATCATAATGAGCCGAGCCGAGCCAGCTCGTTATCAGAACGAGCTTTAACGAGCTGAGCCTTAATGAGCCGAGCCGGCTCGTTATCCAGCCCTAATACAAATCTCGCTCTGTTGCCCATTTGTGCCTTTCAGATTACAGACAAGCGTCCGGCCGGAAAACCTACAAAAATGTTGTTATGAACATCTGCAGCTTGATGGCCACTAGATACCATGTTGACCTGCAAGATATTCGGTTTTAATTAAAAAAAACCATGGTTTCCACAAAAATGAATAAATAAAATAAAATAAAATAAAAACAACCATGGATCGTTTCACTCGAGACAGATTCAGTTCCATAAAAAAGAGAGTAAATTTCACGAACTCACCAATATTTTGGGGTAAATATTATTTGTTGGAGTGACGGACATTGTTGCAAGAATCATTTTGCAAAGATTTTATTTGGTATCTAATTCAGATAATGATTGAACAAATTCTTATAGGTTGATGATGTCATTATGCTCATGGCACTGAACGGCAGAAACCTATGTATGCCTATATTGGTAGGGGACACACGCGCGCGCGCACACACACGATTGCACCTCCACCTGCATTCCATACTAACTCTTATATATACTACGCCGGCAGCCAAAGCTGCGGTTTCCACTGTGCCATCGCCTCTTGCTCCAGCACTGGCTTCGATTAGCAACACATCCACCTCCCATTTTTCACCCGTGTTCGCCCCTGCCCCTGCCGCTTAACTTACGTTTCCCGAACACCATAGCATCCCCACCGGCCTTCCATCTCACCCCTGCTCCTACTTCACCGGCAGCCACGACAGCAACAGACTCAGGACTCCTTGGACTAGTGCCTAGACTCACTGTCCCACGTCGCACCCACTCTAACCCCTGTTTTCCATTTCCCAATACCACGTCCGATTGCACCCACCTCCAGTACGCATTCCACACTAAACCTTCTTCTCCTGCCGCGCCGGCAGCCAAAGCCGCGCATTCGCCTCCTGCTCCTGCGCCAGCACCGACGGGCAACACATCCACTTCCTATTTTCAGGTTTGCCACTGCACCACTTAAGTTTCATTTCCCGAATTTGCTGGGGTGTTGGCTGGCGACTGGCTGTGCTCTACGACAAGCCATCCTCACCCTTAAATCCTCTGCACACGTCGTCTTTAAGTTCTCGGCATCAACTTTGTTGAAGGGACGCACACGCCAGGCCAGACTCGGGCTTGTGCATTCTTGCCCAGATGCCCGACGAAGAGGAGGTGATTAGTCCCAGTGGCATCCTAGTGGCAACGAGTCTGCTCGGTCGGGAATGCATGACAATTGCATAGATGACGACGATAGAGAGGCCGGATTATGATTTTTTTTAGGTTTTGTTTTCTTTTTGTGTCAATGATCAATCTGATTTGTTTCGGTGTTTCTTCTGTGTTGATGACAGTAATTTACTGAGCCCATGTAAGGCCATGAGGCACATACATAAGAGTTAATTAATATAGAAGAGCAAATGAGAAGTGTTCAACAAATGACAATTTGCTGAGCCCATGTAAGGCCATGAGGCACATACAGAAGGAAGCCCGGCAACTAATGAAGAGGTTTGGGTCTATTTGGGCCAATTTAATTGGCCTAGAGGCCTGGACGTTGCTGCTATTATTGTAGTTCAAGTTAAAATATTATCATTTACTCTTTGGACAATCGGTATCTATTATATATATAATAGATTGACGAGAAAAAGGAGTCACCACGTTCGCTCTAAAATGCTAGAAATTCTCACGTTAATCCGAGAAAATAAGAAGAGAAAATTACCCACCACTGCCATTATGAAAAAATTAGTCACAAACCCCCCCTATAAATATTTATAAAATAGCTAAATTCGGAATAATAAAAATAGCCAAAAATACCCCTCGAACCTATTTTTAAATTACCCACCATGCCATTATGAGTCAAAAAAATAGCTAAATTCGAAATAATAAAAAATAACAAAAATACACTTCCTACCTATTTCTAAATTACCCGTCATTCCATTATAAGTCCAAAAAATAATTAAATTTGGGTTATGAAAGATGGCTAAAAATATACCTAATTCTTATTTCTATTTTTCTCACCATACCATTATGAGTCTAAAATAGCTAAATTATGATGTGATGAGTAGGCAAGCTGAACAAGCTATGACGATGACAGAGTAAGGATGAGTGAGAGAACCGAAAAACAAGTTAGAAGCGAGGATGGGAAGAGCCTTGAACGAGAGGGCGACGAACAGGCAATCTGAACAACAAGAGGACCAACATACCAGTAGGAAGGCGAGGGGAGAAGGTGACACGTGAAGGTAGTTGCCCTTGCCAGAGTGGACAACAAGTAGGCAGGACAGATAATAAGTTGGCAGAAGTGTATTAGAGGAACAAGTGAGCTGGACGAAAAGCCAAGACGACAAATAGCTAAGCATCATTACGAGCAGGGAGGCGATCGTAGAAGAGAGCATATAAAAGTTTATTACAAAATATCATAAAATACATACATACAAATTAATAAATTTTATACTATTATTGTTGCGAAAACAATCAACTCTAGCCGCGTAAATGCGCGGGCAGCTATACTAGTTATCATAATTCTTGAACCTGTTCATATACATATGTTTGTGTGGTTTGGTTTTCTTGTTCTTTCAAATTGATGTCACAGCCTCGCCCTACCTAAATCTTTTTTTTGGATCCGCCACCACACAGAGACAGACAGACACACACACACACACACCCCTCCCAATCCCAGGTCCTCTCTCAACCCTGTGCCACTCGCTTTCCACGTTCCAAACCCACATGCGATTGCATTTCCAACTGCATTCCTGCGCCGGCTTCCACATCCCATTTTCCACCCGTGCTCGCCCCAGCGCCCCTCAACTCCTGGTTCCCACAACCGATCGATGGCACGCACCTCCATCAGCGCCTCCTACCCCGGCCGGCTCCTGCGCTGAACGCGTCCGCGTTGCATCCTCCCGTGCTTGCCCCAGCGCCGATCAACTTCGCTTTCCCAAATGCTATATATGGCACCACCACACGGCGTCCACCTCGCTCCTGCTCAGGAGTCCTTGGACCAGGGGCTACGTACGAGCCTCGCACAGCTTCAAGCGCTCTGGCATCTGTGTGTACTCCGTGCATCTTTGGTCCCCGGCCAGCCAGCGCCTGCCATCTTGACCACCGGGCCATCGTCTACCAGCCACCTCTCGCCACCGTTGCACCCAACGCCCCAGCGTTCCAGCCATTCACCACGACGGACACTTTCACAGTTCATCTCAACTCAGCGCGCTCACCGTGCCGATGTACAACTTGGTGGCAAACAGCACTGCCGGTCCAAGCTCAACCTGGGAGACGTTCGTCGGCGGGCAGCCCAACCCATCGACCATACTTGGCGGTCCTGAGTTCCGGGCAACGGGAAGCT
Organism: Eragrostis nindensis; assembly: GCA_012490785.1. NCBI lineage: Eukaryota > Viridiplantae > Streptophyta > Magnoliopsida > Poales > Poaceae > Eragrostis > Eragrostis nindensis. The sequence goes on from JAAXCT010000231.1 coordinate 459,487, forward strand.
TCATGGACGCCCGCCAATAACACACACACACACACACACACACACACACAGAGTACACAAATTAATTGGCAAGTTCGCACAATGTGGTCAGATGCCTTCTCGTGACTAGGCCGAACCGTCGAACTATAAGCCCACGCAGCCCAAGCCCCGGCGATTTTCTCGTGTGGCGATAGCGCTGCAAGCGGCGCGGGCCTGGCCGCAACGCCGCCGGGCCAGCCCGCGCCGCAGTCCCGCACATGGCCCGTTTATGAGCCCGCTTGACCAGAACGGGTTGATGCGGCGCGGCTTGCGGGACCGGCGGCGCCGCAAACGCCGCAACTCTGCCCTGCTCACCCGCGCCGCCGCCGGGACGCCCCATCGCGATTCGCCGCCGCGCCGTTGGCCGCAGCAAGATCCAGTGGGCTAGTGGAACTGGTGCAGCATCGCGTGGAGTCTGACGACGATGGTGGAGCGAGGGTGCTCAGGCGGCGCGTGGCGGCGGCGAGAGACGGAGCGGATGATGCGCTTGCTGAAGGGGGCTCGTCTCGTGCTGACTTCGTAAAGTTCGTCGAGATTGCACATGCGTGCATGGCTGATGCTTGGCATATCTTGTTTTCTCCGATACAAGCAAGAAACTGTTTCTCCAATACAAGTGCTCATCGATCTCCATGTACGCGAACAGCTCCCCGAGCAGGCGTTTCCTGGCCTCCGCCGACGGCGACAGCTACGGCAGACAGGCGGCGGGGCGCGACCGGCGGAAGCGGCAGAGCGGCGGCGCGCGTGCTCGCCGCCGTGGACGCGGCTGCCGGTCTGTTGCGGAGTTCATTGGCGTCAACCGGCGCAATCCGGAGCGGGCGACACGAACTATTGCTCTGGCCTCTAGGAAGTCTCGCAGCTCATGCAAGCGGTAGACGGTGGCGTGCAAGCATCTGACGTGTGCGGCTAGTTTGCGGCGGCTTGCGGCAGCCCGCGAAAAGTAAGCGGCGGCAAGCGGGCCGCCGCATCAGCCCGCTACGGCGGTTGCGGCGGATGCGGCATGCGGCGCGGGCAACCGCAACCCGCCCCGCTTACAGCTCTATGTGGCGACGATCTCCCGCTCCTCAAACAAAACCGTTGCCAGGGTGCGCGCGCTCAAACACGAAAGCAAACGAGGCGAGAAACCGCTGGAGAGGTTATAGATGGAAATGTGGAGTGAAGTGGGCGGCTAGTCAAGCGAAAAGAGACGACGACCATGCACGGGCGAGGCACCGGCGGGCTGGATGACGGCTGGCTACACGCCAGCGTCGCCCTTAAAGCCCAGGCGCGTCTCAGGCTCTCGGCGGATCGTCCTTGTGGTGGCGTGGAAGAGGCAGGCGAGGGAGAGCAATCGGAGATCGAGATGGCGGCGCCTTCGAGAACTGGGAGGGAGAGGGAGCCGCAGACGGAGCCAGCGCGCCGCCGCCGCCCGTCCCTGCGCAACAACGCCCAGCCTGGGGGTGATGCGGGGGTGGTCAGGGCGAGGCGCACGACCTCAGCGCCGCGCCGGGCTCGTGCTCCGGCGAGAGGGCCGCCGTCCCTTGATGATGCGTGTCCCGATGCCCGACGAAGCGGAGAGCAAGAGCGAGTCTGCTGCTCAGTCAGGAATGGGCGACAACTTAGCTGACCACCGCGACAGCGACGGTGTAGATCTATCTATTATCTTAGTATTTGAAGAGAAAAAGAAGCCACCACGTTCGCTCTCAAGGCCACGAAATTCTCACGTTAATCGAAAAAAAGAAAAGCTATGAACCGTAGGATTTTATGAACATCTAACGGTCTAGATTAAACAACAAAATCATAACAAAATAATTCACCATAGAAAGAATTCGGAATTAAAAACTATAGAAAAGTAGTAGTTTGATTTGGATACAAATTAGAAAAGAGAACAGCTAAAAGAGTCTATATAAAATACTGTTATATGGCAAAGTTAAAGACTTGCATCCGGTAGACACAATCCAATAACAGGTGACGTCCGGCCATGGGATTTTTTTTTCATATACCTACATACCAGTACATGTACGTACCAGCATACCAATCTAGCTAGGATCCTCTGTCAACAATTCATTTGCAGCCGCACACGTCCTCTCACGCGGCACCCGGCGTAAGCATGATCCATCTTGGGCGTCCGCGTCGCCCCTTCCTCTCGACATGGAGCAGTAGCAAAAGCGATGCATGTTGGTGCGCTCCGGGCAGCTGCTCCTGCAGATACTCATCACCGCCAAACGTTGAGAGACTGTGATGTTATGGATCACTGTTGTTCGCCGTTCTCACCTTAGCTGCGTCGACCGATCTGGCATTGTCTTTGCATGTGTCCTCCATGGTGAATTTCCGTGATTAGGGCTGATAACATACACCGACGCAGACGCGCAGGAGACGATCCCCATGTGGTCTCTTGGATTCTCGCAGACACCTCACGGCTTGCCCGGGCGCTCAAATATTGATTGACTAGCGTGTGTGGAGGCGAGAATCAACAGGCTCAATGTTGATTTCAATCGCATCGACCATCAGAGTGGTTGGAGGAGGGGATAACCAGCTAAGCTTCAAGGAGAAGCTCGACGACCAGGCGCACCGTACGCTGCAGATCATATATACGAAGTCGAAGAGAGCAAAAAAGACAGCAACTAACACCTGCTCCATCTGCAATTAGCGGCTCAAGGTGAAGTTAGTAGCGAGAAACAGGGAGAAGATGCAAGAACTCCTGGTGACTGGTGTCTCAAGCTACCTATGGTGTCTGAAGTCTGATCGACGAGATGGAGCATGAGAAGAAGGATATGGTGGCTGTGAGGAACGACGGTACTGTTTTTCCTTGGTTGATAATATTAAGCAGGTCACGTGGCAACATGCTGGGCGATTTGCTGGGCGTTGCATCGATGAGTAGGCATAACCAGCTTCACGCACTACAGCTCATACCCGCTCTCTCCAAGGAGGCTTCAGTGTGGATCAGTCACGTACCAGTCAATGAGTCAAGAATAAAAGATGAAAGATGAATGGCAGAAGTTAGATCGTTTCACTATCATTAACGTAAATGAATATACGGTTTAGCTGATTTGTTGGTTCTCAAACTTTATTGATTTATTTGCATATATTATCTGAAGGTAATTTCAGCAAATTTCACTTTTCTTCTAGAACAAAGGAGTCTACATTTTGTTGCGACTTTTCTTCAGCATAAAGTCAATTTCTTAACCACATGTTAACTTTATAGAAGACTATGACGTATCAAACTAATTTCATTATATATCGCTAAAACATATCAACTGGATAATGAAGAAAGAAAAAACAAATAGTGAGAACATAGGTATCTGAATATATGCTATATGTTTGGATCGAGCACCCCATGTTTAAGGACCTTGGATCGAAAAAAATATCAGAGACGGCTAAAACAGAAAATGTGCAGTTTTAACCTAATTTTCTTAAAATCTATGATGTCTACAAAGACCAAATAGTGTTGAGGTGCTGCTCAAACAAAATCTTATGACCTTATAACTTTAATCCGAGATAGGTTGCCTTAGTCTAGATTGTTTCGGTATTACAATCCCAGCTTGAGCCTTAAAAGGAACTTTAATGTCTCAAATAAGTGAAACTATTTTGTTGTAAAAAAATACGACCTTTTTAGTATCAATCAATCTCTAAAAGCCTCCAATTATGAGTTGACCTTTTATGTCACTCTGGTGTTGAATTGTCAAATTTTGTGTCAAAAAAATAGATGCACTATTTGTGATTTTCCACGAAAGCCTCCCTAACGTTAGTTACTTCTGTGTGAAGTCTCATATATACCACGTATTCGCTCCCTTATATTGACACTCTCTCCAATAAAATCTACCTGAAATAAAAGAGCAATAGTTGGATAGTTTATTATAGTGAGAGTCGGTGGTTGTGGCGGTGATTTATTTATCGATTATAAAGATAATGACCAAGGATACCCAATGAGAGGCAACTCCATTTATCCTTACCAATACACTAATTCTCAGAGCGATGACATTATCAGAGTTTGCCCTATGTAGAGTGAATAATTATTCTAATAATTGTGTTGTCGTAAAAAAAAATCAAATTGGGTCGATTGTTATAGCGATTCTAGCCGCGCAATTTGCGCGGGCCACCTTGCTAGTTCTGTTAATTAAGTGTTGTTCTTGTATGTCCAGTCGATAACAGAATCATTTCCTTTGTTTCAAAGTATCTTGTGTGCCAACGACAATAAAATGATTTGTTCCAGTGTTTCTTTCTACTGTCCATGCATGGATCAACCGCTTGCACTCGTGTAGACGAACAACGGCGGGCACTCGTGTAGACGATGGTAGAGTTTTGCTGGTCTAGTGCATGCGGAGGTGATCTACGCATAAGCCATAGCTAGGTTTACTCAGCCTTGCCAGAGATGGGATGAGGCATGTTGGGACTAGTGACGTTTCAAGTCAAGTGTTCGAGTTGCCCAGATCAAGCTGGACTGAAGCCTAATGCCGGTTAAATCAAGCAAGCTGTGTTCTGTGTGATTGGGAATGATGACGAAGCTGGGGAGTTAGGGAGGTCTACCTTCTTGGCGAGTTCATATGACAAGAACAAAATATGCAGTGGCCTCCATAAGCTTTTCCATAAGAAGAAAGAAGTGATTTCAGTTTGGTGCTACACTGTGAAATTCAAGCATTCCTATATATTAAGGGATTCTTCCTTGAACGGATTGAGAAATGATGACATATGTGACTTGCAATAAATCTAACACTAGACAGGCTTTTCTTTTTGTATGGTACAGATGAGCAAGCTATATATTTCTAGCAACCCCCTTATCCGTTTCAAACAGTTTTAGCGGCAAGTTTGGAGGTCTTGACTATTCCATGGCCTCTGGACTTGGTCTAGATTCTAGAGATGTCAATATCTAATGCATATATTCATCACCTGGGAGAAATAGAGGAGCTTACCAGGACATGTGCTGATGAGAGTTTAAACTTTGTTATGCTTACTGTCCTTGTGATAAGCAAGCGCAAGTTTCAGGTGGATGGCTAACAAGCTCACAGAATTCAACTGAAAGCACCTGGACCAAAAGAAAAAAAGAGTGATATCCTTCTATACTTCTGAAACCACCACATATATTCGATTATGATGATAGATCAATGATTCCCTTAGTAACTTACCTGCACAAATATATAATGAATTAAATGATAGATCAATGATTCACTTATGGTTCAACAGAAACAACATCATGGGGTTGTTGTAAACGAAAGCACATGGTAATTAACTAGAGAAACAAGTTCAGATTACAGAACAAAAAGTTGCTGGCACACAAAACTGACCAACAAAGAATACAGATTGTGGTGTGAGAAGAGTAGATTGATGGATAGAATCCTTGATACGAAGTCACAAGATTTAGAGTACTTCTGGAATCATCATATCCGATTATCATGTCCCATATGATCTTGGTACGTAGCTGAATGAAACAAACGCATAACTAACTATCATAAATATATAATGAAACAAATAGATAATATCATGTGACGGAAAACAAAACCACATGGTAATAAACAAGGGAAATAAGTTCAGATTACAGAACAAAACATTGGCACAAGTCCAACATAGCACCTGAACAACAAAAACTCCAAATTTAGTAAATAATGGAATGGAGCGACTGTGTGTGTGTGTGTGTGTGTGTGTGTGTGTGTGTGTGTGTCCTACCAATATGGGCTTACATATAGGATTCTGCCCTTGCCGATTGGTTTCAGTGCCGTGAGCCTAATGACATCATCAACCTGATAAGAATTTGTCCAATCAACCCGATAAAATCGTGTAATCACATCCTTAATTTATATATATATAAATTAAAGCTAATTTAGCTAAGCGAAAACATCAAGGGCTAAAAATGTGAACGCTTTACCAAACGATTCTCGCAACAAAATGTTCGTCTCCCCAACAAAATGAGTTCGTCTGTTGTCCGCCTCGCTCGGAGGGGGGGGGGGGGGGGGGGGGGGGTATGAACTCTCAGTGAGGGGCGCTCCGACTCTGCTGCCTGCAGCTCCCTCTCCATCTCCCTCCCAGCTCTCGGCGCCACCACCATCTCGATCTCAACGCACTCCTCTCCCTAGCCTGCCTCCACGGCAGCTCAACTTGACGATCCATGCCGAGAGCCTGAGACATGCCGGGAATTTAAGGCTGAGGCTAGCGTGTCGCGGTGCTGCAGCTAGTCGCCAGTCAGTCACCCCACCATTGTCGCATCGTCTTATTTCTCTCATCTCATATGCTCTTCTGGGACTTGTGTGGACAACACACTTCTCATATGCTATTCTATCTTAACTCTCGTGTATGTGTCTCATGGCCCACAAGCTCAGCATCGTCAATCACTCACTTCTTGATTAATATAATTGAGAAATACTGAAACAAAGAAAATTATTGTCATCAACACACAAGAAATACAGGAACAAATCAGATTTCCAACACATAGACACACACACACACACACACACACACACACAGCCTCACCCCGTCTTCTGGCAAGGCTGAGTAAACCTATAGCTTATGCGTAGATCACCTCTGCACAAGACCACCGAAACCCTACCATCGTCTACACGAGTGCGCCGTCATTGTTCGTCTTTGCCACAACCACGCGGTCCTTGCTGTGCGTGTCGACTTTTTCCCTAGTGTGTATCTCGTTAGACTTTCTACACCATGGACAATAGAAAGAAACGCTGAAACAACAAAGCATTTTATTACCATCCATGCACAGGAAACTGCGAAACAAAGCATATTGTTCAGCCATCGACAGTACACACACACACACACACACACATAGAGCAAGAACACCACTTAAACAGCTGATTCAACGCCCTCGCCGTCGTTGTCTTCAGCGAAGTTGTCGTCCATTCCCGACTGAGCAGCAGACTCGCTGTCCTCTTCATCGGGCATCTGGGCACGGATTCGCACGGAACAGTAGGCCCCTCGCCGGGCACTCACCAGTGCCACCGCCTCCACCTCCTGGTCCGCCCTCGCCACAGCCCAAGCACGGCGAGGTGTGTTCGTCCCTTCAGCCGCGGCACGGCGGGCGCGGCCGCGCGTCGGAGCTCGTGCAAGAGGCTGGGCGTTGATACTGAGGGCGCGCCGGCATGGCTCCTCCTCCTGGGCATCCCGCTCGGCTCTCGCCGCAGCTCCCGCCTGAGCCCGCGCGGTTCTCGCCGCAACCACACCAGCGTCCGGCTCCTCCTCGGCTGCCGCCGTAGCACCCGACGGCTCTCTCTGGGCTCTCGCCGCCGCCCGAGACTGCATCGCTGCAGCCGCGGGACGGGGCGAGGCCGAGCGCGCCGGAGTTGGGGAACGAGCCCGGCGCGAGGCTGAGGTCGCGCGTCTCGCCCTGACCACCCTCGCATCGCCGCTCGGCTGGGCGTGCGCGCGCAGCGACTTATAGCCGGAGCCCGCCGGCTCCGCCGCCATCTCCAACTCCTCTCAGGCTCTCCGTCGCCTGCCTCTTTCTCACCAGCTCAAGGACGATGTGCTCAGAGCCTGCGACGCGTCGGGACTTTATGGGCATGCCTGGCGTGCCCCGGAGCGTACTCCGTCGCCACTCGCCAGCTGGTGCGTCGCCTTTGTCGTCATCTCATTGCCCTCGCCTACTTCTTCACTCCGCTCTATCTGTAACCTTTCCTCTCCAGGCTCCAGCCGTTTCTTACCTCGATTGTGTTAGTGTTTGAGCGCGCGCACACCCTGACGACGGGTTGTTGAGGAGCGGGAGATCTCCACACGAGAAAAAATCGCACCGGGGTGTGGGCTGCGTTGATTTCATGACTTAGTTCGGCCCAGTTACGACAAGGCATCTCATCAAATTGCCAACTTGCCATTTGTGTCCGTTGATGTGGCACCACATTGTGGTGATCATTTGCAGTGGTGATGAAAGCCTATATACTAACGTGCATTTCCCTTAAAACTTCCTTGTTAGGGTTTAAGAATGGGCATTTTGATGCAAGGCGAGCAATGTTGCATGGTTTCTGCATGGTTTGGTACGTAGAAAAGGACGAGCGCGTACTGTCTAGCTTGCGCGTCAAGCTACTAGATTATCGTGGACCGTTTTTGTCGGTACGCGGCCTCAATTGGGTATATATACACCTATTAGCGGCTTCGGAAAGGACAATGATAGTAACCTCGGGGGCAATGTGATCTATGAGGAAGGCGAGTGCATGTTTGTGTGCGTCGATTTATGGTAGCGAGAAATCGTTAGGCAAGCAACGCTGCATGGTTTCTGCATGGTTTGGTACGCTGAAAAGGATAAGCGCGCACGGTCTAGCTTGCGCATCAGGCTACTAGACTGACATGGGAAGTTTTTGTCGGTATGCAGCCTTGATTGGGTATATATACCTCTTATTAGCAGCTCCGAAAAGGGATGCATTATTTCATCCAAGTTTTATCCATGTCTCACGCTCTTTCCCCTTCGTGTTTGTCGTCATATATATCCCAAAATAATAACTTTAGGCGTGCTACATTGATGCTAGCTGGCAGGCAGGACACCGGCTAGGCAATGATCGTAGTCTCACCAGGGCTTTATACCAAAAATAGGCCCTAAATCCCTCTTTCCCCTTCGTGCTTATGAAACACGCATGTCCATCGACAGGTTTGGAAAAGCCGTAGCTGGTGTTAGTTTGCAATCAAAAGGTATCTCATGGACGGTGGACCTCAAATTCGATGGCACCACATTGCCAAACATCATCAAATCTATGCACCCGGTAAGAATATGCGAAAGGGCCTGTAGCCTAGTGGTTACAAGAGCCTCAGTTGCACCTGAGATCTTGGTTCGACTCCCCGTAGAAGCGAAATTTCTAGGATTTAACGGCGTTGCGCTTTCAGCGGGACAGCGAAGCGCCAGTGATGACTTTGTCAATCTCGAGGATTTGCCGGCTCAATCTTCAAAGATGCTCATAGGGGCAGGATTTGCTTATATGTGTTCATAGGGGTGAGTGTGCGTGCGTTGTGAGTGTCTGAGTTGTACCGTGTAATCGCAAAAAAAAAGAACTTATTATCTAGGGTGGCAATTATACCTGTACACATATTTATTCATCAGATAAATTATTGATACTGATTTTGGCTGAGCTAAGGCGAAGGGGAGAAATCGTAAGCACTTTACGATGCCGCATAACAAACTTTGTGTTTCTTTTTGGGATTTTAGGCAAAGACGCAACAAACTTTGTCTGGCACCTTTTTTTTCTGTTTGACAAACAAACTTTGGCTTCCAGTGGTCCGTTTGAATGGGGCGTCATCTTTTTTTTTTCACAATTATTATTGGATGGCCTCTGTCCCGTTATGTAGGTATCGCTTTAAGCAACAAACAGAAGAAGCCCTAGAATATCTACATGCTCTTTCTATTTCAACGTTATATTACATCAGAATATAAGATGACTAGATGAATATAGTAGTAACATATAATGCAGTAGAAAAAATATGCATGGTTTGGCTCCATCCTTGACAATGGCAGGTTCATGGACGCGTGGTTCATTTGGTGTGAGCATTCTTTGAGTGTTAGCTCCATGGAACTTTAAGCATGTAATTAAGGATGTGCTGCTTGCAATTCAGCCAGGAGTTTGTCGACTTATTTTGGAGACAGATAATGGTCCTGGCGTACTTTGGAATAATCTGAACAAGTTTGAAGTACCATACATTATCTGGGAGAGATAGAGGAGCTTAGTTACCGGGACATGTTCGTTTAAACTTTGTTATGCACACTGTCCTTGTAATAAGGCAGCATGAGTTTCAGGTAATAGGGGTGAGGTGAATGGCTCTGCAAGCACCCAGAATTCAATTGAAATCCTGTTTCCGATTACGTAATGAAGCGCCTGGACTGAAACGAAAAAGAGTTTGATATCCTTCTATACTACTGAAGCCACCACCACACACACACACACACACACACATGCATGCCGTAGCAGCGCTGTCGGCGTCCATCTTGCGCCGGGCTTCTTTAATTTGTTCTTCTTCTCCTCGAGCTTGCGCTTCACACTGGCGACGTGCGCGAGCACGACGGTGAGCCTGTTCTCCTCCTCCCCCGCCGGCTCGGGGAAGTTGGTCTTGCCGTTCTGCGGCAAGGTCCGCGAGGCGGCGTCGTACGCGCAGGCGGCCTCCTCGCGGTTGTCGTAAGTCCCTAACCACAGCTTCTCGTTGGCAGAAGGCTCCTGGATATACGCGCCCCACTTGCCACTGGGCCGGCTCGTCACGCCGCGGTACTTCCACTCCGGCGGCGCGCCGGCCCCTCCCTGCGGCGCCGCCACATTCTTCGCCAAGTCCCTAAGACCCCCTTCGATCCCCGAAAACACCTAGATCTCTGCCTAGAAACACAGGTCTACTACTACAGCCGCCGCCGCTGATAGCTAGATAATCTGGTGTCTTTCTCCTAGATCAATGTGCAAACGACAAGGGGATTTATAGGCAGGGTTGGCGTGTCGCCCGGCCACCAAACCCTTGCCCCGGCTAGAATCACATTATCGCACCGTCACACTGCTTCAAACGTTACCATTTCTACTGTGTGAAATTTCGAATTCTGCTATGCAATAGCGTTTTGCTGCTTCTATCTTCGTCTTACCGCATGCTGCAGTATCTCTTCTCCGCAACTGCAGCATGTTTCTTCCACGAAAGTGTGACCCGCTTGACCCTTGCTGCCGCCATCTGCCCCGAGAACACCAAAATCGTGTGTGTCATCCCCGGCCACCTACACACACACACACACACACACACACACACACACACACACACACACTTAGGGAGGAATGTGACCAAGCGCGCCGGAGTCCATGCATGAACAAGGCCGATGCATGGTTGGGAGCCTGAGATGCGTCGCTTTATAGGCCATGTTGGCGTGCCGCGGAGTGCATCGCGTCGCCAGCCGTCACCCCGCTTGGTGCCTCGCCCTTTGTCGCCGTCTCATTTCGCTTGATTGTGCTTGACCCCGGCAACGTGAGCGAGTACTCCCTAGCTCCTCGCCCGACCCACCACCTCGGGGAAGTTTATATATCTTGGCGTAAGGCCGCAAGGTCTGCCACGGGCGTAGTACGCGTAGGCGGTCGCAGCCTCTGGTGGGTCTAAGGCTCATGGATATCCGCCCCCTACTTACCACCGGAGCATCTTGTCACTCCTTTGTACTTCCATAGGTACTCCCCGTGCCTCCTGCGGCTCGGCATTCGCCACCACCTTCTTGGCAAACTCCCCAACGCCCCCCTTTCCAACCCCTAAAATCTAGATTCTGTACTACAAACACCGCCACCACCGCCACTAGATGCAAGATAGGTGTCTTTCCTCTACCAGATGTGCTTGCCAACGACGGAATGCCGATGTAAATTCTACGTTAGAAGTATGCATGTCGGAGTGTCAATTACACTCACGGAATTAGTGATATCCTTGAGCGTTTGATTCCACATAGGGAATTAGAAGTATATCTAAGTGCCGGCTCCACTAAGGGATTTGAGGTATCTTGTTGATACTGATTTTTGCTTAGCTAAGGTGAGGGTGGAAATCGTGAGCACTTTACAGTGTGCCTCGCAAGAAACCTCTTTTTTTTTTGGATTTTAGGGAAACGCAACAATTAAACTCTGGCTTCCAGTCGTCCGTTACTCCATTTCTTTTTGTTTGAGTGGAGCAATGTTGTAAGGCTGAGTGAAGAAACGTGAGCATGGCGCTCTCGCCTGCGCGCTATACCATAACGATCTAACCAACAGAAATATATAATGGAACAAACAGATGATATCATGCGATTGTAAACTAAACAACATGGTAACAAGAGCAACAAGTTCAGATTACAGAATGACACACATATATTGGCACGAGGCCAAGATATATAAAATCTGAACAATAAAAGTTACAAATCTGGTAAATAGATAAAAAAGATGGATGATATGTGCGTCCATGCTGAGATGCGAGAGGTGATTAAGAACCCACGCGGTGCTCTCGGGTTCTTCCCTCCGCTGCATACGACGCCTTCACTCCCTAGTGCCTGCGGGGTCGCTGCCACGAGCTCCGGCGCTGCCGTTTGCCTGCCAGTTCTACGTCGGGGCGTGGGTGCAGCTGTGGCGATGGGCGATGGCTTCAAGAACGAAGGCCCAGCAGTCGACATGGCACATGGCAGGCGCTGGCTGGCCGAAGACCCTAGATGCAATACGGAGGAAGCGCAGATGGGTGAGCGCTTGAAGGTGTGTGAGGGTTGTGGTTTTCTTGTTCTCAAGGAAAAAAAAGATGCAGTATGGAGGGAGGAATTGCCCTGGTACCATGGATAAGAGAAGCCATCTCCCAAACCCCATCAGGAAGGACACCATCTTCTCAACATCACTCCTAAGTGCACTTCTCTCTCCAAAATACAAACAGACCCCAAGTGAGAGACGTGGACCCTTTTGGTGTTTTGGAGGGAGGATTGCACTCGGGAGTGGTATGAGGGGGATTGCGTCTTCACTCATGGGATTTGGAAGATGGTCACCCTTACGAGTGGTACCAGGGCAATTCTCCCCAGTATGGAGTAAGCGCAGATCGGTTAGCCATTGAAGGCGTGCGAGGGTTGTGGTTATCATGTCCTCTAAGCACTGGTCCAAGGGCTCTGGCGTCGCGACAGCCGGGACAGTAGGAGCTGGGGCGAGGAGGAAGGCCGATGGGGGAGGCATGGCGTTGGGGAAATGGAGGATAGTAGGCGGCGCAGGGGCAAACAGCGGTGGAAACTGCGAGAGGAAGCGGTCGCAGCCGGAGCCGGGGCCCCTCCCTGTGCCACCGCCATGGCATTAGCCGCCTCTACCGCTGCCACTGTAACACCCTAAAATTTAAAGCAAAGCAAAAAAAAGGGAATAAAAATCACTCCAAATTTAAATTTTTGTCTCGCTCTTACCTTGCCATGAATTTCCAAAATAAAATTCACCAAATAATTCACACATGATTTGAATCTGAGAATTTTTGGAATATAAAACTCATGCTCAAGTGTTTGCTTCCATTAAAAATCCACTAAAAATTTGAACCTTTTTTTTTAGTTTTAGTTTTCCAACAAATATAACTAAATTAGGTTAAATCCCAAGTTGATTTTCAAAATCTGAATTTAAACTTGCAGCAAAAACCCCATCATGTGCATTTCTGGTTTTTCTCGTTTTTATTTGTGTGTTGGTTTGATTTCAATCGCTTTTCGAATTTGAATTCCATTCAAATTCGAAGTCACTTAAATCCCTGGAAAAAATCCAAACTCTTTCTAATTCCTAAACTCTCCCGGGCCAATTCTCTCTTCCTCTCCTTCGGTCGGCCCAGCCCACCTCTCTTTCTTTCTCTCTTTTTTCTGAAACCCGCTGTGGGCCGCGCCCCTTCTGCCGGCCCAGCAGCAGCCCAGTCCGGCCCGTGGCCACCGTCATCTTCCTCCTCTCTCCTCCTCTGTCTCGCCGACAAGCGGGCGCCGCCGACGTCTCCCCCTCGTCAGCGGTTGCCGTTCCGTCGCGTCGCAGCGCCTGTAGCCATGCTGTGGCCGCGTCATCACTCATGGGCGCCCATCCCGCAGCTCCTCGACGCGTCCCGTCGAAGCAGGGCCCCCATCCGGCGACCTCGCCACGACCCGACGACTCCCATGCCTTGACGCCACGCCACGCCAGGTCCCCTCTCGAGCCGTCTCTCCGCGACCCTGTGGCCATCTACGCGCGCTCGTCATCGCGCACGGCCGCCCGTCCTCTCCTCTGGCAAGCCATCGCGTCGGCACCTACTCTATTGACCGGAGCCGCGACCGAGCCGCTCTCCTCTCCCTCGGTCTCTCTCTCGCCCTTCTGCCTATAAAAACTGGTGCGCGACGATCTCCTCTCCCTTTCCCAACTCACAGCTCCCCTCCTCGACCACCACCGAGCTCCAATCGAAGCTTTTCCCCAATCGTCCCCAACTCCGGCCGTCGCGATTCACCGCCGGCGAGCCCTCTTCCTCCCTCCTCTCCGGTCCAAGCACGACACCACGCCTCCCTCCTCCTCCCCGGCCAGCTTGGCGAGCAAGCCTTGGCCACGAACGCGCGAGCGCACCGCTCCGCCGCACGCTGCCGCCGAGCGCCGCGCTCCGCCGCCTCCAAGCGCGCCCCTGCCTCCTTCCTCGATGCGACCTTGCCGCCCCGCTCCGCCTTGACGCCGCGTACCTCGCCGGCGCACAAGAACCCGACGCGCCGCGCCCCCGCTTCATCCCCGTCGAACACCACCGCCGTGCTCCACATCACCGAGCGCGTCTCCGCCTCCCGTCTTCCTCCGGCTTCAACAAGACCACGGTGAGCTTCGCCTTGCTTCCCTCCTACTCCTGCGCTCCTCCTCTTTCTCTCTCTCCACGCGCACGACCACCCGCGCCGTGCGCCGCCGCCCGCCGCCACGCGACCTCGCCGCCGACCAACTTCCCGGCAACGCCCGGCCGAGCCAGTGCGCGCCACACCTTCGCCGCACCTCCCTGTACCCCCACGGGAGCACACACTCGTAGAAATTCCACACCCTCGTCCTTTCCCCGTCGAGCGCCGTCGCGCCGCCTATCTCCGGCGAGCTCTCGCCATCGCTCCACCGCTCCCCGTCGTCGACATCTTCCACCCGGAGCTCCGCCGTCGCGAGCTCGTCCTCCGCGACGTGTTCCGGTCGCTGTCCGTTCGCCCCTAGAAGCCGCCGGCGAGCTTTCCGGCGCCGCGCCGCCGCGCGCTCCCCCTCCGGCCACCTGTTTGACCGCGTCCCGCCGCCGCCGACGTGGCACGCCACGTCGTCCTGTGGGACCTGCCGAGACCCGGTCGCCGCCCAGTCAGCACTCCCATCCATATTCCGCTCCGTGCACCCGGCTCACGTAAACCGTTGGCCCATATCCCACTCGGTGCACGGTGAACTTGGTCCACGGTCTTTTCCTTTACAAAAATAAATCCAGATATTTCAGGAAAATCGCCAGCCCCTGTTCTTTTGCAGATAAGCCCCTGGGCTGTCTAATAATTCTATTGAAGTCCTGTCTTTTTACAGAAACATCCCTATACTTTTTCATAATTACACTTTAGCCCCTGTCCTTTTACACCGAGACCCCTAAACTTTTCCATAATTACAGATAGGTCCCTGGAACTTTTCTGTAATTACAGATTAGTCCTTAATACTTTTCTGTTCTTACAAATAAGTCCCTAGAACCTTTCTGTTAAATTATACATAAGCCCCTACAATCTTTAAATATCCATATCTTTTCAACCGTAGCTCCGTTTTGAGTGATTCTTGCGCTCACGCGTTCATAGAAACGCGACGTACCTTTTGGTACTAATCTTGAAGCTCTAGAATACTTTTACGAGCCATCAATACTCAAGTTTCTCTCTCTCATGTTATAATCCCCTCTCGGCAAATCATGCGACGCCAGTCCCGCATGTCACCTATGCCCGTTCACCTTGTAGCATTGAACCTAAATCCCTCTCTCATCAAACCTCATCATACGTCATTGATCCCGCGTATCTCGTATGCTCGCTCACCTTTTAACATTGACAGTGAGCTTATCCTATCTTATTATATCATTCCATATCAAAGTATACAACCGCCGTTGTTCTCACCTAGCTTAACCACCGCTCAATCAATCTTAACCAATGTTGCCACCTACCTCCACCAAGTTATGTCAATATTTATGCTGCTTTCTTTATATCTGGTATTTCATTGGACTTATTGAAGTTACTATTCATTGCTATTTTAATTGCTACTTATTCTTAATCGATTAATTGTTTTATTTGCCACCGTGCATCATACCATGCATAATCACGTACACGTACCACAGTCATGTGCTCCGCTCATGACAAATAACTAGTAGCTTAGTCTTAGTAATTAATTTAGTAGATAATATAATAGCTAATCACCAGTAGGTACCATAACCTATAGATAAGTAATTAAAGTGACACACCTTGCACTTGTACATGTGTCGCATGAACCTTCATATAGGTTACGACCCATATGAAGACTTAGTGCCACAAAGGTACAAAGAACACGTGCACACACTGTCCCCACCTTCACGTACACTCATACGCTTCTCATCGTGCTCTTTTACATAAAAGTCCTAGTGCTAGAGACATCACTCCTAATAATCTTAAGATAATAAAATCTTTCAAAAGTAAAACCTATTGCATCATACATGATTTATGCCTCTTAACCGTCATCAATGTTCTATCGATTCTTATTGGAGTTTAATTAGATCTTACTTGGCTTTTTCAATATTTTTATTCTTTTGCGGTAGTTTGTTTATACGTTATGTTTCTATGCGCTAGCTTACGCGAGATTCGAGGAAGCCAGAAGAATTCAAGGAAGATTTAGAAGATCCAAGCTTCGAGGACGAGTCGAAGAATCCAAGCCCGAGGACAAGTCAGAAGATACAAGCTTAAGAAAAGGACTTGAAGACACCGACTTCGATAGAAGAATCTGAAGACCAAGTTTTGGAAGATTAGGATAGCGTTTTCAGGCAAGCTCTACTTCTCCTTGGTCATGATTGAACCTACTGTTTTCGCAATGCACCTATATGGCCTGCTCTCGTATTATGCATTACTTGTTATTTTACTGCTTGTGTAGCTATGATCCTACTTGCTTATTGATATTGATGTCTGTTACTTAGGACGTTAATATCTTAATCCTTGTTTATCCTTGTTTACCTGTCACCTTGATAACTCTAGGATAGTTCCATCATTTCTATGATGGCACTTTTACCTTGCTACTAGAATGCTTAGGACCCCGCAATGTTTCTACATTGCCACACCATCTCACATACTTACTTTTGCAAATGTGTTAAATGAGTTTGGTGGTGTATGTGATACTTGGGTTGGGAGTAGCACAACTGTGTTAGGTGATGATGATGTTGGTGACGGTGATGATGGGATGGGTTGGATTGCGGGCAAGGCCACTAGTGAGATGTTGATGGTATGATAGTCCCCTAGTGTGGGAGATCTGGTGCTTGCCCGGCCACATAAGGACCGGTTCTGACGCCCGTTAACATAATGATTTCTCGTACAACCACGGAACCTGTATGGGAAGGACTTACCCTACCTTCTTGGTACTCTTGCATTTCCACCTGGAGGCCAGTAGAGGCAACGGAAGCTCAGGAACAGGCCCGGGAAACGTACCCGTGGTCCGGTTGCGGAACCCGCTGTCTGTCTCGGGAACCCATTGTCGGTACATGGGGAAGCCGCCCGTCCTGTTGTGTGTCTCAGGATCCTGCAAGTTAATGCAGGAGCACGACGTACCTGTTATAGGTGTTGTGCCGTAGTGTGACATTTCAAGTCACAAGCCCCTGAGTGTGATTCCGTGGTGAACTTGTGAGACTACTCGGAGAAGATGGACTAAGCGTTGCGTACCCCCTTGCAAAGGGTGCGTAGCCCGTGGGAAAAGATGTACAACCTCTGCAGAGTGTAAAATTCATCCGGATGGACGTTGTCACGGCATATGACACATTATTGTGGCGCACGTTGGATTAGCCACCTATCTTATTCCCTTGGAGTGTGAGTGGGTTGTAGTCAGCCCGTGTTTTGGGAAGTGTTGGCATGGATGCCGGGTCGGTATGACCATTGAGGTCAGAAGGCCCAACTAAAACCTAGGAACTGGCGGGAATGCTTCATACTCCCCCAGGGCCAACCAACTAAAATATTGACAATCAACCCCCTGTTTTATCTATGACTCCTTCACTTGCTTAAGTGAACCTTGCATAAAGTTTGCTTGCTGCAAGTGAACCATACAGCCTATTCCTTGCTAAGACCAAACATGCATGTATATATTCCCTTGTGTAGTGTAGGGCTTGCTGAGTACTTTATGTACTCACGCGTTTGCGATTGTTGGTTTAGTAGGAGAAGACTTCGTAGAAGACGACGACGAGTTGGTTTTCGGTTCTACTTCTCAAGTCTGCTTGTGGTTTTGGGCCAAGATCTTCCGCTGTCTGCTTCACCTTTAGTTGGTTGGAAGGACTTGGATAGTTATGAATCCTTGTCGCACCACCGCTAAGGGTCCTATATCAGGTATTATACTTATTTACCAATTCGAAGTATGCTTTTGATTATCATATCTGTGTTTTGTGCGTATCAGCTACTGATCCAGGGACTGATACAGTATGCACAAAATATTCCAAAAATGGGGTATGACAGCCACCTTCTTGGCGAAATCTACAATACGCCCCTCCATTCCCGAAACCCTAGCTAGATTCAGCCTATACAAACGCCGCTGCCGATAGATGGAAGATAGTGTCTAAATTTTTCCTCTACCAGATGTGCCTGACACACTGAAAAAACATGGCTTTGCCTCCAACACATCATCAAAATCTAATTTGTCTACAACGCACTACAATTCTAGAGGCTCTCGTCTGTGACACACTATGACCATTTAACAACTATTTTAATTTTTTTATCTTAATACATAAAATACATTATGACTTAAAACTTAGCACAAATACATTGTGTTGCATTCTCTATCATTAGAAAAATAGAGTAAGATTTTTTCGATTGTTGGCATGGTATGGTTGACAAATTAAATATTGTAACAATGAGCTAACAATACAAACAATCGAAAAAATCTATCTCTATTTTTTAATGATAGAGAATGCAACAATGTATATTTGTGCCACTTTTTAAGTTCTAACGTATTCTAAGCATTGAATTAATTGTTTTTTTTAGATAATGGAAAAACATTCCGGCCTTTTGCATGTTTGCATACAGCCCACACAATCATCATCATTATTACAAAAATTCAGAATTGAAAAAACTCTCCATCCTGGATGTCACACAAATTCTATGATGTTGCGGCCACCCGTTCTTGGCGAATACTTCCATGGCCACCACTTCCAATATGTGGCATACTTTGACCACCTCCTCCCTGTAGGATTCTTTTTGCAAAAGTCTCCAAAATCGATACCAGTATGTACCCCTGAAGACCACCTGTAACAAAGAAATAATTGACTTTTTGTTAAACACAATATCATTACGGCATAACCATATCGACCAAAACATGGCAGCCACTCCTACAAGGATTAAGCGCTTTTCTTTCACTCCCCTCGACCCAAGCCATCCATTGAGAATATGCCTGACACTATTAGGCTTTGGGAGACCCGTAGCAATGTTAAAAATTTGCCAAGTGGATCTAGCGACATGACACTTAAAGAAAAGGTGGTGTATAGTTTCATTTTGATTACAGAAACTACACTTTGCGCTTCCTTTCCACTTGCGTTTTAACAAGTTATCTTTGGTGAGAATAACACCTTTTCCAAGATACCATAAAAAGATCTTTATCTTGAGGGGGAGCTTTATTTTCCATATGGCCTTTGTGTGTATGTGATTGGATTGCAACAGTAAGGTATTATACATCGAATGCACCGAGAATTTGCCATTCGCATGTAGATTCCACTTGAAAGAATCCTTTTCTATGTTTAGTTGCACATGAGCTATTTTTGAAACCATGTTGTTCCAATCTAACAGTTTTGTCCCAACAATGGGCCGCCTAAAGGTTAGATTAAGAGGTATAGAGCATAAAACCTCTTTTACCGTCACCTGCTTCCATCTGGCCACATTATATAAGTTAGGGAATTGCTCACTTAGCGGTGTATTATCCAACCAAGTGTCATTCCAAAACCTCGTTTGACTTCCATCCCTGACTTGAAAGCAGCCCCATTTGAGAAATTCTTCCTTTACCTTCATAAGGCCAGACCAAAAATGAGAATCTCCTGGTTTACCTTGTGTTTGAGTGATAGTTTTATTGCTGAAGTATTTTTTTCTTAACAAACTTTGCCATATGCCATCCTCATTAAGTAGCCGAAAAAGCCACTTACTCAGTAGACATATGTTCTTAACATGAATGTTTGTAATGCCAAGCCCTCCCTGGTCCTTGGGTAAGCACATGATATCCCATTTAGCCAGGTGATATTTCTTCTTATTACTATCCCCTTCCCAAAAAAACCTTGATCGAATATTATCAAGTTTTTTTAGAACCCCACTCGGGATTTCGAAGAAGGACATCATAAAGACAGGTAAATTACTTAGGACCGCATTCATAAGCACCAATCGGCCTCCTGCAGACATAAGTTTACCCTTCCAGTTGCTCAACTTTTTCTCAAATTTCTCAATTACACAATTCCATTCACTATTTCTTAGCCTTCGATGGATCATGGGGATGCCCAAGTATTTGAAAGGCATGTTACCAATCCCACATCCGAACAATTCTGTGTATTGGTCTTCGTATTCTTTAGCTTCCCCAAAGCAGAATAATTCACTCTTTTCATAGTTAATTTTGAGGCCTGAAAGTTGTTCGAACACACACTCAAAGTTGAATTAATTGTTAACTGGTCATGATGTGTCACAGACAAGAGCCCTCAGAATCCTAGTGTGTTGCAGACAAATTCAACTTCGTTGATGTGTTAGAGGCGAAGGTCATTTTTTCTTAGTATGTTATAGACAATTTTGTCTAATATATATGACGAGCAAAATGGGTAAATAAAACCATATAATCGTAAATAAAAACACACGTTAGTAACTCTTTGATTTGCCGATGACCAACACAAGAACCCATTGCGGATGACCCCTAACAAGTTACACTAAAGAACGACATATCTATACACACAAGTTTATTACAATGACATCACCGGTGACTAAACTAAACACGATCAGAGAACAGGTACCCTAAGTCTTGCAAGTCTGCATGTGCGTCACGATCATGCTTCTGGTGGCGAAGTAGCGCTGAAGTCAGTGAAGTTGTCCCCCGTCTCAGATTGAGCTGGCTCGAACCCGAGCAGGGTTGCCAGGTCTGGCAGTGGTAGCCGGCGGCGCTCAGGGACGGCCGCGCGGGCTTGAGATTGAGAAGCCTCGAAGGACTCCTCCGCCGTACTAGTCATAGCGCTGCTCGCCGGGCTTGCATTCATGGGCACGTCGGGCTCGGGAGCTAGCTAGGAACACTCACACCACCGTCCTCTCACACGTTTTGATGCGGCTGTTACTCTGACCGCGAAGGTTTCATGCCATTGTCTCGTCACGCTCGCGGCGCGGTGGCGTGGTTGCCAACTCGCGCAGCGAAACCTACGCGGTGCGCCGGGAGTGGGCTGCGTTGGCGTCATCCGGCCACGTTCCGGCAAGTGTCGCACGCCATGGGCGTCGTGGCATTATATTTGTCTATCCCGTGGCGGTGCGATGGTGTTTGTGTGTGTGCGACGGTGATGTGCTGCGGTCTATTCCCTGGCGGTGCGATGGTGTTTGTGTGTGCGCGATGATCTGATCTGCTGCGGTCTGCCAGTTGGTTTTCGACGCCACGTCTGGACGTCACCAACCCACACAACACAAAGAGAACAAAACGCAGTACATTAATTAATGCTGCAAAATATGACCATAACAAGTTTTTGCTGTTACTAGAGTTTTTCGTTCCTGAAAAACGGGTTCGATTGCATGGCTTTTCAATGAAACCAGCCTTATCTAAAGAAAGGTATCGATTGCGTCTGCCTTTCAAAATATTAATTAAGTGTCTGTTAAAATAAACAGTGGACTGCCAGTGATAAATCGATCGAAGGAATAGATAATCGACAGAATGCTGATAAATGCCAAGTTAGAAGTATGTCTGTGTGTCAATTACACTCACGAAATTAGTGATATCCTTGAGTGTTGATTCCACTTGGGAATTAGATGTATCCCTTAGTGCCAGGTCCCTGGGATTCGAGGTATCCCTGAGTGGAGCTAACTGCAACTCTTGAAGAAGATCATTTCTCCAAGAATACACTCGGCGCAGCGCTCACTACTTTCGGGCGCGCGGTGGCTGCGGCTGCGGGCCGGTAACGCCGGTTTATAATGCGGACTTCGCGTAGCGACCGTCAACCGGGGCACATGTATAGTCGGCCACTCCACTCCACATCTCCACCATCCTTTCGGCGCTTCCTCCCCGCGTTTTGGTGCGGCCGTTACCGTGGCCGCGCGAAGGTTTCACCACGCTTGCGGCGCGGTGGCGTGGTTGCCAACTCGCGCGGCGAAACCGACATGGTGCGCGCCGGGAGCGCGCTGCATTGGCATCGTCGTCCGGCCCCTGGCGTTCTGGCAAGTTTCGCGCGCCATGGGCGTCGCGGCATTTGTCTGTTCCATGACAGTGCGATCTTGCTGTGTGTGTGTGTGTGTGTGTGTGTGTGTGTGTGTCATAAACACAAAGGGGGAATAGGAATTTAGGAGGTCTTGCAATTTAATGAGCTACTTCGGTTCATTGTGAGGAAACAAATGACGGCTTTAACGCCTTTTGCCGCCATCGCAAAATTGTACTCGCCTAGGGTTTGAGTTAAATTTTGGTTGCTTTGAAATGCTTTGCTAACTGGCCCCTCCTTAGACGTAACTTATCAGATATATCCAGCAGAGAAAAACTTATGGAGAGGCTGGTGCATATTTTGTTCTTGTCATATGAACTTGGCAAGAAGGCTGACCTCCTAACTCCTAATCACCCAGAACACAGACAGCTTGATTTAACCGGCATTAGGCTTCAGTCCAGTTTGATCTGGGCAACTCCATCACTTGAACGTCACTAGTCCCAGCATGCCTCATCCCATCTCCGGCAAGGCTGAGTAAACCAATGGCTTATGCGTAGATCACCTCCGCATGCACTAGACCACCAAAACTCTACCATCTTCTAAACGAGTGCCCCTCCGTTGCTCGTCTTAGCCACCAGCATGCGGTCCTTGCTGTACGTGTAGACTTTTCTATCACGTTATACTTTCTACCCCATGGACATGGACAGTAGAAAGAAACACTGGAGCAAATCATTTTATTGTCGTTGGCACACAAGATACTTTGAAACAAAGGAAATGATTCAGTTATCGACTGGACATACAAGAACAACACTTAATTAACAGAATCTACACCCTCGCTGTCGTGGTCATCAACGAAGTTGTCACCCATTCGCGACTCAGCAGCACACTCGCTCTCGCTCTCCGCTTCGTCGGGCATCTGGGCACGCATGATCAAGGGACGGCGGCCCTCTCGCCGGGCTCTCGCCGGAGCCGCCGCATCCACCTCCAGGTCCACTGTTGCCGCGGCACGGCTGGCGCCGCCGCACGACGGAGCGCGTGCAGGAGGCTGAGCGGTTATGCGGAGGGTGCGCCGGTGCTGGCGCGGCTCCTCCTCCTCAGCCTCCCGCGTGGCTCTCGCCGCAGCAGCCCTGTGCGCCCGCGCTGCTCTCGCGGCAGCAGCAGCCGCCGACGCTTCCTCCTCGGCTGTCGCCTCCTGCTCGCGCTGGGATCTCGCAGCCACCCGAGTCAGGTGCCGCGACTGCGTAGCTGCAGCCACGGGACGCGAGGCCGAGGGCGCCGGAGATGGGGCACGATCCCGGCGCGGCGCTGAGGTCGCGCGCCTCGCCCTGACCACCCCCGCATCACGGCCATCACCCCCCGGCTGGGCGCTGATGCTCAGGGACGGGCTGCGGCGGCGCGCCGGCTTCGTCTGCGGCTCCCTCTCCGTCCCAGTTCTCGAAGGCGCAGCCATCTCGATCTCCGATTGCTCTCCCTCGCCTGCCTCTTCCACGCCCGCACACAAGGATGATGCGCCGAGAGCCTGAGACGCGCCGGGCTTTAAGGGCGACTCTGGCGTGTCGCCAGCCGTCACCCAGCCCGCTGGTGCCTCGATCGCCCGTTGTCGTCGTCTCTTTTCGCTTGACTAGCCGCCCACTTCACTCCACATTTCCATCTATAACCTCTCCAGCCGTTTCACATCTTTGTTTGCTTTCGTGTTTGAGCGCGCACACCCTGCCAACGGTTTTGTTGAGGAGCGGGAGATCGTCGCCACACCCTGGCCCAGTTGCGAGAAGGAATCTGATCACATTTTGTGTACGTTGATGTGGTGGCGCCAACGCACATCAGATTCGGTGGTGATAAAAACCTGTATACTACTATGAATTGCCCTGGAACAACTTGCTTGTTCGGATTTAGGCAATGAGATGTACGATGAAGGTGAGTGCATGTTTTCATACGTCTATTTATGGAAGAGCGGGAAATGTCGTTAATTACGAGCATCGTTGCATGGTTTCTGCATGGTTTGGTATGTCGAGAAGGACGAGCGTGCGTGGTCTAGCTTGCGCGTCAAGCAACTAGATTGATGTTGACCATTTGTGTTGGTATAGGGTCTCGATCGGGTATATATATACCTCTTAGCGGCTTCAGAAAGGACAGTGATCGTAGCCTCAAGGGCAATGTGATGTATGAGGAGGGCGAGTGCGTCGATTCAATTTATGGTAGCGATAAATGTCGTTAGGCGAGCAGCGTTGCTTGGTTTCTGCATGGTTTGGTATGTCAAAAAGTACGAGTGCGCGTGGTGTAGCTTGCGCGCAAGCTACTAGATTGATGTCGGTGTTCTAAAAACCGGCAAATAAATTTCGGGGGTTGCGCGTATGAGCTCGGATGGTTAGCTAGGCGGACACAAGGATTTATACTGGTTCGGGCCACCCTGAGGTGTAAGACCTACGTCCAGTTCGAGCTGCGCGTGTTGCTTCGCTAGAGTTTGCAGTATGAGTACAAGCAGGCGAGAGAGGGAAGCTTCCCAAGTCTCTGTGTTCGTGCGTGTGGCGCGGGAAAGGCGGAGGCCAGAGCTTCACGTGCCGTGCCCCCTTCCGCAAGGAGCCCTGCCTCCCCTTTTATAAGTCAAGGGGAGGAGATTTACAGTGTGGTGAAAGAAAGAGATAAAAAAGAATTACATCAGAGAGAGCAAGAGAATCAGCGGGAGAGGCTTCGGTCAATGTCGCGGGCCCCACTGTCCTGGTCCTCGTTCATGACGGCAGCTGCATCTGGAAAAGGGAAGCAGTTGACACAGTGTTTCGTACCACTGTGTACTGCATATATAGTGTTGAACTATTGTAGTATGTGTCGTCTTGTCACAGTAATGGTGTGTCCCGACCCGAGGGGTCGTACGAGGTAAGCGGCCGACCCCCACGCAGGGGTCGGACGAGGTGGACGAGGGGTCGGACGAGGTTGTCCGACCCTTGCGCACGACAGTCGGGTTTTGTGCCTGGTGCGGCGTGGTACTCATGCATGACAACATGAGAGGAAGAGAATATTTGGATGCATGCGTGAGAGTGGAGGCATGGGCATGCATGCAGGAGAGGGAGAAGGAAAAAGAGTGTACCATGCGCAGACTTCATCAAAGAGAGAGAGAGAGAGAGAGAAGGCATGAGAGGACATATGAGTGCGACCTTTCATACATGGCTGTCATTTTCCCTTGACTTGGAGTGGTCCTTGGGAACTGTAGATGATGTCAGGAGAAAGTTAGGCACGTAAGTGGCACGTCGATTGCTGCTGTTTCTGTAGCGCTGCAGGGAGCTGGAGCAGCCCGTAGTACTTGCCGTATTGTGCAAATGCAGCAGCTCACTTGCCCCGGCGCAGCCCCCAATGACCTGGTTTTCAGACCCGTCCGCAGGGGGTCGGGAGGAAAAAAGCAGCAGCTTACGCGCCTGTTGGTCGTGCGAGGCGGACGCGTCCCGACCCCGGTCGCTGGGGGTCGGGTGAGGAGGACGCGTCCCGACCCCGGTCGCTGGGGGTCGGGCGAAGCGGAGGCGTCCGACCCCGGTCGGACAGGGTCGGACGAGACGATACTTATCTTGAGACGTTCTATTGGGAACTAATATTTTATGCCAAATATTAGTCCCCGACAATTGACGTGGATCATTTTTTGTCGGTCTGCGGCCTCAATTGGGTATATATACCTCTTATTAGCAGCTCCATCAAAGATCCTCCAATGCCTCATTTTATCAAGATTAATTTATCCGCGTCTCACCCTCTTTTCCCTTCGCCTCTCTATCGCCATATATCCCAATAAGAACTACATCTAATCACATAGTTCTCGGTTTTATCATCCTCTCGCCATGCAAGGATTTTTGTTGCAATAACAATAGATTTTCCATATTTTGTGATAAAAGCATTTCGCGTGGTGCTACTCGTGCTTGTGTAGTGCATGAAAAATGTACGATCATCCTCTCACTTTTATCACAAAATATGAACAATCGATTGTTAATACATTGTGGTTATAGTTAATACCAACATTATTAAATTGATTTCCCCTCAAAAAGAATATTAAATTGATTTAATTAGATAGATAGATAGATAGATAGATAGATAGATAGATAGATAGATAGATAGATAGATAGATAGAAAAACAAGAAATTTCTCACGGTCCTTCCCCTTCTGCCAAAGAAAAAAAATAGCATTTGATAAAAAAGAATCAATACTAATTGTTGCCTAAGAAATATTTTTTTAGTATAATCAATGACTTCTAGAAGTACTACTGGTAACTCTGTAGCACAAGAGAATAAATGATGGTGTGATATTTCCCTTGGTTTTGGCATGCATGCTTGGACGATACAACAAAAAACAGGAAATACGAAGAAGGGATGCTGCAACAATGGTATCAAACAACTCCCCTGGGTATTGGCTGTATATGTATGCTTTAAATAAGACAACAAAAGACCGGAAGCAGGAGCATTGTTGACGTGCTACTGCCCAGCGGTGAATCGTCAATATACATGTTGAAAATACCATGCACAAAAAATTCATTTGTTGAAGATAGGGCTAAGAGAATAATGTGATTACATGGATTCCATACTGTGTTCTGCCCTTTCTTAGTTACTCCGATACGTATAGAGTGATAATTATTATTTTTCATTGGTAAATTTAGTAATGTTCAATTGTCCACTCACCTGCTTTTAGCACAAAGTTTGAGAAAATTATTACATTGAACTTCTTGGTCCCTCTTAATCTTTGGTCATGACGTTGCAGGAAAAGGGAGCGGTGGGTTGGAGAGTCATCTATATTTTAGTTGAAATGTTGTGGATATTTCGCGCACTCTTGGGGACTAAAATCTGTAATACAATTTCAAGTACATCCTCCTGGCAGAGTGTGTTTTGCTGTAGAACTATTCAGAATACCAACACATAGGCATCGCACAAAATATGTATATATCTCTTGACATAGGAATGATAAGCTAAAACGTATTATATGTTTATTAATTGGTACATTGAAATTCATCAAAAAAAACATAGACAAAGCTTTTCCTTATCATCAGTACAACACGCAGGGTACAGATGGTAACTTCTGGTGTAAATCGAAGCATGCAATCAGTAATCTTTTCAACATACACAACTAATGCATTCATAATTAAAAACAAATTTTTAAGTACCCTTTGTAATATTTCCAACAATTGACGAGCGTTCCAATATATATTATGGGATTCCCACATAGTATTCCAGTATATATTATGGGATTCTCGCTTGAAAGGATTGAAAAATGCATGATGACCTATGTGACTTGCAATAAATCTAATTAAAACACTAGATCAGACCCTTTTTTTTTTTGCACGGTATAGATAAGCAATCTATATATTTCTAGTAACAACCTTATCCATTTCCGAATGTTTTGGCAGCAAGTTTGGACATCTCAACTATTCCATGGCCTTATAGGTCGTCATCTTTTTTCAAACACATTATTGGATGGC
Organism: Eragrostis nindensis; assembly: GCA_012490785.1. Taxonomy (NCBI): domain Eukaryota; kingdom Viridiplantae; phylum Streptophyta; class Magnoliopsida; order Poales; family Poaceae; genus Eragrostis; species Eragrostis nindensis. The sequence continues at coordinate 486,866 of JAAXCT010000231.1, forward strand.
CTCTGGACTTTGCCTAGATTCTAGAATAGCTTTGCTGCTACAGTGCTCTCTTTATTTGCAGGTATCGCTTTAATATCTATATGCTCTTCTTATTTCAACATTACATCAGAATACATAAGATAATTAGATGAAGATAGTAACATACAATGCAATAGAGGGAAAAAAAATGGCTTCGCTCGATCCTTGAAAATGGCAAGTTCATGTACTCGCGGTTCTTCTGGTGTGAGCATTCTTTTCTTTCTTTGAGTGTTGACTCCATGGAACATTCAGGTGTCCAGTTTGCAATTAAGCCAGGAGTTTGTAGACTTATTTTTGGAGACAGATAACAAGGTCCTAGCAGCACTTTGCAATGAACAAGTCCAAAATAACATTATATTCATTATCTGGGAGAGATAGCACATACAAGAACATGTTCTGATGAGAGTTTAAACTTTCTTGTGCACACTGTCCTTGTAATAAGGCAGCGCCAGTTTTAAGTAACAGGGGTCAGGTGGATGGCTCTCAAGCTCCCAGAATCCGATTGAATCATGTTTTCAATTAAGTATGAAGCGCCTGGACTGAAACACAAAAGAATTATCTCCGTCTATAAATATATAATTGATTACGATGATAGACAAAAAATTCCATTAGTAACTTACCAGCATAAATACATAATGAAATAAAGAGGAAAGATCATGTGATTGTTGTAAGCAAAAGAACATGGGACGTAATTAACTAGAGAAACAAGTTCTGATTACAGAACAATATATGGCACACAAACAGACCAACAAAAAAAAATACAGATTGTGGTCAATATATAGAATAGATTGTTGGATAGATGGTAGGTCAATCAGATCACATATCACGGCATCATGCATTCATGATAGTCCATGCTGAGGTGCGAGAATTGAAGAATCGCCTTATTCCATGCAAATCACAACTGCGCGTGTTGCACTCGGTCTTCCCCCTCCACTTCTTTCGGTGCCTTGTGTCCTGCGTGCCAGGATCGTCAAGAACAGCTCCAAGCCCCGCCGGCTGCTTGCAACTCCAAAAGACAATACAGACCTCGAATGGATTGTTACGTGCCACTACAGTCAAATTCAAGCATTCCATCACCGCAAAAAAAAAAACAAAGAAAACATCAAGCATTCCTATGGAGGGTTTCTCAGTAGAAAGGATTGAGTAGTAAATGACCACATGCATTACTAAATATAAATAAAACATTATAGCAATGCAAGCTATATTTTTCGGATATTAGATATGATCAAGCTATGTATTTGTAGTAACCAAGCTATCCATTCAAATGGTTTTGGCTCCAAGTTTGGACGTCTCGACTATTCCATATCCATGAGTCATCATCTTTCAAGGGCCTATATTGGATGGAACTGGATATAGTCCAGATATCAGTAATACCAATCACAGGTAGAGATGTCAATAGCTACGGTGTGACCTTTTTGTAAGTTGGCTAAGCACTAAACAGAAAATCATTAGAATATATAGGGATCTTGACATTACATTAGAATAAGAAGACAGCAACATAGTACGTACAATCCAATAGCAAAATAGTTCAATATGGTTGTCTCAACCCTTGACAATGCATGGTAGGTTGATGGATGCGCAAGGCAGTTCACTAGGGAAGCGGCTCCCCTGCCTTACTGCACCAGACTGCCGGGTCACTGACACACGGGCAGGGGATCCCGGTGCTTTCATCAGATGTGGCGTTCTTTGAGTTTTCTTTTCAGAAGCTATAAGGATTTGCAATTCAGCAGGACTTCCTCTGCTTATTTCGTAGATAGACAACAACAAGTTCCTGATGACACTTCGAAATCACCTGATGAATTCATTGTCTGAAAAATAGAGGAGCTTAGCAGGCCATGTTCTAAGTAGTGTATATAAACTTTCTGTGTAGCGCATCTGTGCACAGAGAGCTAGTTTCAGGTAACCGAGAAGGGGTTAGTGGCATACTAAAGCAACCCACACTTCGATTCTAATCATGTTCTACATGAGTAATAATGTATAGCTCCTGGAGTGAAAGAAAAAGACGGGACTATTCATATGAAATCACAAGATATATATATACTTCTGGAATCATATTTAATTTTGATTCCCAATCCGATCGTTGTATACTATAGACGCCAAATTCCCACTGCTGCAACGATCGAACCAACAGAAATATACAATCGAACGAACAGATGATGTCATGCATGTGATTGTAAACAAAAATAACATGGTATAACAAGAAGTTTCGATTACAGAACAACAACGCATTGGTACAAGTCCAAGCTGACATCTGAACAATAAAGATTACAAATCTCTGGTAAATAAATAGATAAGAAAAAACATGGATGACTAGATAGATTAGATCCCATTACATGGGATCGATAATGCATGGAACATCCGATCGTCCATGCTGAGATCCGAGAGGTGACTAAGAACCACGGTGGAAAGCGGTGCTCTCGGGTTCTTCCCCTCCGCTGCTTCCGGCGCCTTCACTCCTCGGTGCCTGCACGGTCGCTGCCACGAGCTTCGGCGCTGCCGTTTGCCGGCCAGTTGTTGTACGTAGGTGTGGCGCCGGGCTGGGGTGCGGTGTCGGTGCCCAGCGCGATGGATGGCTGGACCGCTGGGGCGTTGGGTGCAGCCGTGGCGATGGGTCGTGGATGGAAGAACCAAGGCACATCGGTCAACATGGGAGGCGCAGGCGCTATCTGGGCGAAGAGCCTAGATGCCAAACGGAGTACGCGCAGACGGGTGAGCCGTTCATGGTGCGCGAGCATTGCGGTTATCATGTCCTCAAGGAACAAAGAATTAGCATGGGTTAAGCGCAGATCAGTGAGCGATTGAAGGCTTGCACCGGTTGCGCTTATCATTTCCTCTAAGCACAGCTCCAAGGGCTCGTGAATCTGCGGCGCAGTAGGGGCAGGGGAGTGGAGGAAGACCGGTGGCGGCGCAGTAGGGGCAGGGGCAAACAGCGGTGGTGGAAACTGCGAGGGCGACGCGTTCGCAGCCGGAGCCGGGGCAGGAACCGGTGTTTGGTGTCGCAGGGCAGTGCCGTTCACCAGTGCGAACGACAGTCGATAGCGAGGTGTGGACGCAACGCCCACCGGAACAGGTGCAGACTGGGAGGTGGACGACTCACCCTCACCCACCGGAGCCGATGCAGGAGCCACCGCGTCGCCGGATGCGTCCATCGTCGCCACCTCGACGGCCTCCTTCTTGGGTTCAGGGAGCCCTTGCTCGGACCCCCTCTTCCTCTTGCCTGCGACCGTCGCGTCCTCCTCCGCTGCTAGTACTCCGGTGGGCTCGGGATCGGGAAGCCCGAGCATGGACTCCGGCTGGGAGTCGATGTCCAACAAGCCGCCCTCCAGATCCAGTCCAGTCGACTGGGATCCGGAAGCGTCGACGTCCTCCGGGGCGGGTGCAGCAGGCGCCGCCGGTACGGCCGCAACCACCGCAGCCGAAGCAGTGTCGACAAAGGCGGACGCATCGCCCCCAGCTGGAGGTGACGCGACCTGCAGGGAGCCCGACCCGTTACCCGCCTCCGGGGAGGGTGCCGGAGGAGGCGGCAAGCCGGAAACAGCGACGGCCGCAGCCGGAGCAGGGTCGGAGGCGGACGCATCGCCCCCAGCTGGAGGCAGCGCGATCTGGGAGCCCGACGCGTCGACCTCCGGGGCGGGCAGCGCAGGAGGCGGCGCCACGCCGGAAACCGCGTCGCGGACGGCGAGCGCGGCCGCCAGGGCAGCTTTGGCGGCGTCCACGTTGCGCCGGGCTTGTTCGCTCGCCCTCTTGGCGCGCTTGCTCTTCACCCGGGCTACGTGGGCGAGCACGACGGCGCGCCTCAACTTCTCCTGCCCCGCCAGCTCGGGGAAGTTCGTCGCCGCGCCAGGCCGCAACGTCCGCACGGCGGCGTCGTACGCGCAGGCGGCCTCCTCGGGTCTCCCGTAGGTTCCGAGCCACAGCCTCGCGTCGGGCGAATTGCGATCCCGCAGCTCGGCGCCCCACTTGCCACCGGGGCGCTGGGTCACTCCCTTGTACTTTCTCTCCGCCGCGTCCCCTCCCTGCGCCACGGCGTTTGCCGGCAACTCCGTCGCCGCATTCTTGGCGAAATCTACGATACCCCCAGCCATCACCGATACCCTAGATAGATCCTAGATCTCAGCCTAAAAACACCGCCGCCGCCGCCGCCGCTGCTACAAGGAAGATGGGTGTCTGTGTTTTCCTCTACCAGCTGACGTGCTAGGTTTTGAGCGAAGATGTCGATTTAAAGGCAGGCGCGTGGCGAAGCCACCAACCCTCACCCGCGGCTGGCGTGAGCGTCGACGTCACCTGCTTCAAGTCTTGCCATTTCTGCTTTGCCAAATTTCGAATTCAGCCGCCGTTTCTTTGCCTCTTTTGTCTGCGTCCTAAAGCGCGCAGCGCACGCTGGCTGTAGCGGAGCGGGGAAGACGACGACGTAGCTACGAGTGCCCATGCTTCAGTTCAGTTCAGTTCGCGGCCCGCAGTCCAGTAGCAGCAGCCCATCACCTCCGTGCAAAATAGAGTACTTGATGGAAAATAGCAAAAATAGGTACGGTGTCTAAGTGACCGATGGGACACTAATCGGGTACCAGAGAACCGATAGGTTCCTATCTGTCTACCAAAATCCCATTTTTTTGGAACACAATTGCCACGCCGGTTCCACATGAGATATCGGAGTGTGCTGTACTTGTCGGCACTCCGGTACACATAGGTAGGGAGCATCATCGTAGCACCCGATAGGACTCTGCCGTTGTTGTGACCGACAGGGCCGCAGACCCCTGTGCATTGGTGAATCGATGTCAGCTTGAAGACGTAGAAAATGAAGGAAAGCAATGCGAATGATCCGTGAAAATCGATGACAGTGCATCGGTGGCGTGCTTTTGCTTCCAGAGTTACAGTGGACTAGCATGAATGCATAGATGCATGCATAACATGCATGTGGCAGTGAAATAGTGCTCTTGTGAGCCTTTGAGCACTTGGACAGCGGCTAGTTTTCTCAGATCTCTCAATCTTTACACATTTCTCTACATACTTTTGGCCCACACCGACGGTTGACAGAACAGGGTATCATGAGAAGGATGTGTCGGGAATGCAAGAACCAATGGAGTGCTATCGGTCGAACAATGCCCGATAGGTATATCTCTACAACAACGCTCGGCTGCAAAACCAGGTTGCCGTACGTCGTTGATCTCCGCCACCACCAACCAATGGAAGGCCGCTGCTTAGGAGAATAGCCGCCAGGCGAGGAGAGCAGCCGCCGCGGAGGCGAGCACAATCGCCGCCGACCCACGGTCTCTTGTAGGTGAGGCGCGGGGACGGCCGCGCTCAAAATCCTTCATCCAGCGTCGACCTGATGGGATGGAGGGCCTTCTGGATGACGGCGGCGCTCCGGTGAATCGATCGGAGATGTTAGCAGCTGAAACGGCTTCACGCGATCTTGCTTGATCGACGCACGACAATCTGATCCATCAACTCCTCTCCGTGCTGCTGCAGTAGTGCACTCCAGAAGCCTCTCATGATCCAGTTTGTGAGTAGTAAAATCGGTAGAGATTAAATTCATGATTCTTCAGTTTCAGATTAGTCGACTCATCTGTTCAGAAATCCCTTTAATTGCATCCTTTGAAGCCTTCTTAATTTCCATTTTATGCAATACAGTTTAATATATATGAATGTGCGCCTAAATGCGGTAGCCTTTTGTGCCAAGTTTTACGATGCTTGCTTCAAAAGTTTTGTAGGTACATCCAGCCTTTATATTCAATGCACTGCTTATTTCCATTGTTTTTAAAATGATTCAGGTTACTATTTTTTCAAGCCATTACCTTCATATTGCTAATTTGTCATAAGATCATGCTTGATGAAGCCAGCAGAGAGAAAAAAAAAACACTGGCTCGCATGGATGACATGCTGTGGCGGATTAAATACTCGCAGGCACTTGACAAGGAGATGGGATTCTTATTGCGTAATGAAGATAACTGAACGCAGACAAATATTTTCAAGGTTCGGACATTGTGTATGTACATGTTGTGTTAGGCAGCAGCCACCTTCCAACATAAGATTTTATTTTTTTAGTTTCAACTCATCCAATTTCGTTTTCCCTGAACTTCTGTTGCTGTCACTACAAAGGATGCGGTAGCTCCATCAGACACAAGAATTCCATCCATAATCTTCAGATGACTTTTGCCTTCTGCATTCTCGGTTTATATGCTCATGTGCTGTCGTGATGCTAGCACGTAGAGATCTCTACTTACATTCACTTCCATCATTAAAACCGCATTTTTTTTCATTGTTCGAGAAACTGCTGTTGTTCATTAAAAAAATAGAAAATCCATAGTGCGAAGTGCTGTTCATTTCATAGCTTTTGCATGCCAGATGTTTGATTATTTGATTCCCATACACAGTATATTCCTTGTTTATTTAGCTCCAGGTCCTATTTGGTTTGGAGATCTGGTTCACTGCACATGTTTCACATGGCCTACTATGAATACTACATGGTTCACTGCTCCTCTCCCAACACTTCCTTCTCAATGCCATGTAGTATTCTTTCGAATAGTACTAACAGCTTCAATATATAGTAGGCCATGTGAAAGTTTGTAACTGAACCTAGCTATTGTTTTCTTGTTCGTTTCAGACTTTCAGTTTCACGGGACAAACATATTGCTTGGGTTGTATTGAATCCTCTCCTTTTGGGCTTTTGAAATTTACTTTTCTTCAGTTGGGAATCGGGAGTTGCAGCATTTTGACCTCCAGGGATCTGCTTTTGTTTATTGAACACGATGTGCAGTGGCCTTGTCAAGATGGAGCAGGTCTCATTGCTGACCACAAGGAGGTAAACTGTTGCAATGGTTCTACTTATTTCAGCGGGTCTTTTCTTTGGGCATCTATCTCTAGGTCTTCCGGTTTAAAAAATAACTTACTTACCACTTCCAATCTGCACATTACCGTACGGATATTGCCTGATGTGCAGAAACGCTCTGCATTGCCTGTACTCACTGTCATTGGTCATGGATTATTAATTAGATTCACCAAAAATAAAATTGTCGAGTGGAACTACCATATGGATATTTTCCACGCCGATGCAGTAGAAGAATAAATTCATTTCTATGTTAGTTTGCTTGTATGTGTAAGAATACATCCACTTATTATTAGTTTTGTAGCAGTGTCTTATTATTTGTATGACCCAATAAAATAGTTATATAATAATCAGCTAAAAATGTCGATATAGTTATTAATCACGGCACCTTTATAATCAACAATGTGGAAAGTACATACAACTACCTGAAAGAAAAGTAACATTACATATACAAATGAAGCATGTTGGGTCTGTCACTCTGATTTGATAAGGTAAGACAGTTTCAAATGCAGATTCAATCTCTTTTTCATTCCTCCAGTAAATTCTATGTTCAGTCTACATATCATCATACTCGTACCAAGTATGAATTGTTAGGCAATGGTAAACTGTGTAGCAATTCATTCCTGAGAGATATAATTCAATGTTTTACTATCTAAAGGCATCATTTTAGTAAGTACCAGGTGATATCGTGCTAGAGTGGGTTCTGACTTTCTGATATGACTCTGAATACCTAACAGATCAACAAAGTCAAACAGCCCAAGGAGATGTATGGTGTGATTTCGTCTAGAAGTCTTGCACATGACATCTCATGGCACGAGACTGTTGCGATGTTAGTCAAGCTATGGAGTCCTTGCATTGCAGTAGCTATTTCACACTAAGGATATATCACCACAGAAATTACTCTGCTGGAGACTCTGACCAAGTTTTTTATGTTGCAACAGGATAGTACATGATTCGTGTGTGCCTAGAGTAGAAAAGTAATTAAGAAAAGTATTTTCTATAATGTCATTGGCAGATACTGAGCTGGTTGCAGAAAACCACACTTGTATCGATCTCTTATGCTATGATTGACCATTTGGGGTTATAGATAGACTTTTGGATGGGTTTCCGAAATTCTAGCAATGTTTTTTCCCAATTGTAAAGCATTTATATGTCTTGATTGAGATCATATGGGTGCTTTGAGTTGATGGTGGAAATTACTCTAGCTGTTGAAAAGAGTATTATGAAACAATAATGTAAATGGCATTGTCATTATTGAGGGGACTAGCTGGTTCGGATTGTTGCCATACATGCAAACCAAGTATTTCCTTTTGAAGCTCTTTACCCGTTGCAATGCTGAATTGACATGTTTACTTAACTTCTTGTGTGCCCTTCTGAATTACAAAACATAAACATTGAATTGTAGAGAAGACAAGTATTAACGCACCCGTGGCAACGCATGGGCACTCATCTAGTGGGTAATTAGAAGACCAACAAGTATCGGACCTATCGGTTATCCGAGCACCGATAAGCCACCATCCCGGTTTGCAAACTTGTCGGGTCTTGGGTGACCGACTGGATCCTATTTTTGTCACCAACTGAAGGACCCTCTAAATTGCAATTATCCATTAAAATACTATTATTTAAAAAAAAAACAAAATCGGGAAACCTATATAGCACTCGGGTGCTGTGGAACAAACTAACACTCAAGCACGTGACACTTACTCATTGGACAATATGGATGGTGGGTTAACTTTTGAAACTTAAACACATTTTCTCTGAAAGCGCTAGTTCGATTTCAAATCCGTTTGAACATTGATGTTACTGAGAATTAATGCTACAAAATGAGATCCCACATGAATATTTTTTAACAAAATATTTTTAAATTCAGTATAAATATTACGTTCAATATTTTTTATGGCTTGTTTCAACATTTCGTATCAGTTGTTTCAACATTTTTTAGACACGAACGGTTGGATCAATTCTAAAAATATATACATATATTTAAAATAACTAAATTTAATAATTCAGATATAAAATTTCAACATTTTTTTATATTGTTTCAACATCTATGATAGGATGTTTCAACATTTTTTATAAATCTTTTCAACATTTTTGACAAAAATGTTGAATGTGTTACAAAGTTGTTGAGTCATAATTCAATTTTTAAAAACCTGTGCCAACATTTTTTAAAGCATGATTCAACATTTTTCAAACCGGAGTCAACATTTTTAGTAATAGGATTGAACGTTTTGATGTACAAAATATTGTCTACCAAGGACCTTCCCTTTTAAAGCACAGAAAGGGGCACCCACAATAATCGTCTCTCTATCTACGCATTAAATGCTTCTGGCTCGGCAACATGCATTTACAAGTGCGCACGCGGCCCGTTTGAGCGTAAGACATGTCCTCCTATTGGTGCAGGCGCGGTGACGGGACGTGACCCCGCCCAACGGGCAACGTCAAACCCCACTTCATGATTCCTTGGCGTAATGATGCCTTACTACGTATCTTCTCCCGCGTATCGTCAAAAGGCGTGCACCATTCCGTCAAGGCTTGTCCTGCTACCGCCCCTTATTGACTGATCATGGAACGCGCAATGTAGGATGTCTGACGATGTCAATGACTCCTCCCTTGGGAATAAGGCGAAAACCCTGCGGGGTATGCCTCTCGCATTGGGGCACAACGTCGATCCCTCAGGATTGATTCACATAGAGACACACTCTAGGGCGGGGCCCATAGCATTCTCTCCCGTGAGTTAACCAAGTGGCACCATCACGTTAACCCGCAGTCCCGAGCGGGGTGGCAAGACTCTGGGCCACGCGAGGCCGTCAACTCTTGGGCCAAACTTTCCCACTCAACCGCAATACTTATGGCCTCTCTTCTGCGTCGAAGCAGGCTTTGTAGCGGCTGATGACACCTGTATACGACCTCGACTCCCTATAAATACCTGTTTCGGCTCCGGACGGATCTAAAGGCACCTCATTTCTCGCTCGTCCGCCGCCTTTCCCCCTTTCCTCCCTTCCTCAACACTAGCTTCAAATCGACCATATCTTTCTTCTTTCGAATTCCCTTATGCGCGACTCAATCGCCCTTGTGATCTCTCGCATCGAATTCTTGTTTGATATCTTTATTGCTGAGAAATAATGATGGCGGTGTCTTAGCATGCATGGCTGTTTACCATAAAAGGCGATCTCGACCATCTCGAATTCGAAGAAACCAAATAACAGCGAGATGGGGGAAGGTTTTGGTAGATTATTGAATCCCTCGACTTATCGGTGGCGATATAAATCAGATCTTCTATCCATCAGGTAAGAGGTTCTTCCTATCCCTTTTCCGATTTAATTGCTTTTCAACAAAGTGAGCTCGGATCTCTACATTAAGCTTTTGGTTATCGATCAATTCTGGTTTTATTCACAAGATAAATTCACATAATTATTCCTTTTTTTCAACACGGATTTGCTTGGTTGTTCTCTATAGTTTGCTAGATTTACACACAACTCTTGTTGGATCTGAAAACTTGGACACGTACTGCACGATAGAGTTCGATCCTAAAAGTGTTTTGGCAGTTTTACCTTTCAATGGATGTTACTAGTTTCTGTCCTTAAGAACGGGTCGGTTTCTTGCCTTTCCATTGAAACCAGCCTGAAACCAGGCGAAGGAATGGGTATTTCTGTCTGTGGCTTCAGTTTCTGCCTGCGTTGGCTTCATTCTGCATGCCCAAATGTGCAACGCGTGCTGCGGGCGTCGCCAATTTTGTGAGCCGAAGATGTGTCACGTACCGTCCGCCCTTCTCGCAGTAGAAAAAAAAAACAAGACACATATCTGACACACAAATTTATCACTATATTTCATTGACATGATAGGTGAATAAACACGATAAAAAGAACAGGTATACATATAGTTAAGAAAATTATTACGGGAGCACGAATAGCTAGATGGCAAATCACTAGATCAGACAGCAAGACTGCATGCAGTCAATTCACGGTCATCGCCGATCGATCGCTGCTTCTGGTGGCGCCTGCCTACGGCGCCCGGCCATCGCGGCCACCACGACCTGCATTGGTTTCCACCGGAGGCGCCACGCTAGAAGGAGCGCCGTCGACGCCGATGAAATTGTCCGCCGTCTCGGACTGAGCCGGCTCGAGCCCGAGAAGCGTCGCCAGGTCCGGCAGTGGCAGCCGGCGACGCTCAGCTGCAGGAGCGGCCGCGCGGGCCCGGGACTGGGAAGCTTCGTAAGGTTCCTCCGACGTACTCACGGCGCTGATCGCCGGCCTTGCATTCACCGGCGCGTCGGGCTCTGGCGCGAGGAAGAAGCGCCCCATGTCGGAGAGCGGCAGGGAGCCGTCTGCGTTGGCTGACGCAGCGGATGGGTAGAAATACTGTGCGTAGTGTCTAGGACGGATCGCAGGCTGCTGATTGATCTGGTGGTAGGACGAGTGCGGCTGCGCGCTGATCTGGTACGGGGCAAGCAGCTGGGCTTGATCAGGCTGTGTCGCGGCAGCAGGTGCGGGTGCAGGCTCAGGCGGAGCGCGGCGGAAACGGAGGCCGCGGCAGGGAGCAGGTCGGGGAGCGGGCGCGAGCTGCTCGGCCCTCGCCGCTGCCGCCGCCGCTGCCTGCCTCGATAACCCAGAACCGCCGGGTTCCATCCCTCCCCAGCCGGCCGCCCACAGAGAGCGCTCACTGCAGATGAACAGACTACGGCACGGACTCGGGCGCGCGGTGCCTGCGGCGCGCTGCGGGCCGGTTTATAGTGCGCGGACTTCGTGTCATCGCGTGTCGACCCAGCGACCGTCAGCCGTCACTCCACTCCACCGTCCTCTCGGCGCTTCCCCGCGGCGTTTTGATGCGGGCGTTACCGTGGCGGTTTCAAGCGCATTTCGTAGGGAAAGATTCAAGTGAAAACAGTAGGGAAACAAGAGTTCCCTAGGACCTCCATTTTACTTCCTGGAAACAAGAGCTCCCTACAAGTGCTCAAAATTTTGTAGGGAAAGATAAATTTCGTAGGGCAACTCGTTGATTCCAGTAGTGTGCCGTCGTCTCGTCACGCTTGCGGCGCGGTGGCATGCATGGTTGCCAACTCGCGCGGCGAAACCATCGTGGTGGTGCTGCGCCGGAGCGGGCTGCGTTGGTGTCGTCCGGCCCCGCCGCTCTGGCGAGTGTCTCATGTCGTGGGCGTCGTGGCATTTGTCTGTTCCATGACAGTGCGATCGTTTTGTTTCTGTGTGTGTGACGATGATTATGTGCTGCAGATACGGATCTCTACCTGTCGGGGTGTGGAAACCACGGCAAATGGGGGCCTAGCAAGGCCTCCCTTTGAGATTCGGAGGGGAGCGAAACGGTTCTAAGTGTCGGAATCGCGCACGAGGAAGAGGGAGAACACAAGCAGTTTTACCCAGGTTCGGGCCACCAGAGGTGTAAAACCCTACGTCCTGCTTGTCTGGTATTGCTCAAGTGTTGTGTGTTGGTTTCACGTACAAGGCACTCCCTTTTATAGTGCAAGGAGAGGCCGGACCCGTTCATGGGCCGTTATGGGGGCGCCGGCTGGCGACTCCCCTCCGCCCGAGATGCCGGGCGTCTTGTCTAGTGTCAGCGGCCTTCGCTCGCCTGCCTTCACCATTCGTTTGACTCCCGTCGTCTTGTCCCATCGCTCGTACAGCACGCGCGCGGCGCCCGGAGTGGTGAGGCGCGGAAAGGGGGCGGATGCACCGAACAACCCCCCGGTCCAAGCGACGCTCCGTACGGCAGCAGGCGGCGCTCGTCAGCCCACGCCCTCCTGTCAGCCAAACAGTGCGCTACAGGGCTACGACTGGTCGGGTCACACCCATCAGTCGCCGCCCTGCGTGAGGCGCACGCGCATTGAAGTCCAGCGACCCGCCCGCGCGGCCGCGCGGGCTGTCGCTGGCAAGTGGGACCCCTCCGCGAGGAAATCCCCGCGCCCCGGATCCGCGCGCACTGTGGTCGCACGAAATCCCGGGGCGTCACGTCGAGGCGCGGCGCTGTTAAGGCCCCACGAACCACCGTCGCCATGTGCCAGGCTTCCACAGGCTCGCGGGGCCCCGCCCTCATCCGCGTCCCGCGGCGGGCCGCGGAGGTCGCAGGGCGTAGCCACGTGGCAACGCCCCACGGCTCGCGGCTGCGAGCCGCTCGGGGGCCCTGCGCCCCGCGCTCTCTTGCTGGGCCGCTTCGGCCCACTCGGCGCGTGGCTGTCTTCCTCGGCCCAAGATGGACTCAGGCCGGCCTTCTGACCGGGGGAGTGGGGACCCTGGTTCCCAGTACACCGACAGGAGCCCCCGTCCCGGTGGACGCCACGCGGGACGCTGGGGTCGATCGGGGCCCATTCGTCAGCTTCGTTGGGTAGGTTTCCATGCGCGCGCCGTTTTTCCCTCGGGAGGCGAAACGCCGCGGCCCGTTCAGTTGCGCGGCGCCCACTCGCGCAGATAGTGGCGGGGCCCATGCATACTTCTGTCGTCTACGGGGCGTCGTTTCGCCTGCCGCGTCCTGATAAAAAGACTGGCGCAGCGTTCCGACTTCACCACTTCCACACTCTTCCGCAGCGGTTGCATTCCACGCGCTCTCCGTCTTCTTGCTCCCTTGCGTTCCAGGGTTTTGCGAGTTCTTGCTTTTCTTGCTCTTCTCGCCGATGGCCGGAGACAAGAAAGCTCGTCGCCGCCACCGATCGTCCCCGGTGAACCCGGTTCCTCCGCCTGCGGTTGCAGCGCCGGAGGGGCCGGCTTTGCCGCGGTCGACCTTCTCGGAGGAGGGGGACCTGGAGCGGGTGCGGCTGCACCTGCCGGACCCCCAAGGGCAAGATCGCGTTGTGGTGCGCGCGGCGACGGCCGACGTCAGCCCGGACCACGATGGAGGGGAGATCGTCTCCTTCCTCTCCTTCGTTCTGGCCGGGGCGATTCCGCCATTCTCTCTCTTTCTGATGGAGGTGCTGCTGCAGTACAAGATCAAGCTGGCGCACCTTACGCCCAACTCCATCCTGATCCTGTCCGTGTTCGCGCACCTCTGCGAATCTTTCGTGGGGGTGCGCCCGTGCGTCGAGCTTTTTCGGCGCTACTACCGGCTTCGCCCGATGGGGAGGGACGACCCTGTGGGGAGCGTCCGCTTCAGCCGCCGGACCGAGGGCGAGTCCGAGTCGTACATCGACTTTACGCCCAGGGCGCGGTTCGACCGGTGGCGCAGCGATTGGTTCTACCTCCGCAGCGGCCAGCCTTTCCGCCGTCTCTCCTTCCCGCGGTCCGCGCCGACCGAGTCCTCGGAGTATTGGGAGAGTTGCCCTCGCCTTCCTTCATGGCTCGAGCGGGTGACCAACCGCATTGCCATCCTCGCCGCTGCCGGCCTCCACGGGGGGATCGTGATCCACGACTTCCTGCGAAGGCGGATCGCCCCGCTGCGGGATCGTCCCCAGCTAACGTGGAGGTACTCCGACTTCAACTTTGTCGGTCGGACCCGCCGGGGATCCGATTCCGATCTAGCGCCGTCGGAGGAGAGGGCGGCGTACAATGCGCTGACGGACGCCAATCCCCCGGATACCTTGAGGTATCCGGATGACGCGCAGCCGCTGCATCTGGACCCCCGGCGCCGCGACATTCTGGCAGCCATGCCCAACATCAACCATGCCGGGCTGATCGAGACTGCGGCGCCGCAGCAAGCCTTCCGGGTCCGTGACACCACCGGCCCTCCGCAGGGTTCGACGGCGCGCCCGGAGCCGCAAGGGCCCGCTCCAGCCGCCGGCGACAAGGGGAAGAAGCCTGCCGCGCCGAGCCCGCCGTCCTCGACCACCACCGGCCCGGTCGCCGCCCGTGGGGACGCCGGCGACACCGGGTGTTCGAAGAGGGGCCGGAGCCCGACGCCTCCTCCCGTCGTGCTACGGGTGCCGGACGTCGGAGTTCGGCCACAGTACAAACGCCTTCGCCGGTAAGCGTTGCATGCTTGTTCCGGGTTTTTCTTTTGCCCTAGATCTGGTGTGCATTGGGCTTGAATTTTTCCTGCTTCTGTGTCAGGGGACCGCGCCCGAGCCCGGCGACTGCCGGTGGCGTGCCCCGATCTGGGGGCGACAGCCAGGCGGAGGCCGGCGACGGGTCGGGGGCGGCGACGCCACTGTCCGCGGCCGCGGACGCCCCTTGTGTGGAGCCCACCTCCCGAGCCGAGGCGGAGCCTCAGTCCGAGGCGTGTTCCGGTGCCCCCAGGTCGTCGGAGCCGGAGGAGCGTCGTGCCGCTTCGCCTGCGGCACGGCGTGAGGAGGAGAGGATACCGTCGCCGCTCCGTCCCGTCTCGCCGCCTGCGTCAAGTTCTGGGCCGGGGGTCCCGGACTCGGAGGCACCACCGTCTGCCCCGGCGCGCCCGATCCCGGCTCCCTTCCGTGGTTCCCGCGGGCTGCCGTCGTCCGGCGGTGTCCCGGGCCCAGCGGCGCCTTCTCCCGAGGCGCGCTCGCCAGACCGAACTCCGCCGTCGTCTGCTCCCGGTGGTGGCCCGCGCCCATCGCGCGCGGCGCATGGCGCTCGCGGCTCAATGCTCGCCACGACCTCCGCGGCGGCCGTCGCCGAGGAGGTGGTTGCTGGTGGGGGCAGACCGGTGCCGCCCATGACCCGCGTCGTGGCCGAGGCGCTGCGCATGGCCGAGTCCCTCCGCGACGCCGCCGAGAACGAGAGCAGAAGACTGGCCGAGCGCGAGGCCGCCGTCGCCGCCGCCGAGGAGGACCTCTGCCGCGCTGTGCGTGCGGCCCAGTTCCAGCACCGGGAGAGCATGGAGGAGCTGTCCCGTGACCGTGCTGCCGCCGAGGAGCTGCTCCGGGAAAACAGCCGGCGGGCGACCCGCCTCGACAACCGTGAGCAAGTCGTGAAGCTCTGCGAGGACAAGGTTCGGCGCCGCGAGGACCGCGCTCGGGAGCGCGATCAGCAGCTGAACGCCCGATCCGCCGACCTGGACGCGCGTGAAGGGGCGCTGGCCGCGCGCGAGCAGGCCATCGCACGGCGCGAGCAAGGGCTGGACATTGCTGAGGCCGGCCTCGACGCCCGGCGCGAGGAGCTGCGGCGTGAGGAGGAGCGACTAACCGCCCGGGCGCGGGACCTGGGATCCCGCGAGCACGCCCATGCCGCCACCGTCCGAGCCCACGAGGAGTCGATGAAGACCCGGGAGGACCGCGCGCAAGCAACGTTGGAGGAAGCCCGCGGGTTGGCCAGCACGCAAGCCGTCCGGATTCGTGCGGAGATGCGGGAGGAGATGCAGGGCTCGATCAATCAGCGCGACGAGATCATCCGTCAGTCGGCCGACCGCATCAAGGAGCTGGAGGATCGCGCCAAAGGCTGGGCGGCGCGGGAGAAGAAACAGCTGGAGCGGATCGGCGAGCTCGAGGCGAGGGCGGGAGCGCTCTACGACGCGCAGATCAAGATCCGCGACCTCACGGTGAAGGTCCAGGACCTGAACCAAAGGTTGCGCGACTCCGGCGCCGCTTCCAGCGAGGCTACTCCGCCCGGGGCCGTCGCTGATCCTGAGTGGAACTCGGAGCGCCGGCGGCTCTCGGCGATGGCGCATGACATCTTCCGCCGCATCAACGGCGGTCTGGAGAGGGCCAACATGGATCGGCTCCGGACCGGGAACCAGGAGCCCTCCCTTGGCCAGATCCTCCTCGCGCTGATGCCGCTCGCGGAGTTCTTCGAGAGGCTTGGTGCCGAAGTCCGCGGCCGGCTCGCGCAGTAGGGCGAGGCCGCCATTCGAGCCGTTGCCTCCGATCTTCTGACCGTCGTTCTGGAGCGCGTCCCCGACTTCCCGACCGACCTACTCCTGGCCGGCCCCGACCCCGCCGAGTCGACGCGCCATCAGGATCGTGTGGCGCCGGTGGTTGAGGAGCTGGTGAGGGCGTACGTCCCGGACCAGGACGAGGGGCCTGCGAGCCCGGCATAGGGGAGGTGCCCCATGTAATAGCTGACTTCCGCTTGTTCCTGCAACAACAGAACTGGTGCCCCGGCAAGTAGGGGGCGGTGATGACTTTAAGTGTGTGTAAATTAAGTTTCGTGGTTTTCTTCCTTGCTCCCTGTGTTTTTGCCTATCTCGTGATGATCCGTTCTGCTTTCGGCTTTGGTTCGAACATCATCATGCTTTCAATCTGTGTTTTGGTGATAGCTTGGGCCTTTTGCATCCGCGTTTTTTGGTCGGGGGTTGCCCTCCCAAGTGTTTGCAGGATTGTTGGCTGAGCCGATCGACCTTGGCACGAGATTTCCGACACGGGTGGTGTTCTTGCCATGTTGCCCGCAAAGCGCAGGCTCATCAGCGAGAGAAGGTTATGAACAGAGAACAAAAGATGCATAGTAGGAGAAAACGAGACTTTATTACTAGCAGGAAATCGTAGAAATAACGATACAAGGTGGATACGAGTGCGATGCCCCCGGGCTCACTAGTGGAGAAGCAAAGTGTCTCCGGTTGTGAGCCGCCGAGTGAGACATGCACGCCGCTAAGGGTAAAACTTGCGCAGGAGCTGGATGTTCCAGGCGCTTTGCTCCGGGCGGCCGTCTTCCGTAGCCAATCGCACCGCGCCACCCCGCGACACCCTAGTCACCAAGAAGGGACCTTCCCACATCGGGGACAGCTTGTTCTTGCCTTTGCGGTCGAGCGCGCGGCGTAGAACTAGGTCGCCCAGTTCGAGGGATCGGGGACGGACACGGGATTGGTGGTATCGACGTAGGCCTTGGAGGTACCGGGCATTCCGGATGTTAGCGCGATGCCTGCATTCTTCCAAGAAGTTGACGTCGTCCATGCGATGCTCATCTTGGGTTGCTTCGTCGTATAGGGCAACTCGCGGAGCCGCGAATGCCACCTCGGCCGGTAAGACTGCTTCGGCGCCGTACACCAGGAAGAAAGGTGTTTCGCCGGTGGCGCGGTTCACCGTGGTCCTGAGAGACCATAGCACTCCGGGTAGTTCAGCGGTCCACTTCGATCCACGTTTTTTCAGCGGGTCGAACGCTTTGGTCTTGAGGCCGCGTAAGATTTCGGCGTTAGCGCGCTCAGCTTGACCATTGCTTTGTGGATGTGCCGCCGAGGCGTAGCAGACTTTGATGCCGACCTCCTCACAATACGCCTCGAAGGCGTGGCTTGTGAATTGGGTGCCGTTGTCAGTGATCAGTCTGTTCGGTACGCCAAAGCGTGACACGATGCCGCGCATGAACTTGACCGCGGAATTCTTGTCGATGTGGACGACTGGTTCTGCTTCAGCCCACTTGGTGAATTTGTCCACGGCGACGTAGAGGAACTTGTGGCCGCCCACAGCCGCGGGAAACGGTCCCACGATGTCCAAGCCCCAGACCGCGAATGGCCATGAGAGGGGAATGGTGTGGAGTGCTTGCGAGGGTAGGTGCGTCTGCTTTGCGTGGAACTGGCACGCTTTGCAGCGTTGCACTAACTCGATAGCGTCCGTGAGGGCAGTCGGCCAGTAGTAGCCTAGGCGGAAGGCTTTCCCGGCCAGCGTGCGGGAGGCCATGTGACTCCCGCACTCGCCCTCATGGATGGCGTGGAGGACTTCCTTGCCCTGCTCCGTCGGGATGCACTTGAGGAGGATTCCGTTCGCCGCCCGGCGGTACAGCTGCCCGTCTACAAGGGCGTAGCGCTTAGCTTGCCGGGCGAGGCGTTCGGCGGGCTCGTCGTCCTCGGGTAGGACTTCACCGCGGAGGTACCCCACAAGCTCTTCCATCCATGGAGTACCCGGGTCGTCCATGGCGAGCACGTGAGGCTCGTCGGTTGGCGGCGGGCCCGCGTCGACCGACGCGGGCGGCTCTGCCGTAGTGGCGCTGTTGTGATCGGCGCCGTCCGCCATGTCCGGGACCGATGCTGAGGGCTGAGCGAGTTGCTCCACGAAGGTCCCGGACGGTGGGTCTTGTCGGGAGGAGGCGATCCGCGACAAGGCGTCGGCTTCGGTGTTGTCGCCCCGCATGATGTGGCGTGTTTCGAAGCCGAAGAAGTTCTTTTCTAGCCGCCGGACCTCCGCCAGGTACGCCGCCATTTGGGGGTCCGAGCATTGGTACTCCTTGGAGACTTGGTTGACGACGAGCTGTGAGTCGCCCTTGGCGAGGAGCTTCTTGACGCCGAGTTCCGCGGCGATCCGCATCCCCGCGATCAACCCCTCGTACTCCGCCATGTTGTTGGTGGCCTTGAAGTGCAGCTGGATGGCGTAGCGCAGCTCCTCTTTGGTAGGGGCCACCAGCAGCACTCCCGCACCGGCGCCTTGTAAGGTGAGGGACCCGTCGAAGTATACGGTCCAAATGTCGTTGCCTTCACAAGGTTCGTCTTTGGCCGGACGCGCGGTGAGCTCTTCTCGCTCAACTACAGGACCGGGCGTCCATTCTGCCACGAATTCCGCAAGGGCCTTGCTCTTGATTGCGCTGGAGGTTGTGAACTCGAGCTCGAACTCAGACATCTCCACCGCCCACTTGACGATTCGCCCAGTGGCCTCGCGGTTGCGTAACACCGTCTCCAGCGGGAAACTGGTGACCACCCGGATTGGATGGTTTTGGAAATAGTGCCGCAGCTTCCTTGACGCTATGAGGACCGCGTAGAGGAGCTTCTGCACTTGGGGGTAGCGCGTCTTGGCGTCGCGCAGGACCTCGCTAACGAAGTAAATAGGGCGTTGCACCATGCGCTTCTTCCTCTCGGCGTCGCTCGTATCGACGCTGGGCGCGAGAGCTGCGCTCTTCGTTGACGTCGGAGCCGGAGCCCCCGGGTCGGCCGTGGGCGTAGCCCCCGAGCTTTCGTCCGAAAGCGGTGCTGCGGCCCCCGGGCGAGCCATGTCGTTTGTCGACGTCGGAGCCGGAGCCCCCGGGTCGGCCGTGGGCGCAGCCCCCGAGCTTTCGTCCGAAAGCGGTGCTGCAGCCCCCGGGCGAGCCCTGTCGTTTGTCGACGTCGGAGCCGGAGCCCCCGGGTCGGCCGTGGGCGCAGCCCCCGAGCTTTCGTCCGAAAGCGGTGCTGCAGCCCCCGGGCGAGCCCTGTCGTTTGTCGACGTCGGAGCCGGAGCCCCCGGGTCGGCCGTGGGCGCAGCCCCCGAGCTTTCGTCCGAAAGCAGTGCTGCGGCCCCCGGGCGAGCCATGTCGTTTGTCGACGTCGGAGCCGGAGCCCCCGGGTCGGCCGTGGGCGCAGCCCCCGAGCTTTCGCCTTGGTTCGGCGTGGCGCCGACGCGCTTTTTCTTCCGCCGGGATTCGTCGATCATGAACTCTTCGCGTTCGGCGACGAGCGCGGCGCTGACCACGGCCGGTGTTGCCGCGATGTAGAGCAGGAGTGGCTCCTTGTCCTGGGGCGCGACCAAGACGGGAGCTGAAGAGAGATAGGCCTTCAGTTCTTGAAATGCGGCCTCGGCCTCGGGAGTCCATTGGAAACGGTCCTTCCGCTTCATTAGCTTGAACATGGGCAGAGCGCGCTCGCCCAGCCTTGCGATGAAACGGCCGAGCGCGGCCATGCAGCCTGTCAGCTTCTGGACTTCCTTGAGGCGGGTGGGCGGGCGCATGTTCTCGATGGCCTGAATTTTTTCTGGGTTGGCCTCTATCCCCCGGTGCGAAACCAGGAAACCGAGGAGCTTCCCTGCAGGGACACCGAACACACACTTCGCCGGGTTGAGCTTGACCCGCTTGTCGCGTAAGTTGTCGAACGTTTGCTTTAGGTCGGACAGGAGGGTCTTGCTTTCGCGCGACTTAATTACGATGTCGTCGACGTAGGCCTCTACGTTCTTCCCGAGTTGCTCATCCAGTGTCTTGCGCATTGCTCGCTGGAACGTAGGGCCCGCGTTTTTCAAACCAAAAGGCATAGTCACATAGCAATAACACCCCGCCGGGGTCATGAATGCGGTTTTTTCTTCGTCCCCCCTAGCCATGGGGATCTGGTGATACCCAGAATTCGCATCTAACATACAGAGTAGGTCACAACCTGCGGTTGAGTCAACTACTGTGTCTATGCGTGGCAGCGGGAACGGATCCTTGGGGCACGCCTTGTTGAGGTCGGTGTAGTCGACGCACATGCGGAGCTTGCCGTTGCTCTTGGGGACGACCACCGGGTTCGCCAACCAGGTGGGGTGTAGGACTTCTCGTATGAAGCCGGCCTCGAGGAGCCGGCGGATCTCCTCCCGGATGAACATCTCTCGTTCCGGGGCTTGGCGCCGAGCTTTTTGCTTCACCGGCCGAGCGGCCGGGTTGACCTTCAACTCGTGCTCGATCACCTCCCTTGGTATGCCGGGCATATCGGACGGCTCCCAAGCGAAGACGTCCGCATTCTCCCGAAGGAAGGCGACGAGCGCGAGTTCCTATTTGGGGTCGAGCTCGGCCCCAATGGTGACGGTCTTGGAGCCGTGCGCGTTGACGGCGACCTGCTTGGTCTTCACCGGCTCGCCGGCCGCCATCTTGGAGCGCTTGGGGGCGGACTTGACTACCTCCGGGATGCCACCAAGCTCCGGATCCGCATCCGCCGCCTTCTCGGCCGCCAGGATCAGCTCAGTGCATGCGATGGCACTCTTGTAGTCGGCACGGACGGTGATCACGCCCTTGGGCCCCGGCATCTTCATGGTGAGGTAGGCGTAGTGGTCGCACGCCATGAACTTGGTGAGGGCCGGGCGCCCGATGATGGCGTTGTACGGGAGGTCGATGTCCGCCACGTCAAACACCACCTTCTCCGTGCGGAAGTTGTCCTTGGTGCCGAACGTGACCGGGAGCGTGACCCGCCCCAGGGGTTGGGCGCGTCCCGGGAGGACCCCGTGGAAGGGCCTTGAGGGCTCCAGGTCAGTCTTGCTGCCCTGGAGCATCTCGTACACCTGCGGGGTGATGAGGTTGATGCTCGCGCCGCCGTCGACCAGCGTGCGAGCGATCCTCTTGTTGCACACCGTCGGCGCGACGATGAGCGGGAGCCGGCCGTCCGAGTTGTCGGGGCCGACCAAGTCGCTCCGGTCGAAGGTGATCGGGACCTCCGACCACTTGACGGGGCGGACGGGAGCCGTCCCCGTGCTCAGCGCGCACACCTCACGGCGTAGGAGTTTCACCTGCCGCTTGGAGGTGATGGGCGCAGAGCCGCCGCAGATGACCGCGACGGTGTCCTCGTGGTCCTGGAAGAGGAGAGCTTCCTCGTCCTCCTGGGACCCCTTCTCGTTCCCCGCGCGCTCCTCTCTGCGCTTCTTGCGCTTCTCCGCGTTGGCAAGGATATACTTGCACTCCGTTTGGTCGTGCCACGTGGAATCGTGGAACGCGCAGAACTTCCCTGTGGGGGGAGACTTTTCGCCGGCTTTCGCCGCCTTCGGAGCTGCGGGGGGTTTGCCTCCCTTGGCACCCGTCGGCGCGGTAGCCAGGACTTCGCCCGCCTTCCGCTTCTTGGCGAGCTTCTTCTTCTGTTTCCGGGACAGAGGACGGTCGTCGTCCTCGTCCTCCTTCTCCGGGTCGGAGTCGTGCCAGGCCTGCGCTTCTTGCCGGCGCGCGCACCGGTCAACCAACCCGAAAAGCTCCACGACGGTTTGGGGCTCGTGGACCCCGAGCTCACCCAACACGTCCTTGTCGCGCACGCCGTGGGCGAACGCCGATATGACCCGCGCCGGGTCGATGTTGGGGATGGTGTTGCGGACGTGGCTGAAACGCTGCACGAACTTGCGCAGTGGCTCGTCCTTCCGCTGAATGACCTTGTCCAGGTCAATCTGCGTGCCAGGGCGCTTGGCGGTACCCTGGAAGTTGACGATGAAGTCACGGCACAACCCCTTCCACGACTTGACCGACTCGGGCGGCAGGTTCATGAACCAAGACCGCGCCGAGTCCTTGAGCGCGAGGTGGAAGTAGTTGGCCATCACGTCCTCCGAGCCCCCGGCCGCTCGCACCGCGGTGGAGTAGATCTGCAGGAACTCGGAGGGAGGCGCCGTCCCGTCGTACCGCTCCGGTATGTCGGGGCGGAACTTGTTGGGCCACGTCACGGCGCGAAGCCTCTTGGAGAGGGCCGCGCACCCACCCGAGTACGCGACGTGACGACTTTCGCTTTCCGCACGCCGTCTCCTGTCCGGAGACGGTGAGGCGGACGAGCCGGATGACGGCGCGCGCGTCGAGCGGGACGACTGCGCGCGGTGCCTCTCGTGGCGCCGCTCCCGGGAACGCTCGATGCTGATGCGGGCGTCTTCCCCGTCGCGGCGGCGCCCCCCAGCTTCCGCCGGAGGTCGTCCGGGCCACGACGGGGAGTCGTCACGGAGAAAGAGTAGTCCTCCGTGCCCGTGTGCGTGCGTTCGGTAGGCACGTACGTGGGGCCCTCCGAAGAGGAGTTTGCGCGCGAGCGCGACGGACCCGACCTGGATCTCGCCTGTCGCCGCGCCGTGTCCACCATCTTGGCGACATCCCGGAGCCAGGGCCCAGCTGGCGAGCCCTCCGCCAGCTCCGGCGGTGGGTTGCGCAGCAGGTCCCTCGCCCGGTCTAGTGCCGCTGGTGGGGTCAGGCTGTCGAAGGAGAGGCGCCGCGCCGGAGCGCGGCGCTGCTCGTGCTCGGGTGAAGCGGTCCGTCCGCTGGGCGGCCGCTGGGAACCCATCCGCGAGCGAGTGCGGCGTTGGGGCTGCGCGCCCTCCGCCCCGCTCAGCCGAGCAGGTCGGGGAGGACGCGAGCCCTTGGCCGCCTTCACCGTAGGCGGCTGGTCCGCCATGATCTCCTCGTCCACCGACTCCGAGACGGAGCGGCGCCGAGGATGCACGTCCTCGCTGCTCGAGGATCTGCGACTGACTCGCCCAGCCATGGCGAGGAAGAGCGAGCGCGAAGAAGAACACCGGAACTACGACGCCCCCCTACCTGGCGCGCCAAATGTCGGGGTGTGGAAACCACGGCAAATGGGGGCCTAGCAAGGCCTCCCTTTGAGATTCGGAGGGGAGCGAAACGGTTCTAAGTGTCGGAATCGCGCACGAGGAAGAGGGAGAACACAAGCAGTTTTACCCAGGTTCGGGCCACCAGAGGTGTAAAACCCTACGTCCTGCTTGTCTGGTATTGCTCAAGTGTTGTGTGTTGGTTTCACGTACAAGGCACTCCCTTTTATAGTGCAAGGAGAGGCCGGACCCGTTCATGGGCCGTTATGGGGGCGCCGGCTGGCGACTCCCCTCCGCCCGAGATGCCGGGCGTCTTGTCTAGTGTCAGCGGCCTTCGCTCGCCTGCCTTCACCATTCGTTTGACTCCCGTCGTCTTGTCCCATCGCTCGTACAGCACGCGCGCGGCGCCCGGAGTGGTGAGGCGCGGAAAGGGGGCGGATGCACCGAACAACCCCCCGGTCCAAGCGACGCTCCGTACGGCAGCAGGCGGCGCTCGTCAGCCCACGCCCTCCTGTCAGCCAAACAGTGCGCTACAGGGCTACGACTGGTCGGGTCACACCCATCAGTCGCCGCCCTGCGTGAGGCGCACGCGCATTGAAGTCCAGCGACCCGCCCGCGCGGCCGCGCGGGCTGTCGCTGGCAAGTGGGACCCCTCCGCGAGGAAATCCCCGCGCCCCGGATCCGCGCGCACTGTGGTCGCACGAAATCCCGGGGCGTCACGTCGAGGCGCGGCGCTGTTAAGGCCCCACGAACCACCGTCGCCACGTGCCAGGCTTCCACAGGCTCGCGGGGCCCCGCCCTCATCCGCGTCCCGCGGCGGGCCGCGGAGGTCGCAGGGCGTAGCCACGTGGCAACGCCCCACGGCTCGCGGCTGCGAGCCGCTCGGGGGCCCTGCGCCCCGCGCTCTCTTGCTGGGCCGCTTCGGCCCACTCGGCGCGTGGCTGTCTTCCTCGGCCCAAGATGGACTCAGGCCGGCCTTCTGACCGGGGGAGTGGGGACCCTGGTTCCCAGTACACCGACACTACCCGCCATTGTTGGTTTTCTATTCCACGTCTCGAGCGACCTCACCAACCCCCACAACACAAAAAGAGAACACAATTCAGTACACCACTACGAAATATGACCATAACAAGATAAGGGTTGAATATGGGCAAACAATGTAAGAGTGAGCTTTATGATATAGGAGAGGGTGTTGGGTGCTAGGGCTAGGGCTAGGATGTGCGAAGATTGCGTATGCACAGGCTTTTGCGTTACTTAACGTAGTGTGAAATGGTAAGCTTAAACTAGCATGTGTCGGCCTTCCAAGTGGAGCCACGAGTGTGACATTGATTTTCTGTCCTTATACGGACTTTCCGGCTCCGAGCAAATCCCGATGCACCTCATCTCCCCCTCGTCCGCCGCCTTTCCCCCTTTCCTCGTCTCAGCAACCCTAGCCTGAAATAGACCACACTCGCGCCGGCAACAAGGATGATCACCACGGGGACTAGATCCCCATCCCCGCCCCGCCAGAAACGATCTCCGACTCCGCCCCGCCCCCATTAAGCATATTGGGGTGAAAACGCTCACTGTCCCCGTCCCCGACGGGTCCCCGTGGGGAGATTCGGCGCGAGGGCAAGGGCATGCCTCCGGCGTGGCATCACCAGTGAGCGGGTGAGGGCGGTTCTCCGACGACGCAGGCGGCGGCGCGAGGCACGGGAGGGGAGCAGCTGCTCGGGCGACATCGCAGGCACGGGGAGTGGCTGGAGGATCAGGAGAGAGAGAGAGAGAGAGAGAGAGAGAGAGAGAGAGAGAGAGAGAGAGAGAGAGAGAGAGAGAGAGAGAGGCGGTTTAATCGGCTGGATCTGAAGAGGAGAGAGGAGGAAGGCGCGCGGCCGGTCGAGTTGGGGATGGGGAAGGGAGGAAACGAGCTTTGCTGGCTTAGGGTTTGGGGGGAGGAGGGTACCCCGGTTAGAAGTAGGCCTGTTGGGCTCTAATTGTTTTGCTAGGCTAGTAGGCCTCAAGGAAATGAACGTTCCGGGTCACCACGGCACCCCCACGGGGGAAATTAACCCCCGGCCTTGACCCGCTAGTGTTTTGTGCCCCCGCCCCGTTAGCCCCCCATCCCCATCCCCGTCGGGTCGGAGCCCCACTGGGAGGACCCGCTTCCACGGGGAAAATTGCCGAGTCGGGACCACACCCTTATTCTTTCCTTATCGTTGCTTGCGTGAGTCAATCGCTCTTGTGATATCTCACATCGAATTCTTGTTTCTTATCTCTATTGCTGAGTAACAGGGATGGCGGTGTCTTCTCCAAGTATTGGTTGTTTACCATAGAAGGGGATCTCGACCACCTCGAATTCGAAGAAACCAAATAATAGCGAGATGCGGGAAGGTTGTGGTGGATTATCGAATCCCTTCACTTATCGGCACCGACATACATCAGATCTTCTATCCATGAGGTAAGAGGTTCTTCCTATCCCTTTTTTTCTACTTGTACCAGAGTGAGCTAGGTCAGATTTCTACATCAAAGCTTTTGGTTAGTCGATCGATTCATGCGTTTATCTTCCAAATAAATTCTCGTAATTGTTACTGTCTTTTTCTCAATACGGATTTGCTTTGCTTTGTTCTCTTTAGTTTGCTAGATTTACACACTTCTGTTCAGATCTGAATACTAGGACACGTATTGCACGATGCAGTTCCTAAAAAGTTTTGATAGTTTTTACAATTCAAGGGGTGTTACTAGTGTTTTCCGGGTTCTGCTCACGAGGTGGTGTTGTGGCTTCTTCTGCCATGCGACGGAGGAAGGGGACAACCGGACGACGGGACGGCGTGGGCTGCGTCCCTGCGTTGGCTTCATTAGGCCCAAGTGCCCAAAGCGTTTTGCGTTTCTGCCGTCCCTCCAGCATTCTACATCAAGCTTTTGGTTAGTCCTTTCTCAACAAAAAAAAAAAAGCTTTTTGTTAGTCGATCGATTCTTGCATTTATTCACCAAATAAATTCTCGTAATTATTAGTTCCTTGTTTTCTCAATGCGGATTTGCTTGCTTGTTCGCCAGTTTGCTGGATTACACACAACGCCTGTTTGGATCTGAGAACTAGGACCATACTACATGATAGAGTTCCTAAAAATGGTTTTGGTACTTCTCCTGTTTCGGAGAACTTGCTGGACACGTACTACTACACAATAGAGTTCCTTAAAAATGTTTTGGCAGTTTTACCCTTTAAGGGATGTTACTAGCATTTTTTTTTTCGTTCCTTAAGAACGGGTTCAGTTGCTTGGTTTTCCATTGAAACCAGCCTGATTTAAATGAATGGGTATTTCCCTCCTGTACAGATCGCACACTTTTATTCCCCTCCTGCCAAAGAAAGGTTATCGATTATTAGCAAACAAATGTCTGTTTTTTTAAAATAATAACTGGCTGCTAAAATAAACAGTGGATTGCTAGTCATAAATCGCAAGGAACAGATAATGATAGCATATTCCTGCAAAAAAAAAGGGTAGTGTGAAAATGTTAAATGTTTCTGCGAACGTTTCGCGGTGAGGTGGTGCTGTGGTGGCTTCTGTTTCCGCGAATGGACTAAGGAAGGGGACGAGTGGAGGAGTGATGCGCGCGGGGTGGCTTGTGCTGCGTGATTGCGTTGGCTTCATTCGGCCTTTGCCAATTTTGCGAGCCGAAGATGTGTCACCGTGATCTAATAAAATCTTATCCTTTCTCGCAAAAAAAAAATGTGTCACCGTGATCTGCTGCAGATGGTTGAACTGCCTTGAATTCGTCCAATGCCCCACGGTTTTTTTGCGCCACAATGATAACCTGACGAGTCTCTAACTACTGCAAAGTGAATTTGCTCGAAACAAAAAACAAACAAGCAAAAGACGCTGAAGATGCAGGTCTCTTGATTTGTATTCATGCTTGTGGCCTGACGCTAAGAAAAGAGAGGAATCCTAGAGTCTTTTAACTCTACATTCTCAGACATCGATTAGGTGTTTGACAGAGTGCGTGATCAAGACTTGGCAAACGACAGAAGCTGTCGAGGCAACTTTTTGCCATGATAGGTCACAATAGGGTTGTCTATTTTAGTAATTTACAGTTTGTATAAATAAATCAATATGTATAGGACAATTTTGTTAGTTAAAAAGGTTGTTCGAACCTTACCAGCGAAAAACCAAAGTAAAACTCGAAGTCACCGCCTTGTCATGTGCATGTCGGGAGGATGACAGAAACGCTCGCATCAACATTTTCACTCCACATTTGATCATTATCTTTTTTTTTCTTTTGCGGAAATATGCGATCGTTATCTGTTGCTTCCGAATTGTCACTAGCAGTCCGACGTTATTTTAGCACCAAATTATTGTTTTACAAAAACAGGCATTCATTAGGTAGCAATTTATACCATTTCTTTCTTTAGCGGGACGGGGATAAATGTGAGAAATCTGTACCGGAGAGGAAGAGACGGAATGGACTGCTAACCCGTTCCTTTAGATCAGGCAGGTTTCAATGGAAAGCAAAGAAACTGAACCTGTTAGAAAGGAAACGTTAGTAACTCATTTCAGGTCAGTTTCAACAAAACTGCCAATACTTTTTGTAGGAACTCTCGTGGAGAAAGTGTCTCAGTTCTACGATAGAAACAAATCTAGCAAGAACGGAAATCCTCTGTCGTCGTAGTATCGAAGGCATAGCCGAGCCGTTATTCAATCTTCCAATTGGGTTTTCTAGCAAAAAATAAAATAAAATAATCTTGCTATTGGTTTTACAATGAACCGTCGCAAGCTGCATAGTAGGCAAGCAATAATCTTGCTATCCGCTTTAAGCATCTTTTAGACCATTATGAAGCAATGGTCCAATAAGCATAAGCAATGTTGTGAAAGGGGTCTTGGCCTAGTGGTTAAGACATCCGAGTAGCACCTCTCAGGTCCTGGGTTCGACTCCCTGTGGGAGCGAATTTTCAAGGATTTAACGGCATTTGTTCTTTCAGTGGTGGGCGACGCTCCCGTCGACAGCGAGGCGCCAGTGGTGACTTCGTATCTCTAGATTTGCCGGCCCAGTCTTCGAAGATGCTCATAGGGGTAGGGTTTGCGTACGTGTGTTCATAGGGGTGAGTGTGCGTGCGTTGTGAGTGTCTGAGTTGTACTGTGTAATCTCAAAAAAAGCATAAACAATGTTGCAACGATGATTTTTTTTAAAAAATATTGCAACGATGCAAGCATCGAGCTCACCATGTCCTGGTTTCCAACTCACTATGAATCGTGGTTGTTATCTAGATTTGTGTCGGAGTACTTCCTTGGAAATGGCGAATAGCCTGGTTTTCTTTTTCTTTTTTGCACCCAGGCCCCCACCCCCTTGGCTCAAAAAAAAAAAGAAAAAAAAACCGACCGAATGGGGAATAGCCGAGCAGGCAGTCGGACACGATCGGACGGTGCGCGATCCACAGCCAAAGGAACTCGAGCCTCTCTGGCACGTCTACAGCGACCCCGCGAGTCGCGCGGCCACTCGACCAAGCCGCGGCGAGCGGCGGCGCCGCGCGCGCCGGCGGCCATTCCAGCGACCGACCGCCACGGACGCCTACGCCAGTAAAGGCCTCCGGCACGAAGAGCTTAGCTGCAGCGGGAGCGGTGTTGGAAGGGATGGGATCGCTGGGTCGGAAGCACGCCGGGTGTTCGTGCAAATGCTCGTGAAGGCACAGCAGTGAGAAAGTAAATCCTGGTGCTATTTGTCGCTGATTTCTGTATCTGTGACGCTCTCTTTTAGCTACTGCAGTGCATTCTGGTCAATGGCATTCAGACTGAACTGGCGAAACGATGTTGTAGTCTGCTGCTTAGTGCACAGCAGGAACTTAGTAAGTCCTCTTGCCTTGATGGTTGACAACTATGCTTACTTTACAGCAGTGACATAGGTTTGCATATGCATACCGTTTATCTCCCCTGCCTTCGGAGTGACAGAATTTCACCTTTCCCATATGGGTCGGTTTGGTCTTTTAGTGTCAATTTAGGTATTCTCTGCTAAAAAGACTACATTCTGAAGCTCCCCTTTTTATTTGTCAAAGGAATGCTTTAGTTTTTGTACACTTAGCATATCGTACGCATGCTGAATTGATGAATATTGACGTGCATGTGGGAAGATTCGATTTCATGCTCTGCTGATGCTACCCAGATGCTCGTTGCCTCCAAATTTCAAACACATTCCTTTTCGTCGACAACACTCCTAGTAGTCATGAACAGAATTCGGAATCACAGAATTGTTGTGAAGTGAGGTGCACAGCATGTTCACTTCTGATCATCAAGATGGCATGACTGATGTTGTGACAATTGGTTGTACTTGTTCCACCTGATTGACTAATGGTTCTCTTTTATTCTGTTTTGGGTGGGAATCTACGGTAATATTTTATTCTGTCTCATGCTTATGCTTCTGTGAGAGAAAAACTAGCCCAGTAGAGCGGGAACTCCCATGTACAGAACAACCTATTCTATAAATTAGCACTCCTACAGATCATTGTTGAAGCTCGGAACCTGGTCACTTTCAGAGACCCATCTCTAGTATTGTTGCTGTACTCCTTGTCTTGAACATACTTATGTCAAGAACCCCAACACGCAGCACATTACCATTCGGTTTGTGTTGACACTATTCTTCTGCACCCCACATATTCTTGGAGACACCAATTCATTGTAAACAACTGGTAGTACAGGGTTTGATACAAGGAGATGATTTAGTCCTATTGCAAAAATTATAGCTCTCTCGTCAAACTAATGGCTGGCGATCTGTATCTTATCAGCTTTTTGGTTCTTTTCATTGGCCTTAACCCCATAAGTCTCGCGTGGAGAAATCACAATGCTGGTGATATGGGAGATCAATGTCCCCCGTCACCCCATCCACTCGGTATGTGCAAGGCACGAGTAGCAGCTTATGGATATCCATGTGAAGAATATACGGTATGGAAAGCACTTCTTAAGTTCTTTTTCCCTAAAAATCAAGGTTATACTTCTGCAAAAAAAAATCCCTTTTTTTATTATAGAGACAAACTCTTCTGGCAGGTCACAACAGAAGATGGCTATATCCTTAGCTTAAAGCGGATTCCCCATGGTCTGAACGATGCTGGTAACTCAACCGAAACTCAGAGACCACCAGTACTTCTTTTCCATGGGCTAATGGTGGTAAGGACATTGTTAAACATACCATTGTGCCATTTGAGTTCTGCTCGTGCTTGAAATGAATATGATTACTGGACAGGATGGTTTTTCTTGGGTACTGAGTACACCAAAACAATCACTTGGGTTCATTCTGGCAGATGGTGGGTTTGATGTTTGGATTGCCAACAATCGTGGAACAAATTCCAGTCGTGGCCATACCTCCCTCTCCACAAAAGATCCGGTTCGTATCTCAGGCTTGATCAAACGAAACACAGATTTCACTTAAGGCATATTAGTTATTCTTTGCAGGCCTACTGGGACTGGACATGGGACCAAATTGCTGAGCATGATCTTCCTGCTGTACTTCAGTTTGTCTATGACAACACAGGAAGCCAGAGAGTCCACTATATCGGTCACTCCCTGGTGAGATGATATGACCCTATTTAAAATGCCAATGGATTGAGTCGTCGTAATGATGCTGAAACTTGTTGCTTTTAGGGAACCTTGATTATCCTTGCATCCTTTTCGGAGCACAAATTACTACACTTGGTGCGGTCAGCTGTCTTGCTCTGCCCAATTGCTTATCTTAATAGGATGAGATCAAAACTCGTCCGGCTTGCTGCTCATGTCTTCCTTGCAGAGGTGAAACGGTGTAAAAGTTTCTTGTTCCAATTGTGTCAATTAAAATCATTATGTTACATGCTTTATATCTCTCTCTCTTATTGTCTCCTGCAGACGGTCCGCATGCTAGGTTATCACGAATTCAATCCTCTTGGGTAGGGACCTACAACTTCCAGTATTTCTGGTTAGGAACATAATGAAGTCACACAGATATTTTCCAGTTACAACATGCTTAAGCTTTTTTATGATACTATTCAAGCATAAAGCTTATTGTGATACTTCAGCAGTAGAAATATAAACCCACAAGTGATCTGTTTTTTAGGACAGTATCAGTGTAAAATGCATGTGTTCGCTGCTATATGGGGTATCTGGTTTGAGCGTTGAGTACCGATTTATGTTCAAGTGTTCACATTCTGCTGCATGACAGGGCAATTGCTCGTGACTTATTATCCCAAGTCTGCACCGACCCTGAGGTCGACTGTTATGATTTATTTGCAGCCGTGGGAGGTATTGTTCTTACATTAGTTTCACCTGATTCCAAACAGTATAAGCTATGCATGGGCTGTTATCTTACTTATTGTCATTTTATGGATTTGATTTTTCATGAGTGAAGGAGCAGACTGCTGCCTGAATACTTCAACAACCTGCACCTTCCTGCAGCATGGTCCACAGTCAACCTCCGTCAAAACCCTCATTCACTTGTCGCAGAGTAACAACTTCTATCAGAGTTTGAAGGATGGTATTGTTCAAAGCCGGGTGCTGTGCTAATTTTTATTTTCCCGTTTGTGTTATCAGTGGTCAGAAAAGAAGGGGTTAGAAGGTATGACTATGGCAATGCGAAGGAGAACATGAAGCATTACAATCAGTCACACCCCCCGCTCTACAAGCTTTCGGATATTCCTAACCATGTTCCCTTATTCCTCACCCATGGCGGTGAGGATTTCCTCGGCGACCTCCCTGACACCAGGCACCTTCTGAGGACACTAGTCAGGCAGCACGACAGTGACAACATCGAGGTGCTGTACATGCCTGACTACGCTCATGGCGACTTTGTGATGGGTTACAATGCTCCAGAACTCATCTACAAGCCGATGGTCGAATTCTTCAAGCGTCACTGAGGTTATGAGCTACAATTTACCTTATCATGGTATCTGCTTTCAGTATTGAAGGTCGGGCGATCGTGTTAAGTTGTGATATGGTTCATGTATCCGATGTCATTGAACTGTTTCTTTGAATTAACTATGAATTCCACATCTTATTGCTCTATTTATAAGTGGAAAATTGCCCTCTTTTTACCATTGGACTGGAACTTCCTTCCTGTCGGATACCTATTTTCTAGGTACCCTATACGGTATACACGCGGAATAATGAGGTACGGGAGCCGCCCGAGACCCAAAGGCCTTGTATATAGCTAAGAGATGGAAAGCTGGGCCCCTGGAGTAGCCCAGTCGGGCGGAAGGCGCAAACAACGGCCTTTGGCCCACAGAGCCTCCGTTCCTCACGGCCTGTTAAGGGACCGGGCGCACGTGGCTGCACGAGCGCCGCCCCCCACCCTGGACCGCGATTGGTCCAGCGTTAGAGGAGCCCGCTTTGGACGTGGCAACGAACCCGACTCCCCGCGGTAGGAGTCGGGCGCCGCGGAGTCGAGCGACGCCTCCGACCGAACTCCGGCCAGCCGCCGTCCGCCGCCCATGTACCCCGGTAGTAGTCGGGATCGGCGGAGGGACACGACCCGAAGCGAACCCGACCACCGCGGCCGGAAAGCAAGCTCGGCAGCGGCATGGAAGCGTTGGTCAAACCCAAGTGTACGGCCAGCCAGATTTGGATAAGAAGACGCTCCATATCCACTCCTGGGCGGTGCGAAGGCACACTATGCCTGACGTACGGCCGCGTGGGGGCGTCGCATCCGGATCAGGCGAGGAACGGGGAATGCATGCACCAAGTACGCTACACAGTAGCAACAGCGCGCGAAATGACCGTCGCCCAACTCCACAGGTATCAACAGCACACCAACAGTGATCAACAGCGCGGATCAGGGGATGGGCGCTCCACAGCGCCCAGACAAGACCCGGATGACATCATCGCACCACCGGGCGCGGAGATTGCGGCGGAAGACACCGGAGCCAGCGAGGACGGCCCGACTCCGCCTCCGTCGCCCTCTCACTTATCTTTCTTTTCTTTTCTTTTCTTTCCTTTTTCTTCTTTCCTCCATCTGTACCGTTCTTCCTTGTTGTATAAAAGGGAGAATTGGGCCCAGGAGGGGAAGAGAGACTTCTTTTGGGCTGACACAACAGCTCTTTTCTCGCATTAGCGAACACACTCACACGCAACGCAGAGACAGAGACTTGGGAGCGAATCCCTCTCTCGCCACGGCTTGTAACCCCTACTACGAGCAACACGAGCGAAACCTCGAACTGGACGTAGGGCTTCTTTTGCCTGAACCAGTATAACCCACTGTGTCAAACGCAATCCATCTGATCGCCGTCGAACCGCGCACAAATCTACTCGTCGGCCGGTTACCAAACACCGACAGTTGGCGCGCCAGGTAGGGGGCCTTAGCGCGTTCGACGACGACCACATCGCCAGCTGATGGCTTCGTGGCCGCCAGCATCTCGCGGTCGTCTCCCGCTTCGTGGGAGCGTCCGCGGAAGGGACCGGAGGCGCTCCGCCGCGCCTTCTTCCCGGTTCTACACCCCAGTCACGGTTCCGTACCGTGTCTTCCGCTTTGGTGACGTGGGCTTCTTGACGGACCACGCCGAGCTGCAGCGGATGCGCAGCAGCGCCGGCGCGGAGCCGCTGCGCGTTTTCACTTCGGATGTCTACCTCTCGCGTGGACCGGGGGCCCGGGCACTCCCCGTGCGCATCGAGGCGTACCTCGGTGCGAACCCCCGGCCGGATGAATGCCGGCGTATCTTTTACGCGCTGGCACTCCTCAACAACTGCCTTGTTGAGGGACCACCACTCCCGCCTGGCTACGAGGCCTGGGAGCGTCGAGCCTCCCTGCCGCCGCGGCTACGGGAGTCCATGGAGGCGTTGGAGCACGAGCTCGCGTGCCGCTTCCCGCCAAGCCGGACTGGACCTCCCGGTCCCGCCATTGGCGCTTCCTCATCTGTGGGCGCGGAGCCCGCCGATACCCAGGACCGCGACTCTGTCGAGGACCTCCTCGCTGAGTGCTTCGACGCGCTCACGTTCGACCCGTCCCGCGAGTGTCTCATGGCCGAAATTCGGGACGAGGATATTGCCGACCCCAGCAACGGGGAAGGTGATGACGGGAACGAGCCATCCGGCGATGGAGGCACGGACCCGCGCCCAGTGCCCGTGGTAGGGGGCGCTACACCCCCTCCACAAGACCTGCCAGCACTGGAGCAGCTGCTCGCGCGGCGGCGGGAGCTCGCCGACATGGAGTGCGGCATTGAGCGGGAGCGTCAGCTCCTGGAGCAAGCAATTGCCCAGCGGCGTACCCCTGCGGGGCGCGCCCGCACCATGGCACGCGATGTACAGCACCGCATCGTGCATGACATCGCGGGCACCCCGCTTCAACTCCCGCGAGCCAGCCAAAACCTGGCGGCGGCAGCAGCCCTCGCGCGAGATCTTCCGCAGCCCGTGACTCCGGAGGACGAGCGGAAGCGCAAAGAGCTGCTGCGCCTGCTCGAGGTAGCGGCGGAGCAGCAGGCCAGAGCTCGCTGTCCCGGCAGCGCGCTCTGGGCGCCCTGCAGCGCTCCGTCGACCGCCGCGACGACAAGGAGGTGTCTGTAGCGCAGCCGACGCGCGGATCGGGCGGACGCAACATGCCTCCCATCAAGGAGCGCGTGGGACCAGTGCGGGATGCGCGCATACTCCTCGAAGCGCGCAGACGTGACCAGGCCCGTGGCGCTCGGCGCGAAGCCGAGATGCGTGGCTACCACCCTCGACGAGGTGGACGCTACGACCCGGAGGAGGACCGGAGCCCGAGCCCTCCGCCTCCGGGGCCACGCGCTTTTGGACGTCACATTCGGTGCGCACCATTCCCGCAGCGGTATCGCGCGCCGACCAGCATAACCAAGTACTCGGGTGACTCGAACCCGGCTATTTGGTTGGGTGATTACCGACTCTCCTGTCTGGCGGGCGGCGCTGACAGCGATGAGTTCATCATCCGCAACCTCCCGCTCTACCTCGCCGACCCAACGCGGGCATGGCTTGAGCACCTCCCGGAAGGGATCATCCAGAGCTGGGAGGATTTAGAGGACGTCTTCGTCGGCAACTTCCAGGGGACGTACGAGCGTCCCGGGAACCCGTGGGACCTCCGGAACTGCCGCCAGAACCCCGACGAGACCCTGCGCGACTACA
This sequence comes from Eragrostis nindensis, assembly GCA_012490785.1. Classification (NCBI taxonomy): domain Eukaryota; kingdom Viridiplantae; phylum Streptophyta; class Magnoliopsida; order Poales; family Poaceae; genus Eragrostis; species Eragrostis nindensis. The sequence goes on from JAAXCT010000231.1 coordinate 522,525, forward strand.
TCCGGCGGTTCTCGAAGCAGTGCAACGCGCTGCCCAACATCGCCGACGCCGACGTCGTCAGCGCGTTCCTCGCCGGGACGTCCAACAAGACCCTGGTGCACGAGCTGGGGCGCAGCAGCCCACGCACAACCAAGGACCTCCTCGACATCGCCACCAACTTCGCGTCCGGCGAGGACGCGGTGGGGGCGATCTTCACCAAGACTCCGGCCAAGCTCAAGGCCAAGGCCAAGAGGGAGGAGTTAACGGGAGGGGCCGGCCCCTCCAGCCAGCCCAAGAAGAAGAAGAAGAAGAAGGGCAACGTCGCGCGACAGGAGGCATCTCTTGTCGCCGCGGCGGAGCGCAAGCAAAAGCGCGCGCCTGCGGAGGGCGCGTCCAACCACTTCGAGAAGAAGCTCGAGGAGCCCTGTCCCAACCATGCGTACCCCGTCAAGCACGCCCTCAAGGACTGCGGGCTGCTCCGCAAGTTTCTTGCCGGCAGCTCCAAGAAGGCGGAGCGCGACGGCCCGCCGCCCAAGGGCGACGATGATGCCAAGGGTGGGGATGACGATGCCTTCCCCCATCCTGATGGCTGCCTCATGATCTTCGGGGGACCGGATGCCCGCGCGCCGCGAAGGCAGCAGAAGCTCGTCCGTCGCGAGGTCTACGCCGTGGAGCCGGCCGTCCCCACTTTTCTGAAGTGGTCCGACTCCGCGGTCACGTTCGACCGTTCCGACCACCCGGAGCATGTGCCTCGGCCGGGGCGCTACCCGCTTGTTGTCGACCCCATCATCGGCAAGAAGCGGCTCTCCAAGGTCCTCATGGACGGAGGCAGCGGCCTCAACATCCTCTACGGAGAGACTCTCGACGCCATGGGGATCAGTCGGGATCGCGTCCGACCGACTCGGGCGCCATTCCACGGGATCGTCCCCGGCAAGCACGTGGTGCCGCTCGGGCAGATCGATCTGCCCGTGACCTTCGGCACCGCCGCCAACTACCGCACCGAGACGCTGACTTTCGAGGTGGTGGACTTCCCTGGGGCGTACCACGCTGTTCTCGGGCGGCCATGTTACGCGAAGTTCATGGCCGTCCCCAACTACACCTACCTCAAGCTGAAGATGCCGGGACCCAAGGGGGTCATCACGGTGAGCACGTCCATCCAGCGCGCCTACGAGTGCGACCGCGAGGCCTGCGAGGTCGCGGAAGCACTCCTGCACAAGGACGAGCTCCCGGCTGCGGCTGCGGCGGCGGAGGAGGCCGGGCCCGACTACAAGAGCACGACCGGGTCGTTCGACCCGACCGAGGACATCAAGGAGATCCCGCTCAACCCGGCCGACCCCGACAGCAAGACCGTGCGCATCGGCACCGCGCTTTCCGACAAATAGGAAAGCGCGCTCGTCGACTTCCTCCGAGCCAACCAGGACATATTCGCGTGGAAGCCCTCGGACATGCCGGGCATCCCGAGGAACGTCGCCGAGCACTCCCTGTGTATCAAACCAGGCTCTCGCCCGGTGAGACAACACATGCGCCGCTACGACAAGGAGAAACACAAGGCCATCGGTGAGGAGTTATCGAAACTCTTAGCTGCTGGGTTTATCAAAGAGGTGTACCACCCCGAGTGGTTATCCAATCCTGTACTTGTGAAAAAGAAGAATGGGAAATGGCGGATGTGTGTTGACTATACGAATCTCAATAAGGCGTGCCCAAAGGATCCGTTTCCTTTGCCGCGTATTGACCAAATCGTAGACTCGACCGCTGGGTGCGAAACCCTCTGCTTCCTCGACGCGTACTCTGGTTATCACCAGATCCCGTTGAAAGAGTCCGACCAGCTCGCGACCGCGTTCATCACCCCGTATGGCGTATATTGTTACGTAACGATGCCTTTCGGGTTGAAAAACGCCGGGGCAACATTCCAGCGGTGCATGATCAAATGTTTCGGCGATCTCATCGGTCGGATCGTCGAAGCATACGTGGACGACATCGTGGTGAAGTCCAAGAAGACCGACGACCTCGTCGCCGACCTCGATCGAGCTTTTCAGAAGCTGAGGGCGTGCGGCATAAAGCTGAACCCGGAGAAGTGCGTCTTCGGAGTTCCGAAAGGTATGCTACTTGGGTTTTGCGTCTCGGAACGCGGCATCGAAGCCAATCCCGAGAAGATTGAGGCCATCGCGAAGATGGGCCCCATTCAGAACCTGAAAGGCGTACAGCGTGTGATGGGATGTCTCGCGGCTCTCAGTCGGTTCATCTCCCGACTCGGGGAGAGGGGTCTGCCCCTGTACCGATTGCTCAAGAAGTCGGAACACTTCGTTTGGAGCCCCGAGGCCCAAACCGCGCTTGATCGGCTCAAGACGGTGCTATCGAACGCACCCGTCCTGACAGCCCCTGCGGAGCGCGAGCCTCTCCTCTTGTACATCGCCGCAACCACTCAGGTGGTCAGCTCGGCGCTGGTGGTCGAGAGGAGCAAGCCCGGACATGCTCTGAAAGTCCAGCGACCGGTATACTTTGTCAGCGAGGTTTTGTCCGACACCAAGACCCGCTGGACTCAGCTGCAGAAGCTGTTGTACGCGGTCGTCATAACCAAAAGGAAGCTACGTCACTACTTTGACGCGCATCCGATCACTGTGGTCACCTCCTTCCCTCTCGGCGAGGCGTTGAGGAGCAAAGAGGCCACGAACAAGGCCGCGAAGTGGGCCCTCGAGCTCATGGGACAAGAGCTCGAATTCGCCCCTCGCACCGCGATCAAGTCGCAGGTGCTTGCGGACTTCGCTGCCGAGTGGACCGAGATCCAGCTGCCACCTGCGCCCGTCGAGCAAGAGTGTTGGAACATGTTTTTCGACGGCTCGCTGACAAAAAGAGGCGCCGGAAGCGGTTTTGTTCTCGTCTCGCCACTCGGGTCCCGACTGCGCTACGCGGTCCGACTCAACTTTCTTGCGTCCCATAACGTGGCTGAATACGAGGCACTCGTCAACGGGATGAAGGCGGCGATCGAGCTTGGTGCCAAAAGGCTGGAGGTCTTCGGCGACTCCCAGCTTATCGCCGATCAGGTGACGAGCGAGTCGAATTGCTCGAACCCGAAGATGGCGGCGTACTGCGCTGAGGTGCGGCGACTTCAAGAAAAGTTCGAAGGCTTCCAGGTCAGTCACGTACTTCGCCGCTACAACGAAGAGGCGGACGGCCTCGCGAAGGTGGCCTCCAACCGGGACCCCGTCCCTGTCGGCGTCTTCTCCCACGATCAGCAGAAGCCGTCGGTGTGTGAGGCGCCATCCACACCCATGACGGACACTTCAACAACCCAACCAGACGGCGTCGACTTCTCGGCAATAGAAGGTACACGCCCTCCTCTCGGAGAAGACTCGGGTCGAGCCGTTCTTGCCATCCCGACAGCTAACGAAGCGGTCGGGGACTTGAGTCCGACTGCCAACGAGGCGGTCGGGGGCTCGGGGGGTGTGCCCGACCCGGTGTCCGACTGGAGGACCCCATTCCTCGACTGCCTACTCCGAGAACAGCTCCCCGCCGACCAGACAGAGGCAAGACGCCTCGCGCGTCGGGCTAAGTCATTCGTCATAGTCGGCGGCGAGCTCTACAAAAAGAGCCACTCGGGAGTGCTTCAACGCTGCATCCCCATCGAATGGGGAAAAGAGTTACTGTCCGACATCCACGCTGGCGAGTGCGGTCACCACGCGGCCCCTAGAAGTCTAGTCGGAAAGGCGTTCCGGCATGGCTTTTACTGGCCCACGGCCGTGTCCGACACCACCGAGGTAGTACGCACCTGCGAAGGGTGCCAATACTACGCTCGGAGGACCCACATGCCGGCGCAAGCCCTTCAAACCATACCCATCACTTGGCCCTTCGCCGTGTGGGGATTGGATTTAGTCGGGCCTCTGAAGAAGGCGCCCGGGGGTTACACGCATTTGCTAGTGGCCGTCGACAAATTCTCCAAGTGGATCGAGGCACGACCCCTCGCGAAGATCCGGTCAGCAGAAGCCGTTCGATTCTTCACCGACATCATCCATCGCTTCGGAGTGCCGAACTCCATCATCACCGACAATGGGACTCAGTTCACCGGCAACGAGTTCCTCGAATTCTGCGACGACTACAACATCCGAGTCGACTGGGCATCAGTCGCGCACCCACAGGCCAATGGTCAGGTCGAGAGAGCAAACGGAATGATCCTGCAAGGGCTCAAACCGAGAATTTTCAACAAATTGAAAGTTCACGCTGGCCGGTGGGTGCGAGAGTTACCTGCGGTGTTATGGAGCTTGCGCACCACACCGAGTCGGGCGACTGGACAAACGCCGTTCTTCATGCTTTACGGAGCAGAGGCGGTGCTCCCGATCGACATCGAGTACGGCGCTCCTCGGGTTCGCGCTTTCAACGAGGAGGCCAACAGGAGTTTTCTCGAGGACGCCCTCGACCAAATCGATGAGGATCGAGAAGTCGCTTTGATGAGGTCCGCCAAGTACCAACAAGCCATGCGCCGCTACCATGGACGACGAGTTCGCGGCCGCGCGTTCAAGGAAGGAGACATGGTTCTCCGACTGGTGCAGAGCAACAAGGATCGACACAAGCTGTCACCGCCGTGGGAGGGACCGTTCATCATCGCCGAGGTGCTGCGTCCCGGAACGTACAAGCTCATCGACTCGGAAGGCCAACTCGTCGCCAACGCTTGGAACATTGAGCAGCTACGTCGCTTCTATCCTTAGCTCTGTAAATTCGTTTGTTGTCTTTCTGCCGATGCATCAACATCAAACGAACGCGGTGGTTTCTTTACACACCTCTCGGGCAGCCGCCTGGGTGTACTCCCCTCGGAGACTACACCCGGCGGGTGTGGCTTTGTGCCGCGTTGATTTTGTATGCGCCAGGAGCGATGCTCTTAAGAGAAACAACGCAATTCGACTAAGAGCGGGCCTCCGCGAACGCAAAACCGACGTCCTAAAACTCGAAGTGTGACGAATTGCAACGAAAATCGTGAGCCCCGGATAATTGGCTTAAGGCTCGGCCAGTTCGATCAAGGGCACCCGACGCCCCAGCGGATAGGGTCGGCCCGAGCGGCTGGTCGGAGTTGAGTCAATCTTCCGAGATCACAAGTATTCGAGGTGAATCGCCACACGAAAAGAGTTAAACGAACGAAAATCTTGCGAAAAGCGAAACGAAAATTCATATAAACAAACGGGCGCGCATGCCCACATCGTTGTTTACAAAATAAGGCCCACACGGGCCCGACTCCGACTATCACCGCCTAACCTACTGATTTTCACCCCCGCCACGGCGCGAGGGGATCATGTCCAGGTTGTCATCGGCAAGAAGGCGCGCAAAGGGAATCACCTCTTCCTCGATCCGCTCTAAGTCGGCCTCACTACAGGAAGGCTCGTAACCTCTCGCCAGCACGTCGATCTTGTAGTGGTCACCGTAGTGACTCCTCGACACGGCAAAGGCGATCTAGACTCCGGTCCGAAGGCACTCCTCCTCCTGTATGCGGAAGTAGGCGGGGAGCCCGGCGACTTGCGGGATCACAGATGTGGCGTCTGGCGGACGCGGCACACCGATCTCGTTGCAAGCAATCTCCATGGCCTGCCGCAGCAGGTCAAGATCCGCCAGCGCCGCCTGCGATTGCACCTGGAGCTCCTGTGCGTCTGGCCAAAACAACGGGGTCACTCGCTCGGTCTAAAAACAACAAAAGCCGACACGGCGGGATGATCAAAGAACAGGTAAATTAACTTACCCTTCAGCTCCTTCTGTGTCTTCTGGAGCTCACCGGTCACGTTGGTCAACGACGACTGGGCGGCGACCTTGAGCTCCCTCTCCCTGCTCAGCGCTGTCTCGGCAGCCGCCGCCTTCTTCTCGGCGGCCTCAGCGCGCTGAGTGGCCTCCAACAGCGCCTTGTCGGCGGTGGTCCGGAGTCCACGCTCCTTCAGCAGCTCCTGCTCCTGGGCCTGCACTTGCTTTTCCGCCGTCTCGGCGCGCTCGACCATGCCGCGCAGCGCCGACTCCGCGTCCGCGGCCCTCTTCTTCGCATCCTCCGCCGCTTTCGTCGCGGCCTCGGCGGCCTCGGCTCGGCGGCGGATGGGCTCGGAGACACGCAGCGCGCGCGCCAGCTCTTCGCCTCGCGCGACGTATTCCTTCAGCTGGTGCCGGATGAGGTTCGACTTAAGCTTGCTGTTTGCAAGCAAAGTCTGCGGAAAGCAGGAAAAAACCGTAAGGCAAAAAAGGCAAGTACGACGAACTCCCAAAACAAAAAAGATAAAGGGTGGAAAATTCTCCCACTCACGTCAATGGGAACCCGCGCGTTCTTCATCAGCTCCTTCGCGGCGTCGACCTCCGCCGTGACCGACGTCTTGATTGTCTCCAGCCTGCTGAAGGTGTGGGAGAGCTCTTGGGCCATGTACGCCCAGGCATTCGCCTCCGCTGAGTCCTTCACAGGGACCGGACCTTCTGGCGTGTTCACCAGTACATCCGGCCCCCAGCCGGACCGCGCCAGACGTTGGATCAGCGGCACACCGGCGGCGGCCGCGTCCCACCGCGGATCACCGGCCGCAGTCCCCGGCTGCGAGGCGGCTCCTTGACGAGTCCCCGCAACGTTACCGGCGTCACCGGCCCTCGACGATGACGGGCCTGACGCCGGGCGGACCTCGGCGGTCCGACCCCCTGCGCCTGCGACACCTTGTGCACGCGGTGGGGCAGTACCAGGCCGTGGCTCGCCAGCCCGACCCTCGGAGTCGGGGGCTGCACTCGCGACGGGTGCGGAACTTTGTCGCGTCGCCGCGCCGTCGACCCTCGGCGTGTCGCGCTCCCGCACCGTCTCCTCCGACGCTGCAGTGACTTCCGGTTGCCTCCGCGCGGTGTCATCCTGCCGCGGAGCGGAGCCCTCCTGACTCTGACTCTGCTCGGCGGCGAGGCGCAGCGCCTTGTGAGGGGCCAACTGGGTCCCGTCCCATTTCGGGGCGGGGCTGCAAGGATGCACGTCGCGATTCAGAAGAAGGGCGAACAAAGACAAATCAAGCGACTGCGAAAGACACGATAAAGCAAACTCACATGTCGGACCGCTTGCGCTTCCGCGCGGGCTTCGTCGGCCGGCGACCCGAGCCTTGTCCGGCGGCCCGCACGAACTGTTGTGTCAGGAGTGGGTACCTCGCCACCCCGCGCCTCCACATCGGGGATCGGATGAGGCACACCGGGTCCCTCGGGCGGGATCGTCTCCCGCGCGACCCCGGATTCGGTCGTCCCCGCGCCGGTCTCGGGGGCGGCCGGCGACGCGGAAGCCGTCCCGGCAACGGAAGAAGTCCCGGCCGGAGCGGCGACGGCAACAAGGACCTCGAGGCTCCCCGCCGCCGCCGTCGACGTCGCGGCGACCGTGACCACCTCACCGAGACCGCTCGACGGGGGCCCCTGGCCCTCGCCGGCGACACCGCCGGCCGGAACCGGCTGCGCGCCGTCGTCGTCAGGGATGACGTCGTCAATCCACGCGTCGTCGTGGTGACCACCGTCGCCGGCCTCTTCGCTGCTGTGGTCGAGCGCCGAGTCCGTGTCGAACTCAGACTCGGTGTCGACCGCTTCGCCGCCCCGGCGACGACGCGCCCGGTCTCTCCTCCCCGCCTCGTAGGCGTCCTTCCGGGCCTTGCGGCAATCCTTTCGCCGCTTCGTCCTCTCCCCATGGGCACGGTTCGCCGCCCGACGGTCCGCGTCCTCGGGTACGGGCGCTGTCGAGCGCCGAACGGCTAACCCCGGCTGCACACGAAGGCAAGATATAAGAATGCTGCAGTCATTCATCTGAAACAATGCCAATCAATCAAGAAAGCGTGGGGAAGAAACTAACAAAGCGGATCGTGCGGCAGCGCGGCGGGGTGGCCCGCGACAGGCCACTCGAACTCGTTGTCGACGAAGTGCAAGGCGGACTTGCCGGCCGCCTCCGACAGCCGCGCCCCGATCTCGCGGTGGCTCAGCGGCTCGTCAATCACCATCGCCGTCCCTCGGAGGTCGGCGCCCGGTGTCATCTCCCACATGGGGAGCGCGCGGCGCATCAGCGGCAGCACGCGGAAGCTGTGGAAGTGGCCGGTGATGCCGACCATCGACACCCCCCGGTCACGCAGCACCACCACGGCGTCGAGGAGGGGTTGGATCGCTGCAATCTCCCTCGCTCCGAGACCCCAGTGCCAGCAATCGGGGGGCCCGGACAACCGGGCGTTGGTGAACTTGGGCAGCGGGCCGGTGCGCTCGTTCTTCAAGTAGAACCACCGGTTATGCCACCCGGAGTTGGAGGAAGTATGCACCCACGTGATGTAGCCCGACGCCCGCTCCACGCGGAGACGCAAGCTCGCGGAGCCCATGAGCGGGACTCGCCCGCCGACGGGCTGGAGCGACGCCCTGAAGAAGTACCTCCACAGATCGAAGTTGGGGGGAATGCCGAGGTAGGCCTCGCACAGCGTGATGAAGCCGGCGATGTGCCCGATCGAGTTGGGATTGAGGTGCTGAACCTCGATCCCGTAGTAGCTCAGAAGTCCGCGGAAGAAGGGGTGCGCCGGCACCCCGAGCCCGCGGGAGTGGAAGTGGAAGAACGAGACGATGTAGTCGTCCGGCGGCGAAGGCGACCGCTCCGACGGCACCATCCACTCCACCGCATCGGAGAGCGGGCGAAGGAGACCCTTCGCAACCAGCCCGCGTAGCAGTTCCGGCGTCACCACCGACTCCGGCCACTCGTCCCCCTCTTCCGCCATCGGATTCAACGGGATGAGGGAGCGCGGACGACGCCGGGCCCGAATCGACTGACGGCGGTTGCGGAGCGGACGGCGAATGGTGGCGATTGGGGCGAAGAATGGCGCGGAGCGAAAGGAATCGAAGCGATCGCAAAAGGAGAAGAAAGGCGAACAGTAACGGGCGATGGAGTATGCGAGAAGACTCCCCCGGATAGGTATGGCCTATTTATATGCGCCGAACCGGCGCTGTGCCGTTTCCCGCCTTAAATCTCGCGTCCCTTCGTTTTCCTCCGCCCTAACGTGTGCAGGTGGAGATAATGCACGCCTCGTCGCCGCGTTTTCGTCCAAACGCCGCGCCTCTAGATCCGCGCCGGCGAAGCGACGCGACGCCTCGCGTCCGACGCCTCATGGGCCCAATCGGTAGGGAAGCCGGTTTGGGCTCCCAGGTAAAGCGGCTAGGAGCTGTACACGCTCCGACGGCCCATTCCCGGCCCAAGAGTTCGTAGGCCGGCCCAGCGTTGGGTTCGACGGCCGCTCAGGGTCAAAACGAGAGTGAGGGGTAATCAAAGGGGGGCACCAGCGGCCAGTACCCAAGTGCGAGGAGCATATGGGCCCCTGTCGAATACGTCCGAGTCCGAGCACGAAATAAGCCCATGGTTGGCTCATCGAGAGCTGGCAGCGAGCCGCCGAGACCGGCCGAACGGACTCGGAGACTAAATGGGACAATCTCCCGGATCATATGACACTGACCCCCGCTGGTCTCAACCGGGTCCCCGCTAAGGGCAAACCGGGGTGTCACTCGAACGAGCCCGTTTGCAACTCAAATGGCACCGCCCATCGAACCATCGAGGAATGGCGCGGACGGCCCCGATCCTCCATCCTCCCGACAGGATGCGGAAGGATAAACGAACAAAGTCGAAACCGTCTTCGGCCGGACCCCCGAAACGATCGGGGGCTCGAAGGCATGCATTCGCACAAGAGACCAACAACGTGGTCGCAACACAAACTAAAACGGGTCTCGCGAAATAAGCCTCTTTATTCCATGGTTTTCTTTATACAAAGTCGATCGAAAGATCGTTAAACAAGAAAAGAAGTTACATTAGTCCCATGAATCCATGGATTGGCCACAAATGGCCGGATAAAGAGGCCTAAGGGCCCCGCTGGCACCACCCGCAGCAAAAACTCCTATGAGTGGGTGGAACCAGCATGACGGCGCCAGGGACTCCCCCTCGAGGGTGGCGGTGCTCAAACCAAGGCCACGTAATCCTCGCAGGAGCGACTCCTGGGACGCCGAGGGCTGACGAGAGCCCGTTTAATCCTCGCGGGAATGACTCCGAGTTCGGTGGGCCACGCCAAAGCAGGACGAAAACTTGCGATGGCGCCGGCGAGCACCAGTCGAACGTCGACGGCCGGCTTGAGTCGTTTGCCTCGAGTCATCGTCTCCTCCCTCGTCGGAGGAGAGAATGATGACCTCAGGCTCCTCCGACTCGGGCGCCGAGCTCCCGGCTACCGGATCTGGAGGCACCACCGCGAGCGGAACCGCTTCGACCACCGGAATCAGATCTTGGCAAGTGCTTGGAGGTGGAGGAGGCAAAGGACGCAAAGCTAGTATAGGGGGCACGAGGCCCTCTCCTTCTCTTTCCTTCGAGTCTCTCTCGCGCGAGTGAGATTTCTTATGCTTAGGCATGGTGAGTTCGAAGAAACCCGGCTCAAGACGCGGGTCTATTTATAGGCGCACCGCCCGGTCTAGCACGGACCGGGTGCATAAGGGGGGCGGCCGCGGAAGCCGAGGAGCACTGCCCAGCCGCATCGACGCCACGTGGACAATCCCCCCACACGCCGCGACAAGCGAAGGAAGGATGGAATCCCACCACAGTCGGCCCGTGGGCTGCAGGCTTCGGCGGCCGCGCCCTCTGAGCAAGGGCAGGGAGAAGTCCATCGGGCACCGGTTGGCCCGCAGGATAAGCGCACTCCCCCCTCGGACAGAAGAAGGGGCCCGGGGGGCTCGGTCATCGTGGCTACGGGAAGACGACACAGCTCGCTGCCGCGTTACGCAGTGAAAGCCTGAGAAAAGCCTGGAAGCTAGTCTCCTACTAGCTCCCAGCCTCGGGGGCTACACCCGGCGGGTGCGCTCGCGCGCACCCGCCGGCGAACTAAATGGCCACGTCAGGCAGCCGTACCAGTCCCGACGACAGCACGGCGCTCTCGCCAGGACTCGGGGGCTACTGTCGGATACCTATTTTCTAGGTACCCTATACGGTATACACGCGGAATAATGAGGTACGGGAGCCGCCCGAGACCCAAAGGCCTTGTATATAGCTAAGAGATGGAAAGCTGGGCCCCTGGAGTAGCCCAGTCGGGCGGAAGGCGCAAACAACGGCCTTTGGCCCACAGAGCCTCCGTTCCTCACGGCCTGTTAAGGGACCGGGCGCACGTGGCTGCACGAGCGCCGCCCCCCACCCTGGACCGCGATTGGTCCAGCGTTAGAGGAGCCCGCTTTGGACGTGGCAACGAACCCGACTCCCCGCGGTAGGAGTCGGGCGCCGCGGAGTCGAGCGACGCCTCCGACCGAACTCCGGCCAGCCGCCGTCCGCCGCCCATGTACCCCGGTGGTAGTCGGGATCGGCGGAGGGACACGACCCGAAGCGAACCCGACCACCGCGGCCGGAAAGCAAGCTCGGCAGCGGCATGGAAGCGTTGGTCAAACCCAAGTGTACGGCCAGCCAGATTTGGATAAGAAGACGCTCCATATCCACTCCTGGGCGGTGCGAAGGCACACTATGCCTGACGTACGGCCGCGTGGGGGCGTCGCATCCGGATCAGGCGAGGAACGGGGAATGCATGCACCAAGTACGCTACACAGTAGCAACAGCGCGCGAAATGACCGTCGCCCAACTCCACAGGTATCAACAGCACACCAACAGTGATCAACAGCGCGGATCAGGGGATGGGCGCTCCACAGCGCCCAGACAAGACCCGGATGACATCATCGCACCACCGGGCGCGGAGATTGCGGCGGAAGACACCGGAGCCAGCGAGGACGGCCCGACTCCGCCTCCGTTGCCCTCTCACTTATCTTTCTTTTCTTTTCTTTTCTTTCCTTTTTCTTCTTTCCTCCATCTGTACCGTTCTTCCTTGTTGTATAAAAGGGAGAATTGGGCCCAGGAGGGGAAGAGAGACTTCTTTTGGGCTGACACAACAGCTCTTTTCTCGCATTAGCGAACACACTCACACGCAACGCAGAGACAGAGACTTGGGAGCGAATCCCTCTCTCGCCACGGCTTGTAACCCCTACTACGAGCAACACGAGCGAAACCTCGAACTGGACGTAGGGCTTCTTTTGCCTGAACCAGTATAACCCACTGTGTCAAACGCAATCCATCTGATCGCCGTCGAACCGCGCACAAATCTACTCGTCGGCCGGTTACCAAACACCGACACTTCCCTTTTCTGTTTGCCACTGAAATGCAGCCTGATCGTATTCGTACCTGCTATACAAGTGGCAAGGAAGAACAGTTCCATTTGAATCTTGATTATTGCTATGTTCACTGAATCATTGTTCTTCACTCTTCTTAATGAATGGCAGCTCTCCTGCCTCGTTTTCAAAAACAAAAAAACTGTATCATTGTTCAGATCTGCAGTGAAGTAATTTTCACGGGTTCATAGCCCAAGCGTATCTTTCTTTATTTCTTTCTTCTTTTTCTTTTTTATATAGAAGAATAGGCGTATCTTAGCATACCAGACACTGTTAGACCAGGCCGACTAATTTGCTTATTGTTCATACATTTAAGAGCGCACCCAGTTTTGGGTCGGGCGGAGAATTCAGATCGGATGAACAATTTATTTTCCTTTAGTTGGCCTTTTTTTTTTTTGCGTGTCAGGTTTATTATGACAGATCCAAAAGAAAAAAAAAATCCATCTAAGATGTTCCCATCAGTATTCAGAAAGACCAGCAGTAGTCGTAGTTGCAGACTTGCAGTATCCGAATTTGGCGCCACAATTGCCAGGAGGATCCAGGTGTCACTTGTTCGTGTGAAATCTGAACTGACAACCTGAACTTTTGTTGGACGGGTACGTTTTTTTTTCGAAAGTATTTGCTGGACAGGTTCACGAACGAAGAATCGCGTTCTATTTTCTTACTCCACTTCTTATGGTCGGCAGCGGCTGCCACTGCTGGAAGCCGTAACTGTTCCCATCGAACGACATAAATGTTGTACCGGAATTGCTTACCATCGCGCGAGCCACGTCGACTGAATTACAGGACCGTTCCTTCTCTTGCATCCAGCCGTCAAGGAGGCAACGTGTAGCAGTTTCTTTTTACAGTCAAACTCCTAAATTTTTGTTGGATCTGTTTGTGTAACGAAAATCTTTTAATATACAGTAAACCAGTTCATTTTTTATGCGTCTGAGTCCCTGTGTTTGTTCCTAATCAATGTGAAGAAGAGAAAATGCAAAATTGCCGTTCAACGGCCGCCGTCTTTCACGACCGAGCGTGGAAAAGTGAGGCATGGCCGGCTCGTCCAACGAGATTGACTTCCATGCTCGTTCTCATCTCCCTCTCCGCTGATCTTCCTCCCCATCCCGGCTACTGCTTGTGCTCCTCTCCCTCCTCTCCACCAACCTCGTGCTCCTCGTCAACCTCTCCCGCGCGAGTTGCCGGCCGGACGCGGCGCGCCGGGGCTGCGGCGCGGAAGGCCGACTCGACGTGGCGCCGCGGCGCGGGTGAGAAGAGGGTGACCCGACGGGCCGCAGCGGGTGGCGGTCGGGCTAGGCCGAGCTCGGCGCGGTGGCCGGGTAGGGCGAGGCGCAGCGAACCCGGGCGAGGAGCGGTGGCCCGTGGCGCGGGTTGCGACGGATGACGGCGCGTGGGGAGGCCTCCTTGATGCGGCGCCAACCTTGTGCGGCCTTGGTTCGAGCTTGCCGCACCTCGCCATGGAGGAATCCGCGACGAATCGACGACGGGAGGGTGTGGCACCCGCGTGGCCTGGCGTGGGCACGGGCGCGGCTTCACGCGACGCCGGCGCGGTCTGGCGTGGGCGGAGGAGGCGCGGGGGGCCATGGACACAAACGGCGGCTCTCGGCTCTCCATGGGAAGGCCACAAATGGCGCGGACTTCGCGCGCCCGCCTGCCCGTCGGAGCCACGGTCGGATCTCACAGCCGTCCACAGGGCTGCACGCAGGCCTCGCCGAGGAGCTCGGCGAATCCCAGAACGAAATTGCCTTCCCTCCCACACCAGGGCGCAGCTCCCACGTCCCGCCGCTGTTGATGTCGCCGCTGCAGAAGAAGACGCTGGCGCCTGGGCGGAAGCGCTAGACCTCGACAACTCCGACCTCAGCCTCAGCCCACCTTCCTTCTCCGGCTCCTTCCCAGCACCACCGCCATCCCTCACCCCGGACAAGCCCTCGCCCCTTCCCCATGGCCAGCGCATACCCGGGCCTGCCTCCGCCATCCAGGATGCGATGCGCCTCCGCGGCCGCCAGCTCCTCTCTGTTCCTGCAACACATGGACGTCCAGGCCGCCGACGCCGACTTCTTGCTCCATCCCTGGCTCAGCGCAATTGCGGTTTCTAGGTGAGGGGGGATAGCCCCGGACCAGCAAATTTCTGCATTTCGTAGTGGTTTTCGCGTGTGACGGATCTTCTGCTGTGATAATGGATGCAGGAAATGACTGCGTGTGGGAGCAGCCGGGCATTGGGGCGATCAAGGCCAACCGGGAATTAGATCGAGCACCTCTGCTGCGTGCGAGCTTGTTATCAGGTATGCAATTTGAAATAGCCCTTTTGTTTGCACCTTGCTTGTGTTCTGATGTATTGATCGGCTTTGGGGGTCTTGGGTGCATCAAGTTGTGAGGGCCATTACATCGTGCAAGCCAAATGGATTTGGAGATTTATCCCTTACGCTGAAGGTGAGCATTGGCATGACTGAATTGGCGATGGTTGTTTTTTTTTATCAAAGCGGCACATGATGATTCTTTATTCCTTGTAGGATCCATTGTTCCTTCAGTTAACAAGAAAGTCATTTCAGGGCACTTGATCATGCCCTTGCTCCACATTGCTTGTGTATGTACAACCACAAGCGGCTCGTCGTCTTGCTCGTCCGCAAGCAAGGTGAGTGTATGAGCTCCTCCCTCGTGCCTCATCCCTTCTCTGCACCTCCCTCATCCCTTCTCTGCTTTTTTTTTTGTAGTTCTACATAAGTTGAGCTTGATGTGTGCCCTGAATTTTTTTCTCACCTAAACTTTTGAGTGTTGTGTGTGACAAAATTGCATTGGTTTTGCCTCAGAATCTGGTTAGCACAAGGGGTTAAAAAAATGGTTTCTTGGATGAGCATTTACATGATCTTAGTTCGTGGTAGCTCCTATCTAAATTCATGTGCTCCTTAAAATTTGTTCCCACTAGCAGCAGGTCTCCACAAATTTTCACGATTTCACTTTGTGTTACCTCCTATTTAAGTTTACTTGGATGTGTGCCCCCACCTAGGCTTTTGATGCCACAGGTACATGCTCTTTCTACTGTTGCTGCTTGATTTTGTTTAGTAAGGAGTATGCATGTGTTTGAGAGAGATTATGTTGTCGATGGGGAGTTGCTTATTGCACACAGGTAGACAGCTGCGTGTTACATAGTGGTGGAGATGAACATGCTCTGTATGATTGATGTGTGTTCCTTTAATTGAAGCAACTGGTTCTAACTATTTTGCGCTGGTATTCAGCATAGTTTGAGCACATGTCCCAAGGTAGCTTAACTGTGTTTATTATAGAGTCGTTGCCCAAATCAAACGAATTTTTGGACTTTATGCTTACATTCTGAAATTCAGTTGAGGGAGGCGCAGAGAAGAAATAAGGCACGAGGGAGGAGCTCATACACTCACCTGCAATCTATTTGTTTATTTCAGTTGTTATATTTCTTGGATCTATTTACTATAACAAATTTTCCCTTAATTTTGGTGCACATGGTTCCAATTGTTGATTTTCAGAGCTATTTAACTAAAACAATATTCCTATAACAGAGGAGAAAATGCCACTGGTGTTTTCTTATTTCTTTCTATGTAGTGTTCAGTTCAGTTCACATGTTGCTCTCTAGGTAATGTCCATTTCACATCAGTGTATAGGTAAATCCAAATATCTATGCAGTTAGTGTAATGATGTGATGAGTGGTTGGACAACAAACCAAAAAAATTGAGAGCATGTGCCTCCAGGGCAAGAGGTGTTTTTGCCAACTCTGAAAGCTAGATCCCAGTTTCCATATGGCACAACTCCACTCCTTGCCATTAGTATCCAGTTTAGGATTTCAGACTAGAAATCCAAGAACACGCAACAATAGTTTATTTATCCCTATGTGTTTCTTTAATTTCAGTAAATCTCCATGCTCTATTTCCTTAAAAATTTGCAGAATGGAGTGGATTTGTTTAATTTCAACTCCTGTTAGTGAACCAAATTTAATTTGACACGCATGATGTGTGCTATAGTGTGTTCCTTTATTTATAATGGGAAAAGTCGCAACTTTTTACATGCCATGAATGTAGAACTATGGAAGGTGTCGTTTTTTCTTCCCTCATGCGCTGCATAGGTGACTTTGAATTTGACTTTGCGTGTTGTGCCATTATCACTGTCACCTGTCTTCCCTCATGCTTTGAACATGAATAGTGCCTTTAAATGTGACTTTTGTGTCTCTTTTGGTTGACGATGTGCATCTGCATGTGCTGCTGTGCCACTTTCCTTTTCTTCCCTATAAATAGTGTGTTGCGTTAAATTTAGTTCGTGCTATGTATCTTGTTGCTGACTCCCTAAGCACAATTTCCCCCAGCTACCTTAGAAAAATGCTACAATGGTAAAATTTTAGTTACAATCTTAGTTGGTGCAGAAAGGAATTTTTTTTTTTCATAGCTAAGTTGTGAATTACTAAATATTTTCATCTCTAAAATAGTTCTGTCTTTATAAAGTCCATTATTCATCCATATCAGATTTGTTTGTCTAAATGTACATGAGCTACTCATATATTGTTTTTTAAGTATAGTCACTTAGTCAGTATAGTATATAAATTTGGTAGATTCAGATTGTTTTAGATAGCTGAAGTATATCTTATAATGGATGGATAAATACAGTATTGCGTAGTGTAATGCATCCTGAGGTCAAATTTTCCAATTTATTGTCGCTGTTTGATTCAGTTTTTTTTTTTTGTTGGGAGCAGGTTGCAAATAATTCCCTCTTCTGGAGCAAGATGAGCAGTTCATTTCTATGTGTAAAGTGTGTTTTTGATGTCCACCTTTTATTCACTATAGTAGATTTCTGAATGGAGAGGTGTTTATGTATGGTCATTTTTTTTTTTGTAAATATATTGGGTATATGTCTGCCGCCTTTTGATTTCTGTGGGATTGGTTTAGTGCTGTCATTTCATTAATTAGTTTGAAATGTTAGGTTAAATATGTTTCGGTTCTTTTGAAGTGATGTGCCTAGGGTCATGGAGGATGCTATTGAGTTTCTTTTATAGAAGTCAGATGTAGGTGAGATGGTTGTGTGCCTTGTGATTGTGGACATTGTTTGATTTGGTGAATCAAATTTTTAACTGATTTATCTATTTAGTATCAATTGGCATTACTACACATCCATATATAATGATTTGACAAGTCCGTTACCTTTGTGCAATAATAATGTTCTTTTTCTAATAGTTATGCGGTGCCTGATCAGTTCATAGATACTCGAGTGCTCACTAAGACAGTGGATATCAACATATTTTTTTTCATAGATTCCTAGGTACATTCTAATTGCTTTGCTCTCGTGCTACTGCACTCCGGGCCTGCAGTCCGGCTAGGGGCGACGACTTACCCGGCCTCCTGAGTTGTTGGCGTCCCAACCTCTTGATCTAGCTGACTCCCGGCCAGTGAACATATAGACAGTAAAATACGAATGCATACATCACATAATCCTTCCTGTTACGTCACACGTATTCTCAGAACTTTGTCTGAGAAGGGCGCGCCATGGGCGCGCCACAGCTACTAGTCAATCTTGATTTTGACCTGAGATATTTCACGGTCTGAGGTTATGCAGATGCTTTTGCGTACCCCTCTTATCCTAACGATTTATTTAACATGAGGGGGTCACTCACTGATAATCGCGTCCTTCTATTGGCCTTTTCTCACATGAATTCTGATGGCCCTAAAGAAATTATTATTTTGTAAAAGAAATTATATGTGCTCCCTCCCAAGTTAGAAACAGTAATTGCACCCTTCTCTTGTTTAACTATTCAATTTCCTCCTTTTGCGTCACCAAGAGTTGCCTGCGATTTGAGGCAAACGGTTTACGTGGCTCTCCTCTGATTCCCTGGAGCCATCGGCAATACCTGACCGCCCAAAGGGACAGGGAAAGGGTTTTGAATAGTGCTATGCATTGACCTCAGATTTTTATTCCCAATAATTCTCTAGACTATTGATTTATCCAGGCCAATCTGATTTTTAGTATTGCAAGTTGACAAAAGGGTGCTGCCAAAAAAAAAAAAAACCTAAGTCCCTTGCCTTTGACAACAGATCTTGCATTGGCCTCTCCTCCCCTGAAAGTAAAGGGTCACTTCTGACAGTTTCTTCTTCTTCCGAAGCATCCCTTCGCATTTTCGTAAATAGGGAAAATGCAGTGTCGTCGAATTCTTCTTCTGATAAGCTAGCTGTGTAGTACCGTCGGGTGATGAGAGCATGTGCACGCTTGATAAGAGCAACGCAATAGAAGAAGGATTGAAAACACCTGATCTGACCTGGCTCCCATGTTTCATTCAATCATGGAAGACAACAGAGAAAAAGAGATTGGCTTGCCATCAGTTGTTTACTCGTGGACTTTACTCGTCGGCACCGGCGCTTTGTCCCTTCCTGAGCCGTCACATCAGGGCAAGTACAAAGGAGAGACCCCTGCTGTCTCTTGGACACATATATCTATGTGAAGAGACTGGAAACAGCTTCACTAATACAAAGGAGAGACCACTTGCTGTCTCTTAACATTGTTTTGTAATAAATACACACTGCATGTGGTGGTGATCAAATGTGAAGGTGTAGTTTATGTACTAACATATGGCACCATACAAAGATATATAAACCGTGGATAATATGTCATATATTATTATAAAGGAGTGCGAAATTACAAAGATAATAATTATTTTTTGCCATATCGGTTCCATATGTGCTCAATTAAATCATTCTTGAGGTCCACATGTGTTGATCGGGCACGTATAGCCTTATTTCTTTGTAAAACTTGTGCAAGGCAGGGATTTGCTTCGTTGCTCACTTCGGGCGGTAGAGCAATAGAGGACCCGGGAATCTCATTTAGATCCACATGCACTCTAGCAAGTTCCTTCTCATCTTCAATTATCATGTTGTGAAGAATAACACAGACTTGCATTATATTCACCACGTCGCGCCTTTTCCACATGCGTGCTGGGCGATTAACAATATTAAATCGAGACTGCAGAACACCAAAAGCACACTCCACATCTTTCCTTGCGCCTTCTTGATGTTTGGCAAATAGCTTATCTTTTACCGATTGGGGACCCACAACGGTCTTCACGAAAACTGCCCATTCTGCAAAAACGTAGCTCATGAAACTCCCACGTTGCATTGTATCTTCATCCCTAGTAGGTTGAAAAAACAGGATCAGCAAAGAACTAGCATGTCTTAATTCAGAAAATATTCACTGACCATTTCAATTACAGTGAAGAACACAAAGCATGTCTTAATTCAGGAAAAAAATATTCACTGATCATTTCAATACAGTAAAGAACACAAAGCATGTCTTAATTCAGAAAAATAATATTCACTGATCATTTCAATACAGTAAAAAACACAAATCAGAAAAACTGAAGCATAATATCAGTATATCACACAATGTAAAATGATCTTAATTCAGTAGCTTGAGCTAAGTAGCCATTTTGTGTACACAATCAGGCTTGAGCTAAGTAGCTGACCAATGAATAACCAATATCTTCTTGCAGTAACTTTGAAACGTTTACACACCGTGCATGAAGAAACTACCAAGTGCAACCTCAGTTGACAGACAAAGTACGGTCACCAAGGTTGAATACTACTACCTTTTAGGATTCGGCATGATATGCTAGTAAACATACTACTGTACTACTATGATCAGTACTTGAGCGCTATCAATTTTACTACTGAGAACATGGAACATAGACTCATTCAGATGAGCAGGGAACATACAGCTGGGGGAAGCCGCTCGACATGAGGCCGCAAGGTGGGAAGGCGCCAGTGACCCGCCGAGGGAGTTGGCTCTCCTCCATCTCACCGGTGACGCGGTGCATCTCCTGCCGGTTTGACATCGACAACAGGTGCCGGCACTGCAGGAGACTCGAGGGCGATGGCGGAGCAGGCTGGAACTCCGGGTTGCGGCAGGTCGCGGCAGGAAAAGAGAGTACGGGGAGAAGAGATTGGGGGCGGTGGCACCAGTTTTTGGCCGCACGAAGGCGGGAGCGCGCGAGAGGCGGCAGCGCGTAGGCGGGAGTGCGCAGCTTGGCGGGATGGCGCGGGAGGGAGCGGGCGGGAGGCGGGAAAGGGCGGAATCGCGCGGGTGGGAGGCGGGACTGCGGGAGCGCACATCGGATCTGGCTGGAGACGACGGTGTCGTACAACGGCGCCCGCTCCGGTCTCTCCGTTCTCGAAACTGCTGCAAGAGCCGATGATTCGCGGAGAGACGGTGGCCTCGCGTGTCAACGAAAAGAAGGACTTCTTTGCAAAATTCCACTGCCAGCTAGACTCAAGAGACGGTGAATTAATTGCCTTTGTACATGCCCTCAGAGTCGAGAGACTGAAGCAGCAGGACAACGGCAAACGACAGCTGGGCCTACGACTGAATAGCCGCTAAAAAGTCCCAGCCAGCACGCTGCAGTATGCATTGTCAACGTGGATCCGCCGCGACGACTGACGACGCGTCGAGAAGCTTGTACCGCGAGTGCCGAGTGCGCGACGTGGTTTCCGATTAGTACCGGGCGAACCGAGCCCGAAGAATCCGGAGCAGATTGCGCGAGGGGAGCCCGGCTGGACTGCACGGTGGGCGATCGTGATTTTCGCGGACGAGCACGCGGCCGCCCGCGTTCGTCGCCGCACCGCCTGCGAATGATTGGTTCTTCATCCAGTCAGTGATCATCGAAGAAGTGTCAGATCTTGTGGTTATTACAAGTCGCGGAAATTGGTACATTCCCGTGCATCAAACAGGATATTCACCATAGTGCTCAAGCGCCGATTGTTTTCCTTTTATTTTTTTCCCGGACAGAGTGACAGTAACCCCTTGTCAACTCGTTCAATGCATCCTTCGATCGTCCTGAAAACGAAAGGGGTCCATAATCGCATCAAGTTATCATGCCCCGCGGCCCCGGGCGAGTCCTGATCGGAGTATAGCCTATCATTCGTTCCTTAAGCTGCGCGCAAGCCCTTTGAGATCATCCGAAGGCCCACGCGCCCCATGGCCATGCCAGCGTCGCAGCAGCAGGAAAAGATCAGCTCGGATTCCAGCACCCGCAGGCAAACCTCGTCACGCAGGCATGCGTGGGCGACGGCCAACGAGCGCGCGCGTCCCTTTCCGCGGCGGGGCCGGACGGCTCGCCGGTGGAACAGGAGGCGGGCGAACGAGCAAAGCAAAAGCAATGTGCCTTTTGGCCGCGGCAACGTGCCTGAGGTGAGCGCGACGCGTGAGGGAGCGCGCGTCACGCGACCGAGCCGGCCAGTCTCCTTGCCCTCCGACCTGTCCGGGATGCCGTCGACTCGATCGGGCGGCGTGGCGCGTCGCGACAGGTGAGACACAGGTCGCCCCGCCTGTCCGACACTTGGCCGCGAAATTTCCTGCAGAACGTGTGCCGACTATGGAAGAAGATGGCCGGAGCCGAAAGCGGCTGTTGCCCTCTGCCACGGGTTGGTTGACCGCGTTCGGAGAGCAGGACGGCGCGGGTGGTCACTATGCAGTGAGTCGACTCGACGACAATCATCTTACTACAGCTCGTCACATTGGAAGGATCACAGCAGTGGGGAATTGCAATCCCGAAGCCAACCAACCGTGCAGTGCAGTTGAAGTTAGGTTGCACCTCGCGTCCATCCAATCTGAGAACGGGTGCCATGCCACAGAGGAGGCGAGGACCGTAGGCAAGCAAAACCAGCCGAAACCCAACAAAACTGTATGGTGCTTATGATATGACCCACGCTGATGATTTCACCAAATCGAAATGATGCAAGTGGGCGCAGTGGCAACACTCAACACGCAGCAGCATAAGTTATGACCTCATGTTAACATTTTACTAATCTGGAATTAATCAGTGGTTACCAACTCAACGCTGTCTTTGCGATCAAGAACGCAAGACAGCCCAAACCCGTCACCGTCGTGCCCAGAAAACCGGCTGTGACCTCCCTGCCCTGCTGCGGGTGCGGAAGAATGGAAGCATCCAACTCCAGTCGTCGCCGTCCTCCTCTGCCCCGCCACGAACCCGCACGCGAGATACCAAAATCCTAGGCGCACGCCACCTTTATATACGACGGCCCCGCCGTCTCTCTCTCTCTCTCCAACCTCTCGGATTCCACTTGGATTCCGCCACCACCGCCCAAGCCACGCGTCCTCGCCCCCAAGCAGAGAAAAAAACGAAGCAGAGGAACAGGAGCCTTCGAGCGCGCGAAGCGATAATCGATTCGATCGATTGAATTGAACTGATCGGTCGGTCCATCTTATGGCGCGGCGGTCGGCCGTGGCGGCGGCAGAGCCGCTGCTCCCATCGGCGCTGAAGCGCGGCGGCCGCGCGGCGGCGGCGCTTGAGCGGTGCGTGTCGCGGCCGGACGACGAGCTGCAGTGGTTCCGCTCCTGCCTGCGGTGGGTGTGCATGGACCATTCGGGCCCGGGCGGCGCCGCGCTCTCGTGGCTTCTCTTCCTCGCCCTCGCGGTGGTTGTCCCGGCCGCCGCGCACTTCCTCCTCGTCTTCCGCGACACGCGCCGCCCCTTCTCCGTCGTCGTCCAGCTCTCGCTCTCCGCCGCCTCCGCCGCGGGCTTCCTCTGCCTCTCCGCCTCCTTCCGCCGCGTCGGCCTCCGCCGCCTGCTCTACCTCGACAAGCTCCGCACCAAGAGCGATCGCGTCCGCCTCAACTACACGGCGCGCCTCGCCTTCTCCTTCCGCCTCCTCGCCTCCCTCGTCGCGCCCTGCTTCGCCGCCGAGGCCGCCTACAAGGTCTGGTGGTACGCCACCTCCGCCGCCGACGTCCCCTTCTTCGCCAACGACGTCCTCAGCGACGTGCTCGCCTGCTCCCTCGAAATGGCATCCTGGATGTACCGCAGCGCCATCTACCTCCTCACCTGCGTCCTCTTCCGCCTCATCTGCCACCTCCAGGGCCTCAGGCTCGAGGATTTCGCCGGCACGCTGCTCACGGAGGTCGAGGAGGGCAGGACCGGCATCGAGCACGTCCTCCGGGAGCACCTCGACATCCGCAGGCAGCTCAAGGTCATCAGCCACCGCTTCCGCAAGTTCATCGTCGCCGCCCTGCTCATCACCACCGCCAGCCAGTTCTCCGCCGTGCTCCTCACCACGCGCCACGACTCCGTCGACGACCTCCTAAACACCGGCGAGCTCGCGGTGAGTCTCCGTTACCAATTGCCCCCACTTGCTTGCTGATCGATTCCTTGTGTGAATTACTTATTTTCATGCGGCAAATCCTGATCAAGGGGGAAAGGTTACCGCGTAGTAGCTCCTTTTCTTAATTTAGACGAAACCAACAATAGTCATCGATGCGTTAATTTAAATTAAGCGCAACTGGAACAACCTGGAAGTGTTTAGCTGATTGATTGACTGATTGCCTGCTTGAGATGATCAGGAGCTGGGCCTCAGCAATTGGGGGCAAAAACGTGTAGTTTGAACTGTGCTGTCCATTCCGTTGCCTGGATGCCTTAGCTGATGGAAACTACTACTGGAAAGCGAAGTAATATCTCTCAATCATTGTGAAGAGACCTAGCAAATCTGAGATGGTAAAATCAGCTGGCTATCAATCTCTATCTCTGGTGCTGGATCTTATAATAATTCTGAAAAGATGTTCTCTTGAACATCTATTCCTCCATTTCTGGAGGCAGAGTATAAGGACATGATAATAGTAACCAACTTACATCACAAGCAAAGGATGATATTAATCATGTAGATTAAAATCTTGCAGTTGCATATGACCTACTAACAGCTAATCATGCTGAGGTAACCCATGACCAAATGTGTTAGGTTTTCGTCAGCAAAAGGTTGTCATCTAGACATAATAACATTTCATCTCACAGGAAATATTTGAGTTATTGAATAGCTTATCAACTACTTGGAGCCATTTTAATTTGGCCAGAGTCAAAGGATGGGATTCCTGGTACTCGCAAGCTTGAGCATTAAACAATAATTCGACATAGTTCAGTTTGGGACAGTAGCATGTTGACCATTAAACCTGCAGTAATTGCGTTTTCACCATCGATTTTCAGATTTTGCAAGATTACTGCAGGTTTCTTGAAAATACGTGGCGAAATCGCAAAATATTTTGCAAGATCACCACAGGTTTGTTGAAAACTGTGGTAAAATTGCAAAATCTAAAACCGATATAATTGGACTCCCAAAGTGTGGTTGATATGCTATTGCTCCTTTCAGTTTCAGATTGTGATCTTGGTACTCTCAGTTCTTTGTTTTTCTGCTTTCCAGAGTGAAAATTTCAACAGCAATCCTAAAACATGTCTCAAAATGCTGTCTTCAGATCTTAACGTTTCTTTACTCTTTTTGCAGCTATGTTCAGTCGTGCTCATGTCCGGGCTCATCATCATCCTGAGCAGCGCCGCCAAGATCACTCACCAGGCGCAGGCCCTCACCGGGCACACCACCAAGTGGCACGCATGCTGCACCATCGAGCCGGCCCAGGACGAGGAGGCCGATCCGGCGTCCAACCACAACTCCATGATCGAGCAGGACCCCGCGTGCGACGGCGACAGCGACACCGAGTCCTCCAGCGAGGAGACCGGGGACGACGACGAGGACCTGCTGGAGAACACCAAGCTCATGCTGCCGCAGGCGCGCGTCCTCTCCTTCCAGAAGCGGCAGGCGCTAGGTGAGTAATTAATCAGCCGGCCATTGGCTTGCTCTCCTTCACCATTTCCTGCTGCCGAACTGTTCTCGACACCAAACGACGAGACGCTCATAATCCATGGTGATTTGCAGTGACGTACCTGGAGAACAACAGAGCTGGGATCACCGTGTTCGGGTTCACGATGGACCGGTCGTACCTGCACACGATCTTCATGCTCGAGTGGACGCTGTTCCTGTGGCTGCTCGGCAAGACGATCGGTTTCTCGTGAAGGAAGAAAATGCGACGCCCAAGTGGTCGTGCTGCACTAGTTCTTGAGAGTTGAAACATGATTTTGGTTGCCTTTTTGGGGATGTGCTGTGCATTTTGATCATCGTTGAAGGGGAGGCTTTTTTTTTTCTTTTTTCTTCCGTTTTTTTTTTTGTGTTCGTTCGGGCGGGCCAGCTGTCACGGGGCACGGGCGTGTGTGTGTATGTTTGTTAGCGTATAGTGGTGATCTGTATGACGTGTGGTGTAAATTGCGAGAAGATTGCCGCGTGCACCCCGCCCATGTAATTCTTGTGCATGTAGTGTAGCACGGTATTGCGGGTTTATAATCTCGTGTTGTAAGCCAGCAATATTTTGTAGAGAAAATTAATTTTTTACCTGTAAAGATTCTAGGGGGTTCTTGAAACGTTTCTTCAGGAGATGAAGGATCATTGGACCTCGTGAAATGAATTCAAATCTGTTTGTATGACCCCCTTTTTTCATTTTTTTTTGAACCTCTCAATCCTGAATATAAATATCCTGAATATAAATGCAGTATCTGTTCGTGTACAAAAAGAACGCCAACGCACCCACGCACACGAACACTCCTACACCTATACCCAGAAAAGAAAACCGCGTCCATCGAGAGATCATCAGGCCCAACAAGACCCGATGCGCGACGAGGGACGTCGCACTCCCTTTGTGTCACCACGCGTGAAAGGTACCGAAGAGAAGGTCCTGGAAGGATACAGAAGACAACCGCTAACTTGCACGAAAGCCCCTAGAAAAAACCAAAACACACCGAAGCCCTGGAGCCCGAGCACCACGCCGCCGGCACACCACAGCGCCAACAGCCAGCCGCCCTCCGTATCATCGAAGGACCTCACCGCCGACGAAGCCAACAAAGCTCCGCCAACGCGTCTCCAGCATGGAAGCTCCACAAGCTCTCACAAACGGCGCCGGAGAACGGACCGCCGGCGAGACAGGGAAGCTTGGGAGAGATTTATTCCACTGGATGCACCGCCACCCCCGCTTGAACGGCACATCCCCACGGCACAACCCAGGCTTCCTCCTCCTCCAGTGCGGGCAAAGAAAGGAGGACGAAGAAGCAGAAGAGCCGAGCGTCGCCGTCTTGAACGGAGCCCACAGAGCAGCTGGACGGAGCAGCAGCAAAGCCGCCACCGGCTCCGCCACCAGCCCGCCTGCAGCTCCTCTTCAAGCTCCGCTAGCGCCCGCAGAGCTCACACCGCGAAGGACGCGCAGGCGAGCACCCGCACCCATCCGCAGCGGCTCGACGAAGAGACCACCGCAGCTCATGGCGAGACCACCGACGCCGGCACCAAAAGAGCTACACCACCGTCCATCACCGAGGACGACCACAACGGCGGAGAGCACACCTATCCATACCCTAATCTACCTAAAGAAGGGAAAAGGGAAGGAATATTTACACCGCACGGCCGATTCGCGAGTCCCCCCATCTCCGGCGCCGGCCAGGACACCGGAGAAGAGGGGAGATCGACGAATCGCCGGCGGAAATCAAAGATCGCCTTCGGTTCTCCTGTCTCTACTGTAGCGAGAAGAAGGGGAACGAAGAGACCAGAAATCAAAGACCCCCTTGTTTCATTTATTTGGAACAAAGTGCAACAAGCACTGACATTTAATTGGGTGCTTGATTTTTTAGAGGAAATTGGGTACTTGATGAAAATAAGCGGTATATAGTTCTCTTGCACTATAAGCAGTATATCTTTTTCTTCTGCGAAAAAGAAACTTCATAATTTTTTTATAACAAGAAGAAATTTCATAGATATTAAAGCATAGTACATCATCTGGTTACAAAAACAACCCAAACAACTCCGACTCCATTGATGGAAGACAAAAAAAACTTTGAAAGAGCCGCAAATTCCACGTCTAGGATTATCATCTCAGACGAATAAGCCATGAACGAGAACTCAGATATGAACTCATTTCTTTGAGGAAAATAAGCCGTATATACTTTTTTGTTTATGGGAAACATAAGTACCAGTTTTTGTGTTTTTTTTAGGAATACATAAGAATACCAGTGAGGCCTTCTTTGTTTCCTCTTCTACAATTTCACAGTCGTTTTCGGCCATTCCTCTATTTATTCGCGGGTATCATTCAGCCCATGATCCTCTATAAAGCATTAGCCCAAACCTTGTCAAGCCTAGTGGAAAGCCCAACCATTTCGGCCTTCATGGACTTTTCCTACATAGCCCAGACCACAAGAAGGTCAAAATACAAGAAAACGAGACGGCCGAACCCCAAACCCCCGGACCCAGCCGCCAGCCTCAGCCCGACACGCGGCCGCCGCAGCCGAGATGGCCGCCGGAGACGCCGAGCGCGCGCCGCCGGCCGCGGCCGCGCAGTCGCTGGTGGAGTCCTTCTGCGCCGTGACCTCCGCCACACCCCAGGAGGCCGCCTTCTTCCTCGAGAGCCACAACTGGGCCCTCGAATCCGCCGTCCGCTCCTTCTACGACTCCGCGGAGGGGGACGCGAACGGCGACGCTGCCGATCCGGTGGCGCCGCCGATGGCTCCACCTGCCGCAGAAGATGGAGCGGAATCGGAGGACGAGGACTACGTTGGCGGCGGCGATGAGGACGAGGAAGACGAGGACTACGTGGGGGACGACGACGGCGATGATGAGGACGCCGCGCTCGCCGCTGCGGCTGCGGCGGCTGACGAGAGGAGGAGGCCTTCGAAGAGGCTGAAGAAGAGCCACGACGCTCGGGGTGGAAGCGGTAGCGGCAGCAGGCCGAGTGGGCGGGGTAATGTGAGGACGCTCTCGGATCTTGGTGCTGGCAAGAGAGGAGCGGGGTCCGATGAGGATTCAGATGAGGAAGATGAGTGGGCGCCACCGCCCGAGTACTACACCGGCGGCGAGAAGAGGTGATCTCGACTTTCATACCAGGGCTTTACTACATGTGTCTCGTTTCCAATTAGATCATAGGGTCACTCATATTTAGGGTTTTAGGTTGGTTTTCTTGCTGAAAGTTGTGAGGTAGGATTGCGTGATTAGGTCTGACGGGGCGCTATCCTGTGGGATAATTCTCCGATCAAATGTGCTTGGAGTACTGGAACATTGTGTCACTGAGTAGTATAACTTCTGAATTTTAATCTGGTTCATTCTATATTACACTAACGATTTTTGGGGGTTAGAGATTGCTTTATTAGATGATGCGAGGGTCTGATGTAGTTCTGTAAAATGCCTGATTGTAGTTCTGTAAAATGCCTGATCTGATTCGTTCTTCATTAATTGCACGAGTTGTTGCAACTCTTTTGATTGAATGATGAAATTGTTGCATAGTCAGGAGTTTTTGTTCTTATGGGCATACTATGCAGCGGACCAGGCCATGTGTTGACTGTGTGAAGTTTAATCATGAGAATGCATGTCCATAAACCCAGTGTCTAGCTTATGCTGATGAAATGTCACCTTTTGAAGTCTTACATCCCATGCCATGTGGCAATCAGAAGACATTAGTTGGACCTAGCTAGGAAATTGTGAGGATCTATCAACTTGGTACTTATTTGATACTAGTGATTTCATTATTCCTTGCTGGCCTACTGCTCTGAAACCACTTTTCTTAGTTTCTTGGATGTCTTTTGTATTTTTCAGAAATCAGAATAACTCAGTTCTAGGTTTGGTATGGCATCTGGCTGAATTTGATAAACTCATCTGGTACAACTCTGTTTACAAATATTGGTGTTTGGCTAAATGTTTTTCATTTAATTTAGTTTGCAAATCAAGGCCAAATTTCAAAATAAGTGGAGAACCTAGTTGAGTTTTGGAATCTGGCTGTTTCTGAACTTATTACTGTGCCTGCAAGTAACCTGCATGCTTTATTTTGCTTTCCGTATTTCCCTGTCCTCAGGGTCCAAATTCAGGGATGGTTTTGGATCTATTATTGTGCTTGGTCTATTTACGCAGGGCTGGTATTTTTTTAAATGTTGACTTGGCACACATTGTGGCCCAGATGTTTAAATGTTGTCATGACCCGGTTTTTCTACTTCTATCACCACTAAACAAACCAGGAAACTTGTCCTAATTTTCGTTGTGATGATTACTGCTACATTATGCCATACAAATGCGGAAGCTGCTGTATGTGGATGAAAAATTGAAATCATTATCTGATGATGCACATGTATGTGGATGAAGAATTGAAAGCATGATGACATAATCTGATGATGCATCTAGCATACTGACTTTGTCATGGTTCTTTTACTCTCTCCACTAGTAAATGTATATATATCGTGGAGTCCATGTAGCAGAATGACCCGTAGCTTCCATAGCTGTGTATCCGTTATACCCTCATTTTTATTTTTACTTATGCTTAACTTTTGTTTTACTATATTCAGTGGAATGGTCGTTAAAGATCGATCAAAGCGCAGAAACAACGCTGATGAGGTATTTAAGCAAGCTAAGAAGAAAGGGGCGAAGCAAGGCCCGTTTGAGCCTCGCCGTCGATCTTCAAGGAGCTTTTCTGGGACTGGCAGGCTTCTGACAGGTGAAACCGTCCAGCCTGATGCACCACAGCCACCTGAAGATATTGTTCATAACATCTGCTTTTGGAGCAATGGTTTCACTGTAGATGATGGTCCACTCAGGAGTTTTGATGACCCAGAAAATGCATCCTTTTTAGAGGTAAATAAATCTGTTCCATGTAACAATGCATATCATATCTCTGCTGTAGTGCCTAATTTTTATGTTAGGTAACACTGTTTTCTTTAATTCTATATATTATGTTTGTTTTTTGAATTTAGTCCAAACTGCTGCCTTTTGAATTCCTTTGCGTCAGTACATGATGTGTTACCTAATTGAAATAGATTTCTGAGTTAGGAGAATCAACAGATAAAACGGGAGGAGTCCTTTTTTTTTTTTGTAATTCAGAATGATGCTTCTCAGCTGGCTTGCATCATAGTGTCTCCCAACTGTCTTGTTTTGGTCCTGGCCCCCCATTTAATGCATGTCAGGAGCTGTTTGGTACACGTGGTGGATGTTTTACTAGTCAGTAGTTACTCTCAGACCCTTTTAGACTGCTTCTGTTTAAGAAATCTGTCCTGATGGAGTCCTATTTTACATTTGGATTTGTTAGCTTGATCAAGGAAGGAAAACAACTCAACTTAATTCGTAATTTCAAAATGGAAGTAACACTTTGGTATATACTTCTCTAGTTCTATGAACAACCAAACTCATCTGAATGCTTAAGCTATTTATGATCTATTCACTTCTTATCGAGTTTGTTGTCATCATATGTTTAATGAACCAATCACTTGAAAACTTGATGCTATTTGGGTTTAATGAACCAATCACTTGAAAACTTGATGCTGTTGGGGAAGGTAGATAGCATTCTTCAAGATCTCTATTTTTGGTAGTTTCATAGCATCATCTCCTATACTTATTGCCTCGTTTATTGTGCTGTTACTTCTATCACTTTTCATGCAAATTGTGTTAACTTGGCTGCACTGCATGTTGCTTGTCCATGTTATGTTTTCTCCTGTTGAATGGAATGTAAATAATCAAACACTTCTATCGTTTTTCCAATAGAGCATAAAAAATTCTGAATGCCCAACTGAGCTTGAGCCAGCTGATGGCAAATCAAAGGTGAATGTAAATCTTGTACGGAAGGAAGAAGAATGCCCCGTAAGTATCATTCCACTGATCCAATTTTTCCTCAAGTTTCTAATCTTACAAGTAACAATATCCATCATGGCCATGATTCAGGAGCCTGTCAAGCGTGCTGCTCCATTTGAAGGGGAACGAAGGACTCTCGGGACAACACCTTCTGATACTACTTCTGTTGGTGCTGCTTTGAGTACGGCGACTGCCATTAAACCGATCACAGTCGATGAGTCTCTGCCCTCAACTTCCCTCCAAATAAGGTTTGCAGATGGCAGTCGCTTGGTCGCACGTTTCAACACAAGCCACACGATCAGCGACGTGCGAACATTCATGGACTCAACAAGGCCAGAGTCTAGTGACTACACACTGCAGGCCGGATTCCCCCCTAAGGCGCTTGATGACGCGAACCAGACTATCGAGGAAGCCGGGGTGGCCAACTCAGTAATCATTCAGAAGGTGTAGATCGCAGAGCAAGTGTAGAATCCCTGCCCTCTTCGTTGAACTTACCATCCGTCTGAAGCTAGCACCTTCCTTCCGCCCCTGATTTCTCTTTTGATTATAGCTTTCAAGCCTTATACCACTTTATTCAGTAGTAGTGTTAAGAGTGTCAAACAGTGAGATTTGGGTATTATTCATCTATAGTGCGTACTTACTTGGCTTGCATGTCTCCACCAGTCAACATCAAGTTTGGTAGCGTTAAAAACTGTCCCTTTGGTGTTATCTGGCGCCCTGGTTGGTGGAATGTCGGCACTCGGGGACAAGGTTGGTTCCACCAGATGGTGGTTTATTCATGCTTGCTTGCGGTTACTGGTGTCCGGACGAGTCCACTTTGCATAGATTAGCATTGTGCGTTGATTTTAGCATTCTGTTTTGGTCCCATCGTATAGTCTTTTCCAATGTGACATTCCGTTCCTTTGCTTGGCATTATTGCCTGATCAAGACCCCAAAAAGTAATATTCGGTGGCCGTCTCAGTGGGTTTCATCGTAGGAGTACTACGTAGTATTTCAGACCGTCAGCGAATGATAATCACCGCTTGGGTCAGGTTCTAGTTGAAAACCTGGCTCCCGTTCTAGTTTCCTGTTGCTGTCTGAACTAAACGAGATGAAAATATGGTTCCCGTTGTAGCTGCGTGTTGCTATCTCTGAACTAAATAATCAAGTCCTTAATTAGCATCTGGACGCACCCTCGTCGATCGTCGTCAGTCATCAGTGCAGTTGTTGCAACGTGGTTTTTAAGCTTCAAATGGGATGAGCGTGATCACCCTTGCCTCTGCCTCGGCCGGACCAGCCGTCAATCGCCCAGCAAGTATGTGAGCTGCATCCGCCGCCTACCTGCAGTGATCGTCCCAAGCTCCAGGAACGAGAAAACCCAATGATTCAGCTCCGTCCTCATCGCTGTGGTCAGCCACGCATCATGCCGTCCTATCTGTAATCCCCGGATCACGGATCCACGGTCCATCGCCCGTTAAATTCCATGCGCGCCGCGACCGCGAGGAATTGGCTTTTGCACGTACGGTTGACGAGAGTTCACGGCGCCGGGCCTGCGACTCCGGCTCCGTGGCTGGCCGACAAATTGGACGCGCGGATTTAGGCTGTCGAAACCGGTTGCTAGCTATCGACCGAGCGTGATGAGCCGAACGCGACGGGGCAACACATGCCGACGAGCGACGCCCGGGCCGTTGCAGCGTTCGCGAGATCCGATTGCCTGACACTTGCAATTTCGTTTGGGGGTGCCTGCTTCGGCGGCGTCCTTGGAATCTTTTGCCTCTGTCACGGGCACCGACTCGCACGCCCTCACAAGCTGTGTTACCTTCCTTGCTGTCAGCATAAGCAGGTTCGTTGTTGTCCTCTTATTGTTACGACAAATCTGATGCGTTTCTACTTTCTGGCAGTGTTTTCCGTGAGTTCTCTCGTGCACTGGAGGTGTCCCAGTGTCGAAAACGAAATGCCCTGTTTTTTTCCCCCTCAATTCCCTTCTAGTCGTACAGCGTTCGCTGATCCGATGACAACCGTTATCGGTTTGCTCAGACGTCACGAATCTTTGCTGTGTGTAGTACTCCTATATATGCCTTTCTTGACTAATGGTCTTCTGATGTTCCACCAAACTGACAATATAATCAAATCAATCAGGCACCCGTCACTCCGAGTAACCACCTTTTTCAGTTGTTTAGAGCTCGCGATCGTCCTCTCTCCTCCGCAACGCATCAGCAGCAGCAGCAGCTCGCATCGGTGCCAGACTCCGGTCGCACTCCACATTCGGTAGTGACCATCAAGCCTTCCGCTTCCAACTGTACATTCTCCCCCGCATTTAGATCGACCCCCAGTGTACCCCAGTACTGAGGTGACCCAAGAACCCAGAGAGACAGACAGAGTATGGGGGAGAGGAGGAATTAATCTTTGCCGACACCGCACTGCATCCCCTGCCAGAAGCAAGCATGGCACCGAGCGCTGCTTCTTTCAAGTCCGCGGGCATATTATTAGCTGGACGGGATGGATAGAGGAGCCATATAAGGAGAGAGGATAGGAGAAACACGGCCATGGTGATGATCGCCATGGTCGTCTAATGCATTACCAATACCAAGAAAAGTAGCCAGCCCAACAGGGAGGGAGCCAGGAGAGAGAGAAAAGGGGAAGAATGGCGTCACTGGCCGCCGCTCTGGCCGGCGTGCTCCTCGCGCTCGCGGCGGTGGCGAAAGCCGACACCGACGCCGCCGACGGTAATGCCGCGTTCCCCAACTCCGTGTTCTGGTTTCTTCGAATGTGCTGTTGTTGTTTGTTGTGCATGCGTGATTGATGCTTTGGTCCTGGCAGTCGCGGCCTTGGGGAACCTCTTCACCTCTTGGAACAGCCCGGCGCAGCTCGCGGGCTGGTCGGCTAGCGGCGGCGACCCCTGCGGCGCCGCGTGGATGGGCGTCACCTGTTCGGGCTCCGCCGTCACCTCGCTGTAAAGATACTCTCAACTATAGTCCCAGAGTCGTGTACACTACCTTTGCAGGATGCCGTTTTATTTGCTACGTCGTGCATTTCAGATAATGATGGCACCTTTGCATTTTGGTTCCATTAACATTTTTTAAGTTGTGGTGTCCTGCAAAGGTCATGGAAAAAATCTGATGACATCCTAGCTTCTGCTTATATTCTGAGTTTGCATCCTCGGCTACTGTTTTTAAGAACAATCACCATTCCTGTTTGCCAAAAGCTGCATGGACCATACTGCAGAAGAAAAGTAGTTCTTTTGTATGCCATGCTGTGAAGAAAGTTTTAAATTCTGTTGTTCACCTCTACTCCCTCTGTTCAAGTTTACATGTCGTTTGACTTTTTTCATCTCAAGTTTGACTGCTCGTCTTATTCAAAAATTTTGTGCAATCATAGTTAAATTTAAGTCATTCTCGAAGAACTTATATCAATAAAGCAAGCCACAACAAAAAATATGATATTTTGCATAATTTTTTGAATAAGACGAGCAGTCAAACTTGAGATGAAAAAAGTCAAACGACATGTAAACTTGAACAGAGGGAGTAGCTATTAAGAATGTTTGTTTACACTAGATTTTGTACCAAACTGGCAGTTTATTAACAAAGTTCACCATTTAGTATTATATTTTTTTGAGGGAAATACAGGAGGGGAAACCCCTACTGTGGTAGTAATATATAAAAATAAGTAGAGTACTGTACAACCAGCTAGGAAGCTGAGAACAAGAACTTAAAGAACTGAACCTACCAAGTTCACCATTTAGTATTATTTTGATGCGTGGTTCTTTTCCAATACAAACCTGATGTAAACTGCAAAATGGTTTGGACTGTAGGAATTTCCTTCAGAATGTATGTGGTCCTCACACTGCATTTTACTGTCTCTTTTGTATGGTGTCTCCAATGGAGATGCACAATTGTGAACTGTCTCTTTTTTAAAAAGAAACAATTTCATATTTTCATTTCCTATTCACCTTTATGGTGTCTCCAATGGAGATGCACAATTGGAACTGTTTTGTTTCTTCACTCATTTGCAGCAAACTTTCTGGTGTGGGGCTGAACGGTACACTTGGTTACCAGCTATCCAATCTAGCGGCACTAAAAACAATGTATTCAGCTAACACTTGAGTACAATTCAGTTCTTCATTGTTTTACCATTATGTTCATGATTTATATCTTTCGTTGCTTTACCTGCAGGGACTTGAGTGATAACAACTTTCATGATTCGATTCCGTATCAGTTGCCACAAAACCTCAGCTACATGTAATGTCCTGCAATCTATACAAGTTGGTTCCTGCTAATTGCTTACTGAAATTTGAAGTTGTGATACAGGAATTTGGCGAGAAATAACTTTTCTGGTAATCTTCCATATTCTTTCTCCAACATAGTTTCACTTGAGTACCTGTAAGTTCCTTCCTGTTGCAACTTATTATGCATTGATTTTGGTTGACAAAATCTAAGTGAAATAACCTCTACATGCAGCAATCTCAGCCACAACTCGTTGTTTCAGGAAATCGGTGAACTCTTTGGAAACCTCAAATCGCTTTCAGAACTGTAAGGCTTGTCCTGTTGTTTCTTTGACATTTTTATACCTGCTCACACATTACTTTGGATCTCACTAGTGACTTCAGTCGCAAAAAAAGCACTGGCACAATCTTCATAATATAGTTTTTGGACTGCCGATTAAACCTGCAATGTATTTGTAAATTCTCATAAGTTTGTTTTATTGTAAGAGTTTTTTTTCCTGAAAACAATTGTCCATGTCATTTGTATATGGCCAATCAAAAAAATCCTTAATGTGTTGTGGGTCGAACATAAAATAGTTCGAGTTCAGGATTCTCCAGTGACACTTATTTTGACTGTAGGGAGATTCCTGTCACAATATCCAGGGCTTTTATAACTCATTTTGATCAAACCTTAATAATACAATAGTTGTACAATCCTTGGCCAGGTTTCGTAAATTCTTCTTATACTGTTTAAAAATCCTTACAGAGACGTATCTTTCAACAACCTGACGGGGAATCTTCCAATTTCTATGGGCTCTCTATCAAAACTTTCTAGTCTGTAAGTATGCTGATCTTCCCACCTCTGTTTTTCATGGTTCCTAATTCTGATAGTTCTCTTCTAACCCTCTATGTAGGTACATGCAAAATAATCAGTTATCAGGCACAATTGATGTCCTCAGCAACCTAAGCCTTGCGACATTGTAAGTGTCTTACCGCGTGTCAATATGGCAACTTGGTTTTCATATTTCACGATATGCTATCTAATCAATCATTTGTATTGTGATGTACCATTAAACAGAAATATCGCAAACAACAATTTCAGCGGCATGATACCACAGCAGTTCATCTCCATTCCAAATTTGATGTATGCACCAATAGGCTTTACTTATTTTTTTCTGTAAAAATATTTTGTAAATGCTAAGGTCAGTGCAATTGCAATCATAGAGTTGCAGGAAACCTATTCTCCAATATGCCTGCCTCTTCACCACCAGCTATCACGCCACCGGAGAACCCAAGCAATCCGCAGGGGCCTGTAAGTGCTCCAACTAGCCCTGAGATTCTTATTGATCAAGACAAGAAGCAAGGCCCGCACACAGGTCCACTTATAGGGATCGCTGTTGGCTCGATAGCTGCTGCCTCATGTGTACTTTTCACGTTGGTATTCTGCCTTCACAAATCCCGGAAAAGAAATGATGATGAGAACAGTGAACCCAAAGATATTATAAGTTCTCTTGAATTAAACGTAGAGAGAGGTACGCCCATATTTCTCTTACCATACCACATCATTTTTGCCATTTATTGATTCATAATTCATCAGGGGATAATCGTGAGAATACTCTCTTATCATTTCTGTTACAGAAATAGTAGGAGAAGCAGGAATTATGTATGTATTAATTAAAACATAGGAATGGACACAACAAAAAGGAACAAAAACTAATTATAAATACTTTGAATTCTAGCAATTTGTGAGGCAAAATGGAACGGCAACATGGGATTGCTTGTCATCATGATTTTACTGGACACTAAAAATGAAATAACTGAGTAAAGGTCAAATGACATTACTAAATGATTTGCTCTTGGATAATTCATACCTATACATTAATTAATGTTTCACAGGATCTAATGCAGAAATCCGGAACAACAATCATGAAAATGCTGCTGTAACAACTTCAGTTCTCCAACCTGCTGGAAAACTTACTCCAGAGAGAATACATGGTACAGCTGGTTCTACTGCCAAAAAGGCGAAGATTCCTGTGACGGCAACTTCATATACCGTTGCTGCTCTCCAAGTGGCTACAAATAGCTTTTGTCAAGATTCTCTACTAGGGGAGGGTTCACTCGGTCGTGTTTATAAGGCTGATTTCCCCAATGGGAAGGTAATATTTCCTTTTCTTTTTTCTTTTGGGCGAGGAATGGGTAGGTTATAGCATATTTGGAAATTTGACTAGACAGAAATTGTGAATGTCCTTCGCTGCTTACGATTTTTTTTGGCGATTTTTTGCTGCTTGCAAATTGATCAAGTTTAGTTCCATGTCTGTTTGGATCATTTTATTTGAACAAAAGAACAGAATAGGTCATTTTTCTTTTTCTTTTTTTATTTCGAAGGATCATTTTCGCCATTCTTTCAGTTATCTACTGAAAAATGTACTGCCAAGTACATAACTTGTTCACATGGCATTTCTTAATGAGCCATTCCCTTAATATATGTTATTTTCTTTATAGTTATATCTTTGTCATGACTCTGAAATTAAATTTGCGCCTGCTGACAGGTACTCGCTGTGAAGAAGATAGACAGCGCTGCACTTTCTTTGTATGAAGAAGATAATTTTCTCGAGGTTGTCTCAAACATTTCACGACTCCGGCACCCCAACATTGTGCCGCTTACAGGCTATTGCATTGAGCACGGGCAAAGGCTTCTTGTCTATGAGTACATCGGGAGCGGAACATTACATGATATATTGCACTTTTCTGATGGAATGAGCAAGAACCTAACATGGAACACCCGTGTGAGGATAGCACTGGGCACCGCTCGGG
Organism: Eragrostis nindensis; assembly: GCA_012490785.1. Lineage (NCBI taxonomy): Eukaryota > Viridiplantae > Streptophyta > Magnoliopsida > Poales > Poaceae > Eragrostis > Eragrostis nindensis. The sequence continues at coordinate 560,132 of JAAXCT010000231.1, forward strand.
CTTTAGAGTATGTCTCTTGAGCAGTCTAATATTTTTATTCAATGACCATGAGAATGCTATGTTATTGAGGCATCCCACTACCATGTAATGTCTGCTTTTTCTCTAGGTACCTGCATGAGGTGTGCCTTCCCCCTGTTGTACAGAGAAACTTGAAGTCATCAAATATCCTCCTTGATGAAGAGTACGGCCCACATCTGTCTGACTGTGGGCTTGCTGCTCTATCACCAAATCCTGAGAGAGAGGTAAGTAATGTATTGGCAGGCCGGTCAATTCGAATTATTTCCATATTTTGATTTTTCATGTTTGCTAGTACTTGGACTAAAGAGGGTATCATCATTTTTGTTATGCCAGATTTCATCTGAGATGGTTGGATCTTTTGGGTACAGTGCCCCCGAGTTCGCCATGTCAGGAACATATACTGTAAAGAGTGATGTGTACAGTTTCGGAGTCGTGATGTTAGAGCTATTGACAGGCCGTAAGCCACTAGACAGGTATGCTAGTTGTAATTTTCTTTTGACCTGGCAAATTATACTTATAAATCTAGTTTTCTTGGGGGTTCATTTGAATCAATGTGTTTTCAGCTCAAGAGAGAGGTCAGAACAGTCACTTGTCAGATGGGCTACTCCTCAGCTTCACGATATCGATCTCCTTGCCAAGATGGTCGACCCGGCATTGGACGGCATGTACCCTGCAAAGAGCCTGTCCCGTTTCGCTGACATAATCGCAATTTGTGTCCAGGTACCATCCTTTTGCTGCATATTGCCATCCCATCATTCAGTAAACCCCATCTTGTTACTGAATCCAAGTGTGAACATCTATCAGAGTTAGCAACTACCACGCATCCTTGTCAGTCTTAAAAATAGGATTGTGGTTGCCATATGAACTGAACTACTAGTCTCTTGAGAAGTGGACTGGACTGAAACCATCATGTGTTCCTTTGTGGTCAATGTTTGCAGCCGGAGCCGGAATTCCGTCCGCCGATGTCCGAAGTCGTCCAGCAACTGGTGCGCATGATGCAGAGGGCCAGCATAGTGCGGCGCCACTCGGACGATCTGGGGTTCTCCTACAGGGCCCCGACGGATCGCGACGGAGGCGCCGGCAGCGACATCGTCTGAGGCCGGAGTTCGTTTTCATCAGATGTACAAAGTGACGCACAGCTTCAAGGACGAGGAAAAAGGTATCGTTACGCTACAGAGGGAGAAGTTGCCGGACCTTTCACAACAGTTGCAGTGGGTGACCACGGATGAACGAGTTCTGAATCGTTCGGTTGCATTCAAACTGGTACTTACTACAGTGTTTTTGAGACTACCTGGACTTTGTGAGTAGTGAAATGGTGTGTATAGCAGAATTTGTTTATTTTTTCTCAAACCGGAAGGTAAATAGAATGAAACGAAATTGTTAATACGAGTAATGCAGTGAAGTTCGGCTGCTATACCTGAACGCCACGGTGCAGAGACTGTGACCGCGCGTTACTCCACTTGTCAGCGAGGCAGTCAGAGTTTCTCCGATCCGCAGCGCGGCAAGCGGATGTGGTTCGTGACCTGAACGGCATGCCAGTTTCTGCGGCGCGGAGGCCGTGGTGATCCGGTGATGGGTGATGATGCGAATGTCAAAGGTGAGACAGTGATCCGGACGCGATGATGCTGACGGTTTTGGGATATACTGCTCTGCGACTGTGCACCGTCCCGATCATGGTAACTGTTAAAAAGAGGAATCGCTAAATTTCCAACACCAAAGTCAATACGGAGGACAGTGCTAGAATCTGTGATAAGAATGTTGTTGGGGACAGGTACAAAATAGGAGTGCTGGAACCGAACATCAATGCGGACGCCGTGCAGTTGTGTGCAAGTGCCGGAGCTAATCAAGTTGGCCTCTCAACAAGGGTCGAGCTGGCTGTATCTGAGACCGGGCAGCACCACATGCCGCCTGGGGCTACACTGGTCGGGCTACTAACGCTCGGCAAGCTGGCGCAAGCGGGCGGGCCAGCACCACAAGCTGTGGCGGCGAGTCCACCGGGGCGCACTCAACCTGCCGGGGATGGCGTCGCGCAGCTGCAGCATGGCAGCGACAACATTGCGGGTCTGCTGCCCCTGTCCGCAGCTCCGCATGCTGGCCAAGAAACTGCAGCACGCGCGCTGGAGGGAGCGCACGACGTCGCGAACACCACGGCAACTTCACTGCGTCCTGGTTCTCGCGTTGCAGCTCATGCATCGCATGACACCAGGGCGCGGGCTACTGGCTCGGCACCACCACGACTCGACCGCAGGCTCAGCGGTGAAGGCAACGAGCAGCAGCGGCCGAGGTGCGGAGCAGCTAAGGCTGTTGCCCTTGCGGCTGCTGCTGGAATCAAGGAGGCAACAACTTCGCCATTGCGCTCGAGCCCAAGGCTCGCGGGTACTAGGGACGAAAACGTCTTGGACAAGGCAAGGAAGAGGACTGCGTGGAGAAACCTCGACACAGCTGAAGGTAATAAGCCTTCATTTTGTTCGTTTTCCGAGTCTTCAATTCATTCAAACATATCTAAATTAGGAGTTTCTCTTGGTTCCTCTCGTAAGCAAATTTCAGATTCTGTTTTTTTTACTTAAGAATTTAGAGCTGCAACGATGTGAATCATTTAAAGAGAGTAAGTTAGAGAAATTTTGCTCAGATTTAGAATGTTCAGATAATGATGAGGATGAGGATTACGACTTCGACAATCTCATTCTTGGTCACTTATGTGGTGACATAATGGAGGAGGTTATGGACGAAGATGAGGACAGTGATCACTTAAGTTGTGATTTTCAAGCTGTCTTCAAAAAGAACAAATCAAAGAAATTCTCAATGACAAAAAATAATGCTAAAATTAAGTTCATCAAAAAACATAGAAATGGTTCAAAATGAAAGGAATTTTTTGGAATAGCAGAGGTCTTAGTGACTTGGCTAAATTTAAGTTCCTTTCGGATACGTGTAGAGAAGAGAAGCTAGACTTCATCGCTCTACTGGAAACTGGAAAAAAGGTTTTTTCACAAACTACTTTGAAAAATATTTGTGCTGGCCAAGACTTCATATGGCACTGGTCTGAACCTCATGGTAGATCGGGCGGTATCCTTTTGGGTATCAATTTGGAAGTCTTTGATATCGGTAGCATTGATGAAGGGGATTTCTATGTGAAGTTCCACCTTCGTAATAAAACCGATGGTTTCCGATGGGTTCTTGTCGCGGTATATGGGGCTGCACAAGACGAATTCAAGGAAGCTTTCTTAGCGGAGCTAGTACAAACATGTTCCAAGGAGGAATTGCCGCTGCTTGTGGGTGGTGATTTTAACATCATTAGAAATCCACAAGAAAAGAACAACGATAGATACAATGATCGATGGCCTTTCCTCTTCAATGCTGTCATAGATAGATTGGATTTGAGAGAACTGCATCTTTCTAATCGTAAGTTCACATGGGCAAATTCTAGGACGGTGCCAACTTATGAAACTCTTGATCGGATTCTCGTAAGTACCGATTGGGAAACTAACTTCCCTTTGTCAATGGTGCAAGCGTTAAATAGAGATATTTCCGATCACACCCATTGCTCTTAAACTCCGGGAGTGGTACTCACTTCAACAAACAACCTTTATTTAAATTTGAACTTGGTTGGCTTCTGAGAGATGGCTTCTCATAATTAGTGACTAAAGTTTGGAATAATGAGAAACGGGGTAAGACACCGCTACAAAGATGGCAATTTAAAGTCCAAAAACTTAGACAATTCCTAAGGGGTTGGGCTAAGAATACCAGTGGAGCATACAAGAAGGAAAAGGACGAAACAACTAAAAAAGCAGATGAATTAGACAAAAAAGCTGAATCCCAACCTCTTAGTGCACAAGAGATTGATCTCAAGCAATGCCTCAAGCAACGACTTGTGCAATTATTGAGGGAGGAAGAAATCAAATGGTACCAAAGAGCCAAGACAACTAAGTTGTTACAGGGCGACAGTAATACCAAATATTTCCAGCTTGTTGCAAATGGGAATCATAGAAAAAAACGAGGATTTTTCAGCTAGAGCAAGCAGAGGGCGTAATAGAGGGTGACGAAAATCTGAAAAGATATATCACCAACTATTATAAGGGACTCTTCGGCACTCCTGAAAAAAACGGTTTCACTATGTTAGAATCGATGAGAGATGACATCCCACAAGTTACCGAGGCAGAAAATGAAATTCTTACTTCATGCTTTACAGAAGAAGAAGTCAAGAAGGCCATTTTCCAGATGGAACATAATAAGGCATCGGGGCCCGATGGCTTCCCGGCGGAGTTCTACCAATCGTTCTGGGATGTAATCAAGGGAGATCTTATGCCTCTTTTTGAAGAGTTCCATAAAGCTCACCTTCCGATTTTTAGTCTTAACTTCGGCATCATTACATTACTCCCCAAACAAAAAGAAGCTAAACAAATCCAACAATTTAGGCCGATTTGCTTACTCAATGTGAGTTTCAAAATTTTCACAAAGGTTATGACAAATCGGATAGCTCTAGTAGCTCAAAAAGTCATAAAACCTTCCCAAACGGCCTTTATGTCTGGACGAAACATTATGGAGGGTGTAGTGATCTTGCATGAAACTATCCACGAAATGCATAGGAAAAAACTAGATGGGGTAATCTTAAAGCTAGACTTTGAGAAAGCCTATGATAAAATTTTATTGGTCATTCCTCCAACAGACTTTACGAATGAAAGGATTTGCTCCAATTTGGTGCAAATGGATCGATCAGATTGTCAAAGGTGGCAGCGTCGGAATTAAAGTAAACGATGATATTGGCCACTATTTTCAGACTAAGAAAGGGCTTAGACAAGGTGATCCTTTGTCTCCACTCCTTTTTAACTTAGTGGCTGAAATGTTGGCTATTCTCATAGAGCGTGCGAAAAATAATGGAGACTTCAGAGGGGCGTTCCGCACTTAGTGGACGGTGGCCTCTCAATCCTTCAATATGCAGATGATACTATACTTTTTATGGAACATGATTTAGACCATGCCAAAAACCTTAAACTAGTGTTAAGCACTTTTGAGCAACTATCGGGTCTAAAAATTAATTTTCATAAAAGGGAGTTATACTGCTATGGAGAAGCGAAGGAATTCGAACGTGAATATGCACACCTTTTTGGTTGCAACACGGGAGCCACCCCTTCAAATATCTTGGTATTCCTATGCATCATAGAAAGCTTTCCAATAGTGATTGGATTATAATTGAGGAAAAATTTCAGAAAAAGCTTAGTAGTTGGAAAGGAAAGTTACTCTCAGTTGGGGGAGACTTGTATTGATTAACTCAGTCCTCACGAGTCTGGCAATGTATATGTTATCTTTTTTCGAAGTACCTAAAGGGATACTTAAGAAATTAGACTATTATCGTTCTAGATTCTATTGGCAATGTGATGAACACAAGAAGAAGTATCGACTCTCTAACTGGAGATCTTGTGTCGCCCAAAGGACTGTGGAGGTTTGGGAATTCAAAATTTGGAATTACAGAATACATGCCTTTTGAGCAAGTGGCTTTTAAACTAATCAACGAGGACGGTATTTGGCAAAATCTCCTAGGGAGAAAATATTTGACAAATAAAACGCTAACCCAAGTAACAAAACGGCCGGGGGACTCACACTTTTGGTCGGGTCTCATGAAAGTTAAGGACAAGTTCCTAGAATTTGGTCATTTCCGGGTTCAAAGTGGCACTGAAATTAGATTTCGGGAAGACACTTGGATAGGGGACAAACCTTTCAAATTACAGTACCCAGGCCTTTATCATATAGTGAGAAAACGAACTGCAACGGTGGCCGAAGTACTAAGTACTGCACCACTAAATATATCTTTCCGTAGGGCTTTAGTACAGGACAATCTAAAAGCATAGTATGAGCTGGTAGAAAAGGTTTTAACAACTAATCTCACTACCAACAGGGATGTGTTCATATGGGACTTGCATAAGAGTGGGATTTTTTCCACACGTTCTATGTATATGTCCATAATTAAGGAGGGGATTGTCCCATATAATTGTCCTATTTGGAAACTGAAGGTGCCATTGAAAATTAAAATTTTCTTATGGTACCTAAAAATGGAGTCATTCTCACTAAAGATAATCTTGCAAAACGCAAATGGAAAGGAAATTTAAGTTGTTGTTCTTGTAGCTCTCTGGAGACCATAGAACATCTTTTTATTGACTGCCACTTTGCTCGCTTTATTTGGAATACCATTCATATTACTTTTGGAATTCAACCTCCGTCTAGCATTTCACATATGTTCGGTACTTGGCTCAATAACATCCAACCCGAACTAAAAAGCTAAATTTGTGTTGGTTTGACAGCTGTTTGCTGGGCAATATGGTTGATTAGAAATGGTATGGTTTTTGATCGATGTAAAACTAACACCTTCATGCAGGTAATCTTCAGGGCAACGCACTGGACACGCACTTGGTCTTTGCTACATAAACACAAGGATGCAAGAGCAAACTTGAAGGATGCGTGCCGTCTTTTGGAGACAGTTGTTATGGAGGTGTTTGCGAAGTTCGGTTGGAAGTTCTCGAATAGGATTACAGCTTAGTTGTCTTGCTTTCGATGATTTTCTTCCTATGTATCTCAAGCTGAAACTGTTAGTTTGTATTTTGTAAGCCTAAGTGCTCTCCGTTTGTACCGAACCGCTGTATACGCTTTTTTCAAGAGTGTAGAGGCCGGGACTCTTGTTCCATTATTAAAAAAATGTGAGCGGATCCGGCTGGACTCGTCGTACTTTCAGCAGAGCGGTTGGAGGGATTAGACAGGCGCTGCGTAATGACACGATTAAGATGGTCACGTCTGACGCTGAATGGTAGTACGACGTCCGGTCAGATGAGAGGAAAGCAGAGCTTGCACTCAATCATCAATACGTAAAAAGGCTACCCTATGCGCCCGCTGAGGCGTAGCACGCGCCGTGGCAAGCGAACGGGGGCCACGGTCGTTGTGTCAGCTGCCGGCCGGCGGCCACCGCGCCGCCGCCGCCGCCGCCGCGACATCTGATTCCACCCAGCCACTTTCACTCAGATCAGACAGGCAGACACGCCCAGGCGCCGCACGCTAGGAAAGCAACGCGGGCAGCAATGCGCGTGCGGCCGTGCGGGCGCGACGTCGCCCGCTCACCTCCCGTCCTCGGCTCGACCCGTCCCGCAGCACCACACGCGCCCCGTCTCGCCCGCGGTAGCAGTAAACCGCGCCGGCCCGGCCCCCCACCGTCGCCGCGCCGCGAGCGAGTGCGGCCGGCAGCGGCAGGGCTGAGGTGGTAATCCATTCATTGGTTGCCACCGCTGACCTCCTCGCTAGCAAATAAAACGGGACGGGGGATGCGCTGAACCAGATGGCCGCAGCACAGTCGCTCTCCTCCTCGCTCCCCATCATTACGCGCTTGCGTGCGCCGCTCGCGCTCCGCCGCCTCCTCCTCCACCTCCCGCACCAGCGCCCGGCGCCCTCCTTCCCGCGGACGACGCGGCGGCACCTCGTCCTCTGCTGCCCGGCTCGGCCCCGACGCGGCGCGCTCCTCGGAACCGCAGGTGCGTCTCTCTCCCACTCTCTCTCTCTCGACCCACCACTGGCTCGCCATCTTGTTCTTGTGTGCTCGTAGTCCCGCTTCAGACAGAATCTCGACGCCGCATCCGGGAGTCATGTTTCCCTGCTTACGATCCAACTACGCAGCTCTGATGACATCGATCGGTAGTTTCCTTTCCTCGCGCTCTCCGCGAGAAGGTGCGTAGATTTTGAATCATGGATGCATATACGCGTGATCTGTGATCGGCGTGTGGTGCGGGTGGGAAGGCGTGGACCATGCCATTCCCAGAAGCTGGGATACACGGACGTTATGATGGATGGAAGAAAAAAGTGACCATGATGGACAGTGAAAAAAGGGGTTGGGGGTCCGTCGTGGACAGTGAAAGAGAAGGGGATGGGGACAATTCCCCTGCTGTACGCTTTCCTTTCCTGCCCCCCGTCCTCGCCATCTTTGACAATTCGTTTGGGCTATGGAACCGAAAAATTTCTACATTGTTCTCACCATTCCATCTCAAAAAAAAAAAAAGGAGTCTTTGCTTATTCTTAATGCTGCAAACATTACTTTGGAACATTTGCAGTTCTTCGTGTTTGTTCTCTGAAATTTACTAGGTGCAGGGAGGAGACCAAGAGGTGGGCTGGGCTGCAGAGCAATGTCTAATTCCACAAATTTATCGGTGACGGCAGAGCTGGCAGTGACTGACAGGACTGGGAGTACCGAGCCGCTACCTTTCGTGAACGACAAACATGGCGGTGTCATCATTGAGATGACCAGTCCGATGGATCCTCAAGTGTTTTCAGCTTCCTTGAAAGCATCGTTGGCCAAATGGAGGGAGCAGGTGATCTCCTGCATTTTGCTGGTTGGATTTTACCATACTTGCATATATATATATGCTGAGATGAAATGTTGAACAAGGCATCAGCCTGTAAGTTGAGAATGTATGCACGGCATAAATATCCCCAGTTGTTAGATATGGCCCATCCATCGCAAAGATTCATGGTGCACCTGTGCACTGTGGGATCAGTAAGTCCGTATTCGATGATGTGTGCGCATAGGAGTCGATGACAAGCAAAAAATCATGCTCTGAGTTTATATGTTAATGTTTTTGATGGATCACTCAAATGTTTCGTACGTGATGTTGGTGGACAACTGAGACTGCAAAGGCCATAGGATGTATAGTAATTTTAAGTACAGTACGTGTTTATGCGAAGGAGCCACGAGTGACAACAAAAGCATATGAATTGGGGGATCCTATTATTATCAAATTGAATTATGTATGGTTATGCTGTTATTTAAATATATTTTTTCTATAAGAACTTTACCTTGAATATCTCTATGCTTGTACACTATAAGTGAATTGTCCTCATTGTAGGGAATACGAGGTGTCTGGATAAAATTGCCTATCAGCCTTGCCAACCTTATTCAACCAGCAGTGGAGGTAAGTAAACTTCTTGATCTATCTTGTCAGATGACACTGAACAAGTATTCAAGATGTAAATGAATTAGTAAAATAATATGTTTATTTTTCACAAAAGTCATTAGTATCAAATTGTAATAGTATATATGTTATGTTCATAATTTGACAACTGTGGTCGTAGTGTTTCCTGCTGTGTAATATTGTCTTGGATTGTTTAGTAGAAGTGGTCGTAGTATTTCCTGCTGTGTAATATTGTCTTGGATTGTTTAGGAGAAGTGATCGTAGTGTTTCCTGCTGTGTAATACTATTAAAACGGTAGGAAAAGGTTGGATATAAGAGTCTGTTTGGCTTTGATCTCTGATTTGTCCTCACTTCATTTTGATATAGGAAGGATTCTGGTACCATCATGCTGAGGAAACCTACTTGATGCTTGCATACTGGCTTCCAAGTACAGCTCATACGCTACCCGTAAATGCTACTCATCGTGTTGGGGTTGGAGCTTTTATAATGAATGACAAAAGAGAGGTACCAAATGAATGTGAAATTACTATTTGAGTGATTGTCATGGTCATTGCTCTATTGCCCCCTTTTCCATGCTCTAAAGAATCACATTCTAATAGGCAGCATCCTTCTTAGGTAAAGTATGCACATACTTCATCCTTAAATTCTTATTACTTCTGCAGGTATTGGCTGTCCAAGAAAAGAGCGGTGTACTTCGAGGCATGGGTGTTTGGAAATTTCCAACTGGAGTTGTTGAGCCGGTAAAAAAAAAATCTTCTTTGGATATGTAGTTGAGTTATTCATAGCTCTTTCTTGCCATCTTTTCTCTATAATCACAAGATCTTGATACATACAGGGGGAAGACATAAACGTTGGAGCCGTAAGAGAAGTAAAAGAAGAAACAGGGGTATGTAACAACATGGAGAGATAATGTACTAGTTGTGCCCACAAAATGCTGATATGGCTGCTCATGACCATTTTTCTTTCTGGATTATGTATCAGATTGATGCAGAATTTGTTGAAGTGCTGGCCTTCAGGTAACCACTGCGCTTGTTGTCTTAGTTCTTTCCTAAATTTCTCTCAAATTTCTGAACTCTAAAGTCATGTATATTGGATGCTATGTGTGGACATTGCATTTATAGCTTTTCAGTTAATATGGTTTAGAAAAGTTGTAGAAGTTTTCCAGCTCACACTTTTGTTCGAACTGACTCATTTCTCATGTCGGTATCTAACTATCTGCAGGCAGAGCCACAAAGCGTTTTTTGATAAATCAGATCTGTTTTTTGTATGCCTGTTAAGACCGCTTTCATTTGACATTACTAAGCAAGATTCAGAAATCGAGGCTTGTCAGGTACCTTTTGAGTGTTCACATTTAATAAGTTTGCTCAATTCTTTGAACGACAGTTGCGCAAAAACCTTGTTAACTCTTCACATCCCAAATGCAGTGGCTGCCAATAGACGAATTTGCAGCACAACCATTTGTCCAGAAACACGAGCTCGTGAAGTACATTATTGAAGTCGGTTTGGCTAAGGTCGACAAGGACTATGCGGGATTCTCACCAATCTCCATAAAATCGGCATTCACAGACAAAGAGTCATTCTTTTATTTGAACCGGAGGGATATGGACAGGGCCAAGTCAGGATCCAGTCATCTGTAATGGTAGTATTACACAAGACAATCGATCGGAATTTCACATGATACTTGGAAAAGGCTGAAGCATTCATATTGGATTATTTTCTTCACCAATTTGTAGTTTGGGGACCAACATATGAGGAGATATAGCAATGGCAGAAGCACAGCTGAAGTTTTTGTACTTTTGAATTTGTATTAGTAGGTTTACAAAGAATAATAAAAAGCTAGTTGGGCTTGACAGAAAGCTATTTTTTTATCCTTTCTTATGCTGCGGGTATGCTAAACATAGTGGTTTTACCTCTTATGTGAAGTAGTCTTTGCATTTGTTTTGAAACTGAACGAGTTTTAAGCTATTGTTCCTTCTAGAGCAAAAGCTATCGTAGATGCTAGGTGCAACTGTAAATTGCAGTTTTTTTTTAGGGAATTGTATATTGCAGTTGATTGTAAAGACTAAAGAGTACACAGACAGAAGGTCCCACACGTGCTGGCGAGCTTGGACAGTTGGGCCCATAGGCTGTGAAAACGAGCGTTGGCCGCGACCCGCGACGCGCTGCGCGCAAAACGCGAACTGAACGCAGCGGGAGCGAACGCCGCTGCCGGCCTCGTCCCATCTTCCGTGGTGCACACCAGCTGTTCGACGCAATGCCCCACTAGACCAGGGCGCCTAGCGCCGCCATGGCCTTCCTGGCGGTCGGTCGCAGCCGCCTCCTCCGGGAGCTCTCCAGGCGCTGCTCGCCGCGGCCTCACTGGCATGGTACGCCGCATCTCCTCTCCCTCTCCAATCCCGATGCCACCCACCGCGGCGCGGTCGAGTGCTAACGCTGTTGCGTTCTCTCTTTTCGCGGAACTAGGATACTACGCCGCGTGCCTCCGGCGGTACAGGGCGCATCACTTCTCGTTCGATGGAGTTGAGGATGCGGCGGAGCAACCCGTCGAGCCTCCGTCGCCGCCACCGGTGTCTCTGGCGAAGAGTCTGGCCTCTCTCGCCGAGGAGTCGGCCGAGGCCGCCCAGAGGCAGAGGAGGCCCCTCACGCGGATGGAGCGGAAGCGATTGGCCGAGCTCCGGATCAAGAAGAGGGTCAAGGCGCAGTACCTGAACCGCAAATTCTATGACCTCATGGGTAAAGTGGTCGCGAACGCTGAGACGCTAGAGGATGCCTACGACATTGTTCGGCTCAATTCGAATGTTGATCTAGCGTCTCCGAGTGATGGTGTCTGCTTTGTCACTCTGGCGGAGCAGCTTAGAAGCGGTGAGTTTGATATTGGAGCGAATGCTTTCTCAGTGGCTGCGAAGAGGCCAGGAGGAGGTGCACGCCTAGTTCTTCCAAGGCTGAAATTGAAGGTTGTTCAGGAAGCACTGAGGGTAGTGCTTGAGGTTGTGTACAGGCCTCAGTTCTCGAAGATATCACATGGCTGTCGAAGCGGGCGAGGATATCACTCAGCTCTCAGGTTCATATCTGATGAAATCGGGGTTCCAGACTGGTGCTTCACTGTCCCCGTGCACAAAGAGGTTGATAACAGTGTAATCTCTAAGCTAATTTCGCTGATACAGGAAAAGATCGAGGATACTCAGTTGGTTACATTTCTGCAAGATATGTTTGATGCCAAGGTGATCAATTTGGTATTTGGTGGATACCCCAAGGGCCATGGGCTTCCTCAAGAAGGAGTGCTTGCACCAATCCTGATGAACATATATCTTGATAGTTTTGATCATGAGGTGTTTAGGATTTGCTTGAAACATGAAGGCCTTGGTCCAGAGGCAACAAACGACTCGGAACACCAAGGGTCAACATTGCGTCGCTGGTTTCGAAGTCAATTGAAGGTTAGGGATGAAAATAGTGAAGATCAAACAGATCATCAGACAAAGATAAGGCTACATGCTTGTAGATATATGGATGAGATTTTTATTGCAGTTGCTGGATCCAGAGATGAAGCGGAAAATATAAAATCTGAAATTGTTGCATACTTGAGAACATCACTTTATTTGGATGTTGATGATAGATTGTATCTTATGCCAATCAGAAGGAAATCCCAGGGGTTACAGTTTGCTGGTACCATGATTAGAGTAGAAACGAAGGAAAATGCTAAATTGAAAGCTGTGCATAAGCTGAAGCAGAAGGTTAATTTGTTTGCTTCTCAGAAGCAAGAGATATGGGATGCTATGAATCTTAGAATAGGAAAGAAGTGGTTGGCATATGGTTTGAGAAGGATAAAAGAAAGTGAGATCAAATCACTTGGCCTGAGCACCCCTTTGCTGGATCACATTGCACAATTTAGGAAAGATGGAATGAAGACTGACCATTGGCTCAAAACATTGCTAAAAGTATGGATGCAGGATGTCAATGCCAAAAAGGAGTTTAATGAGGATGTTCTCCTGTCGAAATACATTGCTATACCCGCACTTCCTCAAGACCTCAAAGATGCATTCTATAACTTTCAGAAGCAAGCTAGAGACTATATCTCATCAGAAACTGTGGCTACGGATGCATTGTTGTCGAGTTTAAAGAATAAGGAATCAACTAGTACCTGCGTTGATAGTGTTGTCATTAAAATTCATGCTCCTCTGAGCTATATCCAGAAGTGCCTTCATCGCTATGGTCTAATCAACCTGGAAGGTTTCCCTAGGCATGTTTCAGCCCTTATCTTGCAAGATGACGAGCTAATAGTAAGTTGGTTTGCAGGAATAATCAACCGTTGGATAAGATGGTTCTCTGAGGTTGAAAATTTTAAAGAACTTCAGCTTATGTTTGTCGAATGTGTCAGGATGTCCTGCATCAGGACATTATCCGCAAAGTATCGCATGTATGAGAAATTGACAGAAAAGCGGTTCGAACTGGACGATCATGGCATTCCAATGGTTGAGGATTTCGAGGCAATAGTTAAACCTTTAGAATCTAGTTATTCTTTGGCTTCCACTGACGAGGCCTTGATGTATGGCATTTCTAATAGTGGTTTATTTGTGCTAACACTGTCAAGAGTCCGAGTCCCTGCTCGACAGTTCAACTGTTTTGTCATGGGCTGCCAATCTGCATCGCCGAGTATGTATGTGCTTCATGTGAAGGAGAGACAATGTTTTCCAGGATGGAGGACGGGTTTCTCATCATCAATTCATGGGAGTTTGAATGGTAGACGAATTGGATTGTGTACCCAGCATGTTAAAGATCTATATCTGGGCCACATCTCCCTTCAGTCAGTTGATTTTGGTTCCCTGGTTAGATGACTCAAAGATGATATTTGCAGTTTCTTACACTTTGAGTATGATGACTTTCTCCTGGCTCACATGGTAGTAGATTTAATGCCTGTAGATGTGTACTTTGTTACATCTAAGCATAGTATGATTCTGGCAGGGGCAACCAAGTGGTATGCTTGTGGACGACACGAATCTGAAATGAGCCCGTATTTTGAAGTGGCTCCTTTTCTGTGAGTGATTCTACTTTGGAATACTCTCTTTTTTTTTCTTTTTTTTTTTTTTGCGAGTGAGATTCTACTTTAGAATACAACAGTTTAAGTTGGCAGTTCTTCAGTGCTCAATAAGGTACCACCAGGTAGGCCATAGGATGGCGCGGATTAGGCGCCAGTGGTACCTAATCACTGCCTGTGCAGGCTAGACAATAGGTGGGCACTGGGCACATCGAGGTAGGCTACGTGTCTGCTAACATTGGTTTAATTATAATGGTTATTCAACTTGTTGCATGGAAGCTCATGACCAGGAAGAGTTAATGGTATTAACACACTTTTCCCTCAAACGAAGAATAGGGACTCTGATTTATTGGTAGTGCAATATAAATTTGCATTGTGATCTTTGTATTCTTTCTTATTTTTACCTTAGTACATTAGCTTACATTAATTATTTGACAGGCAGCTGTTATATTGTAGATTCAATCATCAATATGGTGTGGCGTCATTGTTTGTCTTTGTTTAGTGCATCTTGTAGCTGCTTCTCATGTGATGATGGAAGCCAATCAATACCTTTTTTTGTAAATATGCTGGCACAGGACGTGTGATGGCACCATATATCATGTCATGAACAGGATTTCTATCGGATTATCATCCTTTTCATGATATCACTCCATCAAGAAATCAAGAAACTTATGGGCCATAAATTATTTTGAACAACAGATTCATGCCGTTACTATAGAGAAACTGATGTTTGTGCTGTCCTGCATATACATATGAGTGACTAGATCTGCTGAACACAAGGTCTTCTGACAGAATTTTGCATTGCACACCCCTGCTGGTTGACTTGTCGGTTATATGCCAAATTCATTGTTTCATATATAGTGGCCATTGTTTGTGTGATATATTTTCTAACTGGATCATGGGGCAAACTATGTGATATGGATTTGCTAAAACAGAATGTTTTTCTTTTTTTTGAAAATAGGCTAAAACAGAACTGATGGGGAAAGGGAGTTGGTCTGATCCATCAAGCTTGTGATGTTGAAAAGAGCAGAATGCACTCTGGTCCCAAGAGGCCATTGCATACACATGTTGCATTTCCAATCAGCCATAGATGTTGGCAAAGGTAACTTCCTTCAATTTGAATTAGCGTTTCCCACATTGCGTATCTTTTTATTTAACATGTCATCTAAACCGTGGGGATGGGGATGGGGGGAGGTGTACTTCTTCTAATTATTGCATGTGACTTGTGATCTCTTCATGACATGATTACTCAGTGGGCCTGAATATGTCATTTTATCATTGGAGGCTGATTCAAAAGAGTTGTTCTTTTTCTTGGAAAATAACTTGAATGTGGAGGTTATTATTCCTTATATAACGCATTACAAAGTGAAACATGGGATACTGGCTCACCAAGGAGCATTAACTTAGGCTACAAGAGTAGGATTTGGCATGAGTGCCTTGTCCTTAGTTATGAACAGGTATCCTCTTATGGGCATGGGAATTGTAATCCTTGTTTAGAAATTTCAGAATCTCATCACTGGCCTCTAGCATTTTCTGCTTCCAATCCTCATTAATGGAGCCTGCATGTGAATTCCTGGAAGAGTGCTTGGATGGCAATGTTCTGATACGTTGAGGATTTGGAATGTTCAGTGCTAGCTTTGATGTGCTTCCTTCTACTTTTACCCTGTTCATGGATCGTCCTGCCTGCATCCTGGAGCTACTACTATCCTGAGAGATTTGTTATGAAATTAGCAATGACCTATAATCTAGTAACTAATAGAACACATGGACAATATAAGATAGATGCTATAGTCATTGTGACTTTCTGGGACAAATTTTCTGTGATTGAAAAGTTTCTTTGAAAATAGCAGTCTATATAAAGTGGTGAGCACATGTGTGAACTCATGTTCGTGAATTTTAAAGGCTAGGACAGTTTAGTACCTCAAAGTATCGTGAATTTTAAATGCTAGGATAGTTTAGTACCTCAAAATGCCTTTCTCATTTTTTTTGACTAAATACATAACATGTACATGTGTATACTTATGTATTAGTAGTAAGAACACCCCGATAGCAGCTTATATTAAACTACAAAGTTACTGTTTTAGATTTATGTAAATAATGCGAAATATAAATATATGCCAGCCTTTGACTAAGAGAAAATATGTAGACATAGGACACCGAGAAGGAGGAAGGGATCACCTTTAGGTTTGAAGGCGTGCGTGAATTAGTTGAGTAATTCTTAATTTCTCCTGCATTAAAAATGTACAATATTCAACTGAACAGAAAATATTAAGTCTCCTTAGGACTTGTTCTTCTTTTCTTGTATAGAATTGTTTTTGTTTCGTCAAGCTTGTAACATAGGAACTTGAAATCGACAAATATATACTGCATAAAAATTGTGCATAAATGCTGATGTTTTCCCAAAGAAGTATAACATTAGTACCATGACGTAGGGAAAAGGCAACAGTTTATTGGGTGTATCATAACTAAACATATGTATCTAACAAGCCATATTTGACAAATAGGATGGCAACTAAAAGAGAAATGAAAGGAAAACGTGCTAGTTATAGTTACTTGGCTATACCCTATCTACATCTAATTGTTCTTGGGAGGGTGTTTCCGGGGTCGACCATAATCAGCAGTGAAGGGTATGTGGCCGTCAAAGTAAGCCTTTGGAAGAGGTTTTCTACTTCTAAAATAACAGTTCATACTCAAATCCTCCCCTCCTCCATGCCCGCATTTTCCAACAGAATGTTTTGCACCTGAGCTTGTTTTACTTTCAGATTTCTTTGCGTCCTGCTGCTCATTGACTGCATTTCCGAAGGCCAGCTTTCGTCCTGTCAACACATTGTTTCCAAGTTCCTCGCCTGTACTGGTTTTCTCAACACTAAGTTCCTACATTTCACACATCAGGAGTTAGTTACTGTAATTAAAGATAACTCCTGGATCCTGAATTTTGTAAACGCAGATACAAGTTTTTACAGTGCTCCAGCTCTTACCAGCTTCATTTCTACTCCTCTCTTACTGCCAGTTACCGTCGGCAATTCTGAAAAACAGACAATAAGCTTACTAAACATTCCTCGGCTCTAGTATACAATAGCAAAAGGAGAAGGGTATGTACCTCTATGTGCAATGGTGACGAAGGGCCCAAGGGTGACCGAGAGGATGGCCAGCCCTAGCAAGAAGCTTATACAGTTTAACGCCTTCATAACTGTCTGTCTGGTCGTGCTATGCTTTTAGGTATGTCTGTCATGCAACTAACAGAAAGGGAAGGAGAAAGCAGAACAAAGGAAGGGCACATTTATAGTGCCGTAGAGACATGGGCACTCCATTGGTCAGAGTAGAGTTACAATATCTCCTGTTCATAGAATGCTGCACCTGTACTTTTAATCTATATAATAATCTGTTGCCTCAGCATTTTCTTATTGGCTCAAGTATAGTCATGTGCTTGGAAGAACTCAAAGTTTGTCCATTGCCGTTTGCCAGGCAGTAGTTTCCAAGGATGTCATGAGTTGTAAAAGTGGCCCAAGGCTTAGCAATTGCTTGAGATAGAAGATTTTGAGTGCCTTGGGGCTTCTGCTGCGGTGCCGCCAATGCATGCAACGAGGAAGAAGGGGCAAAGTTTAGTGGCCAACTAGAGAGGTTTTCAGTGACCAAGGCCAGAGCCTAGAGTTTCACATATCGTTGATCTTAAGGTAATGCTCTTAGCGCCCCCACACGTACCTGAAACCATATTGATCATCAGACTCCTAGATGATAACCTAAAAATAACTTGGAGTGGGGGCGAATCAGACGCCCTCGGCACGCAAGGGCACGCCTTGTGTTCTACCTCTGTTGTCGGTAGAGCATTGAATTGAGGAACCTGGGAAACTGAATACATCGAGCATGCATTTTCAGTGGGTTGAATTTTCTGTTTTCTGGTTTGTTTTCGCTGTGTACAAGCACACGATTTGAGCATACGTAGACCGCTTGATGCTTTTCCTCTTTTCAGGTGTTGGTCACTACAAATGGCTTGGAAAAGCAGGTTGCAGCTTGCCAGCTTGAGCTTTGGTTCTGCCGCTTTAGCGCATGGGTCGGGAAACAGGTCCTAGACCTCTCTGCCGCAGGGCCGGTCCTGGCGGGGGGCGAGCGGGGCGGCCGCCCAGGGCCCCCGAATCTGGGGGGCCCCTCCCCATAGCACGCACAAGTCTAGGCAGGCCCATCCGACTATGGCGCCTTTGTGCAGTAAAAAAACTCCAATCGAATTAGGTCGCCGCGCCGCGCCGTAACTGCTGATCGATGTTCGATAATCGTCGCGCTTGCTGCTGGCGCTGCTGTTATCATCATCAAGGTCCAGGCGAGTCGCGCCGCTGCAGCCTACAGGGCAGGAGGTATGTACGGGCCCCTAGTCCCTTATCCCCTAACTTAATTACTTTTCTTGTTCTGGTTATTGATATGGCAAAACCTTCATTGAAAAGTAGATTTGGGAACTCGAGGCATTTAAAAGTCTATTTGGGTTCTATCTAAGCTCAACGATAAGTCATTGGATGGTACTCGATTATAGAAGATTGTTGCACCAAGTTTACAGAAACATTTTATTCGGATCGTTCATCTGATGCCGAGTTAGATGATCTAATCTCTGAGTTAAAGGTCATGAAGTTAAGTTTGCCCGAAAGAGAAATGTCTCCCGTGGAGATTTTCTAATACATCAGAAGGATGGATTGTTATACTAACATTTCAGATTGGATCTTATTTACTGTCCATGGCATCAGCTGAAAAGAAGCTTTTTCGAAGTTGTAAATTTTGAAGAAATATTTAAGGATTATAATGTCTCGAGAAACTGTAAATTTCGAAGCTTTAGTCACTTTATGCATTAAAAAGAAGTTGTCAGACAAAGTTATGATCGATACATGCATCATCAAGGACATGGCATATAGAAATGTTAGGAGAAACTTTTAAAGTAATATGTACTCATTTATAAAAAAATTATTTTGATATAATATTTGTCTTGCTAATAACAATATTTTTAATATATAAATAAAAATTTGGTTTGTATGTACATATAGGGGCCCCGGCCTCTAGGTTTGCCCCGGGCCACCAAAATCTCAGGACCGGCCCCTGTCTGCCGGTGGTGTGAAGATTCAGATTTCAGACTGCAACTTTTTCAAACTGTAACTGGAATGTGCTGCACAGACAGTGGACGCAGTCCTCTGGGACTCAAGTCGTACCAGCTGGGAGTCCATGTCTTGGCGTTGCGCTGTCAGTTTTACATCTTTTTGTTTACCGAGATCGTACGAAATATATTCTTCGAATGTGGGTTAGATTTTCTTGTCATACTGTATTTGCTATAGAATCATTGAGGCGTTGAAATCTTCTAAACACAGTGAACACTGGACATTACAGCTTTAGGTCTTTCACTATGTGTGACTGACAATCATGGCTTTCTAGTAATAGAAGCTCGCGAATCATACTGACGAAGAAAGAATTTACTGTGCAGTCTGTCAGGTTCATGTGCTGGAGTCGATACTGCTACAGAAAAGCATACTAGTAGTTGGTAACTTCATCATCATGGACAATCACGTAAGCCAGAATGAAGAATTCATAGATTACCATTAGGACCACTCATATATTACCATTAGGACCACCCTATCGAAGTGCAAGATGTTTAAGGTGCTGGGTTACTCGCCACTCTTGCAGTGTGTCAAACAGAACACCGTGCGTTTCGACGCGCCGGTGCTCGACACGCACGCAAGAGGTGCAACTCCCGCGGCGGGGCCGGACACCCAGGTCAGGTGGGCCGGCGAGGAAGGAAAAAACCGAGACAGCGCATGGGACGGGACGCCGGGCGAACGTGCGGCGGGGCCTCGGGCTCCGGCGACCGCATCATTTGCATTCATTTTTCTTGCGAGCAGCGAGAGGTGTCGGGGAGCACGAGGGCGTGCGCTCCGATCCGGGCGACAGTTTTTCCTTCTCGCGGCAGCAGCAGCTCGAATCGAGGGCTGTACTACGAGCAAGTTTCAACTTTCAAGCTTTTTGTTGACACGAGAGCATACGACGACTACAGTCTTCACTGCACTACATTGGCAAAGCACAAAGTATCAGTGAAAGTCTAACTGAACTAAGCTGTTTATCTCCCATTTGTTAGTGAACCTAATCCTTTTTTTTTCCTTGAGGAGTTGTAGTGTTTTTTTTTTTTTCTTGAGAGGAGTAGAAGTT
Source organism: Eragrostis nindensis (assembly GCA_012490785.1). NCBI lineage: Eukaryota > Viridiplantae > Streptophyta > Magnoliopsida > Poales > Poaceae > Eragrostis > Eragrostis nindensis. Next base: position 580,295 of record JAAXCT010000231.1, read on the forward strand.
TTTTTTTTTCCCTTGTGAAACGAGGAATGGAAATTCGCAAAAAAAAAAAAAAAGAGAGAGAGAGAGAGATGAGTGGAAGTGGAACTAATCCTCCTCCTCACTTGAGCTCCGACGGGCCAAAAGGAGGCTCAATTAATTTGGACCGCTACACCTCCAATCCTGGCCCATTAAGGCTATTAGGCCAGGCTGGTTAGCTGTTGGCCAAAACCATAGGGATTAGGGAGGAAATCCTAGCCCAACCTGGCTGGTCACTGAGCCGGGCGAGTGCCGAGTGGTCTCTCCGGTACCGGTAGCCGAGTCCCGATCACCGGCGCCGCACACGATGTTGCCAGCCTCGCAAGCGTAGCGGCATGTGCGCGACCCGGCCGAGCGTGTGGAAGCTGTCATCTGTGTCGCCCCGTGATCCAACTCTCCCATTGCCGGATGCCGACCCATGTGCGTGTGTAGGGGCGGCGCCATCCGCTCGTTCGGTGCGCGCCCGCGACGTCTAAACTTTGAGAGAGAGAGCGAGCGACCCGGCATAAGCAGCGTGAACTTTGAGAGACTGAACTCGATCGTAGAGAACGGAAAATTCCCTTCAGGAATCACACCAGGAGCGTCAGTCTGCATTACATGATGACAAATGGAAAACCATGTTCACGATAATGTTATTTGCCAGAGAGGGAAACACAAAACTCCCAGTTAATTCAGTGACATTTCTTTTTTGCGAAGAATCAGTGACATACATAACTGTTTCTGTGTTAAAGAGAAAAAAGAAAAGTGTAATGGTACAACATATGTACAGCTACCAAAAAGAACGGTGCTCCTCGTTGCTTTGCAGGGGCGGCTTCTCTTTTGACAAACGAATGACTTCAAAAGAAAAAAAATTGGAGTTGGGAACTGACGGGTATTTTCTTTCAGAGAAATCAACACAAACCCTCATTCTGATCGATATACCTTCTCAACAGCCACACTCAATTGAATAACTTACGAACAGAAAACACATATACATGCGACTAACACACACTAACCTTCTGTTATTTTTCAGCTCCCCGAAGCCGCAGTGAAACAGTCAATATTGCACAATTTGACCGACCTCATCATGCCTCCAAAGCTGCCACATTGATGCATTGCAGGAGTCAAGAGGAGATACAACAGAATCTCTTGTAAGGAATACACATGAAAAAACAAAAATTGAAATGCATGAAAGCAAAGATACAAACCGGTCAATGCTTTTTCGCGGCCTGTCAGGTTGATCCACACTAGCCCGTGGTTTCTCAAATTGATCTACGCTTTTCCTGCTTTTATCTCTCCTATCTATGCTGCCTCTAGGTTTCTCACGTCGATCCGTGCTATGCCTATGATCAATGCTTGATCTTGGTTTGTCTCTGATATCTGTGCTTCTCCTTGAGCTCTCCGCACTCTCAGATCCAGTTTCACTAGGATCTGATGGACCTGAGCCCTCTGGGGATTCATCTTTCACAGGTGGTGTTTTCTCTATGGCTGTGACAAACTTTTTTAAGTGCTTAATGTACTCCGGATAGAGCTCCAAATTACAGTGGTTCCCCCCTTTGACCCACAGAGGCTCGTACTTCTGTTTAGAGAGCTCCCACAGAGCCCTCCCATGAGAACAGTCAACAACCTCGTCAGCTGTACCCTGTACATGAGAAAAGATTAGTGTCTTGCGAAGTACAGAAATATTTTTTTAGCTAATCAGCCATCATTTTCTTCCAAAACAACACACACATACTTCTAAACGAAAGCAAGAATCCGGATAGAACAACTGTGGTGAACGACTATACCTAACCACAAAATACTTGTGCCAGTTGTGTATTGACTCCTAACCCAAATTTTATTTTCAGGACTGTGCTGTCCTGGTCTCAGAACAGATTACAAGCGAACAATCGGTACCTTACAGTCTGGACTCTGGGAACCAAAAATGGTATCCTAGTCACTTGAATATGTACAACGCATTTACTCAATCAACCCTGGAGCAAAGCATGATGGTACATAATTCCCTAGTACTAATATGTAAAGCATTTAACTGACACCAAAAGTCAAAGTCAGAATGTAATAGTAACCCTTCCAGTGGCCACTATGCCTTGCTTTAACAACATCAGTGCAAACAACAAACTTGCTATTGGAAATCATTTCGAAATGAATATGTCAAAAAGAGTATAATGATCAAATTTAAAGGCAAGATCCCTGGTTCCCTACTCACAAGACAAAATTTCATAACAGCATAAACACATATGCATGTGCACTGTGCGTACATGAAGCAACATATTACTATTAAAACTAGCTGTCAGAAGAATACTCACATGGATTACTAACACAGGACATTTGACCAGAGGAACTTTGTCAATGTTCTGCAAATTAATCAGTAGAGATTAGATCAAGTATATAATCAAATCGACATAAATAAAGTAAAGCAATCACCTTATATATGTCAAACCAGTATGTATGTTTAACAGGATACATCACTCTCAAACCGGACAAAATTGGGCTATGTAGAACAACTGCTCTCAAATGAGGCAAACGGGATGCTAAATCCAAAGTAGGACCACTGCCAACTGATTGGCCATATAGAATGATGTTTTCCTCAGAGGCTCCATAAGTTTCAATTAGACACCTATAAGCAGCCTCTATGTCAGCATAAGTGTTCTGCTCACTTGGCTGAAGAATCAGATAGAATTAAACCAATCAGTGACACCATGAGGAGAGCTGAACTCGTAAAATGTTTGAACTGATGGGGGAAATGGAAAATACTTTTTTCTCAAACGAGATACGAAAATACATGCCTAGGAAAAGGTGACTTACCTTTCCAGATGATTGTCCATACCCAGAGTAATCATATCTGTAGAAAAAATACAAGCTAATATAAATGAAGCTAAAAAATGGACATCAGGATACAGAACTTCGCGGAACTGAATGGATCATGATAACGGACCATGGATGAATCAAAATGAAAAGAAAACATATCAAACAGGTTAAAACAAACCATAGAGTTCTCTTTTATAATAAACAATCTCACTATAGCTTTCATTGTGTCCAGGCAACTTTCTGATGAACAGACCAGTTGAAAAGGCAATCAACAAACTGAACGGTAGCTAGGCCCCTGTCAGAACGAAGTACTAAAACAGGATGGAGATAAACTGTTGATGTTACTACTCCATAAGGAGCAAAAGTGACTTGCTGGAAAAAATGAAAGTGGGGGAAAGTACAGAGCAAATACTCCCCAAGATTTGAAATTGGCTATAAGTGCTAGATCCACTGTACAACTCAATGATCCTAACCAACTGACAGCTCATTCCAGCCCATAAACTGGACATAGTCAGCAATTAAGAAATGCGTAATTCCCATCCAATAAAGGAGAAATGCCTAATAACCTCAGAACAAGTTATGAACAAAATTACCCTTTATCTGCTCCCTTAAATGAGTGGTGCTATTCAACTTTTAACGAAGGTTGATAACCAACATGGGCCCCTTCACAACTATCGTGCCAGTTCCATAGTACCCATCGAATTATTTAGTACTCGATATCAAGATTCACAACCAAAACCTCGGATATGTACGAATGATCTTATTTCCCCGGATCCAAGAACTTCCGAACAACTCTAGTACTGGCATGAAGCAGACGTACCCCTCAATCGATAGTACATCACGTCAATCCAAACTTCACAAACAGCTTTACTATTCACTAGAAAACAATTATCAGCTTCAATCAGTCCACCCACTATTCACCAGAACCGCCTAACCTTTTGAACCACACATCCAGATAATCTATGCCTCAGACTTTCTCATTGATGTGACAACAAATGACCCTTCACTCCGTGACAAAAAAGAGTGTAAACAATTACAAAGCCAGAGTATCTAACATAACCGTCCACAACTTCAACCTTGAACATTACAAAAGTGTCAATCAAGATAACTTCGATTAGGCAGTAACTGAGTTGAACAATGCGCGATTAATGAAAGGCCCCAAAAGTACCCAAACTAGCACACAGGCAAGTTCTAAGATGAATGTGAGATTACGAATGACAAGACAACAACGCCCTACAAGTGCTGGTTCGAAGATCTGATCAATTTACCAAATCAGGCAATCTAATAGCACCACAGCACAATAACAAGTTGCTCGGAACAGACAGGATCTCGATGCAAGCAAAGTGGAGCGTACCCCATGAGGTTGACGTTGAGGTGGGAGCTGAGCTCGACGAAGAGCTCGTACATCTGGCCCAGGTCGGCGGCGTTGCCGTGGGAGTAGAGCAGCGTGAGCTTTGCCCCCGGCTGGCGCACGTACATGGCCACCACTTCCGTGCCGCGTTTCGTCGGCAGCCGCCGCGCCTCCACGCGGCCCCGCCGCGGCACCCCGCTAAGCTCCACCACCGCCGAGTCCGTCGCTGCCGCTGCCGGGGACGGCGGCGGCTCCACCCCGTACGACGGCGGGGACGGCGGGAAGAAGGCGAACCGGGCCGCAACCGTCGACGTGACGCCGCCCATTTCGGTTGGCCCGCGCCGCCGCCGCCGCGCGCAAGCAACTGGAGACCGGTGCCCGGGGACGCAGTGGAGCCGGGGAGGTGGCGGGACTCGTGGTGGAGGAGGGAGGGGAGGAGATGCGCGCGGCGAGCTCGGTTTTTTTAGTGGAGGCTTTCCCGGAAGCTGCCGCGATCAGAGGGGAAAAGGGAAACGGAGGGGACGGGGTTTGTTAACGCTAACTCAAGTGGGACCCAGCTTCACCGATAACGGTATTTTGAGTTTTGAAAACCAAAAGTTGCGCGAATTCAGGGCAAATTCGGAGCGAAACCGCTGAAAAGATTTGGCGCATTCCTGTCCGTCGACAGCCATAATAAAGGCACGGAAAGCTTAACATGTGAAGCAACTTGCTTTAAGGCTGCCGGCGGGCAACAGGGACGCCATTGCTTTCGGAAAAGCTCGTCCCAGCTTTGCTGACTCCAAATGCCAGGTAGGCAACATTTGACCGTACGCATGGGCTCACTCCAATTTCACCAAGTTCATCGCTTAAATCGAGGAAAGTTTTAAATTGAAACCTTTATGATTGATTTGTTACGATAAAAATCTTTTTAAAAAAAAAATTGCTTCGTCCCCCTGCCACCGTTGTTAACTATGCCAGCAGACTAGTACCAGAGGTTAACTAACTTTTCCCGTTTTGACGCCAGGTTTTAACTAGCGTTAAACCAAAGAGTCCTGAGTTGCGTTGATGGAAACATACGGCACGCGGCTGCATGTTAGTAGCACCGCCCTGATCTCGTTGGAAATGCAGCAACTTGTTAATGGCGGAAGCTTCACATGCAAACAACCAGCTCAGCCAAGCATCGGAGAATTTGCTCGTCGAGCATGGCTTGAAGGGGTATCAAATACAGCGTAAACGTCAACGGGACGGGACGCTTGATCAGTGAAACCAGATCGGACGGGTATCGATTAACCCTGAACAAGTTTGCTTGGATGTTTATAGCTGCGTGTGCACAGTCCAATGCCATCTGAACGGTTCACTGAATGCTAATTGTGCAATGAATCTTCTGTGTACGAAAAAGGGGGTTCATTTATTCATTCAACTCGGTAGAGCATTGAGAACACTCACAGGTGTTACAAGCTCGTAGGGTGTTACCGTGCTATCGTTTCAAATTTGCATATCTACATTGTTCAAAAAAATTCAATAAAAATATAAATGGATATTTTGTGTCATCTTCTACTATCATGCAAAAATTGAGGTACAATAAAAAGAGAGATCAGTGTGTGAATAGTGTGGATTGCAACTATTCATGACCCGCAACCCGCTATATATTCAAAGGTTGATTTCTCTTTTTGGTTTCTCCTTGCATAAGTTTCAGTTGCATCTCATTTTGCATGATCTATCCGTTCATAGTTTTTGTTCGGATTTTATACATTGATATTTGATAACATGGTAACACCTAACCCGTTGGTAACACAAGCTACATTCTCATCATTGTAAATTTGTGAAAAATAAACGTACCATTTGCACGGACGAAGTCTACTGGGGAGGGCCCATGGGCTATCACCCAATCTTCTATTTGCTAGCAGCCCAAGCAGAAGCATGACCACTTATGTAATTAAAAAAAATAAAGAAAAACTCTAACAAAAAGACTTTTATACAAATGCTAAAAATGGAAAATAACAAGGTTGGCCTTTTTTCCTTTCGTACAAGTGGCTGGTAAAACAATCCATATTTCCACCAAAATTTGTTGTAGACTGATGTGGAGAACAAGCCATGAACAATTCACAAGCTTAGCTTGAAAAACACGAAGTAAACTGTTATTCAGTGAACATCATTTGGGCCTCTCAATGATTTAATCTTATATTGACTCTTCTCTGAACGACTGAGCTTGTGGCTTTAAACCAGCCATCTGTAACTAGCTTATTATGTAATTATATTCATGTTTTGATTGGACTGTCGTTATCTGAAGAGTTCCAGCATAATCAAACTCATAATTTATAAACTATACACACGTCATCCTACACTCGATTTACTCGATAGATACGTGCTTCAAACAGGTTGCTAGTCTTTTCTTCTGAATAAAAGATAAGCATGTTGCAGTCAGGGATCATAGGATTCTGTCAAATATATTCATTGGACCCCTTGGATGCCAAGAATCCCAACAGTTTAATTTGCAGACAAAAATAAGCGAAAGAAAGAAAGATTGCTTCTTTCAAAAGTCCCGTCCCACACCGCAGAAGCTTTCAGGAGCAATCTGGGTCCTGGAGTCTCTGCGTTCTTGATTGCTTGGCCTTTCAAGATGCAGAAACATTCAGCTCCAAAAGCTGCCTCTTGGTCACAGGCTCACAGCAAAAGGCAAGAACAAACGTGCTCGTGACAAATTTATTTAAACAGGTGTTTCTGAATGACTAATAGTCTGATACCATATTATTTGACATCTAAAAAGGCAGTGCAACTGTAGCAACATCACGGGAAATTACGGAGTTTAATCAAAGCATAGTCTATGGGGAACAGATTTCATTTGAATCATTGATTCACAAAGCTGTACATTATTTTGGACAGTTTTTCAAGCTATACTCTCTTTATCTGCTATTACAATAATACTGCACATAGAATAGAATATGCATATTTTGCAAATGGCTCAATTCGATATTGAGCCAGTTTGTACACACAAAACCAGGCAACTTCAAGAATCCAATTCTTTCTGGTGGCCCATTCTAAAGTGCTGACCAAGAAATGATCTTGCTTCACAATATCTTTGTAAATCATAGTCCTTCGCAGCATCTCAGTTTTGTGATACGAAGTCTTCAAGCCACCTCTTTCTTACGGAAGATGTTCATGGCATCACTGTATAAGGCAACAGAATTTGACAGAATAGCAAGCACAATCATGGTTACACCCAGGATCTTGTCACGCTTGGTTGCTATTGCATATGGATCCCTGAAAGAGATATGTCAAGTTACCATGTGCTATATAAAACGTGCTGGTGAGTACACCAAAAGGAGAACACTGAGTTACCTTAGTATGATCATGGCAGGAAAAATGAAACCAATAAGGACGGCAGCTGTGGCACCAGTAAACTGGAATGCATCCCAAATGCTTGGTATAAGAATGGCAGCAAGATAAATTGCGGTGAGGAGAGAGATAGTGATGATGGCAAATCTCTTATTGTCACGAGAAATGTGCCTTGATGTGGGGAAGAGCAGTCCATCCAAGTTGAGCCTAAGGGCAAAGAAGACAATGGGAAAGACAAGCATGACATGTGCAGCGTAGCTCACTCGCACTATATCATCAAATACAGAGCTGAAAGGAATGCCGAGATTTGCATCAAAGTTGGCAAGCACATCATCCAGTGTGCCCTCACCAAAGAGGAGATATGCAAAGAAGCTTGTAGCAATGTAAACGCTGGAGCACAGGAAAAGTGATGTTCGTACGATCGGTTTAATTTGTGTTCTGTCTTCAAGCTCGTTGTCAATGCTGTGGACTGTGAAATCATGAACAAAACACATTAAAATCCAAATAACTGAACACTTGGAAGAGAATCTTTGCAATGAGACTGCATACCGTTATAGTGGCAGATGTAGGCAGTGACAAGAACAGGGACAGCCGTAAAGAGCTTCCAGATAGAACTAAGGCCATCTAATTCTGGAAAAAGTTTGGGCATCGCTACAGTTCCACTGAAGAGTTTGATGATGGCAATTCCAGCAGTAATGACAACAAAAATCACAGCCAGAGCAACTGACAGGGCAGATGTGTATTTCAATGCATCTGCAAAGAAATGACAAGAGTTACAATAAATCCATATTTTTTACGAAAGTGAATATGGTGAAGGATGACCTATTTCCTAACATGCCAACACACACATACCTAAACGCTTTAAGCTCACCAATGGAGCAAAAACCAAAAGCGCTGTCGCGAGAAGAACAATGGCACGAGAATTCCACAAATGAGCTCCAAACCAGCCCTCCAATATACCACGATGATGAACACCGGCTGATGTTGTTCCAGATAAAACATCACCTATCAAAAGTTTATGGACCAATGTCAATTGCAATTTATAGCATCTACAGTTGTTCTTTTTTTCTTTTTCCCATAGGAGAGAAACTAGTAAGGTTATGACTCAGTTGCTTGAATTCACCAGAAAGTAATACGCTAAAGAAACAAGAAAATTAATAGCTAGAATGTGAACTTAAAAATACACCGCAAATAAATTTTAAAGGACATTTTGGAACTACTTGGGCTCCAAATGTTGATCCTAAAAAGTTATGTTACTGGCTCACTGCAGTAAGACTACAAAGGATAATTGGATTTTTCAAATTCGTAGTCAATCAGTTTCATGCCTCAAAATGTTCAGAAGTAATATCAGGAGGCAGAAATGATGAGTTTAGAAAGGATACCGATGATAATCATGTAGACAATCAGCACACCGATGTTGTTTATGACAACAGAGGCCTGCAGTGCAATCCTCCCCCACTGTCCATAAGCCTCGCCCATCAACCACCCATATGATGTAATCTTTCCCTGGTGGCTGCACCTGACAAGCATGTCAATAGATGCCTCTGTGAGTAATGCCACGATAATGATCATTAGAATCCCAGGGATGATGCCCAGCATCTTGATACTTGCAGGCAGGGCCATGATTCCAGCTCCAACGATGGTGGTCGACAGATTGAAAACCGCCCCCGAGAATGAAGCTCCATTGAACTCATGAAACCCCTCCTCCTCTTCTATCTTGACCAGAAGAAGTGGTGTGGTCTCATCTCGTAGTTCCTTATGCGATTGCTGGTTCCCGTTTGAAGATCCATCTCCGATCCCCATTTTCACTTTTCCCTCTCCTGAACGAGGAAACTTTTCAGTCAGCAATTCAGTGCAATAGATTACTAACTGGAATTAATCCCTTAACTGATTTCACTTCTGTTTATTATAGTATTGAATCTTTAAAACGATGGAATTAGTCTTGCTTTGAATCATGATAATCCCAATTTCAATTTCCACTTCTGATGCTGTTTACCCAGAATTTCTCCTCACAAACAGCAGCAGTGTGAATACATGCAAATATGGAATGGTTGGATGAAAAGTACAATTTTGATGATAACAAGTCTTCCTTTATTGCTAAGAGTATCTCCACCACATAAACTTCGTAAAATGGAATTTAAGCATATCAAGTTAACATTAACCTACTGTTAAATGGAAGATCACATGAAAACTTATTCCAAGGTACAACGAGTAGCCGGCCAAAGCAAGCTCTAAGTTTCATAGTTTGTTTTTGTTTCCTCCAAAAGAAAAAAAACTCCAAATCCATCCTTTCCAGCAGAATTCACATCAACAGACAACAGTGAGACAATCCACCATTGCAACTAGCAACACAACCAACCAAAATCGCCAACAACGGTCTTTCGAGAAAAAACAATTAGCCAAAAATAACTGGACAACAGTAGATAACTAGCATAGCAACTACTCCTACAACTGAAAGAACTTTCATCTACCCTAAGAAATGAACGTTCCAACGATCCAATACAATTGAAGTAAGAATCCCCAGTCCCTCGCGAAGAACCGAGACCAGACCAAACGAGAGGTCAAGAGAGAAAATAACGCACCTTGCCGCGATTCAGCTCTGCCAATCCCTCCAGGATCTGAAACCCAACAGTGAACTGAACCAGAGCCAGGCAAGAACCTGTGTGGGAGCCCTCTCTCCAGGCTCCACAGTCCCCCGTCGCTTTATAGCCAGGAAACGCAGAGCTGCATCCAGACCAGGCAATCAAACCAGACAAAAAATGGATCCAAATCAAGCCCTCTCGCTGTCACGCGCTACAGTTCGCCCCCCTGCTCACAGCGATTCCGTCGATGGCGACGCAGGAGCCGACTGGCCCCTTGGAATCTCGCGGGACGAGGTGGTATCAGCTGATTGGACGCGATCAACTGGTTTGTGGTCTCGTTCGTCCTCTCTCGTCCTCTATTCTTCTCACCTGGTCGCAGACTCGCGCGCTTGCTTGCCGAGTTGTCTCGCGCTCCAGCAGTGCTGCTTGCTGCAGCAGGCAACACCGCAACAGCGACTCGCAGTTACGTAAACTACTCAGGAACACGTATTTGGAGAAAACGTAAACGCTTCATAACTACGTACAATGGACTACCTCGAAGGCGGGAACACCGGTCCGCGTCGACCGGTCGGCGAGACCACAGGCCCAACGGCGACGCCAAACAACTCGAGACGGGGACGCCACGCCAAACGGCGACGGCCGCACCACCACCCACCCGTTCCCCACCCCGCGGCCGCCGCCGCCGCCGCCCATGGCGGACTTTAGCGACGAGCTCTTCCTCGACATCGGGGACGACGGGCTCTGCGAGCCCGACTGCCTCTCCTTCTCCGAGTCCATCGAGGAGGATCTCGCCTTCCCACGCCACCTCCTCTCCCAGGGCTTCGACCTCGGAACCCTAACCCCCACCCCGGGCTCCCCCTTCTCCTTCGACTCCGACCCCGACTTCCTCGGCCACCCCTCCTCGCGGCCCCGCTCCCCGCCCTTCTGGGACTGCCTCGAGGACGACCTCGCCGACCACGGCTTCGAGTGGGAGGAGGTAATCGACGCCGCGCCCGGTGTTGGTGGCAGGGGCAGTGATGGTGTTGGTGGATATGGAGTGAGGGGAGTTGGAATCGATGGCGATGTGTTCGGGTTCCTCGACGAGCGGGAGATGCTGGGCGTGATGGAGGGCATCGACAGCGGGGACGACGACTCGATCTTCTCCGACGAGCCGCCGTTCGCCTTCGGCGACGGCGCAGTGGAGGAGCTCGACGGCATCTTCAGAGGCGTCGGGTGGGAGGTGCTCCCGATGCCTCTGGACGAGGAGTTCGAGGTGCTGCCGGGGCACCTCGCCGACGCGGCGGTGGGCGGCGCACCACCGGCGGCGCGCGCGGCGGTGGAGCGGCTCCAGGTGATGGCGGTCGGAGGGGAGGAGGCCACGCAGGGGTGCGCCGTCTGCAAGGACGGGATCGCGCAGGGGGAGCTCGCCACGCGGCTGCCGTGCAGCCACTTCTACCACGGGGCGTGCATTGGGCCATGGCTTGCCATCCGCAACTCCTGCCCGGTGTGCAGGTACGAGCTACCCACTGACGACCCTGAGTATGAGCGGCGGAGGGCGAGGCGCCCATCCGCGGGTGGCTCAACAGTACAGTTGGGCAGCCCGATGCAGCTATGAGCTAAGGACTGCTTGGTTGCTTGGTGGTATGTGTTGAATGCAATTCGACGGAAGTGAGAAACCTCGCTCATTGAATTGTCATTGGGGTATTTGCATGCCACTAGAATCATAGTTTTATGATCTAGTAACTTTTCAGGATTCAGCTGTTGTGCTTGGGAGTTGAATGGTGTGAAGAATTGCCATTACATTTGTACATACATCTTGATTCAAAAAAGAGCGAACTCTTCCTCATTGTTTGTCACGGAATTGTTACTTGCGTCTCTGGTATTTGGGCTAAATATTTGCTTACCCCGGGAGTGACCTGTTGCCATAATTTCAAAATCAACATTGTATATGCTAATTTTTCTGTGATTAAGGTTTCAGTTTAATTATGCATGTCTATTGACTTAAACTAAGACACAAGTGCATAAAGAGTTGCATAGGCTGCTGCTATTTGCAATATTGGTATGTAGTTTCTCCCTCCAATTTTGAATTCTTGATGTTAGGGAGACATCTTTGCTCAATAAGTTGTCTCATCATCAATTATTCAAAACTGGAGGGAGTATTTGCTTATTCGAACTTGTTTGTGCTGTGGTCTGCCGTACTCAAAGTGGTACGCTTCTGCAATAAAATGGTACTTGCAAAATGGGCATCTTGATTTTAGACCTCTACTGACCTCCAAATCAACAAAGAGCTATCCATGGATAGTAGTACGTGGAAAACTGGAAAGTAGCAATCCATATGCCTGAATCATGACTTGAGCTATCGGTTTCTACTAACATTTTTAATTCAGTGTTATTTTTCTATTGCTTATGCTTTTCTCTTTTTATTATTTCTAACTTTCCATGCTAGTCTTTGTGGGTTTCATCTCTGGCCTACCCCAAGTTGCTTGGGAATAAAGGCCTTGTTGTGCTGTTATTTGTCACACTGACTCTGTATGTTGGTACGTAAATTTGCACATCAAGCATTCTAGAATCTAGATCAGCCTGCATGAACACATTGGAACAAAACTGTATTGTTAGCCAAACAGAAAATGCCGGGTTTGGTATCTTTCATTTCCTTGTTCCAATGGGTGAGCCATGTGATCGAGGAGTATCACCAAGATAACGCCTTCCATCCATCGGCGTCAACCCTGATGCTATGAAGCTTGAACTGTATGCTTATTCAGGAACATATTAGAGGCATTACATTCAATCATTTAGCCTTGATGTTATGTCAAAATTTACTCAGTGCTTACTACTCATCAGTCACTACTCAGTACCAGTAGTACTCTTCTAATACGTTACTGGCCAACTCACAGCATTTCTGCGGAGACATATTGCTGGTGGTTTTGTATGAATGTTAGCCAGCTGACTACTTTTTCAATAGTGCTTACTACTCATCAGTCACTACTCAGTATCAGAATTGATCTTCTAAAACCTTACTTGCCAGCTCACAGCATTTTTACGGAAACATAATTCTGCTGATTTTGTTTGAATGTTAGCCTTCTGACTACTTTCAATAGTGTTGGCTTTTGATTCTCCTTTTATGTGTGCCTCTTCTAGAGTTGTAGTTTATAGACGTCCATGATGTTCAGTAATGGCCATTTTAAGCGTTCTCGCTTACTCCCTCCATTCGGGGATTTGAGCTGATCAGCTTCAACAATTCCCGAACAGAGGGAGCATTTGTTTCCAAGTTTTGCACTGATTGTGGAGTGTTTCTGTTCTCCTCATTCAGTTTTTGCTTGTGGTGTATCTATCTGAAGGCTTCGCATATTTTTTTTTTCTGAGGATTTTCCTCAAATGCATATGTGAGATAATGTATTTTTGCACCGTCGATGAGATTGCTTCAACATTTAACATGTGTCTGATGAATGTTTCATGCCTCAAGCCAATATGACATACTGCACTCCAAGGAAAAATACATGAAATTTGCAATGTCTTAGTCAGAGACTAGCATGAGTGTCAAAGTTTATATGAAAGTTGCAACTGTATGTTGGTTTTGTTCGATGTGTTTTGTGATTGGAACATTTGCCCAGTTTCATGGTTCAGTCTGTAGCCTTGTTTCATGGTTCAGTCTGTAGAATAGGAGTAAAGAACCATTGTTACTCTGCAGTTTTTGTTTTTGTTTTTCACTTCCTCTGCTTGGAGGCTGTGGTGATGACGAGGTCTCTTGTTAGTTGCCACCAATTCATGTTTTTTTTTTTTTTTTGAAACGACCAATTCATGTATTGACAGTAGGGAAAACTGATGTTAGGACCCTGCTGATAAATGAGCAGGCCGTTTTGTTTTGATTTGGATGTCTTGCTCGGTTGCACTTGTACCTGAGCACGGAGCAGTATCGGCTGTTGTAGGCTTGTAGCACGCGGAGGACTGTTCCCCACCGGTCCTCGTACTGTAGCCGTGCGCAGTGCAAGCACACAAAGTGGGAATGCAGGTGAATATGGTAAGAGGCTGATGCGGCGTAGGTCTCCGTCCCTCACAGCATTCCGGCCAACGTGTTCGCCTCCCATGAGGCCGTGTCCCCTTCGGACCAACGTGGCCGTCTCCGCCACGACGTGTCGGCACGTCGGTGCCGCCACCGCGCCGGGCTACCGCTGCCTCATCATCCCGAAGCCTCGCTTCGCGGCGTCGCCGATCAGCTGCCGGTGGGAGAGAGAGAGTGTTTAGCCCGGCAGAACGAACGAGTGTGTGGAGCTGGTGTGTTCATGATTGCAGGTTGGCTTTTTTTTTTCAAAATATCCCTTAGCTTTTTTTTTTTTTGCATTCCAAACAGATTTTATTCTCCAGGAGGATAACTTTGTAAGAAACTCTTCTACCTTTTATGTATATGCCTCAGCCAAATCAAAAAGTTAGTAGATATTTTGGTTCCATGAGCCCAGCGTAGCGTCATGATTTCCTAGTTCTTTTTTTATTCTGTGACATACACACAATTTGACCTGTACGGCACCGGCTATTGTTGAGATTTAGAAAAGAAAATTAGTTCACACAGGATTCTTGTAGTATATCACAAATCCATCTATATAGAAGTCATTTTCAATTTACGTATGCGCATCTATCAATTTTGCAGCAGAAAAGGGATCTGATTGCCTGTGTGAAGCAGGTAAAAAACGTTATGTATGCACGGTTGAAGGTTGGGGTCTTGGGGACACCCGAACCGGAGTGCTAGATTCTTTTTTTTTTCTTTTTAAAGATCAACTCTCACCGTTTATTGATTCATCATAGTAAAGGAGTTACATATGTTTATTGATTCATCATAGTAAGGGAGTTACATATGCCCTCACGGACTAATAAATCATACATGTCTACCTACTGACTCGTAGATACAATGACGAGCTAAAGTATAAATATCGACATTCTACTCTCACCCTCGTGTACAATACCAACGAACCCGAGTGCTGAGTGAGACTCCTTGTGTGGAAGTGGAACCCGAGGGCTAGGTAGCATCCTAGCACTTGGCATATAAACGGCCCACTCAGTAACCTGTCATATTGGTCATTGTCGCTCAAAGCTTAAAAAATACAACAGCCCATGGACATAGGTTAGATTTTAAGAATTTATATTTTTTTTGCATTCGACTTGGTTCAACTTTTTTGAAAGATAGTTCAACAATTTAGAATAAACAATTTAACATTTTACACAAAAATATTGAGCAGTACATTAAAATTATTTAATTGCATATTTGAAATGATGAGCACCTTTACTTATTCAACAATTTAAAAATTCTAAGCCAACAATTTAGTAAAGTAGTTTGACATTTTTGTTATGAAATGTTGAAAGCTTTTATTTGCTTAGAAGCTAGCCATGGATAGGAAAGTGTGAAAGCAAGTAATTCACATGCCAAAACTTTGATTTTTTTTTTTACCTTAACCTTTTGGTCTTTTGGTTTCTCACCTCCTTCTTCCTCTTTTCTTTCTCTTTTCTACTATGTTTTTCTTGTTCTTTATTCTTCTTGGTTTACCTCTCTTGTTGGTTTCTTCGGGTTTCATCTCTAGCTGATTTCAACTTGTTTGAATAAAAAAGCTTAGTTGTTGTTGAACTCGTATATTTAAAATGTTAAATTTTTTAAAAATAATGAGAAATATATATATTGATCTTAGATGAAAATTTAAACGATTTTGATAATGAATGCTCAGTTCAAAAGAAAATGTAAGTTTAAAGTCGCAAAGAGCCACATGTCAACTCCTCCCCTCTCCCTCCTCTTTTTATAGTGTGATTTCGCGCATAAAGAGCCGATGCGCTGTCCTGTTTGGGGCACTTGGCAGCCGCCAGCCGGATTCCCTATACGTAGCCTGTACAACTGTTTTTTTTTTTTTTGAGATGTAGCCTGTACAACTTGGAGCTTCTAGGAAGCGAACTAAATATGGATTTCCAACTTCAAAATGATTTTACGTTTTTGAATCCGTTTGAAATGATGATAATCCTTACAATTAATGCAGCAAAAAAAAAGATGTCATATGGATATATTTTTTGAATTTTTTTAAACTCAACATTTTGAGTCTATTGTTTCAACAATTGTTGATATAGTATATTCAAAATGTTGAACTTGTTTTATCAAATATTGATTTTAGTCATTCTTTGATCTCATATGAATTCTATTTTTATACTGTTATATTCTCAAAACCGGTTCTGGTTGGCAGCTTACATAGCTGATGGAAAAAAAATAGTTCTTAGCTGATGAAAAAATCAACAAGGACGACAGCTTACGTAGTCGGATGAAAACAGCAGGACGGTCCATCGCGCTCCACAGAAAAAATCTGGAAGCGTCTTCGTAAGAGCAAGCCCAATAGTTCAGACAAGGGCTTGTCTTGTAGACAAACAAATAGACAAGCAAATAGACTAACTTGTTTCAACCTTTATTGTTGGACCCACCATCTGTCTCACACACGACCCACGCGACCGTCGCGGCACGACGCGCCAAGCCGCTCCCTCTCTCCTACTTTCTCTCTGCCTAATGAAGGAAAAAGCTGACACAGTGGTCAATAAGCCCCTTATTGGGCCTGCTCTTAGCAGGCTGATGGGCCGCGCTACCTACAAGCTGGTCCACGTTATTAGATTATTAAATAAATTAGTAACACTCCCGTGTTTTCCATCCTGTGACGGCCGCGAGCCAACCTCGGCGACGACTCAATTCCGGCGCCTTCACCGGTTGCCGCCGGTGTCCCCGGCCACTGTTTCTTCGGTGAGCAAGGCCTCTCTCTCCCTTTACAAGATATCCGTCAAAACCTGCTGCGATTTGTTAGGGGGAAAGAGCAGTATGGATGGGACTCGCGATTCCTTCTACGCCGATGAGGAGGTCACGCTGGGTAAGTTTTCCCCAATCTTCGTCTAACCCGTTTTGGCGTAAAAAGATGCAATTTTTTTCTATCAGGGAACTGTTCCTTCGGTTATCCTATTTATTAGAGATCAATCAACTGAATCGAGGGCGCGGTTTCAATCTCACCGCCCGGTTAGCACCGGCGGATTTGTGCTGTGGGGACTTCTCCCGGCGGATTCCGGCTTTGGAAGGAGGTAGCAGGAGGCAGGTCGGCTCGCTGGCGTAGGCTGGCGCGGGCCGGAGTGGCGAAGCCGCTGAGGAGCGTTTCACGCCGGCACGCGACGAGATGTAGGGCCTATTTGGCCTGCATCAGAGATCGATGCTCGCCGCGCCGCGAGTTTGGCGAGCTACGGCGCAGAAATTGAAGTAGCGACTTGTGGCGACAGTTCGGCACGCCGCCGCTGCGGCAAAATGTGTTTCGCTGTGCGGCGCCGCCGCAGCTGTGGCTCCGCGAGCTGCGGCGCGGTTCGGCGGCGATCCAAACACGCCCGTAGTTACGTGCAGGGCTGGCGGAAGAAGATAAGACGGTGCCGTACGATCCATATCTAACGAGAACGGCTGTGCTATATCGACTGAAACTGCTACTGATTTCTGGCAAGTGAATTTTAGTGTGACCCTTTGTTATCTATTAGCAAGATGAGTGTAAATTGCCTACCCCCACCCCCACATTGTGCCATGAAGATGCTTTTCCCCCCTGCCATACAAATTGTTTCACCCATTAGCTTAGATACTAGAAATATGGCACGGCGTTGTCGTGCCTCCTGCCCCCAGCTCACTTTTTTTTTAATCAAGAACAAGGGATTTGGCCGTTTGTGAGGATGCAAGAATAATGATGATTGAGTTTCATCTCACACAAAAACTGCAGGTTGTAGACCAGTTGTGCTTAGCTATATGTAAGTCATACATCATGTAGATGAGCTTCTGGATCAGGTCAACTACATGCTAATCATAGTTCGTAATGTGTCAATTGTCATTCCACTCGTTGTCAAACCTGAAAGAAATCACGATTACTAATTAATCATTTTTCATCAATCATCACTCATTCCTGTTAAAATTTAGACATATTCACAGATGGACACTGTGAATATAGTAGATGATATAGCCATATTAGCATTGTGGAAAGGTTGAAAACGTAATAGCAAACACTGTAAGTGATAAGTAAGCTGCCTAGTTCCAAGTTATCTTCAAAGCGGTAATGTCTTCAGGATTACACTGATACAGATGGAATCTAGTTGCCACTTGTGATATTCTTAAAGGGCAGCAGCAGAAAGTTCAGGAGCAAATATCTCATCACATGATAGGGTAGATCATAACATTAGTTTGGCAAATATTGTATTTTCCCATAATATTTTATTTTACTTTTTGTAGAAATCAACTCTAGAGGTAGAAATAGCTATTACTGAGGTAAGGCAGAGTTGAATATGCATATTCTCTCACTTTATGACCAATCTCTACAACCTCTCTATGCACCTGAAGTGCTTTGCTTTCAGACTCTGCAAAGTAAATAGTTCTTTCTCAGAGCAACCCCAGTATCAGGCCACGTCTATTGTATAGTAGTATGGCTTGCACTATGGCATATTTTTTTCAAAAATTAATAGGAAGATAAGTAAGCTATAATTTTACAATTGAGGGATATCTCAATTTGCATTTATGAAATTATCAGGAGGAAGAAATTACCAAACAAATAGTGTTGACAATGCGCAATCATATGACAAAGGTACTTAATTTGCATATAAATATGTCTCTCTGTAACCAAAGCTCACAGTCAAAGAGTACCCTGTGTTGAAGCATGAGTCCATTAAATTGATGGATAACTTCAGCTCGACTACATCTGCTGCGCAAACCAAGTGCAGCCCCCCTCTGGAATGGCAAACATTAGAGTAGAGATTCCTCAAAAAAAAAAACATTAGAGTGTAATCGGATGGCTAGAACACGAATTGATGACGTGGCGTGACGTCAACCTTGACGGATTAGATTAGAAAAGATTATTGGTTGCTTTGTTTTTTACTGACCAATCGGTTGGTGCTTGTTCTTGTTGGGTTCCGTTCCTTTTCCAATTATTTTCCCGAGTTCTTTGAGAGAGCTCACATGCATTGTTATTGCAAGAACGCAGTGTTGGGAATTCATACGGTTTTGTTTTTTTACTCTGGC
Source organism: Eragrostis nindensis (assembly GCA_012490785.1). Classification (NCBI taxonomy): domain Eukaryota; kingdom Viridiplantae; phylum Streptophyta; class Magnoliopsida; order Poales; family Poaceae; genus Eragrostis; species Eragrostis nindensis. The sequence continues at coordinate 599,364 of JAAXCT010000231.1, forward strand.
AGGACATAATCCAAGTCCCAGCTGGTCAGACCTCCCAAGCGACATCCTCCTCAGGATCTTGCAACTCCTGGGACTCCCAGAAGCAGTTGCTTTTGCATCAGTCTGCACAACATGGTGCTCCGCTGCCACAGCTGCTGGTGTCCCACGCTCTTTCGCACCAATGATCATGTCTTGGCAGGACATTCTCCAGAGTAGGAAGGGGCGAGATATCAACTGCAACTCAGATGTGACATGCAAGTTCCGCCATATCCTTGATGCCCACAAGGCTTATAATGTTAGTTTTCCCCAGGGTTTATGCTTTGTGGCATGTTGCGGGTCCTCCCACGGCTGGTTGTTTCTGGTAAATGAGCTCGCCAATCTCGTGTTATACAATCCCTTCACCTCGAGCATGATTCCTCTCCCGCCTATCACCGATTTCTCATGCATTGAGGCAATCGATGGTGGCAAAGCCTATCATTTTGAGAAATTCCGAGTTCATGATGCGAAGTATCTGGCAACATGGTTTTATCAGAAAGCGGTGTTGTCTTGCAGTCCATCTAAAGGTGCTGACTATGCTGTCATGATCATCCATCGCGATACCAATTGGCTTTCTTTTGTTAGGGCTGGAGAAAGCAAGTGGCAAGTGGCTTCAACTTTA